>JAHSVA010000005.1:4800000-6000000 GCA_019915185.1 Eucalyptus camaldulensis
AGATGTCACCGATGTTTGATAGAGATGGTGAAATATTTCTCGAGTTGAAGCCCGTTGAATGAACCCAACTCAAATTGAATTTTGTAAATAAGCCCGGTACATGTTAAGTTCAAAACTGAATCTCTAAATATGAAAATTACTTCCATGGTGAAGTTGGGATCAAGATCGGAAGTTGTTCCGTGTTGGAGGGCAATCGGTTACGATACTTTCATAGTAGAGTCCAAAGATTTGTAGGACTTTGACCATGAAAAATTACTCTCCCAGTAGACATAGGTTACCTCGACCAAACTACATAAATTTAGTGTCCGATTTATTTTCTTGTTCTATCTATTTTATTATTCGATAGCTTGCTTCCACAACCAGAGAAATACATTAGTTTCTAGAATTCTTGAAAGGAAATGTCATTTCATCAAAACCCCACATAGCGTGCTCTATAGACTTGTCCAGTGGGAGGATGGAACCACTGTAACCCTCATGCCCATGCCTCTAGCCCATAAAAACCAAGGCAATGACCGTAGATCTAGCTTTGTTTTGTAATAGTCTCTCAAAAGCCCTTGGGGACAGAACTTTGAAACATCACACTCAATCCAATTTCTGTAATGTTTCAGCCTTCGCGCTTTGCCAAGCCTTGTGTTCGGGCGCCTTGGAGAAGCTTTCCTTTCATGTGTTGAATGCCGTTATCTCAAATAAGTTTTGAACTCATTTCCGTTGAACTTGCTTCCTTCATCTGACTCTGAAATTTTCTTTCTTTTTTCAAACCTTGTATGAATGAACTCATCGAAGCAACGAAGCACAATGAAGAGCCAGACATTTGCCACATGGGAAAAACCTAGGTGGATCTGGTGCCCTCGTCGATGAAATCAGATAATATTTGAGTTTCTGATTAGAAAGCAACGGAGATGATCCCCAGAGATAGCAGTGAATTTAGTAAGAGGCTCACAGCTAACTTCCTTATTCAAGATAAAAAGGAAAACCAGACTTGGCCATTTGGCAACTACTACAAATGCTTTCATCTGTTGCTCCTATTACTGACAGATATTAGTTTTATTATTCTTCAGCCGACGATGCCAAACCCCAATGGCTGTTGTGCGAAACCTTTCGGACCATAAAGGTTCCATCATTTGGCCTCAAGGAATACAAGTCACCATTTTTTACCCCTTTGCTACCGCCGACTTCGTTTCCTCATCCTTTATCACGAACCCAGTAATGAGAATACAAAATGATAGGGATAATCAGTAGTAAATTTACTGACAGAGATGGGTTCTTTTTTTATCGAAGGCACGACTGACATATCATTAAGCTTCAATTTGTTTCTGCTGATTGGAAAACTGCAAAAACGATATCCTCATTAGCGATCATTATTTTTCTCTGTCCTGGTATGTTCCCCGAGGCTTTGTGTTAAATTCCTGGTCTAATTTCTAGAATCAACTAGAGGATACTATAAGAAAAATCTTGACTTTGGCAGCAAAGGAAATCTTGAGTACACTAGATTTACGTAGAGTAGGCCACAATATTATCTCTGCAATTTGCAGCGATATTTCCCAATGAAAGTTCGTTTACAAGCTCATTAATAGAGCTGACTAAGGACAAGAAATCTCTGACTTGACCAAAAAGGTAAGCTACTCCCCTTCCTTTGTACTACAGTAACTAAAACAAAAAAGTTTTATTTTGTTCCTTGTGCTTCCTTGCTGCCACTCTCTATTATTACTTTGCCCAATTATTTTCTTATCCGCATGGTGCTTAGTTCTTTTGCTCTCTTGATAGTTCAAGACGCACTTACACACACATCAAACACACGCTTCCGCATATACCAACCCTTTGAAGCTTCCCGACGCTAGCAGCCATGTGGGATGAAGGTATCTAGGTATTCCCCACCTCAGTGGCAGTCTCAAGCCCAACAACCATGCCGAGAAGGCCTACAGAAGATGTTCCAGTGATCCATTTATGCAGGAGACGATCAGACCATCTCCATGCGTTCTGCTCTTCTGTGTTTGGGACTTCGATTTCAGAACTGGTGAAGGATAATCTCCAGCAACAAATCCCGGCATATCCTGGCCTTCGATGAGACCCATAATTTGGATCAAAGAAAGCACAAATTCGAGTGGTTTTGCTTAAATGTCACAACGTTGGCAACATTTAAGGTCGATGGATAAGGATTACTTATTGGAGGTTGAGCTTGCCAGTGTAGGTTGAGCTTCGAGAGAAATGGAGTTTTCCTTTCTAAAGCTATGATAGAATCCTGCTAAGGGCTTTGTTAGCATAGTAATTTTTAGGTTATTGTGAAAATAATAACTTATTATGAGTTATAAATTTTTCATAACAATTTATAATTATATGTTATTTAGTTTTTTTTTTTCCGTTCAGAATAGACTATTATTCTTACAATAGATTAAAAACAGTCATCCAATTATTTCTTCCCTACTAATATGACCTGTAATGTACTTACTGTTTATTACCAAATGAAAAACATCTTGAAATGTTCAATTTGGAAATCTTTTTTTTTATAGTTCTTTTTAATGGCATAAATTTTTTCACTTTTAATACTTCCAGCCAAATTAAAAAAGAAAAAAAAAGAAAAATGCATGTAAATATACGCACGGGATAAAAATATATTCACCTCTTAGACGATCCAAAGATGCATGGACTCTTACTTTAGAGATGCATTAAATTCTCCATCATGCAAACTGATGAATTCACTTGAAATTGTAGATTTGGAATACATGTTTTGTTTTGGTGCAAAAAAAAACTGGGTTCACTAACCCCAACTCATTCAATGTTAGCTGCTAATATTTATTTTTTTCTCTTTCCGATTGAAGCATATGAGTTTTTGATTGAGAAAATCAAAAGATCAACATCGTCTTGTCTTGTTGACGTGTCATATGTTCGCGTTAGGGTCTTTAGTCACATTTTTGTACTAGCTTACATGTATGAAAATCTTAATGGTAAGTCTTTTTATCCCTTTTGAATAAATTGTTTTAGATCCTTTGAAAAGTTGGTGAGTCCTCCTTTTGATTATTTATGGGAGATTTGTCTAAAAAGCTTTAAACTTATTGTACTTAAATTTTTTAGTTTTGTCAATTGAATCATAATTTCTTTCTCATTATGCGAATTAAGTTCATCTGACTAAATTTGATTGGAAATCGTTAATATGATGTCGATCATCTTATGTGATATGTCTAATGCTGACGTGAATTATTTTTAATAATATTTCAATATTTTTTGAAATCTTTTTATTAATTTTGTGCCTTTCCCCTCTTTTTTTTTCTTTCTCTTTTTCTTTTTCTCTTGATTGACCACCCTACCACATTAATAATAGACCCTTACCATGACTGGGGAGGGCTTGATGACCATGGGCGATGGCTAGCGAGGGTCGTAGCGAGGGCCCAACTAGAGTTGTAAACAAATTATAAAAAATATATATATTACTTAAATTTGTGAAGGTTAATTGTGATTTAAGACAGCCGCATCCACATCACTGATGCGCGGCATATTCTTCTGTACCGGGTGGTCTGAACAGGCCAAGAATGGCCGACGGATAAGACAGCATCGAGCCTGCGCGACAGGACCAGGCATATTTTGCCACGCGCATGGAGGACGACAACGACCACCGCCGCCCTTTTCTCGACTCCCTCGCCGATCCCCCGCTGGAGTGGACCGCAGAGGACCATGACCTCTTGCGCCCGTTCGCGTGGTCCCGGGATGGGACCAGGCAGGGCCTCCAGCAGTGCCAGACGGCCCCGGCAATGTCCGTGGTGAGCAACCTCACAAGGCCGGGGGGGCACCGCGACCCGCGACCCAAACCCGAGGCCCGGATCCAAGTTCTGTAAATATTTCAATGTTTGCACTCTGCTAAGCCATTCCGTTCATGCGTTTTTGGACAAGCTTTCACGTGTTGAATGACATCTCTAAAATGATTACTAAACTCATTCCTTGGCTTTCCTTCATCTGACTGAGAAACTTTCATTGTTTTTTCAAACTGACTTTTGAATGAATTAATCGAAGTATGCTATAAAAGTCAGACTTTCGCCGCTAGGGAAGAACCCAAGTGGATCTAGTGCGCTCAGTCAATGAGATTAGATGATACTTGAATTTCTGATTAGAAAGCACAGGAGATGATCCACAGAGATATCAGCGAATTTAGCAAAAGGCTCATTGCTAAATTCCTTAGTCAAGATAAAAGGCAGACGACAAGACTTGGCCGTTTGGCAACCACTAAAAATGCCTCCTCTGTATTCCTATTATTGACTGTTGCTAATGTATCATTCTTCAGAAATTCTAAAATCTGATCATGAGGTGCTGTCACTCGTGCGCTTTTCAATAGCAGCAAGATCGTCGCAAATCCCCTTGCAATGCTGCTATACTCCATTCGTAGTGTAAGTGCCTTTCTTGTGCAGATTGAGGTTGTTGATTTGATAATATTCACGTTCTTGAGATTTTCTTGCAAAGGAGTTGATTACGGTATTCCGTACCTCAGCGGCAGTCTCAAGCCCGACAACCATGCCAAGAACACCTTCAGACAATGTTCCTGTGATCCATCCATGCAGGAGACAATTAGACCGTTTCCATGTGTGCTCTGGATTGGCAATTGGGACTTCAATTTCATAAACTGGTGCAGGATATTCTCCCGTGCTAAATCCCAGCATGTCCCGGGTTTCAATCAGCCCATAATTTGGGTCTTCCGAAGTCCAAAATTTGAGTGTTTGGCTTAAATGTCACAAAGTTTGTAACGTTCAAGATCGATAAATAAGGGTTACTTATTGGAGGTTGAGCTTGCCATTGCAGATAGATTCCAGAGAAATGGAGGCTCTAGTACCATGAATGATGAAGAAAGGCTTTGAAATAAATAGTCAACTTGCTCTTAATCTGAGAGCGCCTTGTTTTATGTAAAATATGTTTACAACCTCCAAAATATAAGATAACAATATGAATATTACATGCATTGCAAGTAACAACTCTAACTAAGCTTTAAACAAAATAGAGAACAATTACAATAATCTAAAAATCCCTGTAATCTTGAGTCGTTTCTCCCAACAGCATTATATCAAATGCAATCTGTAGAAGCAACCATACACCAAACCATGTATGTGACATCCTGAAATTCGACCCCGTTTCGATAAAGTGAAATGGACATTTCGTCAACGTGTTTACGGTCCTTTTTCTCTGAATTGATCACTCACGAGTTAACTAACCTATTGGGTGAAGCCGTTAAGGGATGTATCTACAGTAAAATCCCGGAAAGCTACTCAATTGGTTGGATTGGGCTAAAATCACGTCTAATCGATTTTTAACCACGAAATTGAACTTAATTTCGGGAATCGAATTTTAAGCGCGTCATAATTCTTATTTTTAGAATCCTGTCTCATCGTCTGTCAATTTATTGACGAGTCCGAAATTTCAATAAAGAAATTATCGGAAGAAAAATTGAAGTCCGAAAGGAAATAAAAAGGGAAAGAGAAAAGAAAATAAAGTAAGAATAATTGTATTAATTTTACTTTATTTTTCCCTCTCTCCCTCTCTCTTCTTTTCTTTCCTTTTTCTTTCTTTTTCTCTCTTTTCTCTCTCTCTTCTCTCTCCTCTCCCCTCCCCTTCGTGCGGACACCCCCCACCGACTTCTCTCTCTCTCTTTTCATTTTGACCAGTCAAACACTCTCTCAATCCTTATCTTCTCTCTCTCTCTCTTCTTCCCCAATCCCCCACGCGACCGAACCCCTTCTTTCTTCTTTCTTCTTCGCGGAAACCAGAAACGGAGGAAGGACAGCAGCTCTCCGAAGACCATCGCCCGCTCGCCGCTCGTCCAGCTCGCCCGCGCACGCCCGCACGTTCGCCGCTCGCCGCCGTGCGCTCCGCCGTCACCCCTTCGCGCCTCGTCATCCCCGCCGTGCGCCGTCTAGGCCGTTCGGCCTCTGTTCAGCTCGGTTCCGCCCCTGTCCAGCTACCGTGAGTGGCCGAGCAAGCCGCCGGAGCCGCCGTGCAGCCTTGCCGGACCCCCGGCTACCTTCCCGACCCTTCTCCGCCCCTAACCATCTCTGTTTTCTCCTGTTTTGCAGCCGAACCAGCAAACCTGCAAGTGGGTTTCCAGCCGGTTCGTGGGCCATTTTGGGCTGTTTCCGGGCCCCGAACCCGAGCCGTGCTTTGGGGTTTATCGTTCCTTGCGTCGCCCTCGTCGGATTGATCCGATTTGCGCGCGATTTGATGAGTAATCTTACTAATCCTTGATTAGTTGGCTAATTATGCTTGAGGTTGGTTTAGTTTTAGTTAATTAGGTTTAGGTTGTTAGATTAGAATAAATTAGCAATTATTAATCAATGGTGATGTGATTTAAATAAATTGAATGTGTAATTAGCAAGTAGACGTGGTCTACTATTTATTGGAAGTATCTCGGAAATTTTCCGACCCCTAATCGGGCTTCAATTTGGCGATTCGGGCCTAAGTGGGATTTTTGACATTTAAATATTATTTTTCGAAATTAAATTAATTATTTATTTATTTTTCCGAAAATTCAACTGAGATGGTCCGGAATCGGAATTTTATGCTGGTGACTGTGATGAAGTCCGTTTATTTAATTGGGCTTTATTTTGTGCTAAATTGAATTTTTAATATTAATTATTTAATTTTCGAAATTAATAAATTAATTAATTATTTTTTCGGAAATTAAGATTTTGATGGCCGACGACCGAAATCTCGTACTGATCGTCGTGGCGCAGTCCGTTTATTTATTTGAGCTCCACGTTGTATGGAATTAAATAAATTGTGATATTTTAGAGATTTACTCTAAATTGATTGGAATTGATTGAGACTGAATTATGGATTGGTAAATGGCGTGGTTAAATTCTGCAATTGAGTGTTAAATTATGCAAATGGAGTGCTGAGTGGATTCTTGGTATTTAATTCCAAAATTTGTGGATTTTGATATTTATTCAGATAATCCCGGGTGTCGGGTTTTAACACTGAAAATGGATTTTTAGTACTATATCAAATAGTGGGGTTTGAAAAAGATAAGTATCAGTCTTCTGGTTCGAATTGACCGTGTACCCACACGACTATTTTCGGGATGTTTTTAATACGAAGGAAATAGGCCAGGATCACTATTTTAATGGAGGCATTTGAGTGCAATGCATAGAGTCCTGGGCCGAGATTGAGTGGTCGTGTGTTGGTTAAGAGAACCAGTCTCGAGCAATTATGCCGGACGTTACTAAATCCCTTTTCGGGTTACCCATGCATTAGGGTAGCGGGTCGCAGTAGATTCTGGACCTACGCCCCTTCGGGGAAGCCGTCTAATTAAGAGACGTTGCCGTGCTCACGGGGGAGACGACGCCTGGCAATGCCAGAAGACCGCCAATAGAGTTGGTCGTACCCTTGAGGGGTGTAATTAACAATTGGAACGCATGATGATTGAGTTTGATGCGCCGGATTATGAGACAAAATTGTATGACATGGTATGGGACGTGTCATAACGATTTGGCTCTATAATCTGGACTTTTGTGATTTATTGAGTTGAGTGATGCGTTTCAATTGCTGGATGTATCGATTCTATACATAAGGTATGCGAATTGTACTAACTTGCAGGTGGAATCTGAGGCCAAGGTAAGTCATCTTCCCTGTGCATGTTTAGGCAGCCTATAGTATAATGGTTTACTAATCAGGCTTAGTAGTATAATGGTTTACTAATCAGGCGTAGTGGGGTAGAACTCGCTGAGACATAGTCTCATCTAGTTTGGGGAAAACATTTCAGGACTCCGTTGAGGAGCTGAGGAGGAGGAGTTTGAGAAGGAGAACTCGAAGACGAACTTGAGGAGAATGATTTTTGGAAGAAAAAGATAATCCCAAGAGGGGCTGAAGTATGGCTTGGATGGACTGAGAGTCTATCTTCTTTTGAGAATTCCTTTTGAAGTGAATAGTTATAAATTGGTTTGTGTTTTGTATAAAAGTTTGGTTATAAGTTTCAATATGAGAAATATGGCCCTGCTTTTCTATCCCATTGTTTTATTGTCTGGGGGAATTTAACTGCTTTCGCATGTGCTTAAATAATGAAAGGGTCGGCAATACACAATCCTGGGATATCGCATTATAAAATCGACCAAGAGTAGAAGGATGTGTGCGTGCCCGAGGATCGGGGCGTGACAATGTATGTGCTGGTTTTGTTGAGGCGTTATTAAGAATAAGATAGATTAGTAAAGTTTAGTACAAAAAGTTGTTCTCTTCTTAAGAAACTCAGCCAGCATTGTTGGAGAAATTTCCTTATTTGTTTTGAAGTTGACAAAACGTTTCCATTAGTCTAGTCTGAAGACTTGCAGACTGTATCGTCAAAGTCTGAAGATCTCCAAACTCAAGATTTAAAGTCTGCTCACATTTATAGTTTCTAGATCGACAATGAAAAGTTTTATCCGTTGAAGAAGACTTATCCAGATGCGAGCATATCTTTAAGGATTTGATTTGTACGGTTGAAGAAGATCTCATGGCTGGAGAAAGCATCATGTGATCAATTATTCCTATTGAAATCAATTCGAGTAATTAGATTTGATGATTAGCGAAGTAAGGTTCTACTTATGGTAACCTAGATTCTGATTGTATAGGTGAGTAAGATTGGTAGGCTATTATCACATTCTTTAAATAACTCAGATCTCCTTAATTTATTTTGTCCAAAGGCTAGATTGGAAGAACTCTTTTGGAAGATGCCAACAGTTATGAATACATAAAGGAGTATATAAGGAAAATGCTCAAGTTATTCAAGTGTGTGCGTGAAAGAAAAATTCTTAAGTCTGAAGCTCTTAGTTCTTTGCTATTTCAATTGTTGAGCTCAAATTGTACTTAAAAGAGAGATTAAATTTTTGTGAGACTTTGAGGAAGTGTAGTTGAGTCTCTACACTGTGGAATCAAGGATGTGAGGCTATAAATTCTCTTTTGGTTCTTAGTGGAATCCAGCTAGTGGGCTATTAATGCGAGAGAGTGGACGTAGTCTTGATCTAAACTGAATCACTATAAATCTTGTGTTTTGATTCTCTTTCCCTAATCTTTTTACTTTAATTCGTGGCGTTATATAACTATTTAGAGTCTTTCATACCTTGAGTCTATTATTCTCAGAAGTTGATTTATTCTGTTGAGTTTTGCAAAAACTTCTTTGATCACTTATTTACCTCCCTCTAAGTGCTCTTACTAGCCATATCAAGCATAACTTTGGCCTTTTTTATTTTCTTTTCACTCGAAAGCATCAATGAAAAGGCGTGGAAATGTCTCTAAAACCGATAAGACCTCCTTAATGTGATTTTTGTGTATCTTATCAGCTAGATAATATAAATCACATTCTGCGAAAACTTTTTGCAATCCTATTTTGACAAACAAAAGATAGTAATATTTACTTTCCTCCTTACTTCAGTCCTCTTCTTGGATAAATCTTTTGTTTGTTCCTTCAGCCTTGAAAGCTAAAGATGCCCATGACAAACCATCAAATTGAAGCCTTCACCCACCACCCCACCACATATAACTTCAGGAAACTTAAATCCACTCCTTTTAATTGCTAAAGTTAAACAAACATATTCATCGCAGTTTTGATGTTGCTGAACATATTCTTACAATTCTTTTTTCCTTAGATGGGACATATAACAAAACTATGCCATAACGAATATGCATCTTTTTATAGTGGCATCTACATGGGAAAATAGGACATAACCAAAATAGCTTGCACAAAACACAATTAGGATGATACTGTGCTTATGTGAAGAGAAACCAAGGACGTGTAGAAGCCGTCTTTGATATTAAGCAGTGAGTCGTGCTTTCCTTTCTCAATGATCACTCCATTTTTGACAACCGCAATCACGTCTGCGTTTTTTATTGTTGACAATCTGTGCGCCACTATAACTGTAGTCCTTCTATTGGCCATGACATTGTCTAATGCATCTTGAACCACTCTCACAGCTTCAGCATCCAATGCACTAGTAGCCTCGTCTAGAAGGAGTATCTTCGGATCCTTCACTATGGCTCGTGCAATGGCCACCCGCTGCTTCTGCCCACCAGACAACTGCACTCCACGCTCACCTAGTAATGTGTCATAACCCTGCATAGTCATTGTGATATCGGTAACTAAGGTTCTCAGGAAACTTGCTTAGTTTATGCTCGCTTAATCTGCGTATGTCTATCTTATATTGAGGACGAGATAAACTTGCCTGTTGCAAACTACTGATAAACTTATGGGCATTTGCCAACTCTGATGCAGCCAATATCTCCGCTTCCGTTGCCTCTCCATCCTTTCCATAGGCTATATTGGCACGGATCGTGTCATTGAACAGAACTGGTTCTTGGCTCACAAGGCCCATCTGCTGCCTAAACCACTTTAACTGTAGCTTCTGAATTTCGATCCCATCAAGGGTAATGTGACCAGAATCGGGGTCATAAAACCGTTGCAACAGAGCTATTACAGTCGATTTCCCACTCCCGCTCTCCCCAACTAAAGCAACAGTCTGAAAAAGCAAAAATCACAGTGCATATGTGCATATTCAGCATTTGTTTAGCACATCATAATTGGCTGGAACTCAGAGAAGAATAGAAAAAGATCTTCGAAAGAAAAATTGGAGGGGTTATCAAAAAGATTTTACTCTGCCAGAATGTATGGTCAAGCTAAGATCTTTGAAAATTTGAACATCCGGTCGAGAAGGATACTTGAACCTGATGTGACAAAGCTCTATTTCTCCCTTAACATTTTCTAGTGTTTACTCGGGTCAAATTTTGATTCTCTGTCAATTATTTCAAAAATTGAGGCAGTTGCGCTTCTGGCTTGGTGGAGTCCTGAGTGATGGAGCTTGAGTGAGTAATTGCATTGGCCGCATTCGTCAGGGCAAGAAACACCTGCAAAGCACAAAATATGTAAACCATAAATTGATGTATAGAAATTAAATACGTCCTCTCCAGCGCGGTGAACTCGTTAGTGTTCCAGGGAAACTGACAAGACCAGAAAAGACAAAACTTACGCGGAAAACTTCTGAAAATGTTGTCTTGCCATCCTGGACAAGTCGAGCTCCGGCGTAGAAGCAGGTTCCGTAGGCCACAAAAAGTGAGAAACACGATAGGCCAAACCCAACTCCGCTAATCAACCCTTGCCTAATTCCTTCCTTCACTGGCCCTTCGCATTTCTTAGCATACACTTCCACGATCTTTTCTTCAGAACAAAAAAAAGCAACTGTCCTGATGCTTCCAACTGCATCGGCAGCTACTTGACTGGCTTCCTTGTACATCATCTGTGAACAGAGGGACTTTGATTAACATCGTTAATATCTTAAAATCAATTCAATTCACCTAACAATTAGGACAGTTTTCAGTTGTTGGCTTCGTGAACACTCACGTGGACAATGACTAGACATGCATTAATCTTGTAGGACCATAAATGGCGAATATGGAATGCGTACCTTGGCATCTGCGCTGAACCCTTTCATGAATTTTACCTGGACATATCCATTAACAAATATCAGAGGGAGCAACACAAGGACGATAAGCGCCAATTGCCAGCTAGCCGCAAAAGCAATGACTAAACCAGCAACTGCAGACGTGCTGTTTTGAACGAGCTGGGATAATGAATCCCCAACTAGGGCCCGCACTTTCGCTGCATCTGCTGATAGTCTTGCACCAATGACGCCACTGGAGTGCTCCGGCTCATCGAACCAACCCACCTCCATGTGCACCACCTTCTCAAAGCACACTGATCTTATCCGCTGGATTAATCTGCAACCTGCTATCGAGAAGAAGTACGTCCTCACTGGATATTCTACTAATGATAACACGCCAAGAGCCATGAACATCAACGCCCAAAACTTTGAATCTTTCCTTAGTTTATGAGGCGCTTCATAAAATGTCTTGATCACATTAGATAATAGTACGCCAAAAATGGGGAATATCACACCAAATATAGATCCTATTAGTAGCATAGGAACTTCTGGCTTATTAAGATATGCGAGCCGATGGATAGAAACTTCTGCAGCTGTTTCTGTTTTCTCTAAGGAAGAGAACTCTGGATTTGCGGGTGCACCATCGGGGACATCTGATCCTGTGGGCAGACTGAAGTGGCTGCTACTATTTCCCACAGCTGATGATCCCCGACTTATGGACCTCAAGGACATTCTTTGACTCGATTGACTACTGTCAAGGAGATTTTCTTGTTTGTTTTGGTAATTTGTTTCTTGGTGTTGCTCCATGCTTACTTGCTGGAGGCGTATTAGCTGACCATATGCTCCATCGGGATCTTCTAGCAGTTCCAAGTGTGTACCTGATTAAATTTGCGAAAATATTAGCTGCTCCACAGTAATTTGAGCTTTAAACAGGATATTCACATCAGATCAACTAGGTGGGTTTGGCTTTTATTTGCAAAATGTTATGGCTAAAAATTCGTGCTTTAGTACCTCTCTCCACTATCTTTCCTTGATGAATGACAGCGATCATATCATCATATCAGCATTCCTAACGGTGCTCAAACGGTGTGCTACAATGATGGTGGTTTGATTAGCCATTATCCTGTCCAAAGCCTCTTGTACTATCTTCTCCGATTCTGCATCGAGTGCGCTTGTGGCCTCATCTAAAAGCAAAATCCTAGGATCTTTTAGAATTGCTCTTGCAATGGCGACTCTTTGCTTCTGTCCTCCAGAGAGCTGAGTACCGTGTTCACCGACCATTGTGTCCAGTCCCTTGATGCAAAGATGAAAAAAAGTTTAGACTCACAAATTGATTAATCTCACTTAGCTTCGAGGTAAAATGATCAATCTAAACACTTCTAGACCTTGGGAAATTTATCAATGAATTTAGCAGCATTGGCTAGTTCAGTAGCAGCTCTTATTTCTTCGATGGTTGCATTCTCTTTGCCATACAAAATATTATCCTTGATACTCGATGCAAATAACACAGGTTCCTGGCTCACAAGGCCAATCTTACTCCGTATCCATTTGAGCTGAAAGTCCTTCAGATTTACGCCGTCGATGAGCACTTCACCTGCTTGTGGATCGTAGAACCTCTCTATCAGGCTGATCACGGTGGACTTTCCGCTTCCACTTTGTCCAACCAAGGCAGCAGTCATTCCGCTCGGTATGTAAAGGGAGAATCTATTGAATATCAGCTCATCAGGTCTGGCTGGGTAGCTGAAGTAAACATCCTTAAGAGTTATATCTCCACGAATTCCATTTAACGTCTTGCCACGGGTGTCACAAGAATCAATCTCAGGCTTCCTGTTGATGGTCTCAATCATCTTAAATGCCGCGGCTTGACCAGTGGCAAATGCACTCAAGCATGGAGAAGCCTGTCCTAAGGACCTGAGAAGTAAGCCAAATCAATTCATTTATTATGAGTCTGCTGCAGCATAGACACTATAAAGCTCTATTCATTTGAGTACTCCCTCCTGGATGTAAAAATCCTATCGCTTGCATAGTTTGCAAAATAATTAATAATTAGAATTCCCTTCCAAGGAAATAACATGTATCCTCATGGAAAGTTGAATGAAGTCGAAAGTGCAACTAACATTGAACCGGCTAAGACAGCCATGATGACATTAAGTACTTTGCCCCCCGCATATCCTTTTTCCAGAATCATCTTTCCTCCAAACCATATTGCCAATGCATAACTGAAGAAGAGAATCGACATGGCTGCACCAAGACCTAATCCAGTGGCCATGCCTGCGTGAATTCCTGACTTGTATACATCCTCAAGGAACTTGTTGTAGTTTGCTATCGCCAGCTTTTCCCCGGTAAATGATGCTACCTAATTGCACCAAGCGACAGCCATCATCCCACAGTCAAAATTGTAAATCAAAAGGTTTTTTGTATTTTATCGACGTACAGTTCTAATTGACCCAATTGTTTGTTCAACAACATTTGCCGCTTTCGCATAAGCACTTTGTCCCGGTGATGCCATCTTGGCTATGATCAGGGACATGAAGCCACCAGAAACCACGATGGGAGGAATGGACGATAACATGACCAAAGTAAGTAGCCACCCTTTACTAAATGCGATAACGAATCCTCCGAAGAACGTTGACATGAGCTGTATAAATTTTCCAACCTGCAGAAATCAAAGAGATGTAATAAAATAAAACACCATCACTTCCTGGGTAGCAGGAAAATTTTATGAGGTTCCTTCTCCATTATTTTCTGGCTTTCAAGCTGAAACGTTACCTTCTCACCCATGGCATCTTGTATAAGAACGGTATCACCAGACATTCTTCCCACAACCTCTCGTTTATTTGTTTCCTTATCAAAAAAGGCAATGTCCTGTCTCAATATCGCCCGCAGATACAATCCCTTATCCGAGCAGCCCGTCTCTCTCCTGTGACCATCCAGAAAGTAACCTCTGACAAAACAGGCAATTCCATGGATTATTTCCGTTTTTTGGTGAAACTCCCGAATCTTTTGTTTGGGTGAGGGATATACTTACGAAGAAATGCCGTCACACCAGTAAATGCCCAGGTAGATAAGCTTAAGAGATATCTGAATTTACAGATTATAACTGTAACATATCAGTAAGAAGGAAAGACCTGTTACTTATGAGTGACAATATCTGGAATAGATATGCACCGCATATTTTTCATGCTTTTATTAATAATTGAGTCATGTGAAGTACTATGATGACTAGAACTTTAGGTAGCGCATGCAAACGCTTCTGTTCCGGGGAAGAGTTTTTTTTCAGAAATGGTTCTTTTCTATTTCTACTCCGGGGAACAATTTCTGAGTAAAAGAACCCTTTTGATAACGACACAAAATTTCTACTCTTGGAATAGAAAAAGAATAGAAATGCGTTTGATAACGCAACAATTTCTTTTTTGTATTTATTCATTTTTTAATCTTGCCGACGGATTGCCGCCGCCTCCCGCCGCCGGTCGCCGTCGCCTGCCCGCCAGCCGCCGCTACCGCATGACCGCCGGCCGCCGATCGTCACCGCCGGGCGCCGCCGGAAGCCCATCGGCCGCCCCCTCCTGCGGCCGCCTGGCCGGGCCGATGGGCTTCCGGCGGCGCCCGGCGGTGACGATCGGTGGCCGGCGGTCGTGCGGCAGCGGCGGCTGGCGGGCAGGCGACGGCGACCGGCGGACGGAGTCGGCGGCGACGGCGAGCGGCAGCGGCGACCGGAGGCCGGAGACGGCTGCCGGCAGGCGGCGAACGGCGGCGACTGGCGAACAGCGACCGGCGGAGGCGGCGGCGGCCGGCGACCGGCGGAGGTGGTGGCGGCGACCGGCGGCGATCAGCGGCGGAGACCGGCGACCGGCGACTGGCGGCGGCGGCGGCAGCCGGCGACCGCGGCGGTGGGCGGTGGCTCCGGGCGGTTGACGGTGGTTGCGGCAAGAAAAGTAAATAAAAGAAAATTAAAAAAGAAAATCAGCTTATTTCTAGAAGTTGTTCCTGGGAACAAGAAGCAACTTTTTTTTACTTCTTGTTTCTGTTCCCAAACCATTCCCGGGCTAAGTTTTTATTCCCGGGAACAAAAAAATAATGTGGTGTTAGCAAACGGGTTTCTGTTCTTTTTTTGTTCCGGGGAACAAAAGAACAGAAACCATGAGAAACAGAAACGTTTGCATGCGCTACCTTAGCTTCTAGCCTCAGAAAATGAGCATTATGTTTCAAAGTTGTTACCTTGGAAACACGATGCACCACATCTTTGTTGTGCTGGTTAGTTCCAAATGAATCAATCAGTTGCCCGAAAAGTACCGTCATTAGGGGCATACCTAAGCCATTGCCAACAGCACCCATTGTACCAACAAGCATCAAGACCATGTCAGTGAAATATGTGTAGAAAATTATTCACATAAACAACTAATTAATCAAGAAAATAACGGATCCATATATGATTGTAAAACACCGATCAATAAATACAGCGGAATTAAAGCATACCTGTTTGAGCCATTGCTTCACTTGAAGAAAAAAAAAAGTAGATCACTCTGATAATCAGGAATCTATCGGAATGCCAGATCTTCATCTCTATGACCTATTTCGATATAGCAGCTTTCAATGGGATTAAAGCAACTGATAGGTATAACTTACCCTTATATAGGCTAGAGAGGGGACCTAGCAAATCTTAATTAACAGTGTGTCAACTGGGCCCTTCCCATTACGGGCTTCAGTTAAACACAATTGCCTATACTTTACTGCTCAACTAGGCCCGTTAACAATAGATGCCAATACCCAATTCAATCAGATCACTTTAGGGTTTAATAAATATTGGAATATCCATTAAGCCGATTATTTAAAATAAAAAATCAATTAATTAATGTAAGCCCATATTATAGGAAATTTCCAACATTCTCCCACTTGGGCTACATTAATTAACTTATTTATTTTGAAAAGATTTTATATTGAAAACGACACTATCGGGTTAATAACTGAAAACTTTGTTTTATGTGGCCACAACTTTTTTAAAAATAAAAAATAATATTCCAATAATGGCTTCTCAATACCAATCCAATCCTATATAACCTCAATATAGGACTATGGAGATCAATGTATTATGAAAATACCACAACACAAGACCTTCCATAATCACATATAATAAGTATTATATTTTCATGGATCATGGCCTAGTAGTGTAGTAAGGAATAGTGCCAACACGTGATCAAAATATACATTATTTCTTATCGGTCCTAAATGCAATTTCTCAACAACATGAAATTGCTATGGTGCAATTTCTAAACAACATGAAATTGCACAATTATGTCACAATCCAACATGAGATCTCATAATCAATGATATCCAGTCATCTTTAAACTAAAATTTGTTTAAAGATATTGTTTTATACTTCCATTTCTCAGTCAATAGGAGAAAATATAACAATAGAATCAACAATAATAATCATTGAAAATAAATGCTTTAATAAACATCATAAAAGTATTATCTATCTGCATATAACTATAATATCCAGAAATACAAACTATATAACTCCCACTAACAAAAGAAATCAAAAGAATCTAAGACACCCATATTCTTTACATGTTCTTTAAACAAAATGGGTCGTAAGCCTTTTGTTAGAGGATCAACTAACATGGACTCAGTTCTAATATTCTCAATTATAAGTCTCCCTTTTTGACCAAGTCCTTAACAGTATAATATTTGATCCA
Source organism: Eucalyptus camaldulensis (assembly GCA_019915185.1). Classification (NCBI taxonomy): domain Eukaryota; kingdom Viridiplantae; phylum Streptophyta; class Magnoliopsida; order Myrtales; family Myrtaceae; genus Eucalyptus; species Eucalyptus camaldulensis. Next base: position 4,817,069 of record JAHSVA010000005.1, read on the forward strand.
ATTAACATTTCAACTGTGGCATTGTTGTTATTTACAGCAAAAGTAATTGTTTATCACACATAATGCAATAAGATCAATTATGGACAATGAGCAATTTCAACAAAAATAATTAGTACATTATAAACTTCCCTTTGGGCAGAGTGTATAATGCATAATTATTTTTCACAGCATGAAGTTTATAAAGCACCAATAAGGAGAATTACATATAATTGTCAATGATCCATCCCCTTTGGGCAGACAAATCATTTAAATTATACATCTCCATGATATCAATATATAGAGATGATAAAAGAGAATTACATATAATCTTCAAGGTTCAATCCCCTTTGGGCAGACAAATCTTTTAGATTATATATATCTCCATTATCTCAACATAGAGGGGAATTACACATAACTCTAAAAAATTTATCCCCTTTAGGCAGATAAACCTTTTGAGTCACACATCCCCATCATTCATCTCTAATATATTAATATAGAGGGGAATTACATATAACTTTAAAAAATTTATCCCCTTTGGGCAGATAAATCTTTTTGAGTCATACATCCCCATCTTTTAATTTTGAAATTTATCTTCATGCAATTTTCAAATTAATATACACAATAACCCCCTTTGGGCAGGTAATTGTATATACTAATTTTTATCAATAGGAAACTCCAAAAAATATATATGCCCAAAATTTATCTAACAATATGAAGCACTTTATGACATGTGCCCAAGATTATATTGCATTTACCAAGTAACAATTTTTGCCACAATTTTATTTTAAATGGGGAATAAAAAAAAACGGTTTTAGTCCAAATCACTAAATTCACTGATACCACATATAGAAAATTATTCACATAAACAACTAATTAATCAAGAAAATAACTGATCCATATATGATTGTAAAACACCGATCAATAAATACAGCGGAATTAAAGCGTACCTGTTTGAGCCATTGCTTCACTTGAAGAAAAAAAAAAAAAGTAGATCACTTTGATAATCAGGGATCTATCGGAATGCCAGATCTTCCTCTCTATGACCTATTTCAATATAGCAGCTTTCAATGGGATTAAAGCAACTAATATGTATAACTTACCCTTTTATAGGCTAGAGAGGGGACCTAGTAAACCCTAATCAACAGCGTGTCAACTGGGCCATTCCCATTACGGGCTTCAGTCAAACACAATTGCCTACACTTAGCTGCTCAACTAGACCCAATTCAATCAGATCACTTTAGGGTTTAACAAATATTAAAATATCCATTAACCTGATTATTTAAAATAGAAAATCAATTAATCAATGTAAGCCCATATTATAGGAAATTTCCAACAATTTGCGAACAAGAACAGCTTGTGGAATGGGACTGTATTAGTTTTCTCATCTTCTTTGCTCTTTTTAGCTCCGTCCTTTGCCTCTGCATGACTTATCGTATGAGTAGGCACAGGCATTTCTATATCCATGTCCAGGCTGCCCTCCACAGACATCATACTGAATAGAAGACCACCTTGTATTGCTTGTCAACTAGTTCAATGAGTATGTCCAGAATTGCATCTTCAAGACAAAGTCAACGACAGGAATCTGCACTTTACAAGACAAGCCAATAAAGCAGAACGTGAAATGCATGAAAAGATATACAAAAGTCATGTATCTGAATCAAACTGCCAGACGAGATCCAGCTACCAAGACACCAAACTCATATACCAGATGTCCCGAATTACACGAACTCCACTAGACTATAGTTCAAATGCATGTCAACTTGAATGGTATAGTCAGTCAACAATCAAAAACGAGGATCTTTTAGTAACGTAGCCATGTCCAAGTAAAGAAGGATTAAAGAATGCTGGAAACGCCAAACTTGCTAAGTAGACGAACCTTCGATCTACTTCTGCTTATGCAAAAATGTCAACCATGAACCAGGCCAAAAGGAACGAATTAAACAAAGGTTGATGAAAATGAGGAAGATAATAATGGTAACTTCTTCTTTTATCCAGAAGCTAATAGAGGAACACTTACTCACCTCACCAACTAATTCAGAGTGGTTTCTTTATCTTCCTCCTTAAACCAAAACTCTTCCTTTACCCATATAAAAGCCTGTAACCAAACTTGAAATTCAAGAAATGCTACTTCAAGAGACGTATCGAGATTCGTAACTCTCTAGTCTTACACATCATGTAATCCCAACAATATCCCCAATGGCCAATCACAAAGGGTCTGATCTGATCGACCCTCATCAACACCAACATAGTTTAATACCATAATCAACATCACCTAACGGAAATAAACCAAACCCAAGATGCCATTTTCTTTTCACAACATAGAGACAAAACCAAAAAAAAAAAAAAAATTAATAAAAAAAATCCTGTGAGATGGATGTACTCACCAGAGAGCTCAAGAGAGTAGCTTTTAATCCAAGTAGGAGCTTAGAAATCATCCCCTACGTCATTGAATGCTTTGAGAATTGTAAATTTAACGACGACTCCATTAAAAGCCTGCTGAGAGGGACGTGACATTGGCCACCACATTTATAAATGAGTATCTTTTCCTCGAAAAACAAATAATATTTCTAGTTTATTATCAATGTGTTGAATTTTTTAAAAGATCAATCATAGTTTAACACGGCTCTTATTAAATTAATCTTGTAAACCGTTTTTATAAGTCTAGCATTATTAACTCTCTAAGCTTATACACGTTATATAATCCCAACTAACCCGGCCAATCGCAGAAGGTCTGATCTGATCAACCACCATCGAGATCCCCATAGTTCAACACCATAATCAACATTGGCAGACTGATATGAACAAAAGCCAAGATGCCATTTCCTTTCCACAACAAAGAGAAAAAACATAAATAAGTAGAAAGAAAAAAAAAATTGTACTGGAACAGATTCACGCAGCAGTGGCAGGCAGCTCAAAAGGATAGCTTCTAGAAATAGCAGTAGCTCCCATTAAGAACTACAAATTCAACGAGTCCCACAAACACCTGAAGGTGAAGCATTATTATGCCTCGTAATCGAAATTGATCTGTTGTTTTCTGGTCACAAGCATGGACTCTCTCTTGCCAACCATGATTTTTCATTATATTTTTACAAAAAATAAAAGATGAATAGTATAAATATCCACAGCTCAAAGAGTAATACATATTTTTTCTAATCAAATTGAGTATTCATTATGCATATTTATGAAATAATATCAAAAACTCATTATCATGAGTCGGGTAATTAATATACGTGCAATATAAAAAAAAAAAGAATTATGTTTTTTTTCAATAAAGGTTTTTACATATTAAATCAATTAACAATATCAAAACCAACATCAATTGTTAATTGCATTGATTAATATCACGCCCCGAACTCTAGGCATGCAACAACCCCTTCCTTGGTTGATAGAAAGCGACATCTTAGGACTCGTTGACGACCATTCATTTTAATCTTTCATTATACGTAAGCGAAAAACGAACCCTCTCCCAATCAAACAAACAAGCAAGCAATCACAAAGGGATAGAGATATGAACAATAGAAACCACAACAACTACTTCTACTCGTATATACATTTTTATATTGGATTAACTTACGAATGATCAATTCTGATCTACAAGCCCAACAGAGGGCCGATCCATCCTCTAAGCCAGACCAAAAAGAAACTAGGCTAGGCTAATCCAACTATACACAAAAAGAACCATCGGGCTCGGCACTACAGTTACTTAGATCCAGTGGACTCCGACTCCGTCGATTCATAGTTGGAGGCATACAGATCGATCACTGGTGAAGCTGGGCTAGGATTCTCCACTGTATTGTCAGGAGGGTCCTGCTCCATGGGATCCCAGTTAATGTCCTTAGGGCCCCTACCGGATGGCTCGTCAAAACTTCTCAGGGGACAGATTAGCAAATCGCCATCCTAAATGAACCACGCCAGGAACCTATGGGGTATCCACTGCCCAGTCCCTCATTTACCCAAACGGTAGAGAGGTACTTCTCATATAGATGCACCCGACCCAAGAAGCGGTGGTGCGTCACAACGATATCCTAGTCCTTAGGGATACCAAACCTCATTGGCAGAAGCGTCATCCTAAGGATCCCAAAGTAGTTATACAATAACTAGTGAGATAAAATCTCAGTGAGTCCTCCTTTAAGCCCCTGATTAGAACACTAACTCAACTCGGGGTATCTCTCTAGAACCACTCCACAAACAAACCAATGACCAATAACTAACAACCAACAAATAACAATAGCTAGGGTCAACCACTAACCACATAGTCGATTTGCATGCAATCTTATCTGATATGGCATACCCTACACACAATGTACATGGCCATTAGATGATGCAGATCATCAATCACATAAGAGTCACGTCACATCAATCTCACCTGACCATTACCATGCCTGCATGTTATCAATTCATGCGTGCGTACCATAAACAATGTGCTCAACTCATGCATAGTCAAAACCAAGGATGCCATGATTCTCATACACTCTTGCACATTAGTGCACCACATAGCACATATCGATCAATCACACGAGTTTCGATTATAAGGTAAAAATTTTATGACACGTCTCATATCGTGCCACATAATTTTACCCCATAATAAGGCCCAACCAACTCAATTACTCGAACACGAGCCAATTGTCATGGCCCACCGGCCATGCCCAACTCCCCAGTCGGCAATCATCCGGATCCCCGTTGGGCATCCAATATAAATCAAGCATTGTCTTGTCCCGTTGAGCACGTCATTGTTTAGAACTCCCACCTAGACGGCATTCCCGAAGAAGCATGGGCCGAGCCTCTACCACGACTTTGTATCCGAATTCCCGCCGGGCATTCGAGAGACTCAGGCATCGTTCCCAAACTCCCGTTGGGTAACGGTTTCTACTTAGTGATCACGCAAGCACATTACCACAACTCACTATCACTTTTGAGTATCAGACAATGCACACGTGCTTGCGTATATAACCCCAAATCATTTTCCCATAAAAGCGATCTATTTCCAATCTCCCTTAGACAATTCATTTTTCCTTTTTTTTTTGAAAACCATACGATTCATGCGTATGTCCATGCATTTACACACTCAATTCATCTCATAAGATCAAAACACATGAAATTAGATAATTTTTCACTCTTGGATAAACAGTGCGCGTGAATAGTAAATTTCAGAATTAAATAATTAATAAATTAAATCCAAGAATCATTAAAAACATTAATTAAAGCAAACAATCAATCAATTAAGGCTAAACATACTTAATAAAACATAAACCACAATTAAGCAACATTAAGCAAGCTTAACTTAAACTAATTTTAACCATCTATCTAACCACCTATCTTAGGGCTAATATAATTTAATTAAAAATCGAAAACTAGAATTAACACTAATTAAACCAACCCTAAGCAAGTTTAGGCACTAATCGGTAGATTATGAGTTAAACTCACTCATTAAGTAGGCAGGAGACATGGACGCGGCGACAGCGACAAAGGCTACACACGGGAACCTTGGCCAAAATGATCCAAGGTGGCTGAAACAACAGCCACAAACTCGGACTCCCTCTGCAGCTCTTGGAAACCAAACTGTTAGAGGAGGAGAGAGGCTGAATGGGTTGATTGGAGCTCCAACGAGGGGTTGGCTAGCGACTGGTGGCACCTGGGGGTTAAGGGGGACTTGCTGGTGGTTGGGTTGGGTAGAGGTAGGGTCAGAATAGGAGAAAAACAGCTGCAAAGGTGAAACAGTGTAGACCAAGTGGGCTACCAACCAGTCCGGCGAGCAACTGCTTTTGGCCGATTGACGGGTTAGTCGGTGGCTCTGACCTGCGAATGACCACCTCAAGCCGTACGGTTTGGGTCTTTTGAGCACAATGGTGGGTGGCACATGCACTAATTATCACGGGAAAGCAACAATTAACTCAGGTTTATGAAAGAAGGTCAACAGGAGAAGAATGAGGAAGGAAGAGAAACAAGGGAGGGAAGAGGCTACGAATTTCTTTAGCTAAAGAGGAGGAGAGAGAGTGATGGGAAAGATGGTGTCACATCTCTATTAAGGCCTATAAAGCTTGCCTTAAGGCCCCATGCAAAGTGACCTCATCTTCATCCTCATCCTTTGACTTATCCACATAGCAACTAGGGGCAAAATGGTCATTTTCACTTTGCACAATTTCTTAATCTGCCATTGGGCTAAAAATGAAGAGTGGGCCTAAGCAATGGGCTAGGAAATGAATAGGAATGGGCTTGGGAATTGATTGGGCTCAAAACGGTTTAAGGTTAGATCATGGGCTTGGAAGATAAAATGGTGGGTTGGACCTAATGGGCTCACTTGCTTGCCTTGGGCCTACCATGGTGGCTGTCCCACCTTGGGCCTAAGGCCTACACTGGCCTTGCTCGGCCCACGTCCTCTTAGGCTTGATTCCTTGGTTTGTAACTCCTTTTTCCCAACGCTCGGCTTGATTGGCACTACTAATTGTCGAAGTAGCAACATCCGAAGTTCGTTCCGGACATTCTCAATAATTCGAAGTCCAATCTTGGGTTCTCATGCCATGTCAATTTTGCCATAATGCCATTTTGGTACAATTCAGACTGACAGGCGGCTTCGAGGATTCACACGTAACCGACTCGTGCCAAACCACGTTCTAGACATTTCGACACATGGACATTAGTGACTACATGAAATTGTGGATGATAGATTCTTATTTCAAAGTACATGATTATTAAGGATTGACCTAGGGTCATTCGCAGGCTCGATAACAGTAAATGGAATTACTCGTCATTCCATTATGTTCTATTAGCGAATCGACTTTTAATCATCCTTGAAATCGGCTTGTCTATCTATAGGATCATCCTCACACAAGTCTCACGATCAAGTCGCTTTTCCAAATCAAGTTTTTTAGTCGTATGAGTTCTATCATCATTAGCATTTCCCCCTCAAGGTCAGTATCTCGGGAGTGATCAATTCCCAGTGAGATTAACCAACAATGCATTGACGAAATTCACATTCATTCATCCTTTAGAGGGCTCGAATTTTAGGATGTCACAAAAATGTCATTTCATTACTCATAATTTATTTTATCTCCATCATTTTCAAGACATGAATTTACTATTCAAAGAAGAGATACGCACCACTCATTTGAGAATGCCTATAATCAAACAACAACAATCATTTAAGCTAATGAACTCGAAATCCTATCAACTAAGTAAGAAACGATATAAAAAATCAAGTAAAAAGCTATATTCATTACAGCTCAATTAAACTAAACTTAATCAGCGACCAAATAACTCCTATGACCTAAAGAAAAGCTAGCTTATAATAGACACTTATTGTAGTCCACTACGTGTGGGTTGTATTTCGTATTTAATTGCACCGCAACTCTTTCCACTAAACTTTATTTCAAGTGATCTTATTGCCAAAAAAGGCTCTTTCAAAATATTTAAAGATCCCAAACTTCACAAACTTAAAAGATGGCCAATGGCGAGCAAAAACCATCGCCACAAATAAAAATTAGGAACTAGCTAGCAACTTCTATGAAATTTTAGAAATTCACTCTAATTATATCATAACTCCAAATCGACTTTGTAAAATCTGTTGGAATCCTATGACTTTATAATATCATAAATTATCATTTTCACATAGTTTCACACTTTAATAATTCCGACATATGACCCCAAAACTTAATATTTCCATGGATAAGTATTTAGGAAAAATCCTCGAACAAAGAGTACGAATTCTTCCTGGGCCCTACAAGACTAAGTTAATTCAGCTTGGCAGGGGTCATCATGGAATATCCGCGTGAAATTCGCCTTTCTCTATTCGTTTTTTTTTTCTTTTTACCTTACTTTCTTTTCTTTTTCAATTTTAAATGCTAATTATTACATATAAACCATCCAAGCCCGGTTCTCATGTAAACCAGCTTGGAACCGATAGGGTAATGTAGATTCGGTTTGGTGCTCGCATCAAACCGGCCTAGTTGCTCATCCCTATTCGTGAAGCTAATTCCTTGCCAATTTGATGCAGGGCGTTAATTTCTTCTTGTCATTGTTGACAGGTAACCCGAATATTTCAAGTGCTGACTTTAAAGATTTTGGCTCAAAGGATATCTCATTGGCAAGTAGCCCGAAAGCATCCTTAGGAGATCCTGCAGGGATGGGATGATTCCATCGAATATGGTGATCCCGTCTTTCGATCGGGTGACCACGTGATGAATGGATGTCGTTGATTCCTCCGTCTTGGAAAGAAGTATGATGCTCAGATTCAGCAGCATGAGAAAAAGATGGAACCACCATGGCAGGCGAAGATGTCTCAATGTTAATGGCGTGCTTAGATTGGGCCATGGAATCACAAGGATTTTGGCACTTGGAGCTGTAGGACATATAACATCCACATTTTGGATTGAAGAAAGTGCTTCATGATGTGGTATGATGATGGAAGAGGATGTTGCGCATGGAGAGTTATTCAATGATTCACTAGATTGATCAACACCATGGGGAATTGTTCCGTGTTTGAGTAATTTGCATAGCATTGAACAATTAAACAATTCAATAAATGGTGAGTTATTCAATGATTCACCAGATTGATCAACACCACGTGGAATTGTTCTACGTTTGAGTAATTTGCATAGCATTGAACAATTGATCCTCATACGGTGTTAGTTTATTTGGTCTGCATAGCAATAGAGATGTCACTAGTGTTAGATAGAGATGGTTAAATATTTCTCGAATTTAAATCCGTTGAATGAATTTGACTCAAATTGAGTTGTCTAGATAAGCCAAGTACATTTTAAGTTCAAAACCAAATCTTTAAATATGAAATTTACTTCCATGGTGAAGTCATGATCACATCAGAAGTTGTTCCATGTTGCAGTTAGCTATGATATTTTCATGGTGGAGTCCAAAGATTTGTAGGACCTTGACCATGAAAAATTACTCCCTGGTGGACACGGGTCACCCTAATTGGACTATATAAACCTGGTGTTCGATTTAATATTTTGTTATGTCTATTTTATTGTTTGATAGCTTACTTCCGCAGCTAGAGAAAGACATAAGTTTCCAAGATCCTTGAAAGGAAATGTCATATTTCATCAAAACATCACATGGCGTTCTCTATAGACTTGTCCAGTGGCAGGATAGAACAGAACCACTGTAACCCTCATGCCCATGCCTCCAGCCCATAAAAACCAGGGCAATGACCGTAGATCCAGCTCTGTTTTGTAATAGTATCTCAAAAGCCCCTGGGATAGGACTTTGAAACATCAGATTCAATCCAATTTCTGTTGTGTTTCAGCGTTCGCGCTTTGCTAAGCCTTTCTGTTCAGGTACCTTGGAGAAGCTTTCCTTTCACGTGTCGAATGCCGTTATCTCAGATGAGTTCTGAACTCATTCCCGTTGAACGTGCTTCCTTCATCTGACTGCGAAACTTCCTTTGTTTTTTCGAACCGAGTTTGAGTGAACTTAACAGAAGCAATGAAGCACGATGAAAAGTCAGACCTTCTGCACGTCGCCATCGTCGCCATCAATCCTCGTCACCGCCACACCTCCTCCCGCGGGGCCCACCTCCGGCACACGCTTCTCCCACAAGCCTCCCTCCCTCCCTCCCTCCCTCCCACTGGCCCACCATGGTCGCTTCAAGAACGAAGCGACACCACCACCCGGGCATCCCTCGCCGCGCGCATGGACGACGACGACGACGACCGCTGCCGCCCTTTTCTCGACTCCCTCGCCGGGCCCCCGCCGGAGCGGACCGCTGAGGACCACGACCTCTCGCACCCGTCCGCGCGGTCCCACGACGGCGGGACCAGGCGCGGCCTCCAGCGCTGCCGGACGGCCCCGGCGATGTCCGTGGTGAGCGACCTCACGAGGCCCGGGGGACCCGCGACCCCCCGCGACCCGAACCCGAGGCCCGGGTCCGCGTCCGGATCCGTCGTCAGGCAGGCCCTGTTCTTCCTCTGCGTCTACCTCCTGCTCGGGGTCGGCATCTACGCGTTCAACCGGGACCGGTTCTCCGGCGTCGAGACGCACCCGGTCGTGGATGCTCTCTACTTCTGCATCGTCACCATGTGCACCATCGGTTACGGGGACATCGCCCCCCTCACCCCCGGGACCAAGGCCTTCGCTTGCGTGTTCGTGTTGGTGGGTTTCGGCTTCATAGGGATCTTGCTCAGCGGGGTCGTGAATTTCGTGCTCGATCTGCAAGAGAACATGATCCTGACCACCGCGAGATTGAGCGGCGAGGGCGGCGGGTCCGGCGCGGTGAATTACTTCGTCGACGTCGAGAAGGGGAGGATGAGGATCAGGCTGAAGGTGGGCTTGGCGCTTGGGGTGGTGGTTCTGTGCATTGGGATGGGGGCGTTGGTGCTCTGCTTCGTGGAGGGTTTGGATTGGCTGGACTCGGTTTACTTGGCGGTTATGTCCGTCACCACCGTCGGGTACGGGGACAGGGCCTTCAAGACTTTGCCCGGGCGGCTCTTCGCCGCGGTTTGGCTGCTTGTCTCGACGCTGGTGGTCGCGAGGGCGTTTCTTTATCTAGCTGAGGCGAGGATCGATAAGAGGCACCGGAGGATTGCGAAGCTGGTGTTGCATAGGGACGTCACCGTGGAGGATTTTTTGGCGGCCAATTTAAACAACAACGGCTTCATCAGGTAGGATGCACGATCCCAGCTCCTTATGTTAGTTACAAGTAATTAGGTGTTTGAGTTTTGACTGGTTTGATTAGTTTCTAAATGAAACTAAATGTGATAGCTGCATTGCTGCAGCAGATGAGTTGGATTACAGAATGTCAAGATAAATTAGAAGGAAGCATTTCTTAATTTGAGATCTAAAAATCAACCATCCAACGTATTTGTTTCTTAATGAGACACTGATGAACGTGAGGGCTTTATGTGGCAAATAGCTTTTGCTCTGCGATTGCTTTCTCAAGTGTTGTCCAGTGCTGAGTCTCCCATAAAGTTGGCTCGAAAGTGTTCTGATTTTATGAATTAATTACTCGAGGTCTTGTTAGTTGTTCACTTTCTATTCATATGAACATAAAAATATACCCATTCGACTTACTGCAATTGGAAATGGAATTTTAATACCACACTTCAGAATTCAAAGGCATTGCTCTCCATCAAAAGGGCATAAACTGGGACTGGGATGATTTGCCTTGTTAGTTGTGAAGAGGTGGATGCAAGATTTCAAACAGTATGGTGCATTACCATTTGATAGCTTCTTTATGAACTGTTCTCTCATTGTGCATATGCGTATACAGCCTTTTCTGTTCACTGCACATATCCTTGCTGAAAATCAAAATCAAGAGAGGTATTTTACCTCTTCCGTAGGTAGAAGGCTTATCTCACTAAGTCTGTCCTTTCAATGAATAGATTTCCTGATTTGGCAAGAAGTTATTAACTATACTTCAGAAGTTGCTATGCTATTTAATCAACATTTGGTTTTTGGCCAAAGCAGTGTAATCAGATCAGACATTTCTCGTCCTAGACTGGCGGCAATAAGTAATGTTAAAAACAATCTGCTGTCTTGTGCAGTAAATCGGAGTATGTTTTATACAAGCTGAAAGAAATGGAGAGGATCAGTGAGACAGACATATTACAGATATGTGATCAGTTCAGCAAGCTTGATCGAAACAACTCTGGAAAAATAACTCTTCTGAATCTCTTGGACAATCACCTGTGATGACAAAAAACAGGGGAAGATTTCATTTGACCACAAAGAGCAGCGCAATGCTTGCTCCATTTTGCAAGACAGGCAAGGGATGAATATGCGGAAGATAACCCGAACGTTGTCTTTGGCAAGATTACTAGGTCCTGCAAATCTGACCGCCTTCACAGTGCATGTTATTCTTGCGCCAAAAGCTGTACATATGCATTAAGTGTACTTATGTGACGGTAGGTTGAAGACAATGATCAAAAAATGAATAGGAGAGCATCTTTTTTCCCTCCACCATTGCTACAGATCAAGGATCATAATCCGAGGAAGTGCTATATCTGTCTGTGCTAATTCTCTTTTCATGTAAATGACATTGAAATGGGACAATATTATTGGAGGAGACTTGATGCTTCAGTTGATAGCGTCCTTTTAATTTCCTTTTATCTGGTGATTGCTATGAAAGTCACATCGGATGTTTTCAATGAGTTGTACTGAAGCACCAAGGAAACATCCGGTTTGCTGTGGTATAATCTTTATCAGGAGACTCATTCTGCCATAGGAAAGCCATGCTGTGAAATGTTTAAGGAATGTGCGGTGAATGATGCAGCTGCAGCAACTTCTTGTTGCCACTTGAAAATAATAGAAAGCAATGGCCTTTAGGAGAACTAATCACTGGAAGACTGAAGAAGGATTGTTTTTATTTCAGCCTGACTGAAATGAATCCAAAGGGTCCAGAACAACTGGAGTTGCAGACCACACGGGCATACAGTATTTATAGATTCATTAGAGCTGTTGCTGAATTGTCTTCTTGAGTAATTTCTTTTGTCCCATCATTAGTGGAACTTCGAAGGATCATCACTTAACGAAAATTCCCGGTCCCACCAACAGTGTTTGGTAAATTAGCGACTCTCCATAGAACCTGCTTCACTGTCTGCTGCAAATAGAAACCATTTTGTCCCTGTTACCTTTTGACTCCTTGCTTTTGCATGCAAGCAGGGAAGCTGAAAATCCAGCAAATCCGGAGAAAGAAGTTTGGCAGATATCATAGCCCTAATCTCTACACAAAACAACTCCTGACAAACAACCCCACCGAGGCACCAAATGCATCCATGACACCAAATAAAAAAGACGGGTGCTCCCAAAAGTAAGTAAAATATATACTCGTGCCTCTTGTTTTTGCTAAGCATGCAATATGTTGCATTGAAGGGATCAACATAAATTAATAGCCTACATGATGGAAAGGTAATTTCTAGGCCAGGGTTCGTGTATCGGACAGCTTGCCAGTTGCGCATCCACATCGAGACCAGAGAAGACACGAGAAATTATTTCCTTATCGCCTGGCCTTGAGTGAATCACCTCGTGCTGGAACCGATGCGTTTCTTGATCTCCGAATGCAGCTTTTTGAACATTTGTGGCTCAATATCTCTGCCCCATATATGCAGCCTTCTAATCCTCATCTGGTTTCTTCCGTCTCATATCTGATGAGGATAGAGGGAAACAAGGGTGGTGTTGTCAACTTCATTATATCGTGAGTTTTGTTACCTTCTGTTTGTACTTCTCAATACCTAATCCATCATCTCTTCCCTGACCATGATCCAAAGTTCTATCCATTTACATATCTTTCCCAATACACAATGTCATTCATTTAACAATGTATTTAACTATTAGTATTGGTGTCATAGTATCCACATTGAGAAGATTCATGTGTGATGTGATTAGAAGGGAATTAACCAAATCAATTCGCTTACTTCGACCATGGACAAATGGGTCTTATGATTTTGCATATTATTCTACTCAAACATGTACCAAACGTAAAAGATTTCACGGTCATATACATGATCCAGAAATTCTCAACCAAAATGAGATAAACCACAAGAAACGAAGAGAAACTATGATAAGAGTACAAGACAAGGATCTGCTCCATCCCTCTGTGATGCACTGAACCAAATGCAGGAGAGTTGGTTTAGATCGAGTTAGTTTAGTCAATTCGATAAGCCTAGCTCAACGATTACTAGGACTAGTGAAATGGACAGATTAACAAATACAGAAATGTGTGGAATCCGTTTTGCTATTCAGGCCCTCTGACTAAGACCCCACAATGGAACTAATATTTTGATTTTGGAGGGCCAATAATTTCACCAAGAAACAACCTACTCTTTTCGTGATTGTGTCGTGACTTCTGGCACGAGAAGTCAAAACCATCTCTTTAGAACATGATGCAGCGAGGAAGAAAATGAAATTGGGCATTTCTTTTCTTTTATTAGAAGAATAAATGTAAATTTGCATAGATTCGAATTGACACCGTCTACTATTTGAACTTGACCGACTCGTTCCTGAAGATCTGTACTTAAATTTGTGGAGCCTGAGTTCGATTGGACTAGTCCATGAACTCATTTGGGCACTAGTAGACTTGACTTCACTAAGTTATCAAAAGGCCTGGAGACTATACCGGGTTTGATTAAATTGAGCGTGAGAAAACTTAGTCCAATGAGCCGTGGGGTTCAACTGTTTCAACTTGACAAAAGTTAGAGAGATGCCGAACTGTCATCCGAATCAAGCAGGGGGACAGTTGACACTACTCAAGATAAAGTAATAACAAAACTCAAGACCTGTAGTATATTCAATTGTATTAAGTTGGAGAGACAATACATGGGAAAGAGAGGACAACATGCACTCATATAAGTAAGTGACCCATGTCGCCCAAATCCATATTCAACTCCAGCTACATGTACATAGGCATCATCCTCTTCTCTGCTCACTTCTATCAAGACCTGTGGTAACTTTTTTAGCCATGAAGGGGCACTCGAGTTGGAACATCACGCTCTTCGTTGGAAGCATGATAATGCTTCTTGGTCCTCTCGCAACTGTGGCTCAATATGAATCTGCAGTTGGTGATCCTGGAATGAGAAGAGATGGTCTCAGGGTCGCCTTCGAAGCTTGGAATTTCTGCAATGAAGTTGGCGTTGAAGCTCCTGGTATGGGCAGTCCAAGAGCAGCTGATTGTTTTGACCTCTCGGGCAGACACAGACACAGGAGAAGTGCAAGATTCCACAAAAGTGAGTCCCTTTCTCTATCCCACTTACGCGTTTCTTTAGGGAGTTATCGTTTAAAATGTTTCATGTGCTGATGCATTTTGTTTGCAAATGCTGGAGCAAGGTTAATCCATGACAAATGGTTTGTCATCTGCGAAATCAGAATAATTTTGCTTTTTTTAATCTTTTCCTTCCAGTTTGCAGAACCATTCGGTAGATGTGTTTGATAAATGTTGATAAACACCACTATTGAAGGGAAATTTCCTTTTTCTTGCTATCCTTGTGGACAAGCAACTTGTATTCTCACCAACTTCAGAATACTTGAGATTACTGATTTCACAAGCCAACGTCCAGCGCATCTTAAGCTGATAGATCTTTAGCCAACCAGCTAATCATTTAACAGAAAGAATAAACAATGCAACAATGACCAGAGTTTTTGCTCTTTTTACTTTTCGTTTTTTTTACTTCTAACGGACCTCTTTTGTCAGTTACTCATTGCTTCACTCTAACCCGATTAAATTTAACTCCTCATCCTTGTGGATGCAGATGTAACTCTGAGACACAAGGTCACAGAAGTTGATAACAGACTAGGAATAGGCAGTGCTTTCCCTGGTTTAAGAACAGACGTCCTAAACAATGCAGACCTCTATGCTGCACATAAGGAGCTTTATCTGGGTTCTCTCTGTGAAGTTGAAGACACCCCGAAACCATGGCACTTTTGGATGATCATGCTAAAAAATGGCAATTTTGACACAACATCTGGCTTATGTCCTGAAAATGGGAGAAAGGCGCCTCCTTTTAGTCCAGGCAAATTTCCATGCTTTGGAATCGGATGTATGAACCAACCCATTCTGAATCATCAGCAGACTCAGATTCTAGGAGACAGTACTATGAGAGGAGGTTTCAATGGGACTTATGAATTGGGTGTGGGTGCAGATGTCACGGATGGTATAGATGATATCTCTTTCTATGAAGTGGTTTGGGAGAAAAAGATCGGTGCAGGGAGTTGGGTATTCCATCACAAGCTCAAGACATCAAAGAAGTATCCATGGCTGATGCTGTATCTCAGAGCTGATGCAGCCAAAGGGTTCTCTGGTGGATACCATTACAACACCAGAGGGATGCTCAAAACTGTAAGTCTTTTCTGACCTATGGAGATTTGAACTTACATTTTCCTCTGATTCATTTTAGCAAATATTCTGTCATAGTTGTGGAGGCGGTTGTAATTCAGGGGTTGAGTGACTTTCCTTTTAAGGAAAGAGAAACCTAGTGATGCTGAGGAATTCAGTGCTTCTAATAAATCAGGTATGGAGATCAATAGATTCATAATCTAATAGAACAACTGAACAGACAAAGCATCAGCAATTATGCTAAAAGAGGCATCAGTTTTCAAATCATCTTTTAAAGTCGCTGGAGTTGGTTGTATATTGTATTGGTGTAGCATCGTTCAACTAACATTCCTCTCTATCCTTTCCGTTTTGAAAAGGTTGCTATCATTTTCATTTGTTAATAAAGTCCTCCCCTATTGATGAATGTAGACTCTAAAGACACAGAAGCAGTTGATGATTAGGTTTCGCTCTGCTCTGTAGAATAAACAAATCAGCTTACTTCCTTATATTGGTATGATAATTAGACACACCAATAATAAAATAATGGAGTTACTTTCTCCAGCTTCCAGAGTCTCCAAATTTCAAAGTTAGAATGACATTGGACATCAAAAGAGGTGGAGGCCCCAGGAGCCAGTTCTACCTCATAGACATCGGTAGCTGCTGGAAGAACAACGGCAAACCGTGCGACGGGGACGTGCTCACCGATGTCACAAGGTACAGTGAGATGATCATCAACCCGGAAACTCGTTCCTGGTGCAGCCCCACGAGTTTAGGCAATTGCCCGCCGTACCACATCACGCCCGATAACAGAAAGATTCACAGGAATGACACCGATAATTTTCCTTACTCGGCTTATCACTATTACTGTGCGCCCGGGAATGCTAAGTTTTTGGAGAGTCCCACGAGCACATGCGATCCTTATAGCAATCCCCAGGCACAAGAGCTTGTTCAGTTGCTGCCTCACCCTGCATGGGCCGAATACGGGTATCCGACCAAACAGGGTGATGGTTGGATCGGAGATGGACAAACTTGGGAGCTCGATGTCGGTGGCCTATCGAGCCGACTCTACTTCTATCAGGTTAGTAGTATCATCTGACGGGCCGACAAAGAAAAAGAACTTCATTATATTCACCCTTGATAGGAGGATGCGTGCAACGTGACCACAAAGCTTGTCTAAGTATTCATTTGACGGTAGAATGATGAAGTTTATAACGTATGATGTATCCTTGAATAATTGCAGGATCCAGCTACCAGTCCAGCTAGAAGAGTTTGGACATCTGTTGATGTCGGCACGGAGATTTTTGTCAGCGACGAGGACGAAATGGCTGAGTGGACTCTCAGCGATTTCGACGTTCTTCTCACGTCAACTTGATTCTTAGCTCCTATCGGGATTTGGGGGCATGTGTCTTTTATTGCTCCGAGCTTTATCATTCTTTTAGGTGCATGCAGCAGAATGCAAGACCAAGTGTACAAAGGAAAAGCCTTGGCTGTATACATCAAGATATGAAGTTTCCACACTGGGAAGCTTGTAAGGACTAGGCATCCTCAACAAGGTTCATAAGGCTCATGCCCGAGCAGATGCCGGGAAGCAGCCACTTTGTCTATCTGTTTTTATTGTCAAGTATCAAGAAAACAGCATTTCTGGATCAAGTGATTAACAATTAATCTGGTTATGCAAACTTTTTGAGACAATTCTTATGCAGCTTATGCTCTCTCTAAAACAGAGAAAGTAATGTCTATCAGAAATACACGGCTGAAGCCTGATCTGATTCCCTCCAAGGAAAGATGATGGTCCAATATGCCTCAAACAATTTAGACGATAACTCAAGTCGCCTTTGCTATCCAGCCAATTAAAAAAAAAAGAAGAAGACAAATCCATCTCCTATTATGCGCCAAAAGAATCTGTTCAATAATAGAAAGTCTTCACAGCAAATAGATATATCATTCAACCCAGTCATGAAAGAATCAATTTTCTTATCTAAAAAATTTAAGAATACAATTGACTCAGATGCTAAATATAACATGATAAATGCCCTTGTAGATAGTAGATACAGGGGTTACAAAAGGCCAAAAACAGAAAACAAATTGAAATGGGTATACGTTCAAATATAGCACGTAATTCTTAAAAAAGAAGAATTCCAAACAAGAGAATCCCTGCTAAGGATCACTCGAACTGAAAGATGCAATTGCATCCATTTCCTGCTGCAAAAGAAGGGCGTCAATAAAGGCGTCCAATATTTCTCCCTGTAACATGTCATCTATTGCATGATGCGTGATGCCAACACGATGATCCGTTACTCGTCCTTGGGGAAAGTTGTAAGTACGAATTCTCTCAGATCTATCCCCACTTCCAATCTGTTTGAGGTTATAAATCTTTAATCACATTGCAAAGGAAAAGAAAAACCAAGCATCAATAATAAATTAATGTCCATCATCTGGTTGCTGCTTACCTGCTCTGATCGAAGTTTGCTCCGATCCAAGTGCATTCTGGATCTCTCCAATTCATAAAGTCGAGCACACAGAACCTTAAGTGCTTTGGCTTTGTTCTGTCAAAGAATTGGATAGAGGAGGGACTAAACTAAGTGGCATGACTAGATGGCTCAATCAAACTAGCTTCAACTTCCTAATGAGGTGATCTAGAAGAAAGAACATGTTTATTGGCCAGAATTAATATACATTAAAGATTCTTCAAGAGCATTGCTTCCTTTGGCTACAAAAGCAGCGGAAAGAAAGAAACTGGAAATTTCAGAGATTGAAAATTAATTCAAGTTGAAGAAAGTGCCATAATTTCTGGATGGAGGAACAAAGGGACAAGATTTGCGTTGAAGTTTTCCACAAACAAGTTCAGCAGAATTTACAGTATGTCAGAATCCTTTACCATATGTTGGGATCGTTCATCTTGGATGGACACAACCATGCCAGATGGAATATGAGTTATTCTAACAGCACTGTTGGTGGTATTTGCATGCTGGCCTCCAGAACCACCAGATCTATAAGTATCAATTCTCAAGTCTTCATTCCTCAGTTGCACATCTACCTGCAGAACCGAACAATTATCACAAAAATGGAAAAACAAAAAAAGAAAACTCTTTAACTACTTAGCTTTAGGTCAAGGAAATTGATGCATTAGAGGACACAAGCTAGAAAGAAATATGGATTGTTTAAGTGCCGAGTGCAACATGGATTGCCGACTGTATAAATATCAACTGCAATAAAGTAACTTCTTTCAAATCCCAAAACTACCAAATAGAAAAGAAGGGAAACCAATCCTAGTAACAAAACCTTCATTGCCAAAATGAAAGTAACTTGACCTCATTTGCTTGAGGGAGGATTGCAACAGACACTGCACTGGTGTGGACACGTCCTGACTTCTCAGTAACAGGAACTCGCTGCCACAAGAAATATGCCTTTTAGCCTTTAACCCCATATGCCAGCATGAATCTCTCTCTCTCTCTCTCTCTCTCTCTCTCTCTCTCTCTCTCTCTCTCAGTGCATGTGCATGCACACGCCCGTGAAGTTAGTTGAGAAACAAAAAAGTAATACCTGGACTCTGTGTACTCCACTCTCAAATTTGAGTTTCCCATAAACACCAATTCCAGAAATTGCTGCACTAGCTTCCTGGCATACGACATATACAATTATAACTGCCTCAATATGTAAGTGGTGCATCTCATATATGAGTCATCTAGTCCAACCTCTGAAGATGGGAAATCACGTGTCTAGAACCAATTACAGAAGCAATACCTTGTATCCTCTCAGATCAGATTCCGTTATATCTACTACTTCAAATTTCCATCCTTTCTTTTGCGAGTACCTCTCATACCTGTCCAATTTCAAGTTCTTCAAAAGATGAGTTTTTGACCATCTAGAACTTCACATAATTATAAACTCCAAGATTTTCCTGTTGAACTTTTCAACTTACATCTTAAATATGTCCATTGCAAACAAGGAAGCCTCTTCACCTCCAGTTCCTGCTTAAACATTTAAATGAGCAACGTTTGAAGTTGATCCCTATGAAAATCCTTTTGAGTCTTGCATTGAAACACCACAAAGTATACAACTGTTACCTGCTCTCACCTCTAAAATGCTACCCCTCTCATCGGCATCATCTCTGGGAAGTAATGACTGCAGAAGCAACTGCTGCAATCTTTTCTCCTCTTTTACAGCCTCGTCCAATTCCTCAGTTACCATATCAAGCATGTCCCTGTCTTCTACATTTTCATCCATCATGGTCTTCAGTCCGTCAATTTCCTGCATCGAGAGGAAGAGGACAAATTGCATTTGGCATAAATAAATAGCCAAGGTATTGCTAATTTTTTGACCTCCAAAAGGCAAACCATATAGTGGCGCGCATAAAGTAATAGCTGATCATGTATTAAAACTCTAGAAGCTTCAAAATGAAAAGGCGCACAAAGAACTGAAGATGTCTTGGTAAGTTCAGCAGTAACTCATTACCTTCTGTTTCGTCCTCAGCTCATTTATAAGCTCCATAGAGTCCCTAAGTTTCCGAAGCTCCTTATTAGCCCTCGAATATTCAGTTGGCGATGCTTCTGGCTGTCTTCAACCAGCAGAATTAATCATCAATGAAAGACCACCCACAAGAACCTCAGCATTAAGCAGTTGCATAAACACAAGGAACACCGTTCATTAAAAAGCTAATACCGCTGCAAATGGAAGGAAGACATTGAAAAATAAGGATCACCTGGTTACCTGGTTAATGAGATTCTGAAGAAAAGCACTCCTATGTTCAATAGCTGATAGCCGTTGCTCCATTATCTTGATGAGATCAGGTGAGAAATGAGGCTGCACTTCTGCAAGTCGGGCAAGCATTTCGACACTTGAAATAGTCAAGAAGATGAAAGATTGAACCCAAAATAGAAAAGATGGAGAAAGAAAACCTGCTACGAACAATAAACATATACATGGCCAAACTATAATCCGCCTGTTTCTTCCAGAGAATGATAATCTGACATGACCTTTCCACGACCCCAACGACCAGACACAGCAGAACAAGAACAAAGATGGCGGAATTAAACAACTACCCCAGTTCCAAGATTCATTTTTTCCGCGACCCAATTGATCATCAAAGCCTTTTACCCAAGGAAAAAAAGCAACAGAAAAGACGAAACAGATTTTTAAGTCAAAGGCAACAAAATCTCTCACCCCAGAAGCCAGCCAACTGCAAAGAATGACAATTATCTTTACAGAACGGAGCTTGAAAACTAGCTAAAATGGCGCCGTTCGAATTCACAGTTCACAGCACGTGGGTCTCTGTATCCAAGGACTTTACCAGTCGAACAGAAACGAGGGAGCGAGAACGAAGCCTTGGCGACCGGCGGCCGTGGAAACGACGCTCCGACTCGAGGATTCGTGCGGAGGGCATCGATTCCGGGCGCTGCCCACATCAGTGTCCTCCACAGGGAGCGCGAATTCCTTCCCATCTCGCCGATTTCCCTTCTCACCAATCTCTCTCTCTCTCTCTCTGAATCTGAGAATTTATGGAGGCTGTGAGGGGTTTTATAGCTGGAGACGAAACGAGAAGACGACTCTTTTTAAGGGGCAAAGGGAATTTTCTACAGTCTTCCAAAAAAGAAGAGCAAAATCAATTTATTACTTCATATTTAGCAGGTTTAATTTAGGAGAAATTATTTATAAAATAGATAGGTAGCGTGGAAGGCAAATATCTCAAGATTTGAAACATTTAAAAAAAAATGATACAGAATGGACATTTTAATTAGAACAATTAGAGATTATATGGAAGTATTAAAGTTACGCATTTGTGACCATGAATTTAGTATTTATAAAAATAAGTAGTTGTTGACGGAAGGGGAAGAAAAAAATGATCGAGATTCCTTCAAAGTAGGAAATCTTCTATACTTTAAGTAATGATCTAGATTATTTATAACTTGAAATCCCAACATTTCCACTCGATTAGTTTTACATGTATATAAGTAGATAAAAGGCAGAATTTTAACTTCAACGACGACAACAAGTTTTATCCAATCATATAGGCTGCTTGAAAAGAAAATTATTGATGCAAAATTTTAGAAATATATATATTTATATATATATATTATAGTTTTACATGATATACACTCCACGATCATTTTTTTTTTCTATACAAAGGACCTCTATCACTATATCTAAACTAATGACATGCAAGTGGCTAATGTTAAAAATGTCTTACACAACCAATCAATACTATGAAACCAGACAACGTGGGTCATATGACTTTAATATGGGGCTAATTAGTTTCAAGATGAGTCAACTTTCGAAACCAAAATTCAAATCTTAATTTATAGATTCCAGTTCCAAAAAATTGACATTGAAAATCAAACTATGTTATATATTCGATTTCAGACAGATTTCGAATGCAATATGAGAAACGGGTTTATTTTATAAAAATCACATAATTGATATCATGTATTATTTTATGTCTCTTATTATTTGCGAAGTTTTGTTAGTTTATTGGTCTTGTGTCGTTATTTCAATTTGGAGGTCATGGGCTCCATTTTTCCAAATTGGATCCATATATAAGAGCGGTCCCGGGGGAGATTTGGTCGGATAAGGCCGGTCTAGTTCCGTGGTCGGACCAACCTAATCAAGATTTTACACCAATCATAGATATTTTTCTCGACTACAAATTAGTACATGAAATCAAAAAACTAGAATATCAAGTTAAAAACTAACCACAACAAGAGAGAGAGAGAGAGAGAGAGAGAGAGAGAGAGAGAGGTGGTGAGGCACGGCGGCAGCACTGTCAGGCACCGGCCAGGGTGCAGCAACCCTGGCCGAGCTCGAGCGGACGAGCATACCCAGGGGAGAGAGAGAGAGAGAGAGAGAGAGAGAGAGATAGAGAGAGAGAGAGAGAGAGAGAGTATAGAGTTTTTTAAGCTTTCAACTGCCGAGCAACTGCCGAGAGAGAGAGAGAGAGAGGTGGTGAGGCACGGCGGCAGCACTGCCAGGCACCGGCCAGGGTGCGGCGACCCTGGCCGAGCTCGAGCGGACGAGCATACCCAGGAGAGAGAGAGAGAGAGAGTATAGAGTTTTTTAAGCTTTCAACTGCCGAGTAATCCTTCATGTTATGTGGTTCGGGGGAGCACGCAGTCTCCTTGGTCTTCTGATCCTCCACTGGCGCACCTTCATCACCTTCGGCAAGCTACGCAGCGCTGTCATCTTCTACTTTCCACCGTGAATGCTCATTCAACGCAGATCCTCTTTCAAATCCATACTGCTGAGTTGGGAACGTTCCCAACACACCTCTCTCTCTCTCTCTCTCTCTCTCTCTCTCTCTCTCTCTCACTGCGCAGTTTGGCATGGCTAGTTCGTTGGAGCCCGATGAGGATTGCACAACCTTGCCAATGCCTGGAACCGCAACGACCATCGTCCTCCGCCTCTCTCTCTCTCTCTCTCTCTCTCTCCCTCCCTCCCCCGTCGGAGCCCAACGAGGAATGCCAAACCCTTGCCAGTGCCTGGCACCGCAATGGCCGTCATCCTCCGCTTCTCTCTCTTTCTCTCCACGTCTGTCCATCTTCAGGGTTTATGGTTTTCAACTTTGATCTAACATAAAAGGCATAAATTAAGAACGAATGGAAGAAGAAGAAATCAGTTATTAATTTAAGAACAACTAGAAATGGAGAATTATCTTGCCTAGAACACTTTTAGGGTTAATTCGTTTCGCAGAAAATATTATGTTTCTAGAAAACATTTTTCTAAAAGTCATTTTTCAGGAAAATGATTCTATTTTTCGATGTTCAGCTGAAATCTAAACTTCCAATAGAAAATATTTTCCACTATTCGTTAGCTGATATTTTTAATTGACCAAAAAATTAGTTTTATTTTTATTTTTTTAAATGAAATTTTAATTATTCGTATTTTTAAAAAATCAAAATCTTTATTATTTCTTTCATTTTCTTTTTCCTTTTTTCCCTTTTCTTTTCCTTCCTCCTTCCTCCTCCTTCTTCCTCCCAACTCCTCCTTCCTCCACCACCACATGCCTAGCGATGGCCGGCTACCTGGCGGCCAACCAAGACCCGGTCACCAGATTTGGCAAGCTTGAGGCTCGGTCGATCTCGCCCAAGCCCCACCTAGCTCGCCGGGCTCGAGCGAGCTCGGCTTCGCCAGATTGAGCTAGGTGGAGCCTCGCCGACTTGGGGCGAGACTTGAGCTGGCTCATGGCCGGTTGCCGGCTTTCATCATGGCCGGCGACCAGCCACCAAGGAAGAAGATGAAATGGAAAAAAAAAAAGAAAAGAAAAAAAGAAAAAGGAAAAAAATTAAAAACTCAATTAAAAAAAACAAAAAAGAAAAAGAAAGCATAAATGAAAAGAAATGAGGTGAAAGAAGTTATGGAAAATGTTTTCCTCCTCTCAAAAGAGGAAATCATTTTCCACAATCTTACAAGGAGATTATCCATTGACCGGAAAACATTTTTTTGACCATCTATTTTCCGCCATCCGAACACTGAAAATTGCGGAAAATGTTTTTTTGAAAATTGTTTTTCGCAAAACGAATAGAACCTTAATTTAGATTTTATATGACATAGTCTGATGCTTCTGTCGCACTTTCTAATAAATTCCTTTGACGTTTTGAAACAAGTCAAATTGTTTAAAATCGACTAGAAAATCATGAAGCCAACACGAGCTTATAAGTCCATAGTTTTTTTTTTTTTTTTTGGGTTAGGTTCTTCGGCACCGTGCTAAGTATTAAGATATGAGTTCGAGATCGACCCGAGCTGGTTACGATGTAATAACGACCCAAACAGAATCTAAACAGACTTAACGTTCATCAGACATCATCATCGCGATTCAATTCGAGCCTGCAAAAATACAATCCTATCGAGCCAGATATTTCTTTAAAGGAACTCGTCTTTTCCGCGAAGAAAATGACCTAAATATAACTTCGGTCTCATTGGGGGGCCTCGATGTCGTCTCTCGAATTTCCGACACAGATTCGAACAACGGAAAAGAGCTTGTTCCCGACAATTGCTAATCGGACATAATGCAAGAACCGTTTTCTTCTATTTTAGGGTTTTTATCCCTTCTCGACACCTCATTTCTTGCAGGCGCTTGTCGTTCTAAATCCATGGCAGGAACGCCTCCAGCCGCTGGCTTGAACACCGCTCGACCACACCTCATTTGACTGAACAACAGCAGAATTCCTAATTTTAGGGGAACCCCATGCTGTATATAACTCCCATGGCCGGGACGTCCTCGATTTTGTCTTAACAGAGAGAGAGATCCTCCGTCTCTCTTCCCGCGATCCCTTTTCAACTCTTTCTCCGACCAACCTCCGGTTCCCGTCGAACGTCCCAACTGAGAGGAATAGGGAGGCGGCGCTGGCCGGAAAGCGAAAATGTTAGGTAAAGTAGTTGTGTCGGGTATTTCGATCATCCTCGTGGTCGGCGTCGTCATCGGCGTCGTCGCGGGGGTCCACAAATTCGGGTCCGATGGCGACTCCGCCGAGAAGCTGTCGCCGCAGATGAAGGCGGTGTCCTCCGTCTGCGCGCCGACTGATTACAAGGAGCTCTGCATGAAGAGCCTGACCTCGTACGCCCCAAACGGCACCACCGACCCCAAGGAGCTCATCAAAGCCGCGGTGGTCGCCATCCAGGACCACATGAAGGGCTCCTTGACCTTCTCCCAGTCTCTGGCTACCAATGCGACGGAAGCCAAGACCAAGATGTCCCTGGACGATTGCAAGGACCTGTATCAGTACGCCATCGACGTGCTCCAGGCGGCCTTTTCCTCTGTCGGCGACAGCGATCTCCACACCATGGAGGACCGTGCTGCCGAGATACAGAACTGGCTCAGCGCCGTCGTGTCGTACCAGGAGTCGTGCCTGGACAACATGGACGACCTGAAGTTGAGAACCGACTTGCAAAACAACGTCCTGAACGCGAGTCAGCTCACAAGCAACGCGCTCTCGATCGTTACGGGGATGTCCCAAGTCCTCGCGTCCTTCAACATCAAGCTGAACCTCACTACCAACTCCCGCAGGCTGCTGAGCACGGGCCAGGGTGGGGACTATCCTTCGTGGTTCTCGGCTGCGGACAGGAAGCTCCTGGCGAAGGTGGACAACGGGAGGGTCCGGCCGAACGCGGTGGTGGCCAAAGACGGGAGCGGGCAGTACAAGACAATCAAGGCGGCGCTCGCGGCTTACCCCAAGGGGCACCGAGGGAGGTACGTGATCTACGTGAAGGCCGGGGTGTATGATGAGTACATCGAGGTGACCAAGGACCAAGTGAACGTGTTCATGTACGGTGACGGACCGAGGAAGACCCTCGTGACCGGTCACAAGAGCAATCGCGGCGGCGTTCCCACGATGCAAAGCGCCACCTTTGGTGAGTTTTTCAACGACGACAACACGAAACCCATATCGGAAACATGAAACGATCTTAATAAGTTGAACAATTTTAATGCAGCTGCCGTCGGGAGCGGATTCCTTTGCAAGTCCATGGGATTCCAGAACACGGCCGGCTACATCGGCGAGCAGGCCGTGGCCCTGCGTGTCCAGTCCGACAGGTCCGCCTTCTTCAACTGCCGCATGGACGGGTACCAAGACACCCTCTACGTCCAGACCAACCGCCAGTTCTACCGCAACTGCGTCATCTCCGGCACCGTCGACTTCATCTTCGGGGACTCGCCGACCGTCATCCAGAACTCCCTCATCATCGTCCGCAAGCCTGGCCCCGACCAGCAGAACACCATCACCGCCCATGGCCGCAAATTTAACAACGAGAACACGGGGCTCATCATCCACAACTGCAGGATCGTCCCCGAGCAGAAGCTCTACCCACAGCGGTTCGCCATCAAGACCTACCTCGGCCGCCCCTGGAAGGAGTACGCCCGGACCGTGATCATGGAGTCCACCCTCGGCGACTTCATCCAGCCCGCCGGGTACCTCTCCTGGAACGGCGACAACACGTGCACCTACGCGGAGTACGGCAACCGTGGCCCCGGGGCACGCACCAACGGCAGGGTCAAGTGGAAGGGCGTCCGGGTCATCAGCAGGAAGGAGGCTCTGGGTTACACCGCCGGTGTGTTCATCCAGGGAAATCAGTGGTTGAAGTACACCGGCTTCAAGTACATGCTCGGTTTGAGAAACTAGAGAGACAGACAGACAGATATTAAAAACCAATGACGATTTGAGGATGAGGGAAGAGTGATTGTACCTTCTTCGGCTATTGAGTAATCCATGTCAAGCTTACCCAAAAAAGAGCCCGAATTCTTACTTAAAATTACGAATCCAAGTTCTCTACTCTTCTATCTCTTTCTTAAACGTCCACGATACCTAAAAGTTGCTACGCGATAGAGAGATAGAACCCGACAAAGTTTTCGCGATTGGCTCTTAAAAGTGCGACGTGATGGAATTCTGGAAGGAACGGTCTTGTGATAATTTTTAACTTTTTTGTTACTCATTTTCTTTGTTGCCCAAAACAGACCGTCAATTTCACAATAGATTAAAGATAATCACATGGGCATTTATATTACTAGGTCTTTCAGCACCATGCTAAGTATTAATGTATAAGTTCTACGTAGACTTGAGCTTATTGTGATGTTTATGATGACCAAAACCGAATCTAAATGGATTGACACTAATGAAACACATCACATCGATTCAATTTGAGCTTTTGCAAAATAAAATTCTATTGAG
The DNA here is from genome assembly GCA_019915185.1 of Eucalyptus camaldulensis. NCBI lineage: Eukaryota > Viridiplantae > Streptophyta > Magnoliopsida > Myrtales > Myrtaceae > Eucalyptus > Eucalyptus camaldulensis. The sequence continues at coordinate 4,844,456 of JAHSVA010000005.1, forward strand.
TTAGCTATTTATAAAAGAACTTGTGTTTTTTTTTTTTTTCTTTTCTTGAAAGTAAAATCCGATTCCAAGTTCGCTACTTATATACATACATACATACATACATATATCTCTTATTCCTCGATAGCTTTGCTGAGAGAGAGAGAGAGAGAGAGAGAGAGCCTAAGATGTATGGACTACAGAGGAAAAGATGAACAGTGCAATTTACAGAAATGTCTATAGATACTGCTAATGCCCCTTAGATATCACCAAAGACAGGCAAGGGACAGTACAAATCTTGCTCATTTCCGGATCTTTTCAGGAGGATATCTAAGCATAAGCTTAAGAATATGACGTGATGGGAATAAAGACAGAATGAAATACTTGAGAGTCCATGGTCAATGACCTTGGGGAAGATCAAGAGGTTCTCTGAGAGATCTTTTGCTTGAAGGTGTACAGAGGGATTAAGAATTTCCGGTGATGATTATGTCAAGCCTCCCCGAGATTGGTAACCGAGCATCGAATGTCATTTAAAAACTCGGACACACATGTCTCACTTCTCCACCGCCTCTCTCCTACCCTTCACCGGCTGAGCTCATGGCTCGCGCAAGCTTGACTTCCCATGGGCATCGGCGAGCTCCGAGAGAGAGAGAGAGAGAGAGAGAAGGCGGGCCATAGGCGTGAGCTCCTTAGTGGTGAGGGGACATGGGAAGTGGCGTCGGGCGGCAGCGGCAGTGGCGGCTGCGGTGAGCGGTGGAGAAAAGGAGGAGTCTGGTGTGTGTGTGGGCGAGTGAAGGCCGGAGGAAGAGAGAGGCGAGGGAGGGAACAAAGATGGTGGGTAGAAGAATTTGAGGACAAACATGTCTTTTTGCAAAAAATTAAGGATAAATGTGTCTTTTTCTATTTGGATGAGATGCGATGAACCTTTTCAGAAATGAGGATATTATTTTTATATGTAAGTATAGACTTAAAAAGGCCTTTTTGCAACTGTCCCTAAATTCTAAATGAGTTAATGAGAAACTCCCAGAACCACTTTCCTTTATAAAGTAGAACCTCGAGTTTATGAAGTTAATAAAGAAATGGAATATTAATCAAGTTATCAACGCTGGAAAACACTTATAATAATAATACTATTTTTGTAAGATCTACAGTGAGCATGATGAATTCTTCACATTTTTATCATTGGACCAATGGCATATCAATAAATACGGTTTCGAGTATACATTTAAATTATAAAAAATCAATAAGAGACCTGGACCCATTAGTGATCCTAATTCCAAACACTATTTGTAAACCCCCCGTGACATCATTAATTCAGAAAATCTAACATCATCACCATCATTTATTATTAATTGGGCCAGAGTTGGGAACTATATAAAAATCGGGAGGGGACGAAATTGAAAAAAGGCGAAAAATAAGAGCAGGAGCAGCGGGGCGAACATGCGGAGCGACGAAGCCAGGGTCCTTCTGGGCTTCCCTCCAAATTCTTGCCCCACTCCTTCTCAGGTACCTCCCCGATTCGATCTCCCCCTCCCCCGTCTCCGATTTCCGCAAATTCTGCCAAAGATTGCTAATTTATCGCCGGACTCGATCTGGGCATTCGTCGTTTTTCTCGTTCCGATCCTTTCTTGATCGCTGGAATTCATTTCCCGCAATCCATTTTCTTGATTTTCGCTGCTTTACCGGTTCTTGCCCGTCTCCCCGTCGAGTCGATTCGGTTCGCGGTTCCGGGGCCGCTCGTCGGTCCGTTTCGCTTCGGTTCGCGGGGTTGGTGACTTGTGTGGTCGTAGAATGACGGGTCTAATTGAACGCGCTTCGATTCGGTAGTAGGAAACGTTGGACTCTGTTGTGGGTCTTGATCAAGATTTGCTCTTGCATGACCTGCACTTTGGTGTGAACTGTGAAGTGTGCTATACTGATGTCGGTGTGTTGCGGTGGGTCGATTTGTTATAGGTTAAGGCGGCTTTCAAGAAGAAGGTATGGGAGTCGCACCCTGATCTCTTTCCAATTAATGAAAAGCCGACTGCAGAATCTAAGTTCAAGCTGGTAACTACTATGGCTCCTGAAATGTTGGTGCTTTTGTATATGTTCTTTTCTTTATTTCTTATGTTCAATCTTCTGTTAGCTGCATTTTGGTAATATCTCTTGGGACTGAGTTACTTGAAATGGTATATTTATTTTATTGCAGATTTCGGAAGCTTACAACTGTCTGCTGTCTGGTAATTCTCTCCTGTCTTTCAGGATTTGTAGCAATTCAATTGTATCTTGAACAGTTGTTGATGGGTAGACAAGGGCTCACTTGATGATTTCGCGCCCATTGAAATTCTAAGGGCATGGCTTAATTAGCTTGTAACGGGCCCCTGCCGCCCCTGCTTAAAGTTGCATACTTGACAGCTTTCTGAGTCACGTGTATGACAAAGTTGTTCATGCTTGCTCGAGATAGGCTTGACTTTACAATGTCAGCTTCTGTCATGACTCACTTGAATAAATTGAGAGACAGAACTTTTCGTATTGCAATATTCTACTGAAGCCAACTAAAAGGAGGCATTAGCATGTTAACATCATCTATTGATATTGATAGTGATCTTGTCTCAGGTTGTCAAAGATTAATGAGTGTCTGCATTTGAGTTTGCAAAGCATGAGAGCGATGCTAGTGCCTATCAATTTAGAATCATGTTTTAGAGTCTTCCCCCTATTACGAATGTCTGACATTGTTTTGTGTTTGCATCATAGGTGTGAAATGGGAATATTCAGAGCCAGGTAACACTTTGAAGTCACTACATCTGGGTCATGGGTTGTGGATGGTGTTTGTGGCGACGGAGTGATCTCCTTTCTCTACAGGTTCATATGTACGCGTCGTGAGAAGGGGAGTCCCATCGGCAAATGGTGCAAAAGGAAATCGCTTGCTCCTGGGGATACCATTCCTATTCATCGTTTTTGGAACACTAGGACTGGGGGGATTTAACGCTTCCAGGTGTTTGTTCGGCTTTGAGATTGCCTGGCTCATGGGAAGCTAATTTTTTCAGTCGCAAGCATGACTGAAGAAGCACTCACCTTTTCATTTCTTTGTGTGTAGGGCATACAACAGGCAAAAGGAGATTAATCCAACTCATAATCCCTTTCTTCCTTGATTTAAAAACTGTAGCCTAAAACTAAGTCGGACGAATTGTCTGGCATCGTGGTCATCGAGTTGCATGTTTAACAGATAAAGGCGCTAAGGCAAAGAAACATATGATGTTTCCTGTAGTTGTTCTCTTACTACTGTAAATGAATACACAATCAAGATTATCAATCTCCAGAATCACTCTCTTCATTCTTTTTAACAGTCACATACAAGTTGTCTGCAGCCAACTGGTCTTCCTTTGGTTTCGGCTATTTTTGGGCCATTGGTCATCTTAACTTGCCAAGTAAATACTTCGCAAGATCGTTTTTCTTGATGTATATTTCCTTTCTGTATGTCATCTGGTCTCGTAGCATCTCGTGTACAACTATCAATTTTTATGCACTCGTTGCTGTTGGTAAGCTACGAAAAAATGCGCCATATATCCATGTATTCGTTTTAGAGCATGTATAACTGGTATGGTCCAACGGTACTGGCAAAGCACATCGACTCTCGGGCTGAGGAAGGGTGTGCTCGGTTGGTCTTGACTATGAATCAGGAGAAACGCTGGGAAACTTCCATGCTCATCTCGAGTTCTTAAAGCAAGAGGTCTACTTACAAGATCTATGCCCCATAAAAACAAGCAAGGAAGGCCGACTTAGGACTTTAGTGAACATCAAATCAAATTGATGAGTGAGTCGGACTTCCTCCGCAATATCAAACTCGTCCAAAACATTGTAAGTTTTCGTTTGGCCAGAAGGCAAAGGTGATAGAAATTGCGAGGCAGCATCAATTGGTCATGTCGCCCCAGCTGCACGGGTCATACAGTTCTTTTTTCAGAGGTCATCGCGACAATTGTACATGTGGAAAGGTTGAAATCAACACCATTGAGATTCATTTCTAACCAGAAAATCGGTTTACAAGAAACCAACAAAGAGGAAATTACATAAATAGTCCCAGATCGTAGGCTCTTTTTTTCCATAATGTTCAAGAGAAACAGAAACACACGACCAAATAGTAACTAAACCTATCAATCGACATTACTAGTTCAATCCAAAGATACAGCGAGTAAAGAGCTTCTTCCCCAACTAGTACTGCAGTCAAGCGCTGCATCAATAGCAATCCCTTCATGCATTATCCACCGACAAAGATCAGAACGTACTGATAGGACGTAAATGCGAACCTACATTTGACTGAGCATATTTTTGAGCTGCTAAGAAAAGTCATCAAAACCTCCCGCGCACATAACAGATGAGCTGCAAATTCTTCCATGGTGACTCCATTTGTAACTAATTGTCTTGAGGCATTTTCTATCAGCCCATATACTTGTCACCAAAGTAAGATCTTCTTCACCATCCGGTTGTTGGGAATGAAGCATCCAATTGTCCAGAATAAAAAACCGGTCTGCAATCTGAAGTGATTTCCTCAAAGAAGTTCTTGGCCTCGACTATATTATGGTTTTCAACCATGCAAAAACCAGTAAGAAAGTTTGTTTGCAATGCAAACTATTCGTAGAGTACACAACTAGTTTCTATGATATAGCTTCTTTAGCATCCGAAAGTCTAAATATTGATGCATTAATGACTCTCATCATCAAAATCAAGCTTCGACTGTAGTATCCACGTCACTTTTAGTCTCTGCAAGAGTAATAGTAATCGGTTGCCATCCTATTTGGGGTGGAATAATCCATTTCTTGATTGTAATTATCATGTTCAATAGCTGCATTATGTTGCCCAAAGGAAGATCTTTTAAGCAAGCTCTCTTGATAATTAAAGCTGCCTCGTACCTGTCAAGAATATTTATTTGAAATAGAAAGAACAGAGCAGCCGTATGCATAAGATGAAGGAGCAAATCAGTAAAATAATGACAAATGATTAAGAACTAGAATCAAGAAGAACAGAATGTTAACCTGCATCTAGAAGCAAGCAAGACTGATCTTCCAGCTGCAGATGAAAGGAAACTTTCTATGCGATCCCATATTTCTTTCAGGTAATGACTAGGATCTCCACCAATAAGGTTGACACAGTTCCATAATCTCTCATTTCTACCCACATATAACTGCAGCGCCCCTAAACTTTGCTTTACAACCATACGTTGCTCAAGTGCACTGGCCAAGGCCTTTTTCACATCTATATTCTGGAACTTAGAATCCCCATAACGTATGCAATTAGTGATGTTTGCTTCAGTAGGAATAATTTTTTCTTCTTTCAAAGTGTTCAATGCCAGTATTATGACACCAATAAGGCCTTGCACATACTCGGCAGGCGGTGTGTATCCCTGACTTCCCCGGACACCATTGCCAGCATCAACATTAACAATCTGAGAAGATGAAGATGAAACTTCAGGACCACCAGTGTATCTGGTATCAGGTTGAAATTGTTGACCCATGGACACATGGCTTCTGTTCAGTGTATTATAGCTAACTGAGTGTGTAGATTCATCAAACCTATAATTATTCTCATATCTGTCCATTTGATTGCGGTATTGTGCATAGCTCGGGGATTCAGATAGCCTTAGATTGCCAATATTGGGCATACCTGGGACTGGGACAGAAGGAGGTAGCAAAGTGTCAGGTCTCGGAGTAACCGAACAGAAGTCCTGATTAGGATTAGGATGCCTTGGGTTACCACGACCAAAATTAGGCTGCACAGGAGGGTTGTTTGGAGTAACTGGACGAGGAAAGAGATCTTGTGGACGGCCATAGGAATCATGTTTCATAGGAGAACTGTTTGGTTCAGACTTACTGGCAGAGACAATAGACTCACCAGCACTAAAAAATTCATGGGGCGCTTTTTTAAACTGCTTTTCTTGTGTGAATTCCCACTTGTTATGATTAGTATTTTTTTTATCACCATGCATGACACCAGGAAAACTAGCCGCTCTGGTCATGCTTGACAGCATAGGAGATCTCCAAGCCTTATTTCCATTAGCATTATGTGTGTTATCGCTAAAACTCCCAGTAGTAGAAGTTTGGTACCTTACTGAAGACGTGGACATACTATCAGAACTTAAGAATTGACTTGACTGGGTTGGTTCATAAGTTGGGCCGGTGACGAATGGATTGTTACGATTAGCAAGCTGCAATGAATCACCACTTGCCAGAGGGAATTCTCCACTGGCAAGATTCGTCCACAACCATACGCTCTTCGCAGCAGCTACAAGTGGAGCCGATGCTTTTTGTGGTTGTGCCAAGAGTATATTATATCTTCTCATACGCAACTGATGGAGGGCATTAGAAAAGTCCCTATCGCCGGAAATCAGCAGATAATTTGCTGGAGCGGGATTATCCACAGCCCAAAATAGCATATCAACTAAAATCTTCTTGTCACTGGCATCCTTCACACCTGTTTGATCACAAGAACATCTACATCAAAATGCCAATCCTTTGAAACCTTCCTGCATGCTAAGGGAGGGAAATGGCAAAAATAGGAAACTGGCCATGCGACAGTATACATGGCCCTACACATAGCAGATTGATTAAGAGGAAAGACAAGAACTTCTCATTCATGGAACAAAATAAAAATCTCAAAGCAATATCCAGAGATCGCATCATTCGAATGAGTGCATGCCTCTGTCAACTAAATGACATTATCCTTTTGAGTCCTCCAAATTCACCACATCGAACAATTTTAATCCAAGTGCTTTCAATTCTAATGCCTAAGTCCATCCAATCTTCTGGACGCCTCAACTTTTCCACAAGAAGATACTTCACTGATTAAAGCAACTGAACAAAATCGTCGAGTGTCAAATTTGGCTTAACGAAGGTCAACCAACTGGAAATTTCATGACAAGATATACCAACCAGTTCCTCATGCACAACGCAAAGAAGAAAAAAAACAAAACTTGACAAAGGACCTCGAAGAACCACAATACGCCAGGCTAGGGTTACGCCAACATCAAATCATGCAGTCAGTGGGCGATCACTAGAGCGACGATCTCGCTCGAGACAAAGAGCCACGAGGAAACATCGATCGACACGACAGGGTTCGGCGGAATTTACCCGCCGGGACGTGGTTGAGCGCGATGCCGGTGCTGGAGAGCGCGTTCTGGATCGAGCCAGGGATCCGATTGGTGTCGCCGTAGGCGGAGATCGAGACGGGGCCGCAGTAGCTCATCTTCACCAGGGCGGAGCTGATGTTCTGCGCGATCGCGTGGGGGTCGCACCCCTTGGGGACGTGGCAGTTCTCTATGTCCCACCACACCGACGTCTTCGCGCTCACGTACTGCGCCTCCGCCCTCGCCGCCGGCGGCGGCGTACCCGGCGCCGCCGAGGCGGAGGCGATCGCCGCGGCGGAGGCGGCGGCCGCAGCGGCGATCGTCCCGCTCACATCTCCGACCATGGCTATCGGCGGCGGGCGGCGGGCGGCGCGGGCGGCGCGGCTACTGTACAGCTTGCTGCTCTGCTTCGCGGGGGCGATGTCTTCTCTGGCGTTTCGCCGTGGGGAATCGCGTGCGTATATAGGAAGAAGACGACAAGGGGGCGGCGAATTTACCGTGTTGACCCTGGTTGACCACTGTTGGCTTTTGACCCGTGTCGGAAGCGGCAGCTGATGGTCAATTTACCATGTTGCCCCGCGGGATGTGCTTTCTCGGGAAGGAATCTTGAGGAGCATCTTTACTATCAATGGTAGTTTATGTTTGGAGAAAGACTACCAAAAACATCAAATTTTGTCCAAAATAATAAATTTATCTCAATTTTTTTGTAACACGAAAAACTCCAAATTTATTTACCAAAAAAAAATTACTTTACAAAAAAGAAATTCAAACTTTACAAATTGTGACATATTTACTCATTAAGGGCATTTTCATTTTATTCTTTATGTTTTTTTTATTTATTTTTTATTTTTTTATTTTTTTCTTCTTCTCTTCGCCAGCCCTAACGGAGGGAAGCCGGCATCGCGGCTCCCTCGCCAAACCCTCCCCAGATTTGGCGAGGGCACCCTCGCCTGACGACGGCAAGGGCACCCATCACCAAGCCTGACGCCGGCAAGGGTGGCCCTCACCGAATGCCGGCTTCCCTCCGTGCGGCTTCGCCGTGACTGGCAAAGGGAAGAAAGAAGAAAAATAAAATAAAAATAAAAATAAAAATAAAAATTTAAAAGTAAAAATACCAAAATGCCTCTATAATTTAGGGTAAATATGTGACACAAATGAAAGTTCAGGGTTTTTTGTGTCACAAAATTTTTTTGAGGTAAATGTGTCGCGGTTAGCAAATTTCGGAATTTTTTATATAACAAAAAAAAGTTTGGAGTAAATTTGTCACTTTAAGTAAAGTTTGAAGTTTTTGATGATTATTTCCTTTTATGTTTTACCGTTTTGGATGAGGATTAAAAATATTCTGATAAAAAAGTTAATTCTTTTGGAAAAATGTTTTAAGATTTTAGTTTTCGGAGAAACGGTGCTTGCAGTTTATAATAAGATTTTTACCTTGTCCTGACCAGCGAGTTTTATGATGAATTTAGTATCGTGTTTGCACAATTCAATAATATTGAGGACGTGTTTGGAGTGCATATGATAAATTGCCCAAATTATGTCAATATCTCTTAATCTCAAGACCCTTTTTTTCCCTTGCAAATAACTCTATATCTTTCATGATATCCGATTCCCAATATCGTTAACTACAAAAATTCTTGTAATTTTTATCACTCAAAATATTGTTGGAATTTTTTTGTGACGTTGGATTGTATCTTCATGAATGGCTTAATCTTGTTCAAATGCACAAGAATGTATTACTGGATAAGACTTTTTACTAATGCAATCCCAAAGTTTCTAACTCATTTGGAAAAATTATCATCACGTAATAAAATTTACTAATCATCAATCTGAGTTAGAAATTGATAGAAATTTTGAATCTCACGAGAGTTTAATCATTTTTCTTCTTATCTAGACAATCGAACTATGATTTATCTAATCTAATGCAAAATTCTAAGTTCAAATTTCTTTGTTAAGTCACAGCATGCACGTGTAATGATGTCCTAATTCAACATACACATGGAAAAAGATCAACGTGTGATTTAAGTCATCAGTTCGAACCTTCGAATAACTTGTGCCCTAAGTCATTGTATCATAATTATGCACTTTATTTGGTTGTTATCTTTTTGGTCGGGATATACCCATTTTTCTTTTATTAATTGCTGGAAAGTCGTTAGTTATAATTTAACATGAGAAAATGAAAGAAATTGCAAGTTATAATTGCACGTGGCTTACTTATGAAAAGGGTGGAATGATTTTTTTCAAGGATTTAAATTATTATTTAATTAAGTGGATATCCTGCGAGTAACTATTAAATATGTGCGAATTATGATAAATGAGTGAGAGTAGTCCATAGTTTAAATTTTTTATTCAAGATTGATTTTGTAATACCAAATTATAAGTCATTAGAAATGTTATTTATCTCTTTTTATAACATTGTTAGTTGGCATAATGGTAATTTGAGAAATCCACCAAGGGAAGTCAGGCAAAGTTATGCTTCTTCCCTTGTTCTCCTTGTTCTTGCCCGAGCTTTGCGCGTCCGGATGGCTCCATTGCCCTGCTGCCAAGGATTTGCGCGATTGAATGAGACACTCGGCTTCGCTGCACACCGTCGGGGCATTGCCAGAAGGGCAGGGGCAGGTTCCTTATTTGTTCTTGGGGAGAAGTACACTAATGATGCCATAAGTTGTGTACGGCGCTTACTTTGGTGCCAAAAGTTTCCGTCAGATCACTTAAGTGCCAAATCGGAGGAAAAACGATCACTTTGGTGCCACCGACGAGAAATTCCGGCCAAAATAATTACGTGGCCTTTATATTAAAAAAAAAAAAATCAATGTGGCTTAAGATTGTCCATGGTGGATAGCATAAAATGACGCCGTTTTCCTTTCTTTGTAAGAAATGATGTCATTTCTTGCCATCCACCGTGGATTCAGATAAGAAACGACGCTGCCTTGCTCCATAGCAAAAAACGATGTCGTTGAAGAGGGAGTAAAATAGGGTTCGTATACGGTTCTCCTCGACGCCAGTCGTAACTTGCTCACCCGCCGTCGCTCGCCTGCCGTTACTCGGCCATCGCTATAGTTGCGCCGTCATTCATGATTGTTCAAGTTTGTCATGTTCTCTACGTGGATCAATTTTGCGAAACATTTAGGGTTTCGACGAGCAAGTTAGGGTACGGAGGGCAAATTGAGGGCTCGGCTTAGAGGGAAAGTAGTGGGAAAAGTGGTGGGGATGTCACTTTTATGGGGACGGAATAGAAAAATTGATTCTTCCATCGTTCGTTTGCTTTTTGTTGTGGGGACCAAATAGAAAAACAGGGTGCGGAGGGGCTTGACTCGGATGGAAACAATGGTGGGACCAAATTTGTTTGTTTAATTAATTGGACTGCTTTTGTGGGGGATCGAATGTGAATGTGATTAAATTGAAAAATGGGTGGTGGGGACTTTACTTTGTTTATTTAATTTGGTTTCTTTTGTTTCTGCAAATGCACCGAATTGGGGAGATTTTAGTCGTATTTGTTCCTTGACAACAAAACGACAAGGACCTGCATGTGAAGTTGCCGATTCTGTCATGTGTTTTCAATAAAACGACAATGACTCTTTTTCTTATTTTTTTCATTGGATGCAGCATCGACATGGACGCAAATCAGGTAGGCATCATTGCTATGGTGGAGAGTTTGTTATTGGTACTGAAGATTGGGAATATAGTGGTGGAAATGAACGTACTATTTATGTCAATGTTTGGAAGCCATCATATATTGATTTTATGAGGAATTTGGTATATTTTTTATGATGCAAAGTGCAAAAACTACATTACTGTGTTCTTGGGAAAGAATTGAAGGATGGGTTGAGATTTTTTAATGATGATAATGGTATTAAGGATATCATTTACCATTATCTTCACGGTGAAGAAGCTAAGGTATATGTTGAGTATTATAGTGAGAATGAGGATGAAGATGATGATGGGGATGAGCAGACCACCACTGAAGGAGGAGAAGTGAGGGATCCTGTTCAAGCGAGTAATCAGGTTGGGGATGAATTTAGGTTAGATGGAGGGCAAAATGAGAGGGAGATAAAGTCATATTGATAGAGATGAACAAAGAGGGAGATGTCCTGAAATCTTAGGTGAAGATTTGGGTGAAGATGTGGGCGATGAAGACTTCATTGGATTAGAATGGGAAATTGCTTTATCTAGTGAATCGGAAGATGAATGTTTGGCTTTAGTAAATTTCCTTAGTGACGAAGATGATGATGAACTCACAAAGTCAAGACAAAAGCAAAGGAAATTTCTGAGAAAAAAACTTGCAACTTCAGCAAGGCCGAGCTAGTAAATAGGGATATCTAGCTAAGGGTAATAGAAGTGAAATGAAGAAAGCTGTGGTAATGAAGTTGCTGGTTCAGAAAATGAGCTTGACAATGATGATGAAGAACCTGCTCCTCGAAGAAAAAGTAAGTACTCTTGCTATGATTCGACTGTTGATAAATCTGTTTTGTTGGTGGGCATGAGATTTGATGATGCCAAACAGTTCAGGGAATCTGTTGTGTAGAACTCAATTGGTGAGTAGAGGAGCGTTAAATTTATTAGAAACACGAAGGAGTTTGTGAGAGCTAAATGCTCACAACCTAATTGTTCGTAAAAGCTCTATGCCGCGCTTAGTAAGAATGGGTCATTCCAGATTAGGTTCTTTCAGGAGGAGCATACTTGTCCAATTATCTTTAACAATAAAAGGTAACAAGTGTGTAGTTATCAAAGCATTTTTTCAATGCTATCAAAGCAATGCCCGAGATCAAGAGTCTTCAATTTCAACAGTTAGTGAATGAGCAAGTGGGGGTTAATGTGTCGAGGAATCAATGTAAGAGCATGAAGATATTGATGGGTGGGTATAAGGAAGAATATGCGCAGGTATGGGATTATGCTGATGAAGGTATGTTTCAAAACCCATCTAGTAGGGTTGAAGAACTATGATGTGACTTTACTGCTAAGCTACTATAAAATTGCCACGAGAGTATGGATTTCTATTGGCCTCCGTTCGTTTCACGAAAAATAACTTATAAAAAAATACTTTTCAGATTTTTCGGTGTTTACTTCACAAAAAATAAAATAACAAGGGAAATATTTTCTATTAATGAACAAAACTCCCTCAAAAGTGAGAAAAATATTTTCCATTTTTCAGAGATGGAGAAAACATTTTCCACTTCTTATCTTTCACCACTTATTTAATTATTTAATTTTTATTTTCCCTTTCTTTTTTAAATTCGAATTTTTATTTTTTTTAATTTTTAAAATTTTTTCTTCTTTCTTCTTCTTTGGTGAGTTGTCGGCCATGGCTCGCTTGAGCTTGCTAGGTTGGCAATGGTCAAGCATCAATAGACGATGGCAAGGCTTAAGCATCGCTAGAGGGTGCGAAGCTTGGGCCTCGCGAGATCGGCAGCACTTGGGCATTGCTAGAAGGCTACGATGCTTGGGCCTCACTACCCTTTGGCAACGCATTGCCCTATGGAAAAGCTCACTACTCGTCACCATGGATGGTAACTAGTTGAGGAAAAGAAAAAGAAAGAAAAGAATAAAAAATAATTAAAAAATTAGATTTTTTAAATAAAATAAAAATAATTACAAATTTGAATATTTTTAAAAAGAAAATAAAAAGTAACAGAAAAAAAAATTAAAGTATAAATAAAATGATCAAAATGAGTGCACATAGGAAAATCAAATTAAATATCAAATGGTTGAAAATATTTTCCACATCATATTTAGATTTTAGCTAAATATTGGAAAATATTGTCATTTTTCTGTAAAATGAATTCTTGGAAAGTATTTTCGAGAAACATTACATTTTTCATGAAATTAATGGAACCTCAATTTATTCTATCTTTCCTCTCCCAACCCTCCCTTTTTCTCCCTTTTAGCTCTCCCAACCTTATATCTAAGAGTTTTTCTTTGATCTAATTCTAGATTTGGAGTTCTAAATAAGTACTCCGCCCCTAGTTTCAATGGTGGTCGTAGTAGTTTCAGTGTCAAATCCATGCGCGTTTAATGTATTTTAGTTCAAAGCTTTGGTGCTTTGCATTGGCTCTAGGACTCGCTTTCATAGATGTCAGATCTAAGTTTCTTCAATATGTATAAATATGTTGTCTTTGCTTGGTGATGGTTTTGGGGATGTTAAACCTTGGTACACATTGCTGAAAGGCAAAACTATAACTACATATAAAGATCTTGATGTGCGTTTATCACCAATGATACTATGTGATTTGGTGATCAGCCACCGATCTTTTCGCTTGAATGCAATTATAGATCCATTTTTGAAGGACGAGTTTGCAATTATCTCTACCAACAATACTATAATTATATGCTAGTTTTTGGTTTGTTATGGAGCTATATGGGCTTGTCGTGTTATTGTGATCTTTGAGATTTCCTATTATGTATCATTTTGATAATGAATGGAAATTTCTTTTAACAAAAAATGTGAAACAAAAATATGCTTTGTCACAAAAGGCTAATTGTTTGCACTCAACGCTCAGCTTGGTGATTTAGTGTGCGTTTGGTCAAGCTTTTCTAGGGGGCTCGCACCCTTCAAAGTCTCTTGGGAAAATGTCAGAATGTTTAGCAAGCATTTTGAAATAGTTTTCAGTTAAGTGTTGACATTGTAAATGCTGGAAAGTCCAATACTACTTCTACCCAGCATTCCAAAAGAGCATTTATGAAATACTGAAATTAGGATTAAAATATATTTTTTTCTCTTCCATAACTACCCTCACTAATTCTTTAGTTTTCCGATTTTGTCCCTTCTTGTAATGGTTCATCTTCTCTGCATGAGGATGGCCGATGAGGGTCGTGCGACCCGAGTGACCTTTGCCTAAGCCCATTTGCAAAAAGTTAAACCAAACTCACCCTTAGGTTGAGATCTAGGATTGGTAAGTGCTGAGAAATGAAACATTGCGGTCGTGAGCACTAGGGTAATTGCTGGCGCTTGCAAATGTGATTGATCCATCTCGTTAGATAAAGAGTATGGTGGGATCAAAGACCTTTTCCTTAGGTGCATTCCAACTGGTCGGTCTAGTCATGTCTCCACCATTGCTTTTGTCTGATGACAAAGGATGGTTCCTATCTCGGGACCTTGGCCATTCGTGGAAATCAAATAATTCGCCCACAGTAATCGCTTCTCAGTTCCAAAAACTCTTGCATAAAGTTTGGAAGTACAAGCATACGGCAAGAGAAACCATGTCTAGCTAAAGAAAAGGATAGATCGACTTCTCGCTTGGTCTTCGAAATTTGTACAAGATACCTTGTGGCCAAAAGAGTTCGAAAAAGGGTCATTTTCAGGGCGATTTCAGTTTAGATCCACCTTTCAGATTTTCAGTCACTCGTTTAACAGAAATGATTATGTAAAACATCACACTGCCCCATGAATTGAGAGCGCCATGTCGACATGGTCTGTCATGTGATTGTAACTCGGTTGTCTAGCAAAGGAAAAAAGAAGAAGAAAAAAGCAGAGATCTCTTTGAGAATGTAAAGAGCAGTTGGAGGCTCTGATAATGAACGGCTTTGGAAATCCAATGGCTTGATCGATCATTAGTATCGGAAACTACATAATCTTTCTAGGTGGAAGTATACGACGAAGCAGTCTCTACACTCCTTTTCATCTGTTTTGAAAGTTCACTCTAGCAATGGCACAAGCGAATATGGACGTGAAAATCAGCGGAAAGGCCAAAAGCACGATGGCTACGATGTAGAGTGGATTGTACTGATATCCGAAATAACTTTCCAGGAAGGCGCTGATTGTCGTCTGTTGTCCATAGACTGTGATCTCTTTATGGATGTCTCCATATTGTGAGCTAAGCAGACCTCTCAAGGACCACGCGTTCGGGCATATCCAGTAACACCAACGCCACCACACCGGAATATCCTGCCAAAAGGGATGGAAAAAAGATTTGATGTGTTAAGTAACGATCGATATTCATGATTTAGCGTGACAGATACACTTTCGTCGTTTCTTGATAGGCTAGCAGAAGTTGAATTAGAGACTTACGGGTCCAGGAATGAGGAATCCAGAGAATAGATTGAACAAAGTGTAGGAAAAACTCGCGAACAATGCAGCCACTTGGTACGTGGGTGTCAGTGAAACCAGCATCATTCCATAGTAGTTGAAACAGAGCAATGTACAAAACATGGTGTAGAAGTACCAAAACACTTTATAGAATGAGACGTAGAAACCTATGGCAGGGAATGTGATCAGCACAAACAGAACCGCTTGCACGAAGAGGTATGGAATTTCGATAACCACCTGCAACATGGGGCATAATATCCTTTTTAAGATACGGAAGAACAAGAAATATATCAGTAATTAGTCAAGGGAATAAATAGCAAAGGAGCATGATTCAGAGACCTGAGCAAATGAATAGGACCACGATGAGTACATTCCGGCGAATCTTTCCCTATAGACAACGATACGTTCGGTAGCAATAAATGGCAGAACTGAAGAGCAGTTGCCTATCCCGGTGAATTGCACAAAGATAAACATTGATCCAAGTATGTTGAGAAGATCCTGGTCGTCATTTCTTCAAAACAAAGAATCATGTTTAAGGATCATAAGCGGTGAGTTTTACAAGCTCATAATCCTGATGTTAGACAAGCTGTAAAAGATTTTTCCCAGACTAACTGGGTTTATGAACGACGACTTACATATCCTTTCCTTTCTGCCAAAGGAGAGCAGCACACAACAAGGAAGATGCTGTAATGAATAACAGGCGCACCAGGTTGTACTTGGGGCTTCTCCAGTAGGTTAAATGTTGTTTCCACAAGCATGCTTTGAACTGCTCCCACCTATTTTGCGGGAAGCGCGCAGAGAAACGTATTTCTTTTGTGCCAGCTGCTGGCGAACTGAGCTCTCTAACTAATTCTTGATTTGACCTATATCAACAAAATGCACCAGTAGATATCATTTTTTTCACCATCGCAAGCACAAGAAGCATCATTTATGAGCACATGTTGTCATTTTCTGGTCAGCACTCGAAGATAGCATCACATGACAGACAAAAGCTCTGACTTATGCAAATTGTGTGCTAAATGAGCACTTAATGTGTGCTTAATATGTGCTTTGAACATTAGTCTACTGTACGCTTACCTGCACTGATCAGACTCCTTATAAATGATGCCATAGTCTATACCGAGTTGGGATTCTAGGGAAGGACTTGTGATCTCCAGCATCCACGTTGCAGGATTGTAATTATCCTTGATTTTTGGCACTCCGGGAATACTCTGGACAAGGGAAATGTAGGATTCATTAGTGAAGCTTTCTTAATTCATCTTAAGTTTTTTCATCTCCAGTGTAGAGTACCTGATAAGACTGTTCAATAGTTCTGCCTATTTCTTATATTTCCTCCGTTTGGTTATATCAGCATTGTTTGCAGCTTAATAGAAGCAATTCATAAGTAACGACGTGCAAATTATGAAAAAGGAGTGTAAATTGAAGAGCTCACGCCTGAGGTGTAACACTAACCTCAAAATATTTAATAAGCTTGTTCGAATGCTCGCCAAGCTCTCCAGAGTATATAATTTGGCCTCCTCTTTTCATCAGGATCAGCTGCATAATTTATCAAATGCGATGTGCTTCAGTCATGTTCTTCTCAATCATTAATGCAGTTAAAGAAAATATGAGGAGTGAGTTGTGCATTGTGCAGGAATTGATATGTACACCGAAACTTTATTGTATAAGTAAAATTACAGCGAGTAAAAAGACTGTTTTGAAATAAATGCATTAACAATTTACCTCGTCAAAAGCCTCGAATATGTCAATGCTTGGCTGGTGAATTGTACACACAATTGTCCTCCCTGTGCTAACAATATTCTTCACGACTCGCATTACAATGGCGGCCGCTCTGGCATCAAGACCAGAAGTAGGTTCATCCATGAATATGATCGACGGGTTGGCGACAAGCTCCACTGCTATAGTCAGCCGCTTACGCTGCTCAGTCGATATACCGGTTACACCAGGAACACCAACTATAGTACCTTTTATGTCATCTAGCTCAATCATTTCGAGTACTGCAGCCACAAATTCCTGAGCGACGCCAAATAATTCAGTTGCAATGCAGGTATAGCTACTAAGTAGTGCAAAATCTCATCACTCGATATGTGATGCGAGTGACCGATTTTTTTTTTCTTTCTGCTTGCTGGTTTGATCAACATGAGAATATATTCCGTACATAAGTTCTTTGTGATTCCTAGACATCCAAATGATACGCTAAAATCTGTCCAGTTGAGCAAAGATTTAGCTGTTGATTGGCATGAAACCGGACAAGACTGTCAAGTTTTCTCCAACAATCAGTTAAAAAGATCGAAATTTGTGTCTCAAAGTGTGATGTACAAAAAACTTCCCGTTTTATCTATTTATAGATAGCTCTGATGCTCACTCTGTTTTATGCAAGTTTCGATCCTGCTTCAACATCAAAGAATAGGGTATCAAAATGATCTGCATATTCTATCCAGATGAAGAAATCTTACGGCTCTTGTATTTTTGTCAATGTGGGCCGGCAACCTCAGCCAAGCTGAGTATGCCACAGACTCCTCAATTGTGACTTGTGGAGAATGTATGTCGGTTTGTTCACAGTAGCCAGATATTCTGGCATACGCGGCTTGAACTTTAGGATACCCGCCAACCTTTATATCTCCTTCGATAGAACCGCCAGTTTTCCTTCCTGAAAGAACATCCATCAACGTTGTTTTCCCCGCTCCACTAATGCCCATCAAAGCCGTTAGGACTCCGGGTCTGAATGCTCCGGTAATATCTCGAAGAAGCTGTAGTCTTCTCTCTGGGAAACCTTGCTCTTTCAGTTTCTGGGAAAAATTGGAGGCTCCGTTATGCCAATCATTAATTGATATGATATGCACAGCAATACTTATTTTCAGCAACTGAAATGTCTCACCTTGGGTGTTTGGACGAAGTACCGGACATTTTCAAATGTTAGAGTTGTGGGTTCAAATGGTAAAACCATCCCTATCCAATTTCAAAATTGTAATTGTCACTGGTACCGAAGGCAATGGAACCTTATTTATACTATTCACTAGTATTCATGAATGTATGATATCGACCATTCATTTGTAGTTTTGCAGATTCTAAATAGATGATAATCGACTAGCTGCTTATGAATCTTCTTACCTCTAACTTTTGTTTCTGCGGTATCTTTGTTAGCCACCTGTTCTCCTAGAGTAGGACCGTTAATGTCTCTGTCGTTGTCCAGCTGGGAGAGCTTCTCACCAGAGACAACAGCTCGAGATCTACTCGGAGCTGTGATTAGCCGATAATATACGTTAGTGAAAAAATGTCAACTGCTGAGATAATTCTAAGCTTGCATTTTCGATTACCTTCAGAAAAACTCAGAGCACAGGTGAACCCAATGTTGAAAACCATCCAAAATCCAATCAAAGACCCAAGTGACATCCAGTAAAAGTAGTCGCCATAATCTAGTCCACGCTCTTTGAGCACTTGCTGCCCCAAAGTGCCGTTAAGAGATGAAACCTGTGAAGGATCATTAATCCTGTCAACTACTAAACACAACCATCGTCATGTTAAATCCACTTGTGAGACTGGTCTGTTCTTCAAGATGTCACCTTTTGCCACCTTGGGGCGAGAAACTCATTAAGGGAAGCACCTATTTCTGCATATGACAACGGAGAGAACCAGAAGCCCCACTCCAACCAACCGGGTAGAGAAGCTGCAGAGAGACAAGGTTGCTGAGTTCCTGTCACTTTTCCAAAGTCCTTACCATAAGGATCGGTAAAACTGAACTTACGTTTTGGGATGATGAAGCCACCGAATAAAAACAAAACAAGTAAAGAGAATAGACCGCAAATTGCTGCAACAGGTGGATTTCGAACTACAGAAGCTATCAATCGGAACATTGATATCGATACTTGATGCACTAGGAAGAGCAGGAAGATTTGATAAAAGAACCTGACAGTCATCCAATAAGTTAGAAGTGAGAATGGCTAGAATTTATATCATCTCGCTGATATCCTGAATGTTCGGAATTACCTTTGTGGTTCAGGACTATAACCTACTCCGTAATAGGTAATAGCTGTCCACAGAAACGCATCAAGTAAAGAGAATGGGATTTTCAGTACAGCCGCTGGAACGGTATAAGCCCATGCAGGATAGAAGAAAAAATCCCGTTGCTTGTAGAAGACTCCAAGTCTAGAAACAGTCATTGCCAGCTCCTGAATGCCAATAACCATGAGTCGGATGAGAGCGTAATATAGGGAACCCATGAAAAGATCCGCATGCACCAAATCGACTTTCATTCGTGTCCGCCAGAAGACGGTCACCGTTATGACAGCAACTACCACAATCTGCAAAGAGAAACCACCAACTCGATGAATTTCACTTAAATTTCTCATTAACCGTCTTGTATGACTGCATATATTTAGTCCCAATCGGCAATACCTGTGCTGATTTGAAGGCATGAACAAACCAGTTGCGCTTCATGAGGAGCCATTCTCTCGAAAGACACGCTTTGAACAACTCCCACTTTTTTAACGAGTAAATTTCGAAAGATAAGGCACTTCTGTGAAGCTCAGATTTCTCAAAAGGCCTGGCAAGTTCCTCGTCTAATTTCTTTGCCATCGGAATCTCTTTAAACATCCTCGCAAACATGCTTGGAGATATGAAACTATAAGTCCGGTCTTTGTGATGCCAGTATTGTTCCTGGTCTTTTTCCGAAACTACCTGCGAAGAATTCCCAAAAACAGAATATGTCAACGCTAACCTTGCACAGTTTGTACATCCCTTTATAAATCAAGAGTGCATACTTCTTGGAGAAAGTCAGCAATGCCTTTTCTAGTTGGGCACTTGAAACCACAGTGTTCAAAGAATTTGAGAACTTCGGTCCGAGGTCCATGGTACACTGTATGTCCCTCTGCCATTAAAATAATGTCATCAAAGAGATCATAAGTTTCGGGTGCTGGCTGAAGAAGCGACACCAAGATAGTGGACTCTGTTATATGTGCCAATTGCTGCAAGCATGAAATGATCTGAAAGGTAGTGGAGCTGTCCAAGCCTGTTGATATCCCGTCCATAAATAAAACTCTCGCCGGACCAATTATCATTTCCCCTGGAAGAGAGGACACTGTGAAACAGCTATAATGAAGCCTAAAACTTCCAATGTGACATAGGAGCTGTTCCTATCAGTTTCTCATCATTTGCTGACAGTTCACATAAAACTAACCAGTTGTCAACCTTCTCTTTTGGCCACCGGAAATTCCTCTGTTCATCGCATCCCCTACAATTGTATCTGCGCAGATATCGAGTCCAAGAACCTGAAAAGGTTGAAATTGGTAAAGAAGTGCGAGATTGTGTGTGAAAAATAAACTTGGTAATCGTTTTTCTCATTGATACATTACCTTTAATATGTAGTCTGTTTGGAGTGTTCTTTTCAGCCCTCCTACTGATATTGCCTGTTCATATTGCATAAAGTCATCAGAAACCAGTATTTGCTGATTGCTGCTATAAGTGGAAAATTGAAAAATCCAAAAAAGATGAATCTGACTTTGTTCAAATATTAACCTTCATGTATGTGTCTATGCTTGGCTCCGGATTAATTCCTGCTTGCTTCTCCCTTCTGCTAACTTCTTTCAATATGTCTTCAACCAAAAGCAACATAAACAGGACCAGAAATGATCACCAGAACAAACAATAACTTCGTGGTAGGAGAATGAACTGGTACCTGCCCTTCCTCCGACGCCCTGACAACGTGCAGAGAAGTCGAGCGTCTCCCTCACAGTCATCTCGGAAATATGCAAATCGTATTGGCTTATATAGGCTGAAGTCTTCTGAGGAACAAACTCATTCAGCTTGTAACCATTGTAGGAAATCTCTCCCTTGACCTTGATCATACATCATTTGTCAATTCCCCTGATCTTAATCTTACACTTATGCATGATCATTTGTTTCTGAATATGTGATGAAGTATAGTAGCTATTCTTGTCAGCACGGAACATCTACAGTAAATGGACTACTGGAAAGGTAATACCTTGAGCGATTTCTCTGATTTGCCTGCTAATGCTTGTAATAATGTTGTCTTTCCGCATCCTGGCGGACCTAGCAATAGTGTCATCCTGTAAGAAATTCCAAGAGGCAAAGGTTACGCCACATAGCCGCATCATGTACATCAACCTGTGAATCTGGATCAGTGTTATCCCAAGCTTTACTGACCTTGCAGGCTTAAGGACGCCGCTAATGTTCTTGAGAACCCTTATCTTGTCACCCTGATACTTGCAGCCAACCTTGTTTGTTGGAGCCTGCTTAACAGTAAATAAAAGGGATTATGTCCGATGAAGTTTACAGAATGGACTACAACAGCTTTTGATGGAATAGAGGAACGGTTGTATGAACAGTTGCACGGCCCCCGCACAACCACCGCACGGCTGCCGCACGAATACCGCATGACTGCTGATGGAACAGAGGAAGGCTTCTATGAACAGTTGTACGGCCACCGCACGACCACCGCACGACCACCGCACGAATGCTGCACGATTGCCAACCGCCGCCCATAGCTCACCGACCACCGCCCCCTCCCGCGGCTGGTGGGCTGTGGGCGGCAATCTTGCGACAACGGTCGACAGTCATGCGGCGGCTGTGCGGTCATCGTACGACGGTCGAGTGGCGGTCGGCAATTCATGAGTAAGAGGAAAAAATAAATAAATACAAAAATTTATAAATTTTTACCAAATGCATTTCTATTCTTTTTTTATTTCAATAATAGAAATTTTGTATAATTACCAAACATCTTATTTTATTCAGAAATTATTATTTTTTTTTTGTGAAAGTTTATTCAGAAATTGTTCTTAGAGTAGAAATAGAAAAAAACCCTTTCTGAAAAAAGATAGCTTTTCGGAATAGAAATGTTGCCATGCACATCCTAATTCTTCTATATAAAGACCCGATGCAACCTGTATGTTTCACCCCGTGCGAAATATTTGAAACTAGATGTTTTTTAATCTTGTCTCATTGAGATGGATGTTCTAAAACTATGAATTCCCTAACAATAAGATCCATATGGAGCACCTGCCTATTATCAATGTCCTGTTCTAATGTCTTGAAAAAGAAAAATTGTCCAAATTTTTTTAAATCTATTCCACTTTTACTAATTTAATTATAAACCTTTCAATTTTGTCAATTAAGTCCATTATTAATTGGAAATCACTGATATTAATGCCGGTATTGTATGTACAACAATTAGTGTTGACGTGAATAATTTTTTTAAATTTTTTATTTTTTTGTTTTTTTTTAAATTTTAAATTTTAAATTTTTTATTTATTTTTTATTTTTTTTCTATCAAGTTAAGGAGGGGTTGCTAGCCGATTCTCATTGGTTACAAGCAAGAGCCATGACTCTTGCCCGCGGTTAGTGAGGGCTTTGGCTTGCCTAGTGGCGGGCAATGTTGGCGGGCTCTCGCCTGTGACCAGCGAGGGTCAACCAACCCTTGCCTGTGATTAGCAAAGGTTGGCTAGTAAACCTCACCATCTTGAAAGAAAGAAAAGAAAAAGAAAAAAAAAAGAAATGGGAAAGAAAAATTCGCTGTCCTCCTCTAATGTCCCCAAAAAAAGACTTTCTTTGAAATTCCACCCTTGGACAGGAGCGGGCTATGTTATCCAAACACAGTTGTCTACAGCAGATAACTCGTTCTTTGGCTCCAATCAAATCGTCCCGGACGAATCTCCGAAAACGCATAAAGCATGCGCCAGAGAGAGGAGAAGAAGAAGATGGAGAAGAAGATCTCACGTAGAAAATGGTCTTGAGCGCGTTCCAAAGAGTCGGGACGGATTCCCCATGAACCGCTTCGCCATCAGCTTCTACGCACAAATCCTGATATCGCACCTCCACTGTCGGCAATTCGAGACCCACCCTGAGAATTTAATATCATTTTAGCCGCACTTCGGCATATCAAATTGTCGAAGATGCATGAAACAAAAAGAAAAATAATAATAATAATAATAATAAATAATAAATAAAAGGAACGTCCGCCCTTTTAATCCTAGAGCTGTAATATCAGAGCTGAGGTATAGAATGTCTGCCTCTGCAGTCTCTCCCGGAACTTCTGAAGCAGCCCCAGGTTGTCCTCTTCGACCTTCTTCAGCAGGCCGTCCATGAACACCTGCCTCTCCGAGCCCCTGAGCCTAGCCACGTCCACCACCTCACTGCTGAGCACCACCGCCCTCATCTGCCGGTACGTCGGCAGCCTCTCGATGGCCGCCCGCTGCAGCTCCAGCTCGTCGTCATCCTCCCCCTGCCGGCGGCTCTCCTCGCCAAACGCCGATTCCACCTGGCCCTCCCCTGAACCTGCCGCAATGCTTCTGAAGCTGCTCGAGGCGCGGTGGTGTGGCGACGAGGAGAAGCTCGCGGACGAGGCGTGCTCGTTGCTCATGGTGGACGAAGGCCGCGCCCTCTCGGTCGCTCTGGGTCTTTTGGGACAAACGTGGGCGGACGTTCCGTCTTGTGGCGTGCGGGTGGACGCCACATAAGTGCAGCAAAGTGCCGTCTTTTTCGCGATGACGGTGAGATGCTAAGGAGAAGGCGAATCGTGGGCTACTGACTAATCACCTTTAGGACAAGCGTTGTCCAAAGGTTTCGTGATCTAAATTTAGAAAAAAAGAGGTGCGAAAAAGTAAATGAAACTATTGTGGTCTGACGTCTGGGGTAGATGACGAACTGTATTCTGCGTGGAATTCCTCAAATGGTTCCATCGTTTCCCTTGCGAGATTCTATTACTTTATTGAATTGACCTCGCATAGATGTAGACTCGGATCTGAACGGAAGTGAATTTTATATTCCGAAAGCAACGGAAGTCGTCTCGGAAAGTGTCACTATCAACGCACGCGCATCTTCTTCTGTAAATCACGATAATGTGGCTTACCTTTGCACTCGGCGACGGAGCCTCTGGAGGAGCCGGAGATTGTCCTCCTCGACCGTCTTCAGCAGGCCCTCCACGAACACCTGCCTCTCTGAGCCCGTCAGCTTCGCCACATCCGCCACCTCCCGGCCGAGCACTGCCGCCTGCAGCCTCTGGGACGTCGGCAGCCTCTCGATTGCTGCCCACTGCAGCTCTAGCTCGTCGTCCTCCTCCTCCTCCTGCCGGCAATCCTGCATCCGGTCCTCCGAGTCAGTGACGTTTCTGAAGCTGCTCGAGGCACGGCAGCGCAGCGACGGAGAGAAGCTCCAGCTCCCTCTTCGCTCCATCTCGGGGAGCTCGATTCTCTCCGGCCGATCACTCGTTGTCGATGGCTGTGCCATTTCGGTTTCCGATCTTTTCGGGCAAATGCAGGCGCAGCTTTTCTTATGTAGAATGCATTCGTGCCAATGAGAAGGCTATGGTCAATTAAGCCACTATTTTTGAATGAGTGTCATTAATAGATTTCAAACTCTAGAATCAATGCAATTTTTCTTCTTCTGGGGCTGGCACACCTCGTGGCTACCCGTGCTATATAGTCAATTTAGATCGCCAAATTTCAACTTTTGCAAACGAGATTCCGCAACTTGCAATTTGATTGTATAACTACAGAAGGGTTAGCCTTCCTTTTGGGGCCTGATATGAAAAGGGTTAGCTTGATTAGTGAGAAAATGTTACAAATTGATATCTTAAGATAAAATATGATTTCCTCATAATTTGAACACGAAAAAAAGATTTCTAACAAGATCTCCACCTACCTATTGTTGATTAAAAAAAAAGATCGGAACTTGCGATCACGAGATAACCGGTACACCTATCTCATTAGGGAATGGGAACAATCGTGAAGTTTCTCCATATGCTGGTGACAGAAGTGGCCGGCCGTCATGCGCGCACCTTGCATGCATGCCTATACTTTACAAAGCCGGACTCACTTTCAGGACTAATTGGGAATTTTTCCTCATGATTTGGATTTGGTGCAAAATTCAAATTGGTCGACATCATTTTTGAGAAATACGTTAGCAAATCAATGAATTTGGATTTGGTCATATGCAGTCGAGCCAAAACCGTTGACTGATCAAAAGCCGTCTGGAACACAATGGTTAAATTGGCGTCACAGAAACTAGAAACGATATAAGATCTCGTTGACCAATTTATCCATTAAATCAAATGCTTTTTGGTCTTACTCTATTAAATAATTCACAAATGCTTGCCAAATTTTGCTAAGTAAACACAGTTTTTCCCAGGAATATTGCTTCCTTTGGTCCGCCCGCCATCATTCATTCATCGGAGTGACGTCTTCAGATAAAATCTAAATTAATTTACTAATAATTAAAAAAATTTCCATCTCTATTCTTAGGATATAGAACAGGAACTCTTCTGCGAACCATGAAAAATTCTTTTTATTTTCCTTTCCTATTGATAGTAGCTACGAGAAAATTCTGCATGTCGAAAGGAGAAATTACGCACCATGAGGTACCGAGCTACACTGATGGACCAGCAATTTGCTAGTCTAAGAACTCGTTCTCCACCTTCTACCTCAAATCGATTATAAATACCATCTTTTTTCCTAATTAACTTGCTAACAGATCCATGATTTGACCCATTTCAGTCCACAAATTGGGCTCAATCTGTTCATAACATCCGATCACCTAAACATCATATTTGACTAAAAGTGATATGTCAATAAATTGAGCAATTTTATTTTTCTCAATAAAAAAGGATGTGGAATTATTGAAGTATGACGTTGGAGGTTAGTCCGAATGTGATGGCTGAAATTGACCATTGCATCAAGTAGCCAACTTAAATAACTAAAACCGTAAAATATCGAGATACTAGGTGGTATTGATACCTTATCGACATTTCTTGTCTGTGAATTATTCTACCATACTAGCTAGTGGCCGACTGGGCTGCGAAGGCCCAATCCTCCAACTCGGCCCTTAATTGGGTCCTTTCTCCTCCGTCTGTACTTATGGATTTAGTGTTTGTGGATGCTTTATCTTCAGGTTGTCTGTTGAATATAAATGTTGGTTTCCGTAAAAAAAAAAAAAAATCCCAACAATTCAAATAGCTTATAAACCTTTATGATAAAGATCAAAGAGCGATCATACAAAAACTCCCTCTGTTTGTAGTCCTTACCCGACATTTCTTCAAAAGGGAAAAAGGAAAACGGAAAAGAAAAGGGAAGAGAGCTCACCGTTAGGTCCGCATTAAAAGTTGGAGAGTCTGCAAATATAATCATTAAAGTTGGGAATCTTTCGTGTAAAATTAGGGAAGGTATCTTGCGTATCAGTGATACACCTAACCTGTTCCATAGATGCGAAAGCATATGACACGTGTTTAGATTGGCAATTTAGGCTGTGATAAAACTTGATACTAATTGGAAATTAATTTATAAAATAATTTTATGAAATATGTATTTTGTCATCTAATCATTGCTCCCATATATTGTCCTAGTAATTATGATTGTTAAAGGTGCGCATGACAAAATTTCTGAAATATAAATTGATTTCTTAATTTCTATTTCAGAAACTGAGAAGCTAAAAATTTTAGCTTCTGATTTCTTCTTCAAATCTATTTCTAGAATAGAAATATGTTTCAGAAATAGAGAAATCAAATTGCGTTACCAAACGGATTTCTGTTCCAAACCTGTTCTGGGGAATAGAGAAACAGAGAAATCAAGAAACATAAATTTTTTTGTGCGCAGCCTAAGAGTGAGCAGTTTTAGGTTCCATATATGTTGCACTTATTTGTTAAAACATATTCCTCATTTTTTGGGAATCTAAAGGCTACCATGCATATCTTAAAACTTAGAACTTACACCATCATAAGTTCTAAAGTCTGTTTTAGGGTCTACCCAAGTTCTGTCTGTATTATTAATTGAATGATTGCAGTGAATTATTACCTTTAATAACCATCACTTATTGCTAATTCACCGATCATAACTTATATTTATACACATGAAGAATAAATTCTCAGTCATCAATGGAAGCTTGGACTAGTGAACCCATATGATAAATTGTGTAAAGTTATAGACCAAGAAAAATATAAAACTTTGTTCTAGATTCAGGTTTTAAGTTTCAAGTTCCCAATTCCATCTACTTAGAACCTGAAACCTACTCGTTAAGACAAGTTCTCTAATTTTTAGAAGTTGAAATCCATCCTACATATCTTGGAATTTGGAATTGGACAGGTTTCCACTAGTTCGGTTTTTCAATTCTTGGTTCACCCTAAAATCATTCTCAAACCTAATGGCTGCTTGATAATATTCTTGAACAAGACACCCAAATCGATTATGTTATCAAGTTTTGCCTATTTGCTTAGATATACAATAACGCAACTCTACCATGTTGTTCCTACTATCTACCAATTCAAAAATTCACATAGCATTGTCAGTTTGCTTTTCCAACGTTGAATTTTAACATGAGCTTTTAGCAATAGATTTGAAGAAATTACTAGATTACTAAACACTTTTGAATGTTCATTTACATGGGACAAATCATGCGAGCATTGTACATCTAACATAAATGCCATCTTCCATTGATAACAAAAAACTCTCTGTGAAGCCCAATCCACCTTGACAATTAGTGTCAAGGCACCAAACATGTCGGGGGTGTCGACAAGGATGACGATTAGATTCCAATTAGATTCCATCCAAGTTTCACCTGGAAACTATCTGTTTGAATAAGTTTCTTATGATTTAGAATTTGGAATCTATTTTGCATATCATGAAATCTGGAATCTACTCTATCACAAGTTCCAAGGTCATCTAGCTATTGGCCAATTTCTTTTTCATCTTTAGTTAAGCCTAATTTTTTGGTTTTTTTTTTTGGGTTTTTTTTTTTTTGGGGATTTTGACAAGAAACAAGGACTAAAGTCGCCTAGTTTTCTAGACTTTTTAAGTGTGCCACAACTAAACAAGGACTCGGTGGCTATTTATAGTTGTTGATAATCTATAGCTTTGCCTTGGCTTTAGCACAAATCAATTCAGGTTTAAGTAGCAAAAGGGTATTTGTAAACAAGGGGTAAGCCTTAGACCACAAAAAAGGGGTAAGTAGTTCCTTGTTCCATTTAGAACCAGAAACGTACTTGTTGGAACAGATTCATTCTTTTCTAGAATATAGAATTTACCATGCATACTCTAGAACCTAAAATCAGACCAGTTCTCAATTTTACCCCAAAATTATGCTCTCCCCTAGTGTTGACACCATTGAGATAAACTTTTAGTTTTAAGCATACCTGGTCCTGCTGCCTTCGAAGCAAAACGCACGCAGAGAACAACAATGGACGGAGTCAATATGAAACGGGTGCGGCCAGCATGACTACCCTCTGCAGAATGACAATATGACGGTCGAAGGCCAACCACAATTTTTTTTTTTTTTTTTTTTGAGGAAACGGATAAACTTCCTTTCCTCAACATGTTTCAGTTTCTGACTCAATATTTCCTTTCTTCATCTTTTGTTGACTTGTATGTTTCCTTATTGCAAGCTCTAATTGACAAACAAAATCAGAAGAGGGTCCATAGAATTAATTTACTTAAATATGAAGGAAGAAAATATAAATTAGATACTGAAATATAAATAATTACAAGTAGAAAAATATAATCACTTACTAAAAAGATGTCGTTAATGTCATCATATAGATCTATTAAATTTCAAAGATGAAAAAACACTGGAAACCTTGGTTTTTCAACTAATAATGAAATCATTGTGCAATGAAACAACTTCTCATTCCTTTCGCAAAAATCAAATTGCTCTAAAATTACTCTCCGATGACCTAAAATTTGACGACAATGAATTATGCTTCTCAAATTTATAGATATAAAATAAAATTCAACGACAATGAATACCTCTTACTTCTTTGCAATCGAAGAAGCAAAGAGTAAGAACCTTTCTACACAAACTTATTTGATTACAAAATTCTTCAATAATTGGAAGTTCAAAGTATACAAGAAAATCTTTTTTTTAATTATTATGTTTTTTTATTTATTTGGAAACAATATTAACATATTTTTTTTCTTTTACTGGAGAATAATATCAATTATTTAAAAGGTTACAACCGATTGCTTCATACATTTCTTATCGTTTGAATATTATTGCTTTTATTTTTTTCTTTAATTAAGACTAAGAAAATTTCCATCATGTCTTCTTGCTTAAGTAACAATTATTTTTATGAAGGAGGATATCAGCATGTGGACGCTGGGATCACTGATGACGCCTTGGCTCCTCCATGAACTGAAACTACCTTACAAAATCCCACGATAACCGGAAGTCAAAGTATACAAGACAATTTTATTTATTTATTTGGAAACAATATTCACGTAATCTTTTTTTTTTTAATCGGAGAATAATATCTATTATTTAAAAGGTTACAGCCGATTGCTTCATACATTTCTTATTGTTTAAATATCATCGCTTTTATTTATTTCTTTAAATAAGACTAAGAAAATTTCCATCGTGTCTCCTTGCTTAAGCAAATAATTATTTTTATGAAGGAGGATACCAGCACGTGGAAGCTGGGACCAATGATCACGCCTTGCCTTCTCCATGAAATGAGACTGCCCCGAGAAGGTTGTATCCGGCAAGATTGATGAACGTAGCGCATGATACCGTTGAGGAATCCAACTAGAAAACCGCAGTGTCCACTTCAGGAAAATGTGCTGCAACAATCGCACGTTGGATCTGCTTCTCTATGAAATGAAACTACTAGAGAAACTTGTACCCGGCGAGATTGATTAGTGATGATACAATTCAAGAAGATGTACTGCAACAATTGCACTTTGGATCTGCTTCTCCGATCATGCTTGAACAGATCATTATCGTTGAAAATCTTGCAATAAAAAGATAAGAATCGTCAACAGAACAAAGAAATTTCCATAAATATAATCGAGAAAACAGATATTATTGGATTTGCTTCGGAAAATTACTCACAGTCCAATATACTTCCATAAGTTGACTAAAAGATTTCATGCTTTTAAAAATGGATGCATTATTCTTCTTCTGGTGCTAGTAAGCCTCGTTGCCATGCGTGCTAGTCAATTTAGATCGCCAAAATTCGAATTTTTTTGCGCACAAGATGATTTGTTTATACCGTGGACGAAAAAAATACAGTGTCTGGTCAATGATGTCGGTGTGATTGGCGTTGCAGAAACTGGAAAAGCCGTGGCTCTCGTGGAGTAATTTATCCATTAAATAACATCGTTTTTGGTAATCATCTATATAATTCTTAAATGCTTGCCCAATTTTCTATTTAATCACCATCTCCGAGGATCATATCTTCCTTTCCGCATGCGATACACCACTGGCTTTCTCTCTTTTTTTTGGCCGGTGCCACTGGCCTTCTCTGCACCTGCCTTGAATCGATTATAAATAATAGTCTCTTTTTTTCCGAAATAATTTGCTAATCATCCCATCTTGGTCCATGCATTGCGCTTAACCCATCAAAATCACTCAACCGCTTTAATATCCTATCTGATTGCAAACTCACGCTACTAAAATTCGATAATTTTTTTTTGGGAAAATAAAAGAAAAAGAAAAGGGAAGGGAAGCACGCTTGCTTTTGACGTATATCGAAAGTTTAAAAAGTCTGCAAATCACAATCATTAGAAATGCAAGCCGAAAAATTAGGGAAAGTATCTTCGCCGAACAAGTATGAAAGTAAAGATGCCTGATGTAGAGGACAGATTGTATTCGGCTTTGAATTTTTCAAATCGTTTCATTGTCTGTTTTTATGAGATTCGATACCCCATATTCCCTCTATATCATTGAATTAGTGGGTTTCACGGTGGTGAAGGTAAACACCACGTTAGGAATTTTGGTTCCTGACTACCATTGGGTAGGCAAGTATAGTAGCCTCTCGCACGAGTGAGGGTGGGTGAAAGGCACATTACAGGACTAGCATGCCTTACAGCACATCACTGAATCGACATGCTAGTCTTGTACCCCTGGTTTCATTGTATGTTTTTATGAGATTCTATTACATTTATTGAATCGACTTCACATTGATGTTGACTTGATGCTAGACTAACTAATATTCTAATAAGTTTAAGTCATGTTTGAATGACAGCACCAAACCATTTTTTTTTTTCTTTCTGAAAATGATTACTATCGACTATTTTAAAACCTTTAAATATTAGACACATGCATGATTTAACATATAAATATTCTATTATATGGAATTCAAATAAGAAGCAAGGCAAAGCTTGACGAGTTAGCCAGATACATAAAATTATTTGTACTTGATGGAAGGGGACCATCGGTCGTGTTTCATGCTTAGTCATCCATTAGATATTCATTAATGCGATTCTAGATTCTATCTCATTGGGTCCCTAGTTTCACACCAATTCAAAAGTTCGTGTTGCAATGATAGTTTGCTTTTCCGATGCTGAATTTTTATGTAAGGTTTTAGCAACAGAACTTGAAGAAAAGAGTAGGATTAAGAACTTCCAAATATTCGTTTACAATCGGCAAATCATGTGAGTGTTATATACTCAAGGCTCATTTTTTGTTTGTAAATTATCCTTACACATTCCTGATTGAACGAATGACTTGGGTGTCTAGAGTTAACTTTGGAACATGATTTTTGCACATATCAACCAGCTAATATGAATATGTGAATTATCTTTTTGTTGAAATTTAATTGAATAGATCCAAAGTAGAAGACACCCAAGAGAATTGCTGCTGTAACTCTTGTTACTTTATTCATCAGAACATAAGTCTGTTAAATAGGCAGAACATCCAAACCACTTAGCAAAAAAAAAAATAGCTACAGAATAGCAACAACAAAGACCCACTAACATACCCCACTAACTAGAACATGTGCAGAAATAAACTCCTAAAAACAAGCCACATCCTATTGACTAGGACTCCACTATTACATTATTGAAGACACATAAAAATTAAAAGCACGTAAAAACTGAAAGTTAACTACTTCAACACCCTCCCTTAAACTGAAGTTGCAGACAATCAGTTTAAAGGAATAAAACAAGCCCTCCCTTAATCTAGAGCATCCAACGAACAAACACCAAGAAGCTTTCTCAACTTCTGAAATGTAGACAATTTGAGAGGCTTGGTGAATAAATCAGCATGTTGATATTCACTTTTGCAGAAAACAAGATCTATCACTTTATCTTTTGTGAGATCCCTCAAGAAATGACACTTCACATCTATGTGTTTGCTCCTTCCATGTAGAATCGGATTCTTTGAAGGTATAATGGCTGAGTTGTTGTCACAATAGATTGTTGTTGCTTCTTGTTGTTTAAATTGAAGTTCTCCAAGAATCTTCCTTAACCAAATAGCTTGACAAGCACTTGAAGTGGTAGCTACAAACTTAGCTTCAGTTGTTGATAGAGTAACAATTGGCTGCTTCTTTGAAGACCATGAGACAACCCTTGAACCAAGCATAAACACGTAGCTAGAAGTGCTTTTTCGATCATCCATATTTCGAGTAAAATTTTTACTGTCATTGAAGCCAAACAAATTTGATTGTTCTCCTTTTTTTGTAAAGCAACCAATAAGTTGCAGTCCCTTGCAAGTAGTGGAAAATTCTCTTTGTAGCTTGCAAGTGTATTTCTACTAGGTATTCCATAAACCTATTTATGAGGCTCACACCATGCATGATATATGACATCGATGCTATCACATACATTACACCTCCAACAATTTGCTTGTAAAGCGTGCTATTCACCTTTTTTTCCATCAGAATCTTTCCATAGCTTCAATCCAACCTTAGTTGGTATGCTCACAGAGTTGCAATTCTTCATTTGAAATCTGTCTAAAATCTCTTGAACATATCCCTTTTGGGAAATAAAGATTCCAGCTGTAGATTGAATTACTTCTATGCTCAGAAAATAATGCATCAATCCAAGATTAGTCATCTCAAATTCATCTAGCATAGACTTCTTAAATGTGTTGATCAAGACACTAGTATTCCCTTTGAAGATAAGATCATTCACATACAAACATACCATAAGCAATTTTCCATCATCACCAACTTTAATAAATAATGTATGCTCATATGGACATTTTCTAAATCCTTCCTTCAAAAAAGAGGCATCGATGTGACTATACCCAGCTCGGGGGGGGGGGGCTTGTTTTAACCCATATAGTGCCTTTTTCAATCTATAAACTTTATGCTCACTACCATTCTTCACTTAACCGGAAGGTTGATCAACAAATATCTTTTTTTAAAGGTCACCGAGCAAGAATGCTGAATTCACATCCAACTGGAAGATATGCCATGAATTTTGTGCTGCTAATGCAATCACCAACTTGATTGTGTCAAGTTTTGCCACATGAGCAAATACCTCTTTGTAATCCACTTCAAATTCTTGCTTGTAACCTTTTGCAACCAAGCACACCTTGTACTTGTCGACTTTGTCATCTTTATTCAACTTTGTCTTGTAGACCCACTTGACCCCAATTGATTTGTGTGACATCCTAAATTTTCAGAATTTGTTTTCGATTAAATAAATTAGGCCTTTCATCAATGTGCCTATAGTGTTATTATCTAAGCTGATCACTCATGAGATAACTAGACTATCTGGGGAAGTCATTAAAGGATTTTAACGCAATGGACTTGAAAATTCGACCACAAATCGATTGTTTAACCATGCTAGCCTACAAAGGTCATTACGGTATAGTCAAAAATCTATCAGAGACTGGAAATATGTCGATTCGACTGAGATATGCGGTTAGAGTGTGGGTGATTCCACCAAATTGCAAAATTCTCATCGATCGGCACTAGACCGATTTTTCTGTCGTTTTGATACCCTGTGCCCGTAATTGAAACCTTGAGATTGTTACGACAATTG
Source organism: Eucalyptus camaldulensis (assembly GCA_019915185.1). Lineage (NCBI taxonomy): Eukaryota > Viridiplantae > Streptophyta > Magnoliopsida > Myrtales > Myrtaceae > Eucalyptus > Eucalyptus camaldulensis. Next base: position 4,878,252 of record JAHSVA010000005.1, read on the forward strand.
AGAGTCACCAATGTGTCGAAGATGTATATTGTGACTCAAGATAAATCGATCACGGGTCAATTGTACTAAAAATTCCTAAAAAGTACCTGATAAACTAGATTACGCTATAAGTGCGCCGGATTGAAATTAACTGTGAATTTGAATCCGATTTCAGAAATTGAAAGTTCTTTCGTGTTATAAGCTACTTTAGGAACGTTGACTCATCCTCCGAAGAATTTTGAGAGATTTTGGGATTTTTACAGAAAACTGTTTCGGACATTGCGGAAAATTAGCGGAAATTCGGATGGGCTCAATTGAAGGGAATTTGAACTTCCAACTTGAGCCTTTGGGTATTGGGGACTTGCAGAAAATTGTTCGGGATTTTTCTTTAGCGAAATTGAACCTCAATTTGGACAATTAGAGAGGAAATTAAAACTTATATAGTGAAATTCGAATTTAAGCATAAAGCTGAAAATTGGGACTTCAATTTGGTTTAATTTTGGAAAACCTACTCAAGAAAGAATTAGAAGGGAACAAGGCATTCAATGGAGGGGATAATTATTGACTTTAAGCCTTGTTCCAATCCTCCTGAGCAAGAAATCTATATGCCTTTCTCTTTGTCCGTCGCTATCTCTCTCTCTCCACCAACCATTTCGTTCATTTCCCTTGGACGACTTGCTTCTGTTTTTCTTCTCAATTTGTTGCCTCGAAGACCGTCTGCCTCCTCCATTTTGTTTCTCCTCCACTGAATGCTAGCCATCTGCTCGAAGCCCTGCCAGCGAAGCCCACCATCATTTGTTTCATTCCACCGAGCAGTCCAGCATCTTCGTCTGTCTTGCTAGCAGCTCCTTGTTGCTTCTTTATTCAGTCAGCCATCTTCAACGAAGACCGAGCAGCTTCCCACCAAAGAATTCCACCGAAGGCACCAACAGCTTTGGCCACGTCCACACGCTGTCAACAGCCATGCAGCTCTCCACCGAAGACTCACGTTTCCTCCACCCCATCAACCGTGTTCGGAGCTATCCGTCTCAGTCAACTCAGCAGATTTCCCCAGCATCTTCGTGCCCTTCATCCATCGGTTCTCCTCCACCTCCAGCCCACACAAATCCCAGCAACAGTCCACGCAATATGTTTGGCCAAGTCCAGCCCGTGAGCAAGCAGCCCATGTAATTGTTCATTGGCCCAATAGCTCGCAATTGAAGCCCAGTTGCAACAAGCCCAGTTCAGTTTTTCAGCCATGGGTCCAACCCATTCAAAGCTCGCTTTAGCTTAATTTCGGCCCAGCCCAACTCAAAAACAAATCTCAGATTGGGCTGAGATTTTTTGGGCCAATTTCAGGCCCAGTACAAGCTTGTGGGTGTCATTGCGAGCCCAAGTTCGGCCGCCGTCGTGCTGTCGTCACGGTGAACCGGTTTCCACAATAAACTGGTGAATTTATGCACTAAACTCTTTTTAGTAGGCTAATGACGTTTAAGTAGTGTTTAGTTTAATTTAATTAGGAATTATGTGGTTAGTTAGATTAAATTAGTGATTTAATTATGCAATTATGCATGTTAGGTGGTTAGATTAGATTAGATTAAGTGAGGCATAGATAAATTATAATATTTATCTAGAAGGGTTCGGGAATTTTCCAAGCCCGTATCGGTACTTAATTTAGTGATTTTGGCCTAGGTTGGTATTTTTAGAATTTAAATTGAATTATTTAATTAATTTTATAAATTAATTAATTATTAATTATTTTTCCAAAAATTAGACTGGGATAGCCGGTGACCAGAATTTTGTGCCAATTACAATGGTGATTGATTTATTTAATTGAGTGCTATATTGTGCCAATTGAATTTAAGTTGTAATTTTGGAGATTTATCCCAAAATTGTATAATTTCATTAATTAATTAGAAATTACTGGGGCGTCGCTTTACAACGCCAAAAATGTTTTCAGAATCTGTATAAATAGTGAAATTTTCTAAAGTAAATATATTATATTTTTGGTTTAGACCGATTGTGTACTCACACACGATTATTTTTATTAGGTACACTTTAATATGATGGAATTAGGCCAAGTTGGATATGTAATTAAGGAATTGATGTGCAAAGCACAAGATCCTTGCCCAGGAGTAATGCATCGTGGTTTAGCTTCCAAGAGCATTAATACCATTATAGATCTATAGCAGCTTCAGTGAACACTTGAGATTTCAGCTTTGGCGAGCATTATAGTTATCTAGCAGCTTCGATGAGCAAATGTTATTAGCAGCTTCGGTGAGCAAATTTTAGACATAAACTTTTGAGAGCAATGATATATGAGTATATCTATTTCAGCTTAGGTGAGTAGTGTTCAAATTGATAGAGTTTATAGATGACATCGATGGTATGAAGTTGAATGAGTCGACTAATTGATGGTTGAATTGAATTGAATTGAATTGTTTGGTCGAGTATTTGATTGTAATGACCTGCAGGGTAGACCTGAGGTAAGGTAAGTCCTTATGATTGTGTGATTAGAGCAATTCTAGGCGTATTTCTCTCATAATCGGGGGTTTAGAGCGTGAACTTGTTGAGATTTATATCTCACCCTATCATGAGTTAAATTTTCAGGGTCATTGAGTGGAGTACCTAGAGCCGAGAGGAGATGATCGGAAGTATAGATCAGTTAAGACCACTTCTTTTCTTTGTAGTATTTTGGTCATAGACCTTGTACATGACTCGGTATGTATATAAATGTGTGTTTTGTTTGTGAATCTGTTGTCCTGCTTTTTTATCTCGAGAAGGTTATTGTCAGGGGATTTATTATTCGCTTATGCATGTGCAATAAAAAGAAAGGGTCAGTGACTTGTCTTAGGAAGTCGCAAAATATTATTAACCAGAGAAGGATTGGCACATGCTCGAAGGTTCGAGGTGTGACAATTTGTGTCCTCTTGGAAGATCTATCAATTCCTAAGTATTATTCTTCTCAATGGCTGCAATTTCTGCATACATAGCAATTCTCCAATTTTCTTTCTATACAGATTCATCATAGGTTGTATGATCACAACATGAAAACAAAGCAAAATAGGTAACTGGATCTTCAAATTGGTCAACCTCTGTTACTTCATAATCACTCATCCAAGCAGGTCTTTTTCAAACTTGATGTGGCCTTCTTCAATTTTTGCAATTACACTTTGACTTTGTGAACTTTCTATGATGGTTCGACTACTTGTGGGCTCTTCATCATATTCAAAATTCATTGATTTTTTTTTTTCAACACCTTTCTCACTCCATGGCCAGAATTGTTCTTCATCAAAGATCACATCACAACCGATGATGATTTTCTTGGTTACAGGATCATAAAAGCTTGTAGGCTTTGGATTGATCACTAATGCCAAAAAAAACACATTTGACTCTCTTGTCATCTAACTTTTTTCTCTTCTAATTTGGAACATGGGCATAGGTTTTACACCTGGAAATTCTAAAGTGATTGGTCTTTGTCTGCTCCAAGCTTCTTCAAGTGTCATATTCAAACAAGCAACAATAAGGCTTCTACTCACAAGGTGAATACTCCAATTAACAGCTTTAGGCCAAAAGATCTTTAGAACTCCACTTGCTCTCAATAAACTTCACACCATATTCAAAATAGTGTGATTCTTCCATTGCAAACCCATTTTGTTGTGATGAATAAGCTATAATGAGTTGTCTCTTAATGCCATGCTTCGCACAGAAATATGCAAATGCACCCAAGTTGTTTTTGCCACCACCACCTATGCGAAGGACTTCTATTGGATTTCCAGTATTTTTTTCAGCAAGTGTTTTGAAGCTCTTGAATGTTTCAAAAGCTTCAAATTTTTCCTGCAAAAAATAAACCAAAATCTTCCGGTTGTAATCATCAATGAAGGTGATGATATACCGTTTACCTTCGTTGGAAACTAGAGATGTTGGCTCGCCAATATCTGAATGGACCAATGCGAACGGTTTCTTTGTGTTGACACCTAAATTTTTGCGACCCAGTTATTTATTTATTGCATAAAAAATTAGGGATTAATTTTTTACCCCTATATATATATATATAAAATTAAAATTGCATAGCATATAATTTTGGTTGCATTTATTTATTTGTTTATCACTTTTGCATTTGATCAGCAGCAGATGGACTTTGATTTCACGAGTTGACAATTTGGTATTTTAAAAAATGATCCATATTATTCTTTCAATATTTGGTAAAATATTTCATATATTCACATTAAGGGATATATTTTATAGAAGATTGGAAGTTTAAGGGTGAAATATCAAGAGGAAATATTACACATGGGGCATATATTGAGTAATATTATCTTTGACTCAAAAAAAAAAAAAAAATTGGATGTAGTTTTTGGTTAGTGACGTGTGCAAGTGTATGATATGTTTTGTAGTGTATGGATAAGGGACAAGATAGGATAATTGAAGGACAGAGAACATGGGATATAATTTATCTAGTTGATAGAAATGGATAGTACAAGATATTTTGGTAATGGAGGAATATTTCATGATATAGAAACTATCTTAGTTCTATTCCTCCACACCGGTGGAGGTATAAACCTCACACCTCAAATGATGAACTACAAGGCTGTTTATAGGCATAAGTCACCGCCTTCGAAGATTCTAGACTTCTCTTGAATGCTAGACTTCTCTAGACTTCTCTTACATGCTGGAAATTTTCAGCCAAAATTTTTTAACCATCCAAAACTTAATTTAGGGAATAGTTTAGCAACTCTAGGAAATTATAGAAAATGGATCACCATTTCCAACACTCCCCTTGATCCATTTTCGGGATACTTCGGATATTGTATCATAAAGTTTCGGACGTACATTGAAATTTCTTTTGTAATTTGTTCCATGCCTTTTATTCCGTCTTCATTCCACGATCCCTTGCATTCTATTGTCGAACCACTTCCGCTTGCCTTTGAACATGCATGACTTTTCTTCAACAATGTCCCATATGTCTCGGGACATCAAAATGCTCTTAGTTGTAGTTGTTAGCTCGGACTTTAGTTCTGACTCTAGCTCCGGCTCTGGCTCTCTTGGCTCTTGCTGGAGCTCTGGCCTTTGATTCTGGCTCTAACTCCGGCTCTGGCTCTCTTGGCTCTTGCTTGAGCTCTGGCCTTTGATTCTAGCTCTAACTCCGGCTCTGGCTCTGTTGGCTCTTGCTCGGGCTCTGGCCTTTGATAGTTGAGGATGATGAGGACAAACGCCCATAACCAAACCATCTGATATGCCTAGCTCTGATACCATGTTTAAAAAAAATTTGGATGTGGTTTTTGTTTAGTGACTTGTGCAAGTGTATGATATGTTTTATAGTGTATGGACAAGTGACAAGATAGGATAATTGAAGGACAAAGAACATGGGATATAATTTATCTAGTTGATACAAATGAATAGTACAAGATATTTTGGTAGTGGAGGAATATTTCATGATATAGAAACTATCTTAGTTCTATTCCTCCACACCGGTGGATGTATAAACCTCACACCTCAAATGATGAACTACAAGGCTATTTATAGGCGTAAGTCACCGCCTTAAAAGATTCCAGACTTCTCTTGAATGCTAGACATCTCTAGACTTCTCTTACATGCTGGAAATTTTCAGCCACAATTTTTTAACCATTCAAAACTTCATCTAGGGAATTCTAGATTGTATTTTAGCAACTCTAGGAAATTCTAGAAAATTTCCAACACCTTTGCACTCGGCGACGGAGCTTCTGGACGAGCCGGAGATTGTTCTCCTCGACCGTCTTCAGCAGGCTCTCCATGAACACCCGCCTCTCTGAGCCCATCAGCTTCACCACATCCGCCACCTCCCGGCCAAGCACCGCCGCCCGCAGCCTCCGGGACGTCGGTAGCCTCTCGATTGCTGCCCACTGCAGCTCTAGCTCCTCCTCCTCCTCCAGCCGGCAATCCTGCATCCGGTCCTCCAAGTCAGTGACGCTTCTGAAGCTGCTCGAGGCACGGCAGCACAGCGACAGAGAGAAGCTCCAGCTCCCTCTTCGTTCCATCTCGGGGAGCTCGATTCTCTCCGGCTGATCACTCGTTGTCGATGGCTGTGCCATTTCGGTCGTTCTGATCTTTTCGGGCAAATGCAGGCGCAGCTTTTCTTATGTAGAATGCGTTCGTGCCATTGAGAAGGCTATGGTCAATTTAGCCATCATTTTTGAACGAGTGGCATTAATAGATTTCATACTCTAGAATCAATGCATCTTTTCTTCTTCGGGGCTAGCACGCCTCGTGGCTACCCGTGCTATATAGTCAATTTAGATCGCCAAATTTCAACTTTTGCAAATGAGATTCCGCAGCTTGCAATATGATTGTATAACTACAAAAGGGTTAGCCTTCCTTTTGGGGTCTGATATGAAAAGGGTTAGCTTGATTAGTGAGAAAATGTTACAAATTGATATCTTAAGATGATATATGATTTCCTTATAATTTGAACAAGAAAAAAAGATTTCTACAAGATCTCCACCTACCTATTGTTGATTTAAAAAAAAAATGATCGGAACATGCGATCACGAAATAACCGGTACACCTATCTTGTTAGGGAATGGGAATAATCGTGAAGTTTCTCCATATGCTGGTGACAGAATTGGCCGGCCGTCATGCGCGCATCTTGCGCGCATGCTTATACTTTACAAAGCCGCGCTCACTTTCAGGACTAATTGGGAAATTTTCCTTATGATTTGGATTTGGTGCAAAAATTCAAATTGGTCCACATCATTTTTGAGAAATACATTAGCAAATCAAAGAATTTGGATTGGGTCATACGCAGCTGATTTTTGCCATTTGCAACGCAACGGTTAAATTGGCATCACAGAAACTAGAAAGGATATAAGATCTCGTTGACCAATTTATCCATTAAATCAAATGCTTTCTGGTCCTACTCAAATAATTCACAAATGCTTGCCAAATTTTGCTAAGTAATCACAGTTTTTCCCAGGAATATTGCTTCCTTTGTTCCGCCCGCCATCACTCATTCACCGGAGTGACGTCTTCAGATAAAATGTAAATTAATTTACTAATAATTAAAAAAATTTCCATCTCTATTCTTAGGATATAGAACATGAACTCTTCTGCGAACCATGAAAAATTCTTTTTATTTTCCTTTCCTATTGATAGTAGCTACGAGAAAATTCTGCATGTCGAAAGGAGAAATTACGCACCATGAGGTACCGAGCTACACTGATGTGATGGACCAGCGATTTGCTAGTCTAAGAACTCGTTCTCCACCTTCTACCTCAAATCGATTATAAATACCATCTTTTTTCCTAATTAATTTGCTAACAGATCCATGATTTGACCCATTTCAGTCCACAAATTGGGCTCAATCTGTTGATAACGTTCGATCACCTAAACATCATATTTGACTAAAAGTGATATGTCACTAAATTGAGCAATTTTATTTTTCTCAATAAAAAAGGATGTGGAATCATTGAAGTATGACGTTGGAGGTTAGTCCGAATGTGACGGCTGAAATTGACCATTGCATCAAGAAACCAACTTAAATAACTAAAACCGTAAAATATCGAGAGACTAGGTGGTATTGATACCTTATCGACATTTCTTGTCCGCGAATTATTCTACAAATACGGTCTTCAATCCCAACAATTCAAATAGCTTATAAACCTTTATGATAAAGATCAAAGAGTGATCATACAAAAAACCCCTCTCTTTGTAATCCTTACCCGACATTTCTCCAACAGGAAAAAATGGAAAGGAAAAGAAAAGGGAAGCGAGCTCACTTTTAGGTCCGCATTAAAAGTTGGAGAGTTTGCAAATATAATCATTAAAGTTGGGAATCTTTCGTGTAAAATTAGGGAAAGTATCTTACGTATCAGTGATACACGTAACCCGTTCCATAGATGTGAAAGCATACGACACGTGTTTAGATTGGCAATTTAGGCCACGTTAAAACTTGATACTAATTGGAAATTAATTTATAAAATAATTTTATGGCATATGTATTTTGTCATCTAATCATTGCTCCCATATATCGTGCCAATAGTTATGATTGTTAAGAGTGAGCAGTTTTAGGTTCCATATAGGTTCTACTTATTCATTGGAACAAATTCCTCATTTTTTGGGAATCTAAAGCCTACTATGCATACCTTAAAACTTAAAACTTACACTATCATAAGTTCTAGAGTCTGTTGTAGGGTCTACTCAAGTTCTGTCTGTATTATTAATTGAATAATTGCAGTGAATTATTACCTATAATAACCATCACTTATTGCTAATTCGCTGACCATGACTTATATTTATACACATGAAGAATAAATTCTCAATCATCAATGGAAGCTCGGACTAGTGAACCCATACGATAGATTGTGTAAATTTATAGACCAAGAAAAATATAAATAATTGTTCTAGATTCATGTTCTAAGTTTCAAGTTCCCAATTCCATCTACTTAGAACTTGAAACCTACTCGTTAAGATTGGTTCTCCAATTTTTAGAATTTGAAATCCATCCTACATACCTTGGAATTTTTAATTGGACAGTTTTCCACCGGTTCGGTTTTTCAATTCTAGGTTCACCCTGAAATCATGCTCAAGCCTAATGGCTGCTGGATAATATTCTTGAACAAGACATCCAAACCGACGGAAACTAATAAAACATTCTCGTGGTTTTTATTGAAGAGAGCGTTGGAAACCTTTGGGACAGACGAGGAGGAATCATGTTGGAACTGGACTGGTAGTATCCTCTGTCTTGCAGCTACATTTTTTTTTTTCAGTGCAATTGCTGTCTTTGGAATTAGGAACTGTTAGAAAATACAAGTGCCCCGTCCCAATTCATCCATGACCAATCGAAGCCAATGCAAGTTCGTTCGAGAAATTAAAGAAAAGAAAAAAAGAACTTATGTTACATGATGCTTAATCATGCGTGATGTGAGAAAGTACACATAATTGCTTACTCGACTAATCTTGAAATAATTAATGATATGTTTGTTTGGGAGAAAACTACATTTAGGAAAATTGTTATTTGGAAATGATATTCAAGACATCCAGAATATCTCTCAATCTTTATATTACTAGAACGATTACACTTTGTTTGTCGACAATGAAATCATTATGAACGTGTGGCTCAGGAATCTCTTGCATGTTGAATGAGCCGGGATCGAGCTTTCCAAATTACTATTGCACGCGTAGCAAGACCCACTGGCGAGTGTAAAGGAGCACTGTTTAAGCTTTGCTAAACTTACGAAGTCCTTAAGATATCCGAGCTAACAAGATGAATAATTTCCCTCCGATCAAGACACAGAAAAACGAGCATTATCAAGGCGGGCTCATCATCTCCTAAAACCAACCAGTTCCTGTTCTTACACTAAAGAGTAACAAAGGACATTAGAATTTTAATCTCTACTGCTCTGGACGCAACGATTTTGCTTCTTTGGCTGCATTTTGTTTTTAGCAGTTTTTTTTTTTTTTTTAAACTCAATGACTGGTTAAACTCTCAAAGATTGCTCTTACAAAGTAACAACTTCTTTTTAGCTTGATTCCCTTCGTTGCAAACATATTAAATAGTAAGTTAATTGTATCTAAAACAAACTCGATACATGCGCGACACATGCTCGAGGTCTAGTTTGAGAATTGGGACAGAATCAACCACATAAAGGTCCTCAAGTGTATAAGCGATACACACCTTTGATGTTTGCGATTGTTCTTAGTACGTTATAGATCACTCTTATATCTTTCTACTAATACGTAGAAAAGTGTCGAATGCGTAATTGCTTTTCCTGTTATTTGACAAGAATCGTGGCAATGAGTTACTTTATTGCCCTTGTTTGCAAAAAATCTGCTTAATTAAATAATTATGGGGTAAAATTAGATGATAAAGAATTGATTCAGATGTTACCACAACATGAGAGATGAAATCAAGGTCAAGACTTTAAAATAGAGTTCCTTTTATTCTGATGATTCTAAGTGGAAGTATTCAATGAAGCACTCTCTACACTCCTTTCATCTCCTTTGGAAGTTCAATTTTGCAATTGCACAGGCAAATATACACGTGAAAATTAGCGGAAAGGCCAAAAGCATGATGGCTACGATGTAGAGTTGATCGTAGCGATACCCATAATAATTTTCCAAGAAGGCGCTGATCGTCGTTTGTTGTCCATCAACTGTTATCTCCTTGTGGATGTCTCCGTATAGCGAACTAAGCATACCTCTCAGGGACCAAGTGACTGGGCATATCCAGTAACACCAACGCCACCAGACCGGAATTTGCTGCCAAAATGGATGATAAAACACCAAGTAAGATGTGTTAAGCCACAGATAACGTTAATGATTGGGTGTTACTAGACAGAATAGCAAAAGTTTGATGAGAGACTTACGGGTCCGGGAATCAGGAACCCCGCGAACAAATTGAACATGGTGAAGACAGAACTCCCAAACACCATAGCCACTTGGTACGTCGGTGTCAGTGAAACAAGCATCATTCCAAAGTAATTGTAATAGAGCAATGTACAGAACATGGTGTAGAAGTACCAAAACACTTTATAGAACGAGACATAGAAACCTATGGCAGGGTACGTGATCAACACAAACAGAACTGCTTGCAAGAATATGTATGGAACTTCAATAACCACCTGCAACATATTTGAGGGACATAATATCATCGTTTGAATACAGAAGAACGAGAAATGTATCAGTATAGCCAAGAGAAGACATCACATAGGAGCATGAATTAGTGACCTGAGCAATTGAATAGGACCATGATGAGTACATTCTGGCAAATCGTTCTCTGTAGACAACCATGCGCTCGGTAGCAACAAACGGCAGAATGGAATTGCTGTTCCCTACCCCAATGTTTTGCATAAAGAGATACATCGATCCAAATATGTTGAAAAGATCCTGCTCGTTGTTTCTTGAAAACAAAGAATCATGTCTCAGCATCTTAGATGGTTAAGTTTTACAAGCTCGTAATCTCAATGGTTGACAAGGTATGAAAGATTTTTCCCAGACTAACTGGGTTGTATGAAGAACTTACATTTCCTTTCCTTTCTGCCAAAGGAGAGCAGCACACAACAAGGAACATGCGGTAATGAAAATCAGGCGCACCAGGTTGTATTTGGGGCTTCTCCAGTAGGTTAGATGTTGTTTCCACAAACAAGTCTTGAACTGCTCCCATCTATTTTGCTGGAAGCCTGCAGAGAAACACATTTCCTTTGTCCCAGCCACTGGCAAATTTAGCTCTCTCACTAATTCTCTGTTCATCCTACAGCGGCCAAAGATATTCAATTAGCAGACATCTTTTTTTTCCCATTGCAAGTATGAGAAGCACCATTTATTTGCACATATGTCATTCTCTGGTGAATACTCCAAGTTAGCATCACATAACAGACAGAAGCATTGAATTTTGCATCCTTTGTGCTTGATGAGCGCTTAATGTGTGCTTCACATGTGCTCTGAACATTATACTCTTGTATGCTCACCTGCATTGATCAGATTCCTCATAAATGATGCCATAGTCTATACCAAGTTGAGATTCTATTGAAGGACTTGTGATTTCCAGCGTCCATGTAGCAGGGTTGTAATTATCCTTGATTTTTGGCACTCCAGGGATACTCTGGACAAGGGGAAATGTAGGGATTCAGTAGTCAAGCTTTCTCAATCCAAGTTAATTTTTTTCTTTTCAAGTGTAGATTATAAGGCTATTCAGTAGGTTTAGTCGATTTTATACGTTTTTTTTTTTTTTCCTTTTGGATGTATCAACTAGGTTTGCAGCTCATCATAGAACCAATTCATACTTAATGCCGTGCATATTATGAGAAAGAAGTATCAATTGAAGTGTTCACGTCTGAAGTGTAACAATTACCTCAAAATATTCAATAAGCTTATGTGAATGCTCTCCAAGCTCTCCAGAGTATATCATTTGACCTCCTCTTTTCATCAGGATTAGCTGCATAGTTCATCAAATGTGACATGCTTCAGTTGGGTTCGTCACAGTTATTGATGTACTTTACAAGCATATGTGAAGTGAGTAGTAAATGGAGTTTCACACAATATGCACAAAAATTCTGTCTAAGCAAAATATCTTGCGTAGCAGAATAGATTGTCACGGGAATGAATGCATCAGCAAGTTACCTCGTCAAAAGCCTCAAATATGTCGATGCTTGGCTGGTGAATTGTACACACAATTGTCCTCCCTGTGCTAACAATATTCTTCACGACTTGCATTACAATGGCAGCTGCTCTAGCATCGAGACCAGAAGTAGGTTCATCCATAAAGATGATTGACGGGTTAGAAACAAGCTCCACTGCTATAGTCAGCCGTTTACGCTTCTCGATTGATATACCGGTCACACCAGGAACACCAACTATGGCATCTTTTATGTCATCTAGCTCAATCATTTGAAGTACTGTAGCCACAAATTCCTGATTGACAACTTATAATTCAGTAGCAATGCAGATTTAGCTACTAATTAGTGCAAAATATTAGCACTCAATATGTGATGCGAAAGACCTAATGTGGCTTTGGTCTGCCTACTGGATTTGATCAACATGAGAATATAGAGTGTGTAATTGATATGCTAAAATCTTTCCAGTTGAGCACAAGATTTAGCTGTTTATTGGCACTCATCTCGGGAAGACTGTCCACAAGATTTATCCAACAATTAGCAGACATTGTGACATTTGTATCTCAAAGCGTGATGTACAAACTACTTCCTGTTTTATCCGCTTACTGAAATTCTTCATCTGTTTGTTCCAAGTTCAAGTCCTGCTCAAATATCAAGCAATAGGGTATCCATAAAGATCGGCATATTCTATCCAGATAAAAAAATCTTACTGCTCTTGTATTTTTTTCAATGTGGGCCGGCAACCTTAACCAAGCTGAGTATGCCACTGATTCCTCAATTGTAAGTTGTGGAGAATGTATGTCGGTTTGCTCACAGTAGCCAGATATTCTGGCATATGCGGCTTGAACTTTAGGATATCCTCCAACCTTAATGTCTCCCTCGATAAAACCACTGGTTTTTCTTCCTGAAAGAACATCCATTAAAGTTGTTTTCCCTGCGCCACTGATGCCCATCAAAGCCGTTAGGACTCTGGGTCTGAAGGCTCCGGTAACATCTCGAAGAAGCCGTAGTCTCCTTTCTGGGAAACCTTGCTCTCTTAATTTCTGGAAGCATTTGAAATTCCGTTATGCCAATCATTTATTGATATGACATGCAAAACAAACACTTATTTTCAGCAACTCAAATGTCTCACCTTGGGTGTTTCGACGAAGTACTGCACGTTTTCGAATGTTAGAGTTGTTGGCTCAAATGGTAAAACCATCTCTATACAATTTCAAAATTGCACTGGCGTCACAAGGCAATATAAACTGATTTAAAATATTGACCAGTACTCACAAATGCATGATATCAACCATTCTTTTGCAGTTTTGATGATTTTTTCAATGGATGATAAGTGACTAACTCTTATGAAACTTCTAACCTCTAATTTTTGGCTCAGTGGTACTTTTGTTAGCTGCCTGTTCTCCTGGAGTAGGACAGTTAATGTCTCTGTCTTTATCCAGCTGGGAGAGCTTCTTGCTGGAGACAACAGCTCGAGATCTGCTCAGAGCTGTGATTAGCCGATAAATACATGTTATTCAGTGAATAGTGTTAACCCTCTGAGAGAATTCCTAGCCAGCATGTTCAATTACCTTTTGAAAAACTCAGAGCACAGGTAAACCCAATGTTGAAAACCATCCAAAATCCAATCAATGCCCCAAGTGATATCCAGCAAAAGTGATCACTGTAATCTAGACCATGCTGTTTGAGCACTTGTTGCCCCATAGTGCCATTAAGAGATGAAACCTGCAGAGGATCGTTAAGCCTGTTAAATACTAAACCCCACCATTGTCATGGGAAATCCACCCATGTGAGTCTGGTTTGTTCTTCAGGATGTCACCTTTTTCCACCTTGGAGCGAGAAACTCATTTACTGAAACACCTATTTCTGTATATGACAATGGAGAGAACCAGAATCCCCACCTCAACCAACTGGGTAAAGAAGCTGCAGAGAGACAAGGCTGCTAAGTTCCTATCAATTTGCTAAAGTCCGTATAATTAGAATCAATAAAATTGAACTTACGTTTTGGGATGGCGAAGCCACCAAATAAAAACAAAACAACTAAAGAGAATAGACTGCAAAATGCTGCAACAGGTGGATTTCGAACCACAGAAGCTATCAATCGGAACATTGATATCGATACTTGATGCAATAGGAAGAGCAGGAAGAATTGATAAAGGAACCTGACAGTCATGAAAAAAGTGAGTGGCTAAAAATCGTATCATCCCTCTGATATATTGAATTTTGGAATTACCTTTGTGGTTCAGGACTATAGTTAACTCCATAATAGGTAATAGCTGTCCAAAGAAACGCATCGAGTAAAGACAATGGGATTTTCAGTATGGCCGCTGGAATGGTATAAGCCCATGCAGGGTAGAAGAAAATATCTCGTTGCTTGTAAAAGACACCAAGTCTAGAAACAGTCATTGCCAGCTCCGGAAGACCATTAATCATGAGCCGGAGGAGAGCATAAAAGAGGGAACCCATGAAAAGATCCGCATGCGCCAAGTCGACTTTCATCCGTGGACGCAAGAAGAGTCACTGTAATAATTGCAACGACCACGAGCTGCAAAGAGTATCCACCAAGTCAATGAATTTCGCGTGCATTTCTCATTAACTATGTATTGTGACTGCACATTCTGAGTCCAAATGGGTAATTACCTGTGCTGATCTGAAGATATGAACAAACCAATTGCGCTTCATGAGGAGCCATTCTCTCGAAAGGCACGCTTTGAACAACTCCCACTTTTTTAAAGAGTGAATTTTGAAAGATAAAGCACTTCTGTGCAGCTCAGTTTTCTCAAGAGGCCTGGCAAGTTCCTCGTCCAGTGTCTTTCCCATTGGATGCTCTTTAAACATTCTCGCAAACATGCTTGGAGATATGAAATTATAGGTCCGGTCTTTGTGATGCCAGTATTGCGCCTGGTTCTTTTCGGTAATTACCTGCCAAGAATTCCCAAAAACAGAATATGTCAGCACTATCCCTGCACAGTTTGAACACCTCTTTATTAAGCAAGAGTGCATACTTCTTGGAGAAAGTCAGCAATGGCTTTTCTCATTGGGCACTTGAAACCAGAGTGTTCAAAGAAGCTAAGAACATCCATCCGAGGTCCATGGTACACTACATGTCCCTGTGCCATTAGAATTACATCATCAAAGAGATCAAAAGTCTCAGGTGCTGGCTGAAGAAGCGAAACCAAAATTGTGGACTCTGTTATGTGCGCCAATTGCTGCAAGCATGTAATGATCTGAAAGGTAGTGGAGCTGTCCAAGCCTGTTGATATCTCATCCATAAATAGAACTCTCGCCGGACCAATTATCATTTCCCCTGGAAGAGAGAACATCGAAATCTGTAATGAAGCCTAAAATTTACAGTGTGACATAGAAACTGTTCCTATAAGTTTCTTGTCATTTGCTGTGTGTTCACGTAAAACTAACCGGTTGTCAGCCTTCTCTTTTGACCACCAGAAATTCCTCTGTTCATCGCATCCCCAACAATTGTATCTGCACAGATGTC
Organism: Eucalyptus camaldulensis; assembly: GCA_019915185.1. Taxonomy (NCBI): domain Eukaryota; kingdom Viridiplantae; phylum Streptophyta; class Magnoliopsida; order Myrtales; family Myrtaceae; genus Eucalyptus; species Eucalyptus camaldulensis. The sequence continues at coordinate 4,893,795 of JAHSVA010000005.1, forward strand.
AAGTCCAAGAACCTGAAAAGGCGTAAAATCGCAGCAACTGTAGCAAAAGTAGATATGTCTGAAAAATAAACTTGGTAACTCCTTTTCGCATTGGAAACATTACCTTCAAAATGTAGTCTGTTTGAAGTGTTCTTTTCATTCCTCCTATAGAAACTGCCTGCTCATATGGTCATAACGTCATCAGAAGCCAGTATCGCCAGTTGTTACTGTAACTAAAATATCATAATGAACCCATCTTTGCACAAATATTAACCTTCATGTAAGTGTCTATGCTTGGCTCTGGATTAATTCCTGCTTGCTCCTCCCTTTTACTAACTTCTTTCAACATGTCTTCAATGAAATGCAGACACAAAGAGGATCAGCAATGACCACCGAAACTAAAAGTAACTTCAAGGTTGGAGAACAAACTGTTACCTGCCCTTCCTCCTATGCCCTGACATCGTGCAGAGAAATCGAGCGTCTCCCTCACAGTCATCTCGGAAATATGTGAATCATATTGGCTTATATAGGCTGAAGTCTTCTGAGGAATAAACTCATTCAGCTTGTACCCATTGTAGGAAATCTCTCCCTTGACCTTCACCGTACATCGATTGTCAATTCCGCTGATCTTATATATATGCATGATCATTTGCGTCTGAATATAGTCTAAGTATAGGAGCTATTCTTGTCAGAATGGAAAATCTACAAAAGACTGAACACCAAAAAGGTAGTACCTTGAGGGATTTCTCTGATTTGCCTGCTAATGCCTGTAATAAGGTGGTCTTTCCGCATTCTGGTGGACCTAACAAGAGTGTCATCCTGCAATATTTTCGAGAGAAAAGGATTACGCTGCACAGTAACATCGTATGCGTCAACTTTTGAATCTAAACGAGTGCATATGCTGAGCTTTAATACTAACCTCGCAGGCTTAAGGACGCCGCTTACGTTCTTGAGAATTCTTATCTTGCTCCCCTGATGCATGCAGCCAACCTTAATTGTTGGCCCTGCTTCACAGAGAAAAAAAAGGTTCTTGGCTTCCACGTGTATGTCCTATGATTTTTACAAGAACTGTTTGCAGCTTGATAGAATAGAGAAGCAGTTGCCTGAGCTAATAAGTTTGTTAACGATCAAATATATATATATCAAGTTAAAAAGAGTAGTACTAATTCCGTAAAACTCCTTAGATTGTAAAGCGAGTGCAACTGGATTTTCCATGGTTTTCATTAGGAATTTGTCTTTGCGAAAATAGGTAATTAGTTTTCAAAATAAAGCAACAGTGCAACACGTATGTCGCACCCTATCGACTCATGATAAGAGAAAGATTTGGAATTAGATGTTTTTAATGTATGCTCCATTGAGACATGGATGTTCTAAAACTGCCAATTTTCTAACTGGAGGATCCATTTGCATCACGTGGCCAGTTTGCTGTCCTTCTCTAATGTCCCAAAAGTAGGAGCTTATGTTATCCAAACGTACTATTCACAAAAGATAGTATGTTCTTTGACTTTAAAATTGTATCGTCCTCGATAAAACTTAGAAAACTTATGTCCTATGTTTTTTGCCTGAATGGATTGCAATAGCTTGATAGAATAGAGAAGCAGTTGCCTGAGCTAATAAGTTTGGTACCAAATCAGCCAATTAAAGATAACAAAATTCAATTAAAAAGAGTTTGCATTAATTCCTCGTTAAACTCCTTAGATTGTAAAGTGGGTGCAACTAGATTTTCCATGGTTTTCATTGGGAATTTGTCTCGCGAAAATAGGTAATTAATTTTTAATATGAAGCAACAGCGCAACGCGTATGTCACATCCATCAATTTACGATTAGTGAGATTTGAAATCAGATATTTTTAATGCATGTCCATTGAGACATGGGTGTCCTAGAACTGCCAATTTTCTAACAGTAGGATCCATTTGCATCACGTGGCTAGTTTGCCGTCCTTCTCTGATGTCTCGAAAATAACCTTCTTTGAAATTCCAACCTTCAGTTTGCTAAAAAAAAAAAAAAAAAATCCAACCTTCAGAAAAAGTGCCTCCAAAAGCAGTAGCTTAAGTTATCCAAACATGCTGTCTACAACAGATAATTTGTTCTTTGACTTCAAAATTATATCGTCCTCGATAAAAGTTAGAAAACGCATAAAGCTTGGAGGAGAGAGAGAGAGGAAGCAGATGGAGAAGAAGATCTCACGTAGAAAATGGCCTTGAGCGCGTTCCAAAGAGTTGGGACGGATTCCCCATGAACGGCTTTGCTGTCTGCTTCTATGCGCAAATTCTGATATCTCACTTCCACGGTCGGAAATTCAAGACCCACTCTGAGAATTTAATGTCATATTAGCTGCACTTTGTCATATAAAATAATCAAAGTTGTCTGCCTTTTACTAGACATGGAAGGTTTGAACAGGAATTGAAGTATAATGTGCCTGCCTCTGCACTCGCTTCCGGAGCTTCTGGAGGAGCCGGAGATTGTCCTCTTCGACTGCCTTCAACAGGCCGTCCACGAACAGCCGCCTCTCCGAGTCCCCGAGCTTCGCTACGTCCACCACCTCATGGCCGAGCACTGCTGTCCTCAGCCGTCGGTACGTCGGCAGCCTCTCGATCGCTGCCCACTGCAGCTCCAGCTCGTCGTCCTCCCGCCTGCAGTCCTCCTCGCTGAACGCTGATGGCATCTGGTCCTCCGAACGAGCAATGCTCCTGAAGCTGCTGGAGGGGAGGTGGCGCAGCGATGATGAGGAGAAGCGCCGGCTTCGTCCTCGCTCCATCTGCATGTCCGGCTCATCACTCGTCGTGGACGGTTGCGCCATTTCAATTCGTTTAGCTCTTTTTACGAGCAAATGTAGGTAAACGTTTTTCATATATAGTGAGAGGCGAATGCCGCATGAGCACATCAAAATGAGAAATGATTTCAATGTGCTGTAAAAATAACAGTTTATTCTAAATCACAAAAAATCAAGTCGTGAATAATTATAAATTGTTATGGAACCCACTTCTTTAAAATATAATTACATTGCTAAATACCAACGAGATGCCAGTTAGGGCATTGAAATGTTTCATTCTCTACACACGGAACAGTATAAAAGTAAGGGAAAATTTCAAATAAAGATCCAAAATAAACTAATTTTCTTAAATAAGGATCCGAAATTAACTTTGTGTCAGATAAAAACCTAAAGTAGACCCATTGTCTCAAATAATGACCCGAAGTGGTTGAATCAATTCCTAAGCCTGAGCTTGCTGGTCAACCAAATATTTGCCGGCTATCAAGCATATGACAATTCTGATGACTGAAGTTTGGACAATTTTGTCCCAAAAAAATTAAGGAAAATTAACAAATCCTAAAATAGAAAAAAAAAAAAAAACCCTAGGTTTTCTATGGTCTTCTCGTTCCTTGTACCCTTTCTCTACAAAATTAAATACCGAAATTCTCCCCATTCCTTGTACCCATCCTCTGCAAAGTTGAAGACCAAAATTCTCTGCCGGTTGAGGTATGAATTAAAAAATAAGAAGAAAACCATATGCTTCTTTATTTGTTTGCGGAGACCCAAATTCTCTGCCAGTTGAGACACGAATTAAAAAATAAGAAGAAAACCGTATGCTTCTTTCTTTGTTTGCGGAGATCCAAATTCTCCGCCGGTCGAGTAAGGCGAGGAGTGACAAGAATCGAGTTACGACGACGACCGGGCAGCGATTTGGTTGAGGAATAGCGAGGGAGAAGAAAAAAGAAAACGTAAACATCTAAATGAATAGCCTAAACTTAATTAATTTAGAATTTTCCATTTTTTTTCCAATCATAAATTTCTAACAAAATTGCTCCTATTTTAATCGATGGAAAATGTCTGCCGGTGAGCTAATGTCCTTAATAGAGATTAACTTGATCACTTCGGGTTCTTATTTGACACAAAATTCACTTCAGATCTTTCTTTGAAACAATGGGTCCACTTTAGATCATTATTTGACACAAAGTTCACTTTGAATCTTTATTTGAGAAAATAGATTTATTTCGTGTCCTTATTTGGAATTTTCCCTAAAAGTAATATGGACAGCTTATTACATTAATTAAATTGACTTCACATTACAATTGATAACGTGAGTGTCAATATAGGCTCGTTTTATTTGAAAGAGGTGGTGTGCCCATTTATTCCCACGAGGCTCTTTTTTTTTTTGGTTAGTCATTATCATCATCATCATCATCATCATAAAAACCATTTTGATAGATTAATCGAATCACGAAAATATCACATATGTGAATCCATGTAAGAAGTGGGGCAAAGCTCGAAGGAGCGAACCGAATGCAAAATAAACCATTCATAATAAAGGTGAGAAAAATCGATCATGTTTTCATGTTTCGCCTATCTGTTTAGATATACAATAATGCAAATCCATCATGTTGTTTCTACTATCCTATCAATTCAAAAATTCATATTGCATTGTCAGTTTGCTATTCCAACGTTGAATTTTAACAGGAGATTATAGGACAAGCGTTGTTTGAAGGCTTCGTGCTCTAAATTTAGAAAAAATGCATGGAAAAGTAAAATAAATTATTGTGGTTTGCCGTCTGAGTTAGACGACAAACTGCATTCACCTGGAATTCCTCGAATCGTTCCGTCGTCCCCCGCGCGAGATTCTATTACGTTATGGAATCGACCTCCCGTAGATGTCGACTCGTTTCTGAAGTGTATTTTAGATTCCGAAAGCGATGGAAGTCGTCTCGGAAAGTGTCATTATCCATGCATGAGCATCTTCTTCTGCAATCGCGAAGATGCGGCTTGCCTTTGAACGGGCCGACGGAGCTTCCGGAGGAGCCGTAGATTGTCCCCCTCTATAATATTGCGGTTTGACAAGTCAAAGGTCAAAGAATTGAAAAAAATAAAATAAAGAAGACTCTATCAACAAAAGAAAAGAAAAAGGGAACAGTGCAAGTTTCGGTTATTTTAAGCACTTGCGCCAGTCATTCGCCTCATCGGAGTAGTTTCAAACTTAGGCTCGAAATTCGAAATTATTGGAGATTTGTGTGGCGAAATCCGATTTTTGAGTCGTTGAACTACTTATGTATATAAAAATGATAGTTTCAGTTGTTGTAGAGCGGTGGGATTTTACGGATCTTGATTTGAGTTTATGGTTTGCCCAAACCAAAATTTTGAAGTTTCCCATGCTTGATGAACAGTACATGTCCAGCAACTTTGGGCTTGTATTCTTTCAGTTTTCAGCTTGATTTTGGAATGGTCGAGTTGGGGTCCTTATAATATGTTGAAAGAGCTTTCTATTGATTGCAAGAATGTTTGAAATGAGGTTCAGTGGAGAGAGTCATGACATGACCAAATTTTGCGCTCAAGCTCCGCATTGCTAACGACTTGAATAATTACTTTGGGTATGCGATTTATTAGTGCGTGAGAGTTATTTTGTTAGTGTTTAAGCTTAGTTTAGCTAAGCCATAGTTGAAATGACATTTACTTGATTTTGATGCTATTTCTCACTTATATGATAGGAATATGAGTTCATTGATTTGAGCGAGCCTTATTGTTTGGGTTGGGGCATATCTAGGTGAGTGATGTTATCTCTTCTATGTATTTATAAACTCATGTCTCAAAAGAGATGAAGATTTGAGTATCACACGAGTAATTGAAGCATGTTTGTTGCATAAAAGTCTGGATCAAGCAATTATTACCTTTTAATATTTGAGAATGGTTTTAAAGGTATTGTGAAATTATATATCACTATGCAAATTGGTTTATGGAATGGGGAAAAGTGCCAAAAAAGTCCTAAACCTTTTGCTTTTATGCCAATTTAGTCCTAAAACTTTTTTTTGTGCCGATTCAGTCCTAAACCTTTTTAAGTTGTGCCAATTCAGTCATTTCCGGCCAATTTTAGCCAGATTTTGCTGACTGGACGCCGGCCAGCTGATGTGGCATGATCGGCGTTGACGTGAACAAATTTTAATAATATTTTAATATTTTTTAAATACTTTTTAAATACTTTTAATATTTTAATATTTTTTATTTTATTTTATTTTTCCTCCAGCCGGTCGCCGAGGTCTGGCGACCGGCCAGAAGGGACCGCCGGTGAGGGTGAGGCCGACCTCGCCGGATCTGGCGAGGTCGAGCCTTGCCGGCTAATCTAGCGATGCGACCATGGGCGAGGCTCGCCCTTGCCAGCCTCGCCAGATCTGGCGAGGTCGAGCCTTGCCGACCCTCGCAGGCCATGGGCGAGGCTTGCCTCGCCAGATCCGGCGAGGCTAGCGAGGGCGAGCCTCGCCCATGGCTTGATCTGGCGAGGTCGGGCGAGGGCCGATGAGGTGAGCCTCGCCCATTGCCCATGGCCAGATTCGGTGAGGCGGCCATGGGCGAGGCTCGCCCTCGCCAAATCTAGCGAGGTCGGCCTCGCCCTCGCCGGCAATCGCCTCTGGGTCCGGCAACCGGATGAAGGAAAAAGACAAAAATAAAAAAAAAAATAAAAAAATAAAAAAATATTAAAATATTATTAAAAGTTGTCCACATCAGCGCCAATTATGCCACGTCAATTGGCTGGCGTCCAGTCAGCAAAATCCGGCTAAAATTGGCCGGAAAGGATTGAATTGGTACAACTTAAAAATGTTTAGGACTGAATCGGCACCAAAAAAAGGTTTAGGACTAAATTGGCATAAAGGCAAAAGGTTTAGGACTTTTTTGGCACGTTTCCCTTATGGAATGAGTTATAAGATGATTATTATTCCCAAGTGGCTCCTTTTTTTGGTTAGTCATTATTATTATTAGGGAAAATTCCAAATAAGAACCCGAAGTGGACCAATTTTCTCAAATAAGAACCCGAAATGAACTTTGTGTCAGATAAAAACCTAAAATAGACTCATTGTCTCAAATAAGGATCCGAAATAGTTGAATCAATTCCAACTAAGAATCTGAGCTTGTTGGTTAGCCAAACATTCTTGTTGCGACATTTATGATGATTGGAGTTTGGATAATTTTGTCCAAAAAAAATCTAGGGAAAATTAACAAATCCTTAAAAAAAAAAAAAAAAAAGCCCTAGGTTTTCTATGATCTCCCCGTTCCTTGTACCCATCATCTGCAAAGTCGAAGACCGAAGTTATCCCCATTCCTTGTACCCATCCTTCACAAAGTCGACCCAAATTCTCCGCCGGTTGAGGCACGAAATCAAGAACGAGAAGAAAACCATATGCTTCTTTCTTTGTTTGCGTAGACCCAAATTCTCCACCGATCGAGCAAGGTGAGGAGCAACGAGAATCGAGTCACAATAATGACCAAGCAACGATTTGGTTGAGGAGCAGTGGGGGAGAATAAAGAAGAAAACGTAAACATCTAAATGAATAACCTTAACTGAATTTTCCCTCTTTTTTCAATGACAAATTTTTGACAAAATTGCCCCTATTAAAATCGCTAGAAAATGTCTACCAGTGAGCTAAGGTCTTTAATAGAAATTAACTTGATCACTTTAGGTCTTTATTTGACACAAAATTCACTTCGAGTCTTTATTTGAAACAATGAGTCTACTTTGAGTCCTTATTTGAAACAAAATTCACTTTGAGTCATTATTTGAGAAAATATATTTACTCAGAGTTATTATTATTATTATTATTATTATTATTATTATTATTATTATTATTATTATTATTATTATTATTATTATTATTATTATTATTATTATTATTATTATTATTATTATTATTCAATGACAAGAAAACCCATTTTGATATATTTATATGGAATCATGAAAATATCACATATGTGAATTCATGTAAGAAGTGGGGCAAAGCTCGAAGGAGTGAACCGAATGCAAAATAAACCATTCCTAATGAAGGTGAGAAAAATTAATCATAATTTCATGTTTCGCCCATCTGCTTGGATATACAACGATGCAAATCTATCATGTTGTTTCTACTATCCTATCAATTCAAAAATTCACATTGCATTGTCAGTTTGCTATTTCAACGTTGAATTTTAACATGAGATTTTCAGACAAGCGTTGTCCGAAGGTTTCGTGCTCTAAATTTAGAAAAAAGGTAGGAAAAAGTAAAATAAATTATTGTGGTTTGCCGTATGAGGAAGACGACAAACTGCATTCTCCTAGAATTCCTCGAATAGCTCCGTCGTCTCCCTTGCGAGATTCTATTACATCATCGAATCAACCTCCTGTAGATATCGACTCGGTTCTGAAGTGTATTTTATATTCCGAAAGCGATGGAAGTCGTCTCGGAAAGTGACATTATCGTCTTCCGCAATCGCGAAGATGCGGCTTGCCTACGCACTCGCCGACGGAGCTTCTGGAGGAGCCGGAGATTGTCCCCCTCTATAATATTGCGGTTTGACAAGTCAAAGGTCAAAGAATTGAAAAAAAAAAAAGAACATAGAAAAAAGAAAGAAGACTCTATCAACAAAAGAAAGAAAAACGGAACATGCAAGCTTACGTTCTTTTAAGTACTTGCGCCGCTCGCCGGTCCAATCGGAGTAGTCTAAAAGAACTACTATTGTTGATAAAAAAAAAAAAAAGAGTGATTGGAGCTTGCGATCATAAAATAACCGGTATGCCTATCTTATTAGGGAATGGGAATAATCACGAAGTAGCTCCATATGCCTTTCTCGTTAGGGAATGGGAATAATCATGAAGTTTCTCCATATGCTGGTGACAGAAGTGGCCGGCCGTCATGCGTGCATCTTGCAGGCAGGCAAATATTTTACAAAGCCGGGCTCACTTTTCAGGACTAACTGGGAATTTTTCCTTATGATTTGGATTTGGTGCAAAAATTCAAATTGGTCGACGTCATTTTTGAGAAATACATTAGCAAATCAATGAATTTGGATTGGGTCATATGCAGCTTATTATTGCTCCCAAAACCGTTGACCGAGCAAAAGCCGTCTACAGCGCAACGGTTAAATTGGCGTCACAGAAACTAGAAAGGATATAAGATCTCGTTGACCAATTTATCCATCAAATCAAAATACTTTTTGGTCTTACTCTATTTAATAATTCATAAATGCTTGCCAAATTTTGCTAACTAATCACAGTTTTTCCGAGGAATATTGCTTCCTTTGGTCCGCCTGCCATCATTCATTCATCAGAGTGGCGTCTCAAGATAAAATATATATGTTTGTAAATTAATAACAAATTTTTTTTTCTATTTCTCTTTTTTTTTTGTCGGAATAAGACTGCCATTGATTTACTAAGCAAAGTTTTGGGGAATTACATCAAGAACATCCGCGCATAATAGATCAATAAACACAAACGGAGGGTTAGATAACCAATTTGGCGGAAGACGTTGAGCTCTGCAAGATTTCGCGAGCCAATTTGCTGGGCGGTTTAATTCCCTGTTGCAGTGGGCCAAGGATAGGCTTGGGAAGTCCTTTAATTTTGCTTTGGCCCGGTCCAAGATGGGTTGTACTTCCCAGCTTATGTCCGTCAAAGTGGAGAAGCTTTGCACAAGGAGTAAGCTATTAGAGAACACTTTCAGTTGGAGTTGAGACCTGTTTGAGAGAAAAATTAGGGTTTCTAGAAAAGCGATGGCTTCTGCCTGTTCCGCAGAGGAGACTGCTACTAGTTTGGCGAATCCGTCGACTAGGGCTACGCATGGTAACCTTCCCCAGCCCAAGAATTTCTATTCTTCTCTTCCCCGGAACAAAAAAAAAGAATAGAAACCTGTTTGATAACGGCAACTTAGTTTTTTGTTCCCGGAAACAAAAAGTTATCCCAGGAATGGTTTTGGAATAGAAATGAGAAGTAAAAAAAAGTTGCTTCTTGTTCTCGGGAACAAGTTTAAGAAATAAGTGAATTTTTATTTCTTTTATTCTTCTCTTGTTAACCGTCATTGACCGCTGTTGACCACCGCCCACTGCCGCCGCCAGCTGGCCGCCGCAGCCACCGATCGACCGCCGCCGGTCACCGGAGGCCGACCGACCGTCGCCACCGGTCGCCGCTAGCCGCTGGAGGCCGACCTACCGTCGCCGCCGACTGCTGGAGGCCGACCGACTGTTGTCGTCGCCGGTCACCGAAGGTCGACCAACCGTCGCCACCGACCGCCAGAGGCTGATCAACCGTCGCCGCCGCCAGAGGCTGATCAACCGTCGCCGCCGCCAGAGGCCGACCAACCGTCACCGCTGCCGGTCGCCGCCAGCCACCGGAGGCCGACCGCAGTCGGTCGCCACCGACCACTGAAGGCCAACCGCAGCCGGTCGTCGCTGACCACCGGAGGCCGACCGCCGCCGCCGCCGCCGATCGCCGCCACCGGCCGACCGTTGTGCCGTCACCGCCGGAGGCCGACCGACCGCCGCCGTCGTCGCCGGTCGTCACCGGTCGCCGCCCCCGGTCGACCGCCGCCGATCGCCGTCGCACGGCCCATCAACCGCCACCTCCCGCGGCTGCCTAGCCGGCGTCCGACGGTCGACGGCGGCCGATGGGCTGTGCAACGGCGATCGGCGGCGGTAGTCGGCGGGCAACGGTCAACTGGTGGCGACGTGCGGTGGCGGCAGCATTCGGCGGTGACGACGGCGGCGGCAGTCTACCGGCAAAAATAAAAAAATAAATAAATATAAAAAAGAAACTGTTTTTTACCAAACGTATTTATATTCTTTTTCTATTTCTAGAGTAAAAATTTTGTATAGTTACCAAACGGGTTTTTTTACGTAAAAATTGTTCCCTAGAATAGAAATAGAAAAGAACTATTTCTGAAAAGAAATTGTTCCCCGGCCAAGAAATGTTACCATGCGCAGCCTAGGTGGCCCCGGGAGTAGCGACAGATGCACACGATCACTCCCCTGTGCTCAACCGTTCCTCTGTTTGCTTGGGAATCTAAATCAGCCACTTTGACCGGAGCAAAAGGCGCATCAATGTTGATTATTAGTGAGTTTGGGGTCGGAGGATGCCATCGGTTGATGTGAGTCGAGGTAGGTGGTTCGCCTTTTGATTTTTGATGCCATTTTGTGTAGTTTTCTTGTAGAGCGACTACCCTGAACACTGTTTGCTTCGGTTGCAGGGGATGGTGGCCGAAGATGTAGTTTTTTCGGTCCTTCCAGATGCTCCAGAGGGTAGCGGCGATTTGGGCGAACTTTGTGGTATGGTTTGGGTCTGCCTTTATCTTATACAACCATTCATCTATCCTTGTTAACCCCATTCTTTTAACCCCGTTCTTGAAACTTTAATTTGCAGGGGTTTTGATTTCCATATACGGGCTGTCCAAGAGTAGAGCAAGAGGGTATGTTCCACAGTTTCCACTACCTGTTTGCATAAGGGGCAGATCGCGTCAGGTACGATATTGCGCTTATACAGATTGTCCATTGTTGGTAAAGCATTGTGGCATGCATTCCATAAGAACATTTTGATTTTGGGGAGGGTACCGGTGTGCCAGATATATTTCCATAGTTCAGGGTTGGTCTGATGAGATGAAGTTGCTACTGTTGTGTGACTGCTGATTAATTTGTCTCTAGTTGAGAAGTAGCCACTCTTTACTGTGTATGTGATGGATCTGTTTTGTGTCCAAACCAACTTATTTTCTACATTAGGCATCCCTATAAGAGTAGCAAGTATTTCTTGGACTCGCTGGTGATCAAATAGTGATCTTATCATGGGTTCATTCCAAGTTCCAGTGTTAGAATCAATTAGATCAGCTACTTGCTCTGGTTCCCCATTAGTTGCTAGGCCACCAATAGGTCCACTCTTTAGCCATCTGTCATCTCGAATAGAGATTTCTTTCCTATTGCCGATTGAGTACATTATGTATGGAGAGATGGATTCTCTCCCCTGTAAAATACTTTGCCATCCCCATGAAGGTCTTGAGCCCTTGCCAGCCTTCCAAAAATCACACTGTGGATAGTACAGCCCTTTCATTACTCGGCTTAAAAGAGATTGAGGTTGTTGTGATATTCGCCAGGTTTGCTTGCCTAGCATAGCCTTGTTGAAAACAATTAGATCTTTAAAACCAAGACCCCCCCCCCCATCCTTTCTGAGTTTCAAATTTTCCCATTTCTTCCAATGAATCCCAACACTTTTGTTACTAGTTTTCCACCAGAAGTTTGCAACTTTCATCTCAATAGCTCTACAAATTGAAACAGGGATTTTAAAAATGGACATGGCATATTGAGGAATAGCCTGTATCACTGATTTTATTAAAATTTCCTTCCCTGCTTTCGAGAATAAATTCTCCTTCCAGCTTTCCAACTTCTTGTTGACTCTAGCAAGGATCCAAGCAAACATATCTTTCTTTGATGCCCCCCAGTCCGAAGGAATACCTAAGTACTTTCCTGTTTTCTCAATTTCTAGTACTCTAAGTTCGGAAACCATGTTTCTCCTCAAGGTAGGTGGACAGTTTTTGCTAAAATATAGGTATGATTTGTTCAAGTTAAAGGCCTGACCCGAAGCAAAACAATATTGATGTAGGATGGCCACTAGATTTTGGCATTCTGATATTGTTCCATGTAGAAAGAAAATTGAATCATCCGCAAATAGTAAGTGTGACAACGTAGGACAGCTGCTATTCATTTGAATTCCTCTAATTATGCCATCATCTATTGCTTGTTTCATCATGGTAGATAGCACATTAGCCACTATGATAAAGGATATGGAGACAAAGGATCACCTTGTCGAATCCCTCGAGTAGGCTTGAAATAAGGTAGAGGTTCCCCATTAAAGTTAACACTGAAGGATACTGTCGAAACACACTGCATCACCCATTGGACCCACTGATTACAGAATCCCATCTTAGTTAGGCATTCTTTGAGAAAATCTCATTCGATGCGATCATACGCCTTCTGCATATCAAGTTTTAAAACAGCTTGGAACTTCCTTTTCCTCTCCCTAGTTCTCAATCTATGTAAAACTTCCTACACAAGTAGAATGTTGTCTTGTGTTTGCCTTCCCCCCACAAAGGCACTTTGTTCTTCAGCAATAAGGTTCGGTAACAAAGGCTTTAGTCTGTTTGTCAGAACTTTTGAAATAATTTTGTAAATGAAATTACATAGGCTGATTGGGCGATACTACTCAAGTTTTTCTGGGTTCGGAGTTTTGGGAACAAGGGTTATTTGTGTTTGGTTTATATCTGGGTTTAGGTAGCCAGTATTGAAGAAGTTCTGAGTTTCCCTTAATATTTCCTGGCATACATCTGGCCAATGTGTTCGGAAGAAAAGGCCATGGAGCCCATCTAGTCTAGGAGCTTCTGTGGCACCTAATCGATGCATAGATGTAGTTATCTCCTCCAAAGTAATAGGACCGGTCAGCTGTTGATTCATATTATTGTCCACCAATAATGGGATTTGTTGAAGAATATGCTGGAAATCCCGAGGTCCCACTGACTCATAAAGCTTTTTAAAGTATTTCTTTGTCATTTCCTTTAAGTGATGGTCCTCTCTTACCCAAGCATCATCTCCATTTTTCAGCATAGAGATTCTGTTTCTGGTTCTTCGTTGAATAGCTGTGGCGTGGAAAAATTTTGTGTTGCTATCCCCCCATTTAAACCAGCTTATTCTCGATCTCATCCCCCAATATATCTCCTCTTGTCGCCACAATGTTTCTATCTCTTGTGTGATCTTCTGTGCTGCCTCATTGTCTTGAGATATGCCTGTGTAATTCATCAAGTCTTGTAATTCACTTTTCAGCCTTTCAATTCTCTTTTGTGCATTAGAGAATTTATTTGTGCTCCATTTCATCAGCTTTTGGCCACAAGCTTTAATTTCTCCACTACATTTAAACTCTGTTGTTCAGAATCAGTCCAAGTTGCCTTGACTATATGTGCACATTCCTCATCTTTTGACCAGAAAGCTTCATATTTAAATTTTTTTCATCTCCGTTTCTGCTGAGGATTAAGTGTTAATAAGATAGGACTATGGTCAGACCCTATTGCTGGTAGTGCTGAAACTTCTGCTGTGGGGTGTGCAATCCTCCATTCTACATTGCATAGTGCTCTATCTAGGCGTTTCTTGACTAAATTTTCACATTCTATGTTATTTGTCCAGGTGAAGGCACATCTTTTGCTTTCCAAGTCCATTAGCGAGTAGTGGTGCATAAAGTCTCTGAAGGCTGTAAGACGGTAATTCTCAGCTCTTTTCTTCCCCACTTTTTTCCAGTGATAAATAATTTCATTGAAATCCCCTATGCACAGCCAAGGGAGATGATAATGTAAACTTTCTCTGTGGATAGCCTCCCATAACAATACCCTCTTCTGAAATTCATTTGGAGCGTGTATAAACGTGATATGCATTCTCTGTTTCGTTGCTGTGATTTGACATTGAGCATTTATAACATTTGCCAAGAAAGAATCAATAGATAGATTAACCTGGTTATCCCAAAATAAAGCCAAGCCCCCTGCTATACTTTCCGGATTCACTAAAAAGCTATTATGTAATTTCAGCCTCCTCCTTATGCGATGCACTTTCTGTTCTTGATTTTTTTGTTTCTATTATAAAGATAATACCGGGCCTTTCCTGAGTCACTAAGACTCTCAAAGCTTGAATTGTTAGGGGTGTGCCCAACCCCTGACAATTCCAACTCAATATCTTCATGGATAATTCGGTGGCTTATTAAGGCTAGCCACCAAAGCCCATTGATTGGACTTCTCTACCACTTGAATGGGAGTGTCCACCAGCTGCGTGTTTTCTATGAGGGGTGCTTTTGATGATTGGGCACCATAGGGGCAAAAACGTTCCCCTTTTTTTTAGGCAGATAGCTTTATACTCTTCGATTTGTTCCTCATCAGGCCCTTTTCACTTACTGAATTCTCTTCCATTTCCACCTCCGCTTCCTTTAACTGTTCTTCATATATAACCATTACTGATTCTTCATCCAAATAGCAACTTCCCCTCTTTTGGGGGCTTTTTTCTCCCATGATTACTAGTGCTCGAGATGGGGGGTCTTGGCTGTTTTTCTGTTGAGCATGTTGATAGGCGTCGGTGTTCTGTTTGCTGGTTTGCAGATTTTGGTTCTGATTTTGATCTTGTACCTGTGTCTCCTTTGCAAGTATTTGGGTCTCGGGCACACTTTCAACTTCTTCGGACATAATATTCTGTTTTCCATAGAAGATCTTTCCATATGGACTGAGCTCTCGCACTTCAGCTCTTAGCCAATGTGCAAATCTTTCTGGTAAGTTTTCAGCCAACCCTGAAGTCTCATATGGTATTTCTGTACAAAAGGTGGCATAGTGGCCAATTTTCCCACATGAGTAGCAGTAATGTGGAAGTCTCTCATATTTAAACTCAACCCATAACCTCTTGCTTTCCAGATTTACTAGAACTCCCGTCTTCAGAGGATTGGCCAGATTTAACCTTACTTTTGCCTTACCAATCTTGTAGTTGTTGTTCCCCTTTGCTTCTAATTTCACTTCTATTACTTCACCTAGCTTTGAAGCAATGTCTCTAACAATGTTGTTTGTAACTCTCCCAAAAGGAAAGCCAGCAAGATGTACCCAAAAGGAACAATAGTTAAAGTCATAACACATTTCGGGAGTGTTAAGGTCACATTGTTGTAATACTAGCAGGTTACTAGAGAAAGACCAGGGTCCAGTGTCTAAAACCCTTTGTTTGTCAGCTTCCAACTGGAAAGAAAAAGAGAAATATCCAGGCTCTATTACAGCACAAGTAACATTTTCTGTTTTCCAAGCTCGTTTCATAGTACTTATGAAAGCTGCATAGTTTACATTCGGCTTGGAGAATAATTTCCCGAACAGAGTTTTTCGGCATTTTGACATGTTCTCCTCCGTAATATTACCTATAACATCTACCACATCTTCTTCAGACCATAACTGGCCTAGGCTCTTGCAGAGGGCTGCAACCCTTCTATCTTCTTCAAATTGATCTGCCATCTTTCGATTGTTTGGTATAGGGGGAAGCAGGAAAAAGCTTACAGTGTTTTGCTGAAGCTTGGTGAGACTTCACATGAGTTGGACGAAGAGTTTGGAGCCAGCACGAGAAGAGAGATGCCTTTTCCGATTGAAGGGAGCTCTGAATCTATGTTTGGGCTATGGAACAGTGATTTGGGGAAGAAGCCGTAGGCTGGGTCAAAGCGATGGTTTGTCTGATTCCTCCATTAGAAAAGCAAAGGGGAGAAAATGATCGAAGAGATTGTGGTTTTGGGGTTGTCGCTCATTGGTTTAAAGTTGGGAATAGGGGATTTAGGGTTTCTCTCCTGGGTTTAAGGTTGTTTTGTGGGGGTGAGGTTTGGGGAGAAGAGATTGGGTTGATTCGAAGGTGGTATTAGGGTTTTTCATGGTAGAAGAAATCGGAAGCTACCCTGAAGGTAGGGAAGTCGCTACCCAGAAGTAGAGAGGATTCTCCATTTCGGAGAGTGTTCTTTCTATTTCTTCTTCTTAGTAGACACATTAAAATAGGGATATCAATTCTTGTACGAACCATGAAAAGTTCTTTTTAGTTTCCTTTTCTATGGATAGTTGCTACGAGAAAATTCTGCATGTTGAAAGGAGAAATTACACACCAGTGATTTGCTGGTCTCAGAACTTGTTCTCCACTACCTACCTCAAATCGATTATAAATATCATCTTTTTGTCCTAATTAATTTGCTAACTGATCCATGGTTCAACCCAATTTGGTCCATGCATCAGGCTCAACCCGTCGATAACATTCAATCACCTAGACATCATATTTGATTAAAATTGCACGTCACTAAATTGAGTAACTTTTCTTTCACAATTAAAAAGGGCATGTAATTATTAAAGTATGATGTTGGAGGTTAGTCTGAATGCGATGGTTGAAAATGGCCATTGCATCAAGAAACCAACTTAACGAACTAAAACTGTAAAACATCGAGATGCTAGGTGGTATTGATACCTTTCGACATTTCTTGTCCGCAAATTATTCTATAAATGTGGTCTTCATTCCCAACAAGTCAAATAGGTTATAAACCTTTATGATAAAGATCAAAGAGTGATCATACGAAAAACCCCTCTGTTAGTAGTCCCTACCCGACATTTCTTCGACAGCGAAAAAAAGAAAAGGGAAGGGAAGTGTTAAAGGTGAAGGAACAAAAGATGATGAAGAAGAATGGAAACGGCACGTGGTGGAAAACAATAAACAAAAAGGGAGCAGAGAACTTGGCGATGCAGCAAACTACAAGAAATAATGATCAACAGTAAAGATCTTATAATAAAGACCAGCCTGGATCGTCGTCAATGAAGGAGATGTCCGAAAGAGAGAATGACATGGATCGCCAAGTCATGTAAACCGACACGTGTGCTATAAGATGTAATCGGTCGGGTGTATTCTGTTAAGGGTGTAGCTGTATTCTGTTGTTTTCCTTGTAACCGAGATTCAGTTTTATTTGTTCTTGGTTAAAATGAACTTTCTCTCCCATATAAGAAGGAAGGAAGAAGATAGATGCGAGAATGAGAGAATGAAAGAGAGAAATAAGTATCATCTATGAATGCTCATCATCATTGTATCGGATGAAAGCTTCGAAGGATGATCAATGGCAGAAGTTCTTGATACAGAGGCTACAAGTAAGATAGAACAGAGGAAGTAGAACAGAGAGTCAGTACTCATTTCTATTTCTAATACTTTGTATTACAATGATACAATTGATACAATGAAATACAAATCATTTCTAGAATCGATCATTCTATCCTAGATTCAGTTCTTCATTTCATCTACATTTGTTCATCCTCGTATTGCCATCTAGTTCTTCATCTTCTCATGGTATCAGAGCCACTGGTTGATTGACTGATACCTTCTCTCGAGCTGAAAGTTTGTGATAATGGCAATAAAAACACCAAAGTATCCTTTTCCAATACATGTGATATCTCGAATTTTGTCACAATCAAACTCGCCGAAGATAATTTTCTGTTATGGCAAGCTCAGATCCAAAGATTTCTGAAAAGCCAAGAGCTCTTTGGTTTCGTTAATGGTGATATTCCTTCACATCCTCGAATGCTGCAAAATGATGTTGAAGGCTGTGAATCTAAACTTGTTAATCCTAACTATGCCGATTGGACAAGAACAGATCAGTTGATATCATCGTGGATCAGTGGTGCTGTCACTGAGAATATTTTGAGCCTAATAATTGGTTTAGAGACATCTTTTGAAGTATGGCAGACACTCCTAAAGCGATTTACACAAAAATCAATTGTGAGGGAGTTTGAACTTAGAGGGAAACTACAGTCTTGTCAAAAGCTTGATCAAACCCTCTCTACCTATCTCAGAGAATACAAATCTATATGTGATTAGTTGAATGCGATAGGTAAACCTGTGGATGAAATAACCAAAATTTTTGGTGTACTGGAAGGATTAGGTCCAGAATATGAGAATCTTCGAACC
Organism: Eucalyptus camaldulensis; assembly: GCA_019915185.1. Lineage (NCBI taxonomy): Eukaryota > Viridiplantae > Streptophyta > Magnoliopsida > Myrtales > Myrtaceae > Eucalyptus > Eucalyptus camaldulensis. The sequence continues at coordinate 4,912,018 of JAHSVA010000005.1, forward strand.
ACCATATATTGTTTAAAGCCTCAACCTGATTATGATGAGATTATTGCTCAGCTAGAAAGGTTTGAATCAAGGATGAAGACTTATTCCAGAAGTCAGTTCAATCCCAATTTGGCCTATTTTGGGTAGAGACAATCTCAGATGCTGTCTAAAGAGAATACTGATGGAGAATATCTTTCACAAACCTCTAGATTTATAGCTCAAAGAGGAAGTTATAGGGGTGGCCGCAGTTATGGCCGAGGCAAAGCTACTAATAATAGAGGTCGAGGATTTGGTTATGCTGAAAGAAATCAGAATTACAGAGGAGATGTACCTATTCAAGAGCAACGAGATCAACATCTTAGACAAAAGGAATGCCTTCTCTGCAGCTAATCAGGGATTTCGACCCTATGCCACATACTCTCAAAGGTACCAGAGTACCAAATCTTATCCTTCTTTCTCATTAAACTCAAGTAAAAACTTGCAGGATGAGAAAGACACAGATAATGCTAGACTGGAATGCCAAATATGTAAACGGCCTAAGCATGATGCTCTCCGTTGCTAGTATCGCTTTGACAACTCTTATCAAGTAGAAGAAATTCCAGCAGCACTGAGAGCAATGACAACAATGCATATTGAAGATCTAAAAGGAAGTGAATGGTATCGTGATACTAGAGCTATAGCTCACATCAATGCTAATCCTGGTATTCTTCATACTTTTTCTAAATATCAAGGACTCGATACTGTGATGGTAGGAAATGGATCATGTTTACCTATTACATATGTTGGTAACACTTATCTAAATACATAAGGGAATACATTACCTCTTAATGATGTTCTCATAGTACCAGAAATAAAGAAGAGTCTTCTTTCCGTGTCTAAACTCACGGATGACTATCCTTGCTCTTTTATCTTTGACAAACTTGGTGTTTATGTAAAGGACAACAATACCAAAGTAACATTCCAACTCGGAAGGAAGAATAGGGGCCTTTATCAAGTTGATACAAACATTGCAGCAGCCTTTTTTACTCAAAGATAGAAAACAGTAAAGGCAGAGATATGGCACCAGGCGACTGGCTCATACAAACTTTCAAATAGTGAACCATCTGCAACATCAGAAGCTGATTCATTTTAATTCAACTTCTTCGAACATTTGCAACAGCTGTCAAATAGCAAAAAGTACAGCTCTATCCTTCCCTTTATCAGATTCTACATCAAGTTTGCCACTAGAAAAGATTCACTGTGACATTTGGGGCCCCTCACCAGTCAATTCATTTCAGAAGTTTAGATACTATGTGATTTTTGTTGACAGTTTCTCACGATATAGCTGGCTATATCCAATGAAGTTGAAGTTTGAGTTCTATGATAACTTTGTTCGATTTCAGAAATTAGTTGAGAAACAATACAATCATCAAATCAAAATCTTCCAAAGTGATGGAGGAGGAGAGTTTGTAAGTAGCAGATTTCAATATCATCTGAAAAATTGTGGCATAAAACAACATCTATCCTATCCACACACTCCAGAACATAATGGGGTTTCAGAGAGAAAACATAGACATATTGTAGAACTGGGATCAACCATGTTATATCACTCCAAAGTTCCTTTGAAATTCTGGGTAGATGCATTTGTTACAGTAAATTACATTGTAAATATACTTCCAACACCAAAACTAAAGATGGATACACCCTATAACAAGATTCATAATACTCAGCCACAGTATGATCATTTGAGGGTGTTTGGTTGTGCATGTTATCCATGCTTAAGACCATACTCAAAACAGAAATTTGATCCTTGATCCCTTACTTGTGTATTTTTAGGATATAATGAACTACATAAAGGATATAGATGCCTTGTACCTATTGATAATCGCATATATATCAGTAGACATGTGATTATTGATGAAACATCTTTTCCTTTCACAAAAATTGTGATCAATGAGTATGGACAGTACACTCCTTTATATAGACAATGGGCTGAAGGAGTTAAATTCTTCAAATCTCCAAGGACTGACACAACAAACAATAGCTCTCTTCATCAGTCAGTAAGCAAAGGTCAATATCATCCCGATATGGATAGTTATGACAATGAACAGATGTAACAAGCTACTTCATCAGCACCAATGCAGAGTGATTCTATCACAGAAACTCAATCGGTACTTGGTTCTTCATCGACTCAAAATGCACTACCTATCAATAACAGTCCTAAACTAGAACAACACAATTCTGGCTTATCCTCTTCTCAAAGAAATCTTGTTGTTCATCATATGCAAACTCGCCTCAAATCAGGTATTATCAATTCAAATCCAAAATATGCTTGTCTGGCTGAGTATCGAGTTCCTATGGAACCAAGATCCATTAAGTCAGCATTGGCTGATAAAGGTTGGCACAATGCAATGCAACAAGAAATGAGTGCTCTGTATGCCAATCATACCTGGACATTGGTTCCAAGAACAAACTAGATGAATGTTGTAGGCTGTAAGTGGGTCTTTAAGACCAAACTGGCACCCGATGGTAGTCTCGACAGACTAAAGGCTCAAGCGGTAGCCAAAGTGTTCCATCAAGAAGTAGGACTTGACTTTACTGAGACTTTCAGCCCTGTTGTGAAACATGCAACAATTCGCATAGTACTATCCATAGCTCTAACAAAACAATGGACAATCCATCAACTTGATGTGAAAAATGCCTTTCTTCATGGAGATTTGAATGAAACAATCTATATGGAACAGCCTCCAGGATTCATACACCCTCAAAAGTCGAACTATGCCTGCCTTCTTCACAAGTCCTTATATGGTCTTCGACAAGCTCCGAGAGCCTGGTTTGATAAATTCAGCAACTATCTACTTGAAATTGGTTTTTTCTGTAGTACAGCTGATCCCTCCTTATTTGTGCTTCATACTGAGTCGCATATAGTATTATTACTTCTTTATGTCGATGATATCATCTTGACAGGAAGCTCACCTCAACTTTTAACCACATTGATTCAGAATCTCAGTCTTCGGTTCCATATGAAAGATCTTGGATATCTTCACTACTTCTTAGGCATTGAAGTCAAACGCACCTTATAGAGTTTATTTCTATGCCAAACAAAATATGCTGTCAACTTGCTTAAACGAGCTCATATGACAGATTGCAAACCAATCTCAACACCCTTGCCACTACGATCAGTTATCATGGCCAATGCTGAAACTCAGCTAACAGACCCTGTTGAATATAGAAGCCTGGTAGGTGGTCTTCAATACTTGACAATAACTAGACCAGATCTAGCCTTTGCAACAAATCTTCTCTGTCAAAAGATGCAACATCCCACAGTGGCAGACTTTCATCAATTAAAAAGAGTTCTTCGATATGTCAAAGGAATTGTCCATCTTGGATACTATCTCCACTCCAGGAGTTTGACAAGTCTCTATGGTTTTTCAGATGTCGATTGGGCAGGTTGTCCTATCACTCGACGATCTACTACAGGCTTCTGTACTTTTCTAGGCTCTAATTTGATTTCTTGGTCAGCCAAGAAACAATCCACGGTTTCAAGGTCTTCCACAGAAGCAGAGTATCGGGCACTAGCTTCTACAACGGCTGAATTAACCTGGATCAGCTTTGTACTACGTGATATTGGTATTCCGCTTATAGCAACTACATCTCTGTTCTGTGACAACAGATCAACTATTTCCCTCACAGCAAATCCAATATTGCATGCTCGCACGAAGCATATCGAAGTTGATTTTCACTTCGTTCGTGAAAAAGTGTCTTCTGGTTCCATTCAAGTTCAACATATTCCTAGCCACCTTCAGTTAGCTGACATTTTCACTAAATCCCTCTCCCGATCAGCTCATATATCTGTACGTACCAAATTGGGAATGGGATCCTTCACCTTTCCCAATTTGAGGGGGGATGTTAAAGGTAAAGGAACAAAAGATGATGAAGAAGAATGGAAACGGCACGTGGTGGAAAACAATAAACAAAAAGGGAGCAGAGAACTTGGTGATGCAGCAAACTAAAGAAATAATGATCAACGGTAAAGATCTTATAATAAAGACCAGCCTGGATCGTCATCAATGAAGGAGATGTCCGAAAGAGAGAATGACATGGATCGCCAAGTCATGTAAACCGACACGTGTGCTATAAGATGCAATCGGTCGGGTGTATTCTGTTAAGGGTGTAGCTATATTCTGTTGTTTTCCTTGTAACCGAGATTCAGTTTTATTTGTTCTTGGTTAAAATGAACTTCCTCTCCCATATAAGAAGGAAGGAAGAAGATAGATGCAAGAATGAGAGAATGAAAGAGAGAAAGAAGTATCATCTATGAATGCTCAACATCATTGTATCGGATGAAAGCTTCGAAGGATGATCGATGGCAGAAGTTCTTGATACAGAGGCTACAAGTAAGATAGAACAGACGAAGTAGAACAGAGAGTCAGTACTCATTTCTATTTCTAATACTTTGTATTACAATGATACAATTGATACAATGAAATACAAATCATTTCCAGAATCGATCATTCTATCCTAGATTCAGTTCTTCATTTCATCTGCATTTGTTCATCCTCGTATTGCCATCTGGTTCTTCATCTTCTCAGGAAGCTCACTTTTAGACCCGCACTAAAGTTTGGAGAGTTTGTGAATCATAATCATTAAAGTCGGGAACCTTTCGTGTAAATTTAGGGAAAGTATCTTGCATATCAGTGATATCACGTAACATGTTCCATAGATGCGAAAGCTTATAACAAGTGGTTAGATCGGTAATATCACGCTGTGATAAAACTTGATATTAATTGGAAATTAATTTATACATAATTTATAGCCAAATATGCATTTTGTCATCTAATCATCGCTCCCATATGTCGTGCCGATAACTATGGTTGCTAAGAGTGAGCGGCTGTACATGTTCCATTTGGAATATAAAACTTATTCATTAGAGCAAGTTCCTTATTTTTGTGAACCTAGAGCCTACCATACATACTTTGAAACCTAGAACCAACCTGTCATAGGTTCAAGGTTGATTTTAGAGTTTACCCAAGTTCTACTTGTATTATTAATTCAACTATTGCAATGAATTATTATCTTTAATGACAATCATTTATTGCTAATCTGCCAACCACAACTTATATTTAGACATGTGAAGAATAAACTCTTGGTCATAAAATGGAAGCTCAAACTAGAATCCATATCATACACTCATATTGTGTAAAGACACAAACCAAGAAAACACAAACACTTGTTCTAGATTCAGGTTTCAAACTTTTAGTTCCAGATTCCACCTACCTAGAATCTAGAATTGGTTTTCCAATTTTTAGAAGCTGAAATCTATCCTACATATCTTGAAATTTGGTTCTACCGATCTGGTTTTTTGATTCTAGGTTCACCTTGAAATCATGGTCTAGTCTAATTGTGACATACTAAAAATTCAATTCTGATTTCGATTGGATAAGTTGAGCCTTTCATCGACACGACTATAGTGTTTTTCTCTAAGCCACTCACGAGATAACTAGCCTATTGGGTGAAGTCATTAAGAGATTTTAATGCAATAGACGACTACTTGACCATGCTCATCTACTGAAATCATTTCGGCATAGATATAAGTCGATTAAAAATCATATATAGATCGGTTCGATAAAGATGTGTGGTTAAATGTGGGTGATTCCACTAAATTATAAAATTCTCGTCAACCGGCACTAGACTGATTTTCCTATTGTTTTGGTATCCTGTGTTCGTATTTGAATCATCGATATTTTCATGATAATCGAGAGTTGCCAATGTGTCCAGTAGGTTCATTGTGGCTCAAAGAAAATCGACCACGGGTCATTTGCACTAAAAATTTCTGAAAGCTACACGGTAGCATAGGTCACGCTAAAATCGCGGCAGATAGAAATTAACCACGAATTTGAACCCGATTTCAAAAATTGAAAATTCTATCGAGTTACAATCTATTTTAGGAATGTCGACTCATCCTCCGAAGAATTTTAAGAGATTTTGAGATTTTTACGGAAAAATCGTTTTGGACATTACGGAAATTAATGAAAATTGAGCGGGCCAAATTAAAGGAAATTTGGACTTCCAAGCGAGCCTTTGAGTGTTGGGAACTTGCAGAAAATTGTTCAGGATTTTTCTTCACCAAAATTCAACCTCAATTTGGGAAATTGAGTGAAGAAATTGATCCTAAAATTGGGAAATTCGAAATTAGGCAAAGGCAGCATTATTTTGGCTTCAATTTGGATAAATTAGTGGATTTATTGGGCTAGAAAGTATTATGAGACATGGGATAAGGTTGAAGATAATTGGGGGGACCAAGCAATTAATGTTTTGGATTAGTTCATTGAATTTTTCTTCTCTTCTTCAAAGCTTCTTCCGCATGCCTCGACATCCCCCTCCTTTGCGCGAGCATCACCCCCTCCATAGAAGTCTTTGACTTCTACTTCATTTTCACTTCTTGGAGTCTCATCTTCTTTCTCTTCCACCGCCTGCTCACCCACCAAGATTTGTCGCCCCCTTCTCAAGTCAAATTTTCCCAATTGAGTTCTTTTGTTGACCCCGCAACCACTTGTCCATGAACCAGCCTCCCTCGGTCAACACTTCCACCCATTGAAGCCCTTGGTTGACCGAGCAGCTCCACTCCGTTGCCACTTAGCTATTGAGCCAACAAACGGTGCCCCCTCCTCTTGCGTCCAGCACCAATGATTAAGGGAGTTGCCTCTTCGTCCATGTCTTCTCCTTCCAGCAGCAGCGTCTGTGTCTTCTCTCCTTTGCCACACGAATCTAGTCAATTGAGGCTGCCGCCCCCACGTCCATGCGTTGTTAGCCCGCGAAGTCAAATTCCCCAACAACTTTGCCTCTCGCCCTACCTAATTCGCTACCTCCGTTTCCAGCAATGTGAAGCCTACAATTAGCTCAGAAAAGTCCAGCAAAGCCCATCTCTACAGCTGCTTCTGGTTCAGCCCAACAGTTTCTTTTGTTGTTCGGCCCAGCAACCTAAGTGATTTCAGCTCAGTCCAACTTCAATTCCAACTCACTTGAAGCCCAAGAAGCAGGCCCAAGCCCAAGTCTAAGCCCAGAAATTTCTATGGGCTTGCGAGGCTTGTAGGCCCGACCCAAGTGTTCATTGACGTCGCCGAAAATTCGGATTTCAGCCACCGTCGTGATATTCCGGTCTTCGCATTTAACAAGTGAGTTGAACTCACTAATCCCTGCTTAGTCAATTAATTATGCTTAGAGATTGATGAAATTAAATTAAGCATATTTAGGTGGATGGATTAGATTAGATCAGTTAATTTAATTATCTACCAATGCATGTTAGGTGGTCATTTAGTGTAATTAGTGAGTAAATAGACTCTAGTATTTATTTAACGAGTCTTAAAAAAAATTCGGGTACGTTTCGGCTTCCAATTAGGCTATAACACGCCTAAGTTGGATTTATTGTATTTATTATTTATTTCGGTAATTATTTAATTATTTATTTATTTTCTGGAAATTCAACTGGGATGATCGGTGACTAGAATTTCGTGCTAATTGTAGTGATACTTTCTATTTATTTAATTTAACATTGATTTGTGAAAATTTGGTAAATTGATGATTATGTGGAGAATTTTCGCAAAACTAAGAGATGTCAATGTTTAATGAGAAAATGAATCTGAGAGGTTGTGAGCGGACCTAGAAAACCGCCGAAGTAGTTACATTATTCGACCAGACAGTGCAAGTGGGTCAGAATCGGCATCAGCTCGATTGGTAGACTACTATCAAGATAGATATTGTTAGACATGTTGTAAGTGTTAGATGTGTCAATAAGTGGAAGTTCAGTAATGCAAACTGAGATGACTTTTACAATCACTCGAGAGTCCTAAGTGGGAATGAAAGTATATCACAATGGAACGTTATGTCAGGCTTGCCAAGGAATCAAAAGAGTAATGATTCCATTTGAGGTTGTGGTTGATAGGCTAACAAAGTCGGCTCACTTCATCATAGTACGGAAGGATCTTGATTTGAATAGACATGCAGAAGCATATGTGCTTCAAATAATTCATCTACATGCAATGCTAGTGATGGATCTATATCAAATCTAGAGCAGAAGTTTTCAATTTCAACAAAATTTTCAAATGGTTTCTATTGAAGTTTGCATAGTAGAGTGTGTAGAGCGTCAGTGTGTTGGGACGAAGTCAGGAAAAGAAAGATCACAGGCCCAGAGTCAGTCAACAATCAGTGATTGCAATTGTTGTGATCAGTGCCAGAGTAAAGACCGCTCAGAACCGCCATAAAAGTTGTATCGTTGAGCATCAAAGGCCTTTAGAGTTCTAAGTTGGTGATTACATCTTTCTGAAGGTGTCACCAATGAGGGATACCTTGTGCTTTGGCAATGAGGAAAATTGAAACTAAGATACGTAGGTCCCTTTGAAATTCTGAAAAGAATCAGGATCCTAACGTATCGTCTTGCGTTGCCGCCGAGGTAAACGCAAGTGCGTGACGTCTTTCACGTGTCGAGGTTGAGGACGTATGAGTCTAACCTGACCCACATACTAAATCTTGAAGAATTAGACATGGACGACAAAGTGTCGTATGTGGAAAGCCTAATACAGCTTGTGGATCAGAAATGGTAGATTTTGTGTACTAAGAAGGTCACCTTGGTTAAAGTGGTCTGACAACACCATGGGACTAAAGAAGGAACTAGAGAAAGGAAGATTTCTTACCTTTGACGGCCGGACCTTTAACGAGGTGACATCTCATGCGAATGAGTGGGATGTGATCTCATGATCTCTCGAATCAGTGGCATCGTATGTTGGCTCCCAAGAGGACAAGCACTACCCTAATTAAATGTAGAGATTAAGCCTCTACTGAGATCATAAGTTGATTAGAAATCAGAGATTGATCGATTCGATAGAGATATGTGGCTAAATGTGGGTGATTTCACTAAATTACAAAATTCTCGTCGACCGGTACTAGACTGATTTTGTTATAATTTTGGTACCCTATATCTATATTTGAATCCTCGAGATTTTCACGATAATCAAGAGTCACTAATGTGTCGAGTAGGTTCATTGTGGCTCGAAGAAAATCGACCACGAGTCATTTGCACTAAAAGTTTCTGAAAGTTACACGGTAGCCTAGGTCACGCTAAAATCTTAGATAAAAATAAACTATGAATTTGAACCCGATTTCAAAAATTGAAAGTTCTATCATGTCATGATCTATTTTAGAGATTCAGAGATTTTTACGGAAAAATCATTTCGGACATTGTGGAAATTAACGGAAATTGAGCGGGCAAAATTAAAGGAAATTTGGACTTCCAAGCCAAGCCTTTGAGTGTTGGGGACTTGCAAAAAATTGTTCATGATTTTTCTTCACCGAAATTGGACCTCAATTTGGGAAATTGAGTGAAGAAATTGATCCTAAATTTGGAAAATTCGAAATTAGGCAAGGGCAGCATTATTTTGGCTTCAATTTGGATAAATTAGTGGATTTATTGGGCTAGAAAGTAGTATGAGACATGAGATAAGGTTGAAGATAATTGGGGGGACCGAGCAATTAATTTTTTGGATTAGTTCATTGACTCTGTCTTCTATTCTTCAAAGCTTCTTCCACACACCTCGACATCCCCCTCCTTTACGCGAGCATCACCCCCCCCCCCCCAACACACGGAAGTCTTCGACTTCTACTTCATTTTCACTTCTTGCAATCTCATCTTCTTTCTCTTCCTCTGCCTGCTCGCCCACCAAGATTTGTCGCCTCCTCCTCAAGTCAAATTTTCTTAGTTGAGTTCTTGTTGATCCCACAGCCATTTGTCCACAAACCAGCCTCCCTTGGTCAACACTTCCACCCACCGAAGCCCTTAGTTGACCGAGCAGCTCCGCTTCGCTGTCACTTGGCCGTTGAGCCAACAAATGGCGCCCCCACCTCCTGCGTCTAGCACCAACTACTACAATGAATTTCTGCTTAGTCGGTTAATTATACTTATGAATTAATTAGATTAAATTAAGCATATTTAGGTGGATAGATTAGATTAGATTAGTTAATTTAATTATCTGCCAATGCATGTTAGGTGGTTAGTTAGTGTAATTAGCAAGTAAATAGACTCTAGTATTTAATGAACGAGTCTCGAAAATTTTCCAGGTCCTTTTTGGCTTCCAATTAGGCTATAACGAGCCTAAGTTGGATTTATTGCATTTATTTATTTATTTCCATAATTATTTAATTATTTATTTATTTTCCGAAAATTCAACCGGGATGACTGGTGACCAGAATTTCATGCTGATTGCAATGGTACTTTCTATTTATTTAATTGAACATCGATTTGTGAAAATTGGGTGAATTGATGATTATGTGGAGAATTTTCCCAAAACTGAGAGATGTCAGTGTTTAATGGGAAAATGAAGCTGGGAAGTTGTGAGTGGACCTAGAAAACCGCCGAAATATGGTTATGCCCTGTTGGGCTATGATTTACCACCTGTTAAAGGTCGTGCTCACTAAGGTCGTGATTTACTACCAAATTTGGAATCAGTTGTGCCCACTGGGGCCGTGATCCACCACCTGTTAAAGGTCATGCCCAATGGGGCCGTGATTCACCACCTAATAGAGGTCATGCCTAATATGGCCGTGATTTGCCACCTATCAAAGGTTGCGCCCATTGGGCCGCGATTACCACCTAAAGATAGGTTGTGTCCTTTGGATCGGGATTTATAGCCAAGAATTTGGTAGGCTATGCTCGTTGAACCTTGAGTAAGAATTGAGATTGAATAGTTGAAATGACCGGAGAGTGGTCATGTTGACATGTAATCGACCGAGTCAATTGATCGTTAAGTCGATCCGATTGATTGGATGATATGATTGTTAGTATATGTTATTTGAACTGACTTGCAAGAAGGAACTAAGGCCAAGGTAAGCCCTCTAACTTGTGTTGTACTTAGGCAACCCTCATAGCATATTTTCTTTCTAATCAAATCTTAGGTGGTTGAACTTACTGAGATATTGTCTTACTGGTTATTGCATAACCATTTTCAGGTCCCTAAATGGCGGTCATGGAAGACTAGAAGTCCCAGAGTCTGGAAAGGTGGAGATCGAAGAATCAGCGAACATGTCTGACTAGTAAGTCATAAGACAGTTCCCATTTTGTTGAGCCAACCTTTTGTAAACAGCCTAGTTTTGTGTATAAACCTGAAGTGTTTAAAAAGGCTTATTTTGGTTGTGAATTGTTATCCTGTTTTTTTATCCCATTGAATTGTTGTCTAGGGATTATTGATCTGCTTCTGCATGTGCATTTAAAAATGAATGGGTCGGCAACGAGTCCTAAGACGTCACATTTAATCGACCAAAAAGGGATGGGCACATGTCCGGAGGATCGAGGCATGACACTAATGGCTGCTAGATAATATTCTTGAACAAGACGCCAAACCGACGGAGATTAATTAATCGTTCTTGTGGTTTTCACCGAAGAGAGCGTTGGAAACCTTTGGGACAGACGAGAAGGAATCATGTTGGAACTAGAATAGCAGTATCCTCTGTCTGTGCAGCTACGATTTTTTTTTCAGTGTAGTTGCTGTCCTTGTAATTGGGAAATGTTAGAAGATACAAGTGGCCCTGTCCCAATTCATCCATGACCAATCGAAGCCAATGAAAGTTTGTTCGAGAAACTAAAGAAAAGAAAAAAAGAACTTATGTTATATGATGTTTAATCATGTGTGATGTGGGAAAGTACACATAATCGCTTACTTGCCTCATCTCGAAATAATTAATGATGCTTAATCATGTGTGATGTGGGACAAAACTACTTTTGGGAAAATTGTTATTTGGAAATGATATATTGTGTTTCAAGACACCCAGAAAATCTCTCCATCTATATGTTATTAAACTAATTACACTTTGTTTGTCGACAAGAAATCATCGCGGACTTGTGGCTCGGAAATCTCTTCCATGTTGTATGAGCCGGAATCGAGCTTCCTAACTTACTATTGCACGCGTAGCAAGACCCACTGACGAGTGTAAAGGAGCACTTTTTAAGCATTACTCAACTTACAAAGTCCTTAAGATTTCCGAGCTAACAAGATGAATAATTTTCGTCCGACCAAGACACCGAAAAATGAGCATTATCAAGGCGGTTCATCATCTCCTAAAACCAACCAGTTCCTGTTCTTACACTAAAGAGTAACAAAGGACAATAGAATGTTAATCTCTACCGCTATGGACGCAACGGTTTTGCTTCTTTGGCTGCATTTTCATTTTAGCAGCTTTTTTTTTTTTTTCTCACTCAGCAACCGGTTAAACTCTCAAAGATTGCTCTTACAAAGTAATCCAACTTTTTTTTAGTTTGATTCCTTTTGTTGCAAACATATTAAACTAGTAAGTTAATTGCATCTTAAACAAACTCAGTGCATGCACGACACATGCTCGAGGTCTAGTATGAGAATTGGGACAGAATCAACCACATAAAGGTCCTCAAGTGTACAAGTGATACACACCTTTGATGTTTGCAATTGTTCTTTCTATGTTGAAGATCACTCTTATATTTTTCTATTAATACATAGAAAAGTGTTGAATGCATAATCGCTTTTGCTGTTATTTGACAAGAATTGTGGCAATGAGTTACTTTATTGCCCTTGTTTGCAAAAATCTGCTTAATTATATAATTATGGCGTAAATATAGATGATAAAGAATTGAATCAGATGTTACCATAATATGAGGGGTGAAATCAAGGTCAAGACTTTAAAATAGAGTTCCTTCTATTCTGATGATTCTAAGTGGAAGTATTCAACGAAGCACTCCCTACACTCCTTTCATCTCCTTTGGAAGTTCAATTTTGCAATTGCCCAGGCAAATATACACGTGAAAATTAGCGGAAAGGCCAAAAGCATGATGGCTACGATGTAGAGTTGATCGTAGCGATACCCATAATAATTTTCCAAGAAGGCGCTGATCATCGTTTGTTGTCCATAAACTGTTATCTCCTTATGGATGTCTCCGTATAGCGAACTAAGCATACCTCTCAAGGACCAAGTGACTGGGCAGATCCAGTAACACCAACGCCACCAGACCGGAATTTGCTGCCAAAATGGATGATAAAACACCAAGTAAGACGTGTTAAGCCACGAATAACGTTAATGATTGGGTGTTACTTGACAGAATAGCAAAAGTTTGATGACAGACTTACGGGTCCGGTAATCAGGAACCCCGCAAACAGATTGAACATGGTGTAGGCAAAACTCGCGAACACCGCAGCCACTTGGTATGTTGGCGTCAGTGAAACAAGCATCATTCCAAAGTAATTGTAATAGAGCAATGTACAGAATATGGTGTAGAAGTACCAAAACACTTTATAGAACGAGACATAGAAACCTATGGCAGGGTATGTGATCAGCACAGACAGAACTGTTTGCAAGAATATGTATGGAACTTCAATCACCACCTGCAACATATTTGAGGGGCATAATATCATCGTTAGATTATGGAAGAACGAGAAATGTATCAGTATAGCCGAGAGAAGACATCACAGAGGAGCACGAATTAATGACCTGAGCAAATGAATAGGACCACGATGAGTACATTCCGGCAAATCTTTCCCTGTAGACAACGATGCGTTCGCTAGCAACAAACGGCAGAACGGAATTGCTGTTCCCTACCCCCAAGAATTGCACAAAGACATACATCGATCCAAGTATGTTGAAAAGATCTTGCTTGTCGTTTCTTGAAAACGAAGAATCATGTTTCAGCATCTTAGATGGTTTAAGTTTTACAAGCTCCTAATCTCAATGATTGACAAGCTACGAGAGACTAACTGGGTTGTATGAGGAACTTACATTTCTTTTTCATTTCCTTTTTGCCAAAGGAGAGCGGCACAAAAAAAGGAAGATGCGGTAATGAAAATCAGGCGCACCAGGTTGTATTCAGGGCTTCTCCAGTAGGTTAGATGTTGTTTCCATAAACATGTATTGAACTGCTCCCATCTATTTTGCCGGAAGTCTGCAGAGAAACACATCTCTTTGGTCCCAGCCACTGGCAAACTTAGCTCTCTCACTAATTCTTCGTTCATCCTACAGTGGCCAAAAATATTTAATTAGCAGACATCATTTTTTCCCATAGCGAGTACGAGAAGCACCATTTATTTGCACATATGTCATTCTCTGGTCAATACTCCAAGTTAGCATTACATAAGAGACAGAAGCATTGAATTTTGCGACCTGTGCGCTTGATGAGCACTTAATGTGTGCTTCACATGCGCTTCACGTGCACTCTGAACATTTTACCCTTGTATGCTCACCTGCACTGATCAGATTCCTCATAAATGATGCCAAAGTCTATACGAAGTTGAGATTCTATTGAAGGACTTGTGATTTCCAGCATCCACGTAGCTGGGTTGTAATTATCCTTGATTTTTGGCACTCCAGGGATACTCTGGACAAGGGGAAATGTAGGGATTCAGTGGTCAAGCTTTCTCAATCCTTTTTTTTTTTTTTTTTTTTTTTGCAGTGTAGAGTATAAGGCTATTCAGTAGGTTTCGTCAATTTTATATGTTTTTCTACCTTTGGGATATATCAGATTGGTTTGCAGCTCATCATAGAACCAATTCATACTTAATGACGTGCATATTTTAAGAAAGAAGTATCAATTGAATTGCTCATGCGTGAGATGTAACAATTACCTCAAAATATTCAATAAGCTTATTTGAACGCTCTCCAAGCTCTCCAGAGTATATCATTTGACCTCCTCTTTTCATCAGGATTAGCTGCAGAGTTCATCAAATGCGACATGCTTCAGTTGGGATCGTCACAGTTATTGATGTACTTTACAAACACATGTGAAGTGAGTAGTAAATAGATTTTCATGCAATGTGCACCAAAAAGCAGTCTTCTAACCATAATTTTACGGATAGCAGAATAGACTGTTACAGGAATGTATGCGTTAGCAAGTTACCTCGTCGAAAGCCTCAAATATATCAATGCTTGGCTGGTGAATTGTACACACAATTGTCCTCCCTGTGCTAACAATATTCTTCACGACTCGCATTACAATGGCGGCTGCTCTAGCATCGAGACCAGAAGTAGGTTCGTCCATGAAGATGATTGATGGGTTAGAAATAAGCTCCACTGCTATAGTCAGCCGTTTACGCTGTCCGAATGATATACCGGTCACACCAGGAACACCAACTATGGCATCTTTTATGTCATCTAGCTCAATCATTTGAAGTACTGTAGCCATAAATTCCTGATTGACAACATATAATTCAGTTGCAACGCAGATTTAGCTACTAATTAGTGCAAAATGTTATCACTCAATATGTGATACGAGAGACCTAATATGGTTTCTCTCTATCCGCTGGATTTGATCAACATGAGAATTTCCAGTGTACAATTGATATGCTAAAATCTTTCCAGTTGGGCACAAGATTTAGCCGTTTGTTGGCACCTATCCTAGGAAAACTGTTGGCAAGATTTATCCAACAATTAGCAAACAAAGTGACATTTGCATCTCAAAGCGTGATGTACAAACTACTTCCTGTGATGAAAAAATCCTACCGCTCTTGTATTTTTGTCAATGTGAGCCGGCAACCTTAACCAAGCTGAGTAGGCCACTGATTCCTCAATTGTAAGCTGTGGAGAATGTATGTCGGTTTGCTCACAGTAGCCAGATATTCTGGCATATGCGGCTTGAACTTTAGGATATCCCCCAACCTTTATGTCTCCTTCAATAAAACCGCCGGTTTTTCTTCCTGAAAGAACATCCATTAATGTTGTTTTCCCTGCGCCACTGATGCCCATCAAAGCTGTTAGGACTCCAGGTCTGAAGGCTCCAGTAACATCTCGAAGAAGCTGTAGTCTCCTTTCTGGGAAACCTTGCTCTCTTAATTTCTGGAAGCGTTTGAAATTCCATTATGCCAATCTTTTATTGATATGATATGCAAAACAAACACTTATTTTCAATAACTCAAAATGCCTCACCTTGGTTGTTTCAACGAAGTACTGCACGTTTTCGAATGTTAGAATTGTTGGTTCAAATGGTAAAACCATCTCTATACAATTTCAAAATTGCACTGGCGTCACAGGGCAATATAAACTGATTTAAAGCATCGACCAGTACTCACAAATGCATGATATCAACCTTTCTTTTGCAGTTTTGCTGACTTTTCAATAGATGATAATTGACTAACTCTTATGAAACTTCTAACCTCTAATTTTTGGCTCAGTGGTACTTTTGTTAGCCGCTTGTTCTCCTGGAGTGGGATGGTCAATGTCTCTGTCTTTGTCCAGCTGGGAGAGCTTCTTACTGGAGACAACAGCTCGAGATCTGCTCGGAGCTGTGATTAGCCGATAAATACATCTCATTCAGTGAAATAGTGTTAACCGTCAGAGAGAATTCCTAGCCAGCATGTTCAATTACCTTTTGAAACACTCAGAGCACAGGTAAACCCAACGTTGAAAACCATCCAAAATCCAATCAATGCCCCAACTGATATCCAGTAAAAGTGGTAACTATAATCTAGACCATACTGTTTGAGCACTTGTTGCCCCAGAGTGCCGTTAAGAGATGAAACCTGCAGAGGATCGAGACGCCACCATTGTCATGGGAAATCCATTCGTGTGAGATTGGTTTGTTCTTCAGGATGTCACCTTTTGCCACCTTGGCGCGAGAAACTCATTCACCGAAACACCTAATTCGGCATATGACACTGGAGAGAACCAGAATCCCCACCTCAACCAACCGGGTAAAGAAGCTGCAGAGAGACAAGGCTGCTAAGTTCCTATCACTTTGCTAAAGTCCGTATAATTAGAATCGATAAAATTAAACTTACGTTTCGGGATGGCGAAGCCACCGAATAAAAACAAAACAAATAAAGAGAATAGACCGCAAATTGCTGCAACAGGCGGATTTCGAACCACAGAAGCTATCAATCGGAACATTGATATCGATACTTGATGCAATAGGAAGAGCAGGAAGAATTGATAAAAGAACCTGACAGTCATGAAAAAAGTGAGTGGCTAAAAGTCATATCATCTCTCTGAAATATTGAATTTCGGAATTACCTTTGTGGTTCAGGACTATAATTAACTCCATAATAGGTAATAGCTGTCCAAAGAAACGCATCAAGTAAAGAAAATGGGATTTTCAGTATGGCAGCTGGAATGGTATAAGCCCATGCAGGGTAGAAGAAATTATCTCGTTGCTTGTAAAAGACACCAAGTCTAGAAACAGTCATTGCCAGTTCCGGAAGACCATTAACCTTGAGCCGGATGAGAGCATAAAATAGGGAACCCATGAAAAGATCCGCATGCACCAAGTCGACTTTCATCCTTGTGTGCAAGAAGACGGTCACTGTAATAACTGCAACGACCACGAGCTGCAAAGAGTAACCCCCAAATCAATTAATTTTGCGTGCATTTCTTATTAACCATGTATTGTGACTGCACATTCTGAGTCCAACTGGGCAATTACCTGTGCTGATTTGAAGACATGAACAAACCAGTTGCGCTTCATGAGGAGCCATTCTCTCGAAAGGCACGCTTTGAACAACTCCCGCTTTTTTAACGAGTAAATTTCGAAAGATAAAGCACTTCTGCGTAGCTCAGTTTTCTCAAAAGGCCTGGCGAGTTCCTCGTCCAGTGTCTTTCCCATTAGATGCTCTTTAAACATTCGCACAAACATGCTAGGAGATATGAAATTATAGGTCTGGTCTTTGTGATGCCAGTATGGTGCCTGGTCCTTTTCGGAAACCACCTGCCAAGAATTCCCAAAAACAGCATACGTCAGTGCTATCCTTCCACGGTTCGAACAGTTCTTTATTAAGCAAGAGTGCATACTTCTTGGAGAAAGTCAGCAATGCTTTTTCTCAATGGGCACTTGAAACCACAGTGTTCAAAGAAGCTGAGAACATCCGTCCGAGGTCCATGGTACACTACATGTCCCTGTGCCATTAGAATTATGTCATCAAAGAGATCAAAAGTCTCCGGTGCTGGCTGAAGAAGCGAAACCAAAATTGTGGACTCTGTTATGTGCGCCAATTGCTGCAACCATGTTATGATCTGA
Organism: Eucalyptus camaldulensis; assembly: GCA_019915185.1. Lineage (NCBI taxonomy): Eukaryota > Viridiplantae > Streptophyta > Magnoliopsida > Myrtales > Myrtaceae > Eucalyptus > Eucalyptus camaldulensis. Next base: position 4,929,986 of record JAHSVA010000005.1, read on the forward strand.
AAGGTAGTGGAGCTGTCCAAGCCTGTTGATATCTCATCCATAAATAGAACTCTCGCTGGACCAATTATCATTTCCCCTGGAAAAGAGAACATCATAATTGTAATCCTAAATTTTACAGTGTGACATAGAAACTGTTCCTATAAGTTTCTCATCATTTGCAGCATGTTCACGTAAAACTAACCGGCTGTCAGCCTTCTCTTTTGACCACCAGAAATTCCTCTGTTCATCGCATCCCCAACAATTGTATCTGCACAGATGTCGAGTCCAAGAACCTGAAAAGGCGTAAAATTGCAGCAATTGTAGCAAAAGTAGAATTGTCTGAAAAATAAACTTGGTAACTCCTTTTCACATTGGAAACATTACCTTCAAAATGTAGTCTGTTTGAAGTGTTCTTTTCATTCCTCCTATAGAAACTGCCTGCTTATATGGTCATAACGTCATCAGAAGCCAGTATCGCCAGTTGTTACTGTAACTAAAATATCATAATGAACCCATCTTTGCACAAATATTAACCTTCATGTAAATGTCTAAGCTTGGCTCTGGATTAATTCCTGCTTGCTTCTCCCTTCTGCTAACTTCTTTCAACATGTCTTCAATGAAAAACAGACATAAAGAGCATCAGCAATGACCACCGCAACTAATAGTAACTTCAAGGTTGGAGAACAAACTAGTACCTGCCCTTCCTCCTATGCCCTGACATCGTGCAGAGAAGTCGAGCGTCTCCCTCACGGTCATCTCAGAAATATGTGTATCATATTGGCTTATATAGGCTAAAGTCTTCTGAGGAGCAAACTCATTCAGCTTGTAGCCATTGTATGAAGTTTCACCCTTGACCTGCATCATACATCGTTGGTCAATTCCGCTGATCTTACACATATGCATGATTATTTGCATCCGAATATAGTTTAAGTATAGAAGCTATTCCTGTCAGCATGGAAAATCTACAACTGACAGAACAACAAAAAGGTAATACCTTGAGGAATTTCTCCGGTAATACCTTGAGGAATTTCTCCGATTTGCCTGCTAATGCCTGTAATAAGGTGGTCTTTCCGCATTCTGGTGGACCTAACAAGAGCGTCATCCTGTAACAATTTCGAGAGAAAAGAATTACGTTGCATAGTAACGTCATATACGTCAACTTGTGACTCTAAAACAGTGCATACGCTAAGCTCTAATACTAACCTCGCAGGCTTAAGGACGCCGCTAACGTTCTTGAGAATTCTTATCTTGTTCCCCTTATACTTGCAGCCAACCTTAGTTGTTGGAGCCTGCGTCAGAGACAAAAAAAAAAGGCTCTTGGTTCCCACGTTTATGTCCTATGACTTTTACCAGAACGGTTTGTAATAGCTTGATAGAATAGAGAAGCAGTTGCGTGAGCTAATAAGTTGGTTACCAAATCAGCCTAGTAAAGATAACAAAAATCAAGTTAAAAAGAGTCATATTAATTCATCGCAAAACTCCTAAGATTGTAAAGCGGGTGCAATTAGGATTGCGTTCGGTAACATTTCTATTATTGGAGTAATTTTTTTTCAAAGGTAATCCTTTTATATTTTTATTCCCTGGAACAGTTTTTGAGTAAAACAACATATTTGGTAACTATATAAAATTTCTATTTCTAGAAAAAAAAAAAGAATAAGAATATGTTTAATACGATCCATAGGACCTTTTGTGATGTAGAATTTCTTTCAATTTTTTAATAATATTTTTTATTTTTTTCTTCTTCTTTTTTATTTTTTTCCTCTCTTCTTTTTCCTCCTCTAGCATAGATGGCAAAAGCAACCGGCTAGTAGTGGCGGGCAGAGAGTCTCCACTGACCAATTAGAAGAAGAAAAAACCAAAAAAGAAAAAAAAAAGACTTATTTCTAAAAATTGTTATTGAAAATAAGAAACTACTTTTTTTATTTCTTATTTATATTCCAAATCTATTTCCTGACCACTTTTTTTATTACGAGGAATAGAAAAATTAATTGATGTTACCGAATAAATTTCTTCTTTTTTCTATCCTAGGAAACAAAAGAACTAAAAATTTGAAATGTTGCCGAACCCTAGATTTCTCGTGAGTTTCCTTTAGGAATTTGTTTTCCAAAAATTAGTAATTAACTTTCTACATAAAGCAACAGTGCAACACGTATGTCGCACCCCATCGATTTATGATAAGTGAAAGATTTGGAATTAGATGTTTTTAATGTATGCCCCATTGAGACATGGATGATTTGAAACTGCCAATTTTCTAACAGGAGGATCCATTTGCATCACGTGGCCAGTTTGCTGTCATTCTCTAATGTCCCAAAAGTAGGAGCCTGTGTTAGCCAAACATAGTATCTACAACAGATAACTTGTTCTTTGACTTCAATTGTGACGTCCTCGACAAAACTTTAGGACCTGTAAAAGCTTGGAGAAGGGGGAAGAAGATAGAGAAGAAAATCTCACGTAGAAAATGGCTTTGAGGGCGTTCCAAAGAGTTGGGACGGGTTCCCCATGAACGGCTTTGCTGTCTGCTTCTATGCACAGATCCCGATATCTCACTTCCACGGTCGGTAATTCAAGACCCACCCTGAGAATTTAATATCGTATTAGCTGCACTTTGGCATATGAAATAATCGAAGTTGTCCGCCTTTTACTAGAACTGGAAGGTTTGGACAGGAATAAAGTATAAAATGCCTGCCTCTGCACTCGCTCCCGGAGCTTCTGGAGGAGCCGGAGATTGTCCTCTTCGACCGTCTTCAACAGGCCGTCCACGAACACCCGCCTCTCCGAGTCCCCAAGCTTAGCCACGTCCACCACCTCGCGGCCAAGCACTGCCGCCCTCAGCCGCTGGTACGTCGGCAGCCTCTCGATCGCTGCCCACTGCAGCTCCAGCTCGTCATCCTCCCGCCAGCAACCCTCCTCGCCGAACGCCGACAGCGTCTGGTCCTCCGAACAAGCGACGCCCGTGAAGCTGCTTTGGGCAAGGCAGTGCAGCGATGAGGAGAAGCGCTGGCTTCGTCCTTGCTCCATCTGGGCGAGCTCGATCCGCATGGACGAGGCTGGCTCATCGCTTGTCACGAACGGCTGCGCCATTTCAATTAGTTTAGCTCTTTTTCGAGCAAATGCAAGCAAACGCTTTTCATATATAGTGAGAGGCGCATGCCGCATGAGCAAATCAAAATACAATCACATTCCTAAATTCCAGCAAGGTGCCGGTTAGTGCATTAAGAAGTTTCGTGCTCTGCACATAGAACAGTAAAAAAGTAATATCGGTTGTCTATCTTTGTGGGCAGATTAATGCAAGTCATTTTAAAATAACAAAGTGAGCATCAATATAGGCTCGTTTTCTTTGAAAAGGCGGTGTGCCCAATTATTATTATTATTATTATTATTATTATTATTATTATTATTATTATTATTATTATTATTATTATTATTATTATTATTATTATTATTATTATTATTATTATTATTATTATTATTATTATTATTATTATTATTATTATTATTATTATTATTATTATTATTATTATTATTATTATTATTATTATTATTATTATTATTATTATTATTATTATTATTATTATTATTATTATTATTATTATTATTATTATTATTATTATTATTATTATTATTATTATTATTATTATTATTATTATTATTATTATTATTATTATTATTATTATTATTATTATTATTATTATTATTATTATTATTATTATTGTTATTATTATTATTATTATTATTATTATTATTATTGTTATTATTATTATTATTACTGTTACTGTTACTATTACTATTATTATTATTAGTATTACTATTATTATTATCCTTATACTTATTCTTATTATTATTATTATTATTATTATTATTATTATTATTATTATTATTATTATATTGAGAAAACCCATTTTGATAGAATAATACCAAATCCCGAATTATTCATAATTAATGGTGAGAAAAATCGATCATGTTATCTATTTCACCTATTTGCTTAGATATACAATAATGCAACTCTATCAGGTTGTTCCTACTATCCTACCAATTCAAAAATTCACATAGCATTGTGAGTTTGCTTTTCCAACATTGAATTTTAACATGAGCTTTTAGCAATAGATTTGAAGAAATTACTAGATTACTAAACACTTTTGAATATTCATTTAGATGGGACAAATCATGCGAGCATTGTATATCTAACATAAATGCCATCTTCCATTGACAACAAAAAACCCTCTGTGAAGCACAATCCGCCTTGACAATTAGTGTCAAGGGACCAAACATGCCGGGAGTGTCGACAATGATGACGGTTGGATTCCATCCAAGTTTGATCTGGAACCTATCTGTCTAAATAAATTTATTATTATTTAGAATCTAGAATATATGTTGATACCATGAGATTTGGAATCTACTTTATCGCAAGTTCCAAGGTCATCCAAATGCCGGCCAATTTCTTTTTCATCTTTAGTTAAGCCTAATTTGTCGATTTTTTTTCCTAATTTTGACAAGAAACGAGGACTAAAGTCGCCTAGTTTCTAGACTTTTTAAGTGTGCCACAACCAAACAAAGACTCGGTGACTATTTATAGTTGTTGATAATCCATAGCTTTGCCTTGGCTTTAGCACAAATCAATTTAGGTTTAAGTAGCAAAAAGTATTTGTAAACAAGGGGTAAGCCTTAGACCACAAAAAAGGGTAAACAGTTCCTCGTTCCATTTAGAACGAGAAATTTAGTCATTGGAACAAATTCCTCCTTTTCTAAAATAGAGAATTTACCGTGCATACTCTAGAACCTAAAATTAGACCAATTCTCGATTTTACCCCAAAATTATGCTCTCCCCTAGTGTTGACACCATTGAGATAAAGTTTTAGTTTTAAGTATGCCCGGTCCTGCTGCCTTTTTAAGTATGCCCGGTCCTGCTGCCTTCGAAGCAAAACGCACGCAGAGAACAGCAATGGACGGAGTTAATATGAAATGGGTGCGGCTAGCATGACCGCCCTTTGCTGAATGACAATGTGACGGTCGAAGGCCAACCACAAATTTTTTTTGAGGAAGCCGATAAACTTCCTTTCCTCAACATGTTTCAATTTCTGATTCAATATTTCCTTTCTTCATCTTTTGTTGACTTGTATGTTTCCTTATTGCAAGCTCTAATTGACCAACAAAATCATAAGAGGGTCCACGGAATTAATTTACTTAAATATGAAGGAAGAAAATATAAATCAGATACTGAAATATAAATAATTACAAGTAGAAAAATATAATCACTTACTAAAAAGATATCGTTAATTTCATCATATAGATCTATTAAATTTCAAAGATAAAAAAAAAAAAAAAAACACTTGAAACCTTGGTTTTTCAAACAGCTTCTCATTCCTTTCGCTAAAATCAAATTGCTCTAGAAGGACTCTCCGATTAGCTAAAATTTGACAACAATGAATTATGCTTCTCAAATTTATAGATATAAGCTAAAATTCAACGACAATGAATACCTCTTACTTCTTTGTAATCAAAGAAGCAAAGAGTAACAAACCTTTCTACACAAACTTATTCGATTACAAAATCTTACAATTCGGAAGTTCAAATTATATAAGACAATCTTTTCCTCTTTTTTTTTAAAGTTATTATGTTTTCTATTTGGGAACAATATTCACGTAATCTTTTTCTTTTACTGGAGAATAATATCTATTATTTAAAAGGTTACAACCGATTGCTTCATATATTTCTTATTGTTTGAATATCATCGCTTTTATTTATTTCTTTAAATAAGACTAAGAAAATTTCCATCGAGTCTCCTTGCTTAAGCAAATAATTATTTTTATGAAGGAGGATACCAGCATGTGGACGCTGGGATCAATTATCACGCCTTGCCTTCTCCATGAAATGAGACTGCCCCGAGGAATCCAACTAGAAAACCGCAGTGTCCACTTCAAGAACATGTGCTGCAACAATCGCACTTTGGATCTGCTTCTCTATGAAATGAAACTACTCGAGAAGCTTGTACCCGGCAAGATTGATTAGTGATGATACAATTCAAGAAGATGTAATGCAACAATTGCACTTTGGATCTGCTTCTCCGATCATGCTTGAACAGATCATTATCGTTGACAATCTTGCAAGAAAAGATAAGAGTCGTCAACAGAACAAAGAAATCTCCATAAATATAATCGAGAAAACAGATATAATTGGATTTGCTTCGGAAATTTACTCACAGTCCAATATACTTCCATAAGTTCACTAAAAGATTTCATGCTTTTAAAAAATGGACGCATTGTTCTTCTTCTGGTGCTAGCAAGCCTCGTTGCCATGCGTGCTAGTCAATTTAGATCGCCAAAATTATATTTTTTGGGCACAAGATGATTCGTTTATACCGTGGACGAAAAAAATACAGTGTCTGGTCAATGATGTCGGTCTGAAAACGCAACAGACAATTGGCGTTGCAGAAAGTGGAAAACCCGTGGCTCTCGCGGAGTAATTTATCCATTAGATAACATCGTTTTTGGTAATAATCTATATAATTCTTAAATGCTTGCCCAATTTTCTGTTTAATCACCATCTCCAAAAATCATATCTTCCTTTCCGCATGCGATACACCGCCGGCCTTCTCTGCACCTACCTTGAATCGATTATAAATAATAGTCTCTTTTTTTCCTAAATAATTTGTTAATCAACCCATCTTGGTCCATGCATTGCGTTTAACCGATCAATATCATTCAACCGCTTTAATATCCTATCTGATTGCAAACTCACGTTACTAAAATTCGATAACCTTTTTTGAGGAAAATAAAAGAAAAATAAAAAAGGAAGGGAAGCACGCATGCTTATTTGACGTATGTCGAGAGTTAAAAAAGTCTGTAAATCACAATCATTAGAAATGCAAGCCGAATAATTAGGGAAAGTATCTTCGCCGAACAAGTATGAAAGTAAAGATCCCTTATGTAGAGGACAAATTGTATTCGGCTTGGAATTTTTCGGATCAGTTTCATTGTCTGTTTTTATGAGATTCTATTATATTTATTAAATTCAATATCACCCATGTATTCCCTCTTTATCGGGAAGACAAAAATAAACAAAAAATTAATGGACCTCACGGTGGAGTAACTTATATTCTAAATCAGTTTAGGTCATGTTTGAATGACAATGTAGGCATCAACGTAGGCTCAATTTCTTCTGAAAAGGACGTGTGCTTATCTATTACAATTTGGCTCCTAAGCTCAGCCATTTAAAAAAATAATAATAATAATAATGAGGAAACCCATTTTGATAGGTTATTTAGAATCGTGAACTATTACATATGTGTCGTGAGATTTTGTGGGATGCCAATTATTGTTTAATTTTTTAAATATTTTATTGCTTTTCGTCACGCTTGGTCTGGTCTCTTCATCTAGTGCTAAGGATTATTGACGTATTTAATTGGAGAGGAAAAATGGAATCTAGAAAGATTCAAACGCAAGACTTATTATTCTGATACCATATGAGATTTTATAAAAATGTAGGACTACTATCGACTATTTTAAAAGCTTTAGATATTAGACAAATGCATGATCCTACAATCTGATTTGTTTTCTTTCTGTATAGCTTCATCATAGGTTGTAGGATCACAATATGAAACAAAGCAAAATAGGTTAGTGGATCTTCAAATTGGTCAACCCCTATTACTTCATAATGGAATAGGGTTAGGGGTATTGCCTAAAAGATAGGTCCATAACTCATAATTTAGACGCGGGCTCTCCCAAGTCCATATCTCGCACGACATTGAACTTAGGATCTCTAACTCTGATATATGAGATTTTATAGTACCACTGCAAAAGTTTAAGCCATTAGATAAAAGAGTGATTTATTACTTAAATATTCCAATATAATAAATGAGAAAATACATTTTGAGTCACGAAATATCATGCGTCGGTTCTGAGACAAGGCTGGAACAAGAGAACCAAATGTAGAAAATTATCTATATTTGACAGTATTGGAAAATTTGATTATATTTCATGCTTAGTAATCCGCTAGATATTCATTTTAATACAACTCTATCTCCTCGATACCAATTCGAAAAATTCACATTGCAGCATCATTCTGCTTTTCCAGCGCAGAATTCTTATATGAGATTTTAGCAATAGATCCTGAAGAAATAACTAGATTGTTAAACACTTTGACATATTTATTTGCATTCAACAAATCATGTGAGTCTTAAATATTCGAGGCTTATTTCTTCTGTAAAAATATCCTTGCACATTGACCGGTCCGTTTAGAGTAAACTTTATAACCCAATTCTTTCACATGCGAGAATATATAAACTCTTTTTTACGCCACTAATTGATGTAATAAAAGCAAAACCAAAAAAAAAAAAATTATTTAACAAGTGTCCATTATCCACGGCACTTATTTGGCAGCCACTGATATTTTACAATTTGCAATGAATTATATTTCCGGTGCTATGTACCATCAATACTTTCGAAATAAAACTATTTCATGTTAACAAGATCTCCAAGAACTTGAGCACGATCCAAACCGTAACATCTTAAGTACTGTTTAAGCAGGCTAAATAAAGAAAGTGTCGAATTCTAAAACACTTATAGCTTGTAACACGAAAAAAAAAAATAGCTATTTTATTTACTTAACTAGCATATTGAGTATAAAAAATTCTAATCAGGGACAACACTTAACCTGCATGCACGGACATTCATGAAAGGGTTAATAGAAAGCTCAACTAAAAAATTTAAATTGATTGGTAAAATATACTACATAAATATAAATAATATTTGGTATCCGTAGTCATGACGTGGGAAAATACTGCAATAAATGAAAATGCGGATGAAGGATTTGACTTTTTTGTACAGTGTGAGGAGGATGTCATGCCGCGAAGTGCCCCATCTCCACGCCAGCGAGTAGGTGGATCATGGTTCACGGTGCGCGTCAATTTAGCCTTTTTTTTTTTTTTGTGAAGAAGGGATTAAGGGTGCATTTAGGAAGAAGTTTGGGAAAGTCCTTGAGAAAATGTAAAGCCCTTGAGTTAAATGAGTTTTTCAAAATGTAAATTGTGTTTGATAAATCGTACTTATGAAAATCCATTGTGAAGTATCTTTGAGCAAAATAATATTTGGATAAATAAAATTTGCAAAAGGCTTTTGTTATAAAAAAATAAAAAATAAAAAAAGGGAAAAATGGAGAGTTGGCCGGCCAAGGGCTTCACCGGTTATAGCCAACGAAGGGTAGGCGGTCTAGCGAGGGGGACGTGGCGCGGCGAAGAGTAGGTGGTCCGACAAGGGGGAGGTGGCGCGACGAGGGGTAGCATCCAACTAGGGTCACCGTGCGGAGGACACGGCGTGACGAGGGTCACGACGCCCAGGATCTCGCGTTTTGGGTTGCCACAACCAGATCAAGCAGCACCAGCGACCTCCGCACGGAGGTCGCGGCGCGGTGGGTCGCAAGACCCTCGCCAAAAGGTCGTACAACCCATTGCACCACGACCTCCATGCAAAGGTCGCTGGTGCCGCTCGATCTGGTCGCGGCGACCCAGATCGTGAGATCCCAGTCGTTGCAACCCTCGCTGAGCCATCATGCGACCCACTGCGCCGCGGAGGTTGCCAACGCCCGCAATCTGCTCACCGCAACCCAGATGTGCACACGATCTGGGTTGCTGGTGTCCTCTGCGTAGTGACCTTCATTGGAGGGTCGTGGGACCCTAGCCAAACCACTTGTCCTTCGTCGCATCGCCTACCCTTTGTCGGACCACCTACCTTTCGTCGGGGACTCCACGTAGATGCTAGCCGTGTTCTCAATAAAGAGAAGGGAAGGGCGAAGATAATGAATAGTTGTCGAGGTAAAGTCAGAAAAACAAAAAATTAACAATGACAATTTCGGAAGAAAAATTTTATTACCTTCAAAGCCAGCATGCTGAAAATGCCCAAGGTAACCCCTAACCTGCCTTAGGCTTTCATCTTTGGGAATGCTTGCCTTTGACAAAGATAAATGAAAAAAAGATTGCCAAACATTAAATATTTATCCCAAAGACCTTTAGCCCCAGAAACCCTTGAGAAGGTAGTTTCCAAATGGAGCCTAAAGGTTTCGTGCTCTAAAATCAATGCACTCCTCCGGGAACAGGGATTAAAGGGTTTCGTGCGCTAGTCAATTTAGATTTCCAAATTTTGACTTCTGCACACGAGACTCGGCAAGCAACAGGTAATTTGATCCTATAACAAGGAAAAAGTTCAGCTCAATTAGGAAGACGGTTTGAGATCTTGGATATCTCAAAGTTTGAAATTCATTCACAGCACAAGTTCTCTCGAGATGGGCATTTGGGTTTGAGGAAATAGAAATGCACCACGATGAAAGATGATTTTCAGGTGAATCAAAGAAAAAACATTCTAACAAGATCTCCGCCTCGCAATTGTTGGAAAAAGATAATTGGGCCAGTATCATCAAATAACAAGTACATCTACAATTGGGAATAAATTTAGCCTCTTGAATGAGCCCAATTTTGCAAAGTACTACTATACTTGAATTTTCTCAAATGACCCTTCATAGTTGGTGGATGTGTATCAATTCACCCCAAAGGCTAGCCAATAAAAATGCAGCCAGCTGTGGTGCGCACACACCACGGTCAGCCTATATGGGTCATTCCAGAAAAGTCAAGTGTAGAGGTAATTTGTGAAGTTGGGTTCGCGATTGGACATGAACGCACTAAAAAAAGAATACACCTAGATATAAACACACGATTTCTTGCAAACCAAAGTGCTATTTCTATCCTCTCATTGACTCCTAAAACCTCTGTTCATATTGAATCTACTACACTAACCCTTCCAACCCCACTCTAGATTTAACCACTGGGGATTCGCCCCAGTGGCCACCCTTCCAACATGGAAGGGGGAGGTGAGGAGTTCAAATCCCCACCTCCTCAGGGGGGGATAGGGGATAGGGACGTGTAAGTTTCGAGCGTGGGTTGCGACTCCCACGCCCTGCAAGAGGCAGGGCACAAGTCTGCGAGTGAGTGTAGAGTAAGAATAGCGTAGGACTGACCAAAAAAAAAAAACCCCACTCTAGATTTAAAATTATTTCTTACATTTCTTTTTTCTTTTTTCCATTTGTTACTTTTTTACTAGAGACAAACTACCCATGCCCATCTCAAATAATATTTATTAATATTAGATGTGGGGCCTACTCTTGATTTAAGACTACCACTTGCCTTCATTTCTTATTTTTTTTTCTCAATTTGGAACAAAATTGGTGCACCTCTTTTTAGAAAACAGTTTATTTTATAGATAACTACCTAATTATTTTGGTGCTGGCAAAAAAATAATTATTATTTGTTAATGATTTTTATATTTCTTTATTATATTAGGAAACAATTATTCAAAAAGTAATTTAAGCACAAATAAGAGAATAATCTTTGGATAAATTGTTTATAATGCATACAACAATCAAGATATTCAATTTTAAAGTAAATTCTCTTAATTTTTGTACCAAAGTCGAAGTTGAAAAATTCACAATCATAAGGATAATCTACGGAAATAAAGTAAACTATTTGCAGATAAAATTAACATTTCTTTCTTTACCCAAAAAAAATAACATTTCTTTACTCCAATATATGATTAGTGCCTGCTCAGGTTATGATAATGGAGAGTAAGTTCTGAAGAAAACAAATATGAACAAAACATTGAAATATAACAAGTATGAAAGAATTGGTTAGGGTGAAAAAAAGTTGTTTGAAAATGATGTGGGTAAAATTTTCTTTTAGTAAAATTGAAAAAACAAAAAGAAGAAGAAAAGAAAGAAGAGGTAATAAATAATATTAAATAGAGGGTAAGACACGCAAAGGATGATGTAGTTAATTCAATACGATAGAAAAGTATCAAGAGCCAATAATAAGGGTGAGAAGAGTAAGAAAAAATCTTAAATTAAGAGTAAAATTTGTAAGGGTTAATGTAGCTAATATAATATAATAAAAGGTGTCAAGAACTGATAAGGGGATAGAAATAGAACAAACCAAAAAATTCTAACAATATCTCCAACCAGCAATTAGTGAAAAAAAAAATTGGAACCTTTATAAGTAATCATAAATAACAAGTATGGTACTTAATTATTGAATGGCAATAAGTTTAGCCTCTGCAGTGAGCCCGGCTTTGAAGAGCACACTCTCTCAAATGACCCACTACGCTCGATGAATATGTACCAATTCCCCTCTTTGATTTCAATGACTTTAGCCCGATGGCTTTGCCGATGCTGGCCGGACTATATAAAGATGTATTGACATGCCCTATTCATCATTTAGCTGGTTTAAGATTTAGTTCAGACATATTTAACAACGTTGAACCCACTTCCTTAAAATTTGCATAGCTAGTTCCATCGGATCTACCAAATAATATAGAATTGGCCAGACCTTACCAAATAATCCAAGTTGATAGAATTGGCCAGACCTTACACCTTAGAAAGTGAGGTTCAGATTCACTTCACACAGCATTTTTCTTGCCAAGTCAAGAGACGGTAATCCGTCGCAATCTCAATGATTGAGATTGACATGATATGACGCAAAAGCCATGAAGAAGAACTATTTTTTGTTTTTTTTTAATGACTAAGGTATGGCTAGAGATCACCTTTCGTTTTTTTCACACGACCTTCCGGTGATCACCCTTCATTTTTTTTAACACGACCTTCCAGTGCTCGGTAGCACCAATGGGGCTCACCGCAAGCCACATGAAGGACAACTATTAATCACAACCAAAAGGTAGAAAAGACACACATTTCCCAGAGCAGACGTTCTCTATTATTGGTATCTCCTTACGAATCATCTTACTTCACCATCAACACGCATCAACCATGACAATTTTCTTGGCCATGAGTAGGGAAGTCGCATCTTCCGGCAATCACTGAGCAAATCACAATACTGGTTTATTCAGCAATATGCAGGAGAAATGTTCATCCCCATGGCAGGAATTTGTGTTGAACAAGATTCTCATATCTATGTCAGTGCACTAGTGAAGTGTACCCAAGTAGTAACTGGGGAAAAAAAAAAACAAAACAAAACAGTGAGATCCAAACACACAAGAATTACTCCAGCAGATAACTAGGAAATAATGTGTTGCAGATGATTCGAGAATTGGCCAGCTCCCGACCATACATAGAAGTGCAGCCTCACAAGATTGCACGAGTGATTACCAAAGGTCACGCTCTATGCACATCTATTCGCCACTTACCAGGAAACCGTAGTTCTCAGCACATGCAAGACTGATAATTCTTGCTGCGAGCATATTATTGTTACAGAACACTTCAAACCCTGAAATCTCTACTACAAACCATGCACTATAAGGGAAACTTGGCAGGGAATTCTCATTACCACGCTACAAACAAAGCTTACGCTAGATGAAACATCCATCGCCACAAGCGGTCGACTCATTTGATGAGATACATTATGGCTCAGTGATTAATGAAATGCACATCTGTTTTTCAACTCTAGATGCAGGACATCATGCCAAGAAACGATAAGGTGCACTTCATTTAGAATTATCATTTCACAGGACAAGCAAGAGTGGCTACACTTGCCTGCTGCTATACTTCAATGCATAAGTGTGGAGATCTAGCCACAATTAATCCTCACAAAATTCCAGACATTCATTACAATCATCAATGCTAAAACAATATGAGGAAAGTACAAATTTAAAGGGGAAAAAATGAAAGTAAAAAATGAAAGCAGAATCATTCTTTTAAAAAAGGACATCATTGGTTAAGCTCATCGATAAAAGTGTTGCAGAAGGAAACATTCAACTTATTCATCCAGTAGATCAATACTAATGAAGCAGGCATAAAGTGGGTTGGAAAATGAGAGTTCATCTTAAGATTGAGGCTTCTCCCACTTGAGTGGCTTCACGACCTCCCAGGTGAAGTCAGGGTCATCCCTTCCAAAGTGACCATATGCTGCGGTCTTCAAGAATCTGCCACTGCCACCTCTTTTGAGATCCAGGTTGATGGAAATCATTCCAGGCCTGAAGTCAAAGCTCTCCTTAACAATCTTGAGGATTTCCTTGTCAGGAATCTTTCCAGTCTTGTAAGTGTCAACGAAAACAGAAAGAGGCTCAGGCACTCCAATGGCGTAAGAGACCTGCACAATGCACCTGCGCGCTAGACCATTGGCCACGATGCTCTTTGCAGCCTGCCTGACAATGTAGGCACCACTCCTGTCGACCTTGGTGGGGTCCTTGCCTGAGAAAGCACCACCACCGTGGGCTCCCCATCCACCATAAGTGTCAATAATGATCTTCCTTCCAGTGAGACCAGCATCACCATGGGGGCCACCAATGACGAATCGGCCTGATGGGTTAAGGTGGAAGATGGTTCTCTCGTCAAGGTACTTCTCAGGAATGACAGGCTTGATGACATGCTCCTTGAGATCAGCTGCAATTTCGTCATTGGTCACAGTCTCATCGTGCTGGGTGGAGATCAGGACGGTGTGGACCCTGACTGGGACCATTGCGCCATTGTCGTTGTAGTACTCAACAGTGACTTGGGTCTTCCCATCAGGTCTTAGCCAAGCGCAAGTTCCATTCTTTCTAACCTCAGTGAGGCGGGCACCAAGCTTGGTTGCAAGGACATGACTCAAAGGCATCAATTCAGGGGTTTCATCGGTGGCATATCCAAACATGTGGCCCTGATCACCGGCACCAATCTCTTCTGGGCGCTTGGTGAGATGACCGTGGACTCCCTGGGCAATGTCGGGACTCTGCTGCTCAATGTTGACCAGAACCTTGCAGTGGTCAGCATCAAGACCAACGTCATCAGAGACAAATCCAATAGACCTGCAAGTGTCGCGGACAATTTTCTCATAGTCTACATTGGCCTTGGTGGTAATTTCTCCGAACACCATGACCATGTTGGTCTTTGTGCATGTTTCGCAAGCAACCTTGCTGTCAGGGTCCTGCTCGAGGCAGGCATCAAGGACAGCATCGGAGATCTGGTCACACAGCTTGTCGGGGTGGCCCTCGTTCACAGATTCAGAGGTGAACAAAAAGGACTCCATTCTTTCAAACTGCATTACAACAGAATCATACACCAGATCAATCAAAGAAACTACTCAAAATGCAAACTTGCAGCAAACTAACTTTGAAGAAGCTCAACCAATTTGAAGTAAAGAAAAACATCAACTATATATACATAAACATTAAAATTTTTAAATGAAGTTGCCGATTCTCTTTAACAATGTTCAAGCCGAATCCAAGAGGTTAAGTTAAGCAAGGATCTACAAAAAGTCCTAACCATTTGGACTTCCTTTCTATGGAATGAAAACAATTATGGGCTAGTCTCGATCTGATAGTACTTCACAAAACACTCATCTTCTGTGTCGTAAGTATCAACAATGCCCACATATTGACACGCACACGTTCAACTCGGCAACTTCCCTCAACAAATTACTCCATTCGAAAACTCAAAAAAAAAAAAAAAAAAAAAAAACCTTCACTCCTCCGAGCAAGTAGAAAAACAGAAGACCGGACAAGATAAGACAAAACAGAGAATAAAACACTCAGATCTCACAGATTCCATCTCACTAGAACCAGCACCCTCTCCAGATCCAACAGAAAGTCGGCACATTCAACAGAACCCCACGCGGGAAACGACCAAGAACTCACTCCGCTCAAAAGACTCTCAGATCCTCGGCATTTCCAGACACCCACCACCCGAAACTCCAGATCTACACCCACCTCGACTCGATTCGCCAAAAACCCACCGACCCAAATCCCGAAAAGGCCCAGGAAACACCACGGCCGACCAGATCCAGCGACTTATCCGCAGGAAGAAGCAAAAGCCGCCTCCTTTGACACTTCAAACGAATCAGACGGGAGCACAGAGCAATAACACCCAGAAAACGAAAGCGAGCGAGCGTGACCACAACGGGCAAAAGACGGAGGCTTTCGACCAGATCGAAGACGAAGAAGCAAAAGGGGGGAGTACCTGAATCGAATTGAGAAAGCCTCTTTGTTCGTGCTAAGGACCAACCCCCGAGATGCTAGCAGAACAGAACGCGCTGAATTCCGTAGCCTCCCTCGCCCATTTATAGCCGATATGCACTCTTACCGCGAACCGGTTGAATCGGTTGAGACTCCTTCCTTTTTCTTTTTTTCTTTTTCCCATTTTCTGTGGATTTTTTCTTCTATAAGTAGTCAAGCTTTCGTTCTTTCTTTTCTTTTTTTTCTTTTTTTTCCTTTTTTGGCTGGGAAGAATTGGTTTCGTTTTCAGTAATATTTGATTGGCTTAACAAGTTACAAACTCAACCACCAACCCCGCCAACACTAATGACTAATTAGATCGGAAGAATATCTCAGATAATTTGACTTAGCGGCCTTATCTTTGATCATTTTGTTTTATTTTCTGTGTGGTTTTCTCTTTTTATGTAGTCAAGCTTTCATTCTTTTTCTTCTTCTTTTTCTTTTTTTTAGTTGGGAAGAATCAATTTTGTTTTCATTAAAATTTCATTGGTTTAGAAAGTTACAAATTCAACTACAAAAGTCACCAACATTAATAAAGTCACCAGCATTAATTACTAATTAGATAGAATGAATCTCTCGGATTTTTTAACTTGGTATCATGTCACCAATTCGCTATGACGCTCTTGAAAGAATCTTGCTAACACTCTTGAGAAAGGAATTTTGAGCAATTGCCGTTCTTTGAGAATGGAAACTCTTACACCATATATGCATATTTATATTTGAAAAGTATTATCTTTCTGTTTTAGCAAAGCATATACGATGAGCCTTTAATAAGTGTGCTTTTTAAATTTCTCCTATTAAATCTCCATTTTATATAAACAAGAGGTGAAATGGCAATCCAAAGATAGTCCTGGCAACTAGAGTTTGATTTCTTAATTTCCTCACTCATCGAAATCAACTAGACTTTGGTATTTTTCATCTTACATAATAAGAAATACATCATTTCAAACCAAACTAAATCTTTAGCAATTTATACTTTTATCGTCATCCACGCACAGCAAGTGTTGCGCTTTCATGAGTACATGAATAAGCAATTACGCCCGATTTAGCATGACGCGGGGAGCATTTCCTTCTCATGCTCCAAATAAAAAACATAATTATCTCAACATATAAAATGGAATTAGGTGTCATAGTCACAATTTGTTGCACCAAAGTTTAATGTGAAAGAGGAGGGGGAAGGGGGGGGGGGGGGTTTCGAATTGGGTTTGGCCAAGAAATGTAGCCGTTGGATTTGTCAGGGATTGGTGAGATTCAGATTGGTTGGGGGGGGGGGGGGGGGGGGGGGGGGGGGTTGGTGGGAGAGAAGGACGTCTGCTTGTTTTGAAAAAGTAGGGGACCTCTCTCTCCCATAGGCTGCTGCTTTTTTTGGGTTAAGTGCTAGGAGATTACAGGCTACAGCCGGTTCCTCACCAACCCTTGCCGGTTTTGTGCAGCTTGGCGGCTACAGGCTAGACTTGAGCCGGGGGATAATGTTTAATAGCCGCAATTGGAAGCTACTTTTGTACCCCGAATCTGAATAGTACGAACGTTGAAATGCTTTCTTGATTTGTTTTTGCATCACTTTTAGTGAATATCTACACCGTAAAATCGTTTCATCGGGGTATTATTTGACGATTAGAGTTTTTTTTTGTTTTTTTGGTTATATGTTATGAATTGGCATTCGATTTTTAGGTTTTCTTTGCCTTCCGTTTTTAAATTTCCACATAAAATATATTAAATCCATGACAATTTTGATAATTTAAAAATGATTTTTCTTTCACGTTAATTCTGTCATTGTAAGGGTTTTCAGTTAACTAAGAGTAATCGATCAGAGACACGTGCAAATTGCATATATTGCTCTTTCAAGAAAATCAATTTAATGAAAACACAACTATATAGTTTGTCGCTAAATAATTGAAAATATGATCTACTGCACATAATTAGGCTGGGGCAAGAACATTTGAAATAAATTACTAATCTGTGAAGAAATAAAGTACACAGCTACTTGAATGTTAGGATGAATTTAATGAGAGTCCTATAAGAAAGATTTGATTTTCACGGGATCAAAAAGCGGCCGCGTTTATTCATAAAAATGGAAAAGAAAACTTTTCATTTGGGAATTGCATGGAAGGTATGTTGACTGTAAAAAAGAAAAAAAAAACGTTACTGTGCCTTTTTTAATAATTAAAAGGGCACTGATTTAATAAATAAATAAATAAGAAGAAGAAGAAGAAGAAGGGGCACCAATTGAATTGATCTCTCTAGGTGCCAACATATAGGTCATGTACCCATTATGGAATATTCAAGATTGAGCAATAACTACAATATTGTCCTTCTGGAAGCAACGTAAAATCATCAATATATATTTTTAATAGGCAAAAGGCTTTCGAGAATGTTTTAGGTAACGATATGAGGCTATAAGATTCATGAATCTTTTTTATGAATAGTATAGATTTTGCTAATCGATCTCGGATGATAGCAAGTATAAATTAATTGCACGTATAGAATGGTAGTGACTGTTGGGAGGGATGTAACGGGAGCACAGAGCATTGGCCCAAAAGTTGAATGAACAAACTCGGCTAACATCGGATTTTCCGAGTCTTTCTTAACTTTAGGTGATGTCCCTTTCAAGAATCGATTTTAGTGCATAGGCACAGATGGACCAGTTCTTCCCTATAAGGCGTGACCACCAACAGTTAATAGGGTCGCCATCCATTTTACCTTTTATTTTGACTTAATATAAATAATGCAACGAATGTATCTAGACATTTTCTTAATCCAAAACACTTGAAACTTTCACTGTACAGAAATATTGGCACGTAATTTTACATTTATTTATTTATTCTTAATTTTCTAAAATTTGACTAAGATTTTAGATTTTGATGGAAGAAAAAAAAAAGAAACATTTTACTTAAACTAAAGTGTAAACAAGCATCCCTGAACTATTATACAAGTTATGCCCTCCTTAACTAGGTTGATAACTATAGGAAATTATCAAACTTTTCTGAAAAAGAAAGAACCACCAATTCATCACAACCATTGATGGCGACTTCATCAACAATCTTGATTCCAACAAATTTTTGTTTGCCAATATTAGTTCAAATACCGTTCTCTTGGAATTTGAAGTATAGGAGTAAAAGAGCAGTTCAAACCGAATTATAATGTCGAAGATGACTCGATAGCATGATTAAAACGAGAAAACAAAGAGGAAGTTACCATACACATTTAACAATTTGCAACTTCAATACAAGTATTGACACAATAAAGAGCATATTGTGAAGTAAACAAATTTTCTTTTTACTCTGTTGGCGTTTGCTATGAGAAGAAAGGAAGGGATTTCAGTGCTACATACATGGATTCTAGCATGAGTTCAAAAGTCAAATCCTAAGTATCATAACCCTAGTCCCTATTCAGTTTTGATTGATCCTGTGCTAGAATTTTGATCTGCTCGTGCTTAAGAGATCTTTCAGATGGAAACCAATCAGCAGACATCTCCACAGCTGACAATTTACTTTGACTACCACCAAAAACTAAATCACGATAATATGATATGATATACTATGACATTGGATAATATGGTACTTCTCCATTTTCTTTGCCTCCTTTATCTTGTGAGGGCAAGATGTGAACGTTAGGTAGGACATAACTCAATTTGTGGCTGGGTATATTATATATTATATGTATTTGTACGTACGTATAATGTCTTTGACTACGAGCTAACAAATTGGAGATTTTTTTGGCCAATCAAAGACATCACAACATAGACATCATTCTTTTTTTCTAGGAAAAAATTCAAAAAAAGGTGGGACCATTTTCGCAAAGTAACTCCCCAAGTGGTTGTTTGATGAAGTCCTAGAAATTGGTGACTTAGAGCACACATGACAAAATTTCTAGAACATAAATTAATTTCTTACCATAAATTAATTTCTCAATTTCTATTCCATGGACGAGTTTCTGAGTAAAGAAACTTGTTTGATAATAATTCAAAAATTCTTTTTTGAAATAAAAATTTGTTTGATAATAGAATATAATTTTTATTTATAGGAGCAGTAACAATCGGCATCCGGTGGCTGGAGTTCGACATTCAACGACCAGTATTCGACATTCGGTGATTGACGACGAGCAGCCAAAGTCCAGAGTCCGACGACCAGCAACCGGCATCCAACGTCCAGAGTTCAACATCTGATGTCTAACATTCGGAGTCCAACAACAGGAGGCCAGCGGCGAGTGGCTAGCGGTCGACATTCGACGAGCGATGGCGAGTGGCAGATGGTCGCCGGCGAACATCCGGTGGTTGGTGATAAGCCTTTGGCATCCAATGATTAGTGATGAGCAACCAATGATCGATGGGCATCCGACATCCGGCGACCAACAATTGGCGATGGGTAGCCAGAGTGTGGTGGCTGGCGGTCGGCAGCTGGTGGCTAGGGCCGGTGATGGGTGGCCAGCAACCAGTGGCAAGCGTCCAACATCCCACAAGCGGCAAGTGGGCGACGGGCGATAACAAGAGTAAACGATGAAAAAAATTTTGATTTCTCATTTCTGTTCCAGAAATAGAAAAGCTAAAAGTTTTAATTTTTGATTTCTGCTCAAAATCTATTTTTGAAATAGAAATTTGTTTCAGAAATAGAAAAATGAAATTGCGTTACCAAACGAATTTCTATTTCAAATCTATTCCGATTAATAGAAAAATAGAAATTTTGCTATGCACGCCCTTAGTCTTAAGTGAACCCCAGCTCTTTGGCGTCTCAAATCTTCGCTGCCTAAGAGCCACGTACGTCTCATGTGTTATTTTTAAGGCCGTGTACAAGAGTTTCTTTGAGATAGGCACTACTCTAGGGTTACTTTTCAAAAACCACCCCACTTTAGGGCTTTTTGAAATTTCCCTTCTTCTTTTTTTTTTTTTCATAATGTCAAATAATGCCTAGTGCTGATTGATAATCAATTAAACTTCGCCTAGCATATGAAGTTTTCTATCTCACAAATATTACATGATTATACAGTGGTAAATAAGTACATAGTACTGTACTAGCCCCAAGAAAAAGTAGTACCTCCAGAATTCAAATGAAAAACGTGAATGCACTTATTTATTAAAACCTTTTTCACGGTAAATATTCAAGGAAAACACCACATTGTTCCGTCATTTATTTTATTTTATTTTGTTGGTTTGCGATTGTTCTTTGACCACAAGAGGCTTAACATATCAACAAAAAGAAAATATAAATCTTCAAATAAGCAAATACTTAGAATTTGAAAGAAAAAAAAAATCCACGTCTCGCAAGGAAGCTAACTTTTGCCCATTGGAATACATTAGTGTTTTCTACTCTATCCACAGTTTATATAATTAGCTCATTCTCCATTTCCCAATACATCGCACGAGACCATTTATTAGATTCTCAGATTCCCAACAGTTTTTGGCCATTATACTATTGCACAAATCTTGGAATTTGCCGAGGCCAATAAATAAACAGAAAACAACCGGCAGACTTTCAATGAATGCAATAATTTCGTGAAAATCACTCCAATTACGTGGATTTATATAGAAGGACGGAAAATGCAAAACTTGGTCCACCTTTGGCATTAAACATTTTATTTTTCTATATAATTCAATGACGTGGCATTAAGTAGTGCTTAGAAAATTGAGATATTTTCATATCGTGCTAGTCAGTCAAAATCAGAGATCGTGGAGTTTGGTCACCTACCGAATTTACCATTTTCCTCATAAACCAGATTTTTATCTCGTTCGTTTGTGAATTCAATCAAGAGATTTTAGAGCCATCGGAGCTAAGCTCGAGCCGCTGAAGAAGTGAGCCATGGCTTAGAGCCGCCAACCCCCAAAAGATGACATGTCATTGATGTCAACCACGTGAGCAAATTGACCGGGTCCAAAATAAAATAAATTAAAATAAAGTGGGAGATTAGGAAAATCGTGTCGGGTAGTGACTGATGACAGATTAGTGATGTAATTATCAAAATTTGTGTCGAGAGATTATTGCTCGAGGGCAAACATCCGTGGAAAAAGATCGACCTACCAACTCGGAAGGTTGAAATTTCAAGCTTCACGACTTTGATCTTTCTCCATGTTTCACACGCTGAATCGCACGAGAGAAACGGGAATCGACCGCGCTGGTAATTCGCCATCGCTGTCATCTCTCTCTCCCGCACGCCAATTACGTTTGCATAATACTCCCTACCCTGTTAACCATTTTAGCCGATTAGAGGCCAAGTTTTAACCCGCAAGGCTTTCGTCCGGACAAGATGGACGCGTGGACCGGATCTACTGTAGTGGCATCTGATCGATCATTACGCCCAAGAGCCGTGACATGCCCCTCTTATGATGGGGTCGTTTTCACTGAAGTCAAGCAAAACATCTTTGACTATGGCATGTAAGGTGCGTGCAAATAAAATATGGGAAATAATTAAAGAGAACCGTGGGGGTTAGGTGTCTCTCTCTGTTGCAGCGATGTTGCTATCTCTTTCATTTTCTCGAACCATAGTTAAATGAAAATAAGAATAGTAGCCATGTTGTTGGTCCCCATGATGTGTGCATATATATATATATATGAGAGAGAGAGAGAGGGAGATGTACATAGCTGGATCACTAAGAAATTTCGAGTACCAGGTTTTACCTATTCCGAGGAGAAGAAAGAGAAAAATTTACGACCGTTTCTTGTTCTGCACAAAAGTTGTGCTTTGCCTTAGATCTTAGATCTCCTAGTACTTGTAAGATACTTCTACTCGTATAGTGAAGGTCATAACTGGGCAGATTCACTCTACAAATCTTGCTTCCAATTCAACCACAACCCAGCACCAAAAAGAAAGGGAGAAAGGTCATTTATAAGCAACTTGTCTTAATGGAGAATTGACCCCTATGAGCCTGTTTGTTTTCACTTCTTTTTTCTGTTTAAAAACAGTTTTTTTGTTTTTTTTTCCTAGAAACAAAAAATGAATAGAAACGCTTTTATTTGCATTTTTGTTTCAAATCTATTTTTTTATTCCCAGAAACACATCTATAACAGAAACAATAAACAAAAAAAAAATTATGTTTCTTATTTTTGGAACAAAATTTAGGAACACTTTTTCTCTCTCTTCCATTTTCTTCTATCTTGTTTTTTCTTCTTCTTTTTTCTTTGGCCGGTCGCCGGCCTCGGCCATAGCCGACGACTGGCTGTTGAGGGCCGGCGACCTCATCGGAGCGACGCCAGCCACCGGCGAGGACGATCGTCGCCGGCCCCTGGCGAGGCTCGTCGCGCTGGGCTGGGCGAGCTCGATCTCGCCTAGATCCGGTGAGGCCAAGCTCGCCCAGCGGCCGACAAGGCTCGGCCTTGCTGGGCCACCGCCAGGTTAGTGTCGCCTGGTGGTGACCTAGCAACGCCAAGCCTCACCAGTCGTTGGGCGAGTTCGGCCTCATCGGGGGCCTCGCCGTAGCTGGGCGAGGCCACCGGCCCTCGTCAGCCGGTCGCCAGCGATCGGCCAAAAGAAAAAAAAAAGAAAAAAAAGAAAGAAAATAGAAAAAATAAAATAAAAATAATAAAAATTTAAAAGAAATAAAAAATTATACAAAATTTACCAAACGTGTTTTTATTCTTTTTATATTTCTGAAACAGATTTACCAGACGCGTTTTTTTGTTAAAAAATTGTTTCCTGAAGCATAAATACTTTTTTTTATTTATGTTTCCAGAAACAATTTTTAAACAGAAATTGACTTTCCATGTAAGAACACTAACCCGACTTCAAGACGAACATTTCAATATCCTGTTTTCAATAGAACTTAGAACAGGAAAAGCAAAAAAGAAGGCGATGCTTAAATTGTTGGTCGCCAAAATTCCACACGATATGTGCTCCCCACAACTCCCACATTTTCCACTGTTTTAGTCTTTTAGACTAGTGACTAATCTGAAGAGCGATGGGAATGAAAGAGTACCTTAATTAGAGGTTAAAAGTCAACTAAGTCGAGTGCGGGTGGTAATTTACTAACTACTTGAACACGACTCGACTCCAAATCAATCATCCATAATCGCACTCTAATTAAATAAAGCTCAATTTCTGAAGTACAAGACTGTCTCGATACCGTATTGTCAATGCTCGAATTGAGTTCATATGAACAAGTTTTTAGAAAAGACATAAAAGATTCATAAGTTAACATACCGTGTTCCAAAAGTATGACAAGTCATCTTAATTAAACATAGCTCTGGCTAATTAATCATGCTCGCAAGCCACTTGAGTCAAGTGTTATTGAGCACAAGCTGACCGTGAGATTTCAATTTCCAACGTACTCACGGACTTCTTACGCAACATATGTGACCTATATCAATCCCCAAGACACTCGTTAACGGGACTCAAAAAGACAAACATAAACACAAGGTATTGAGAACATGGGTTTACCCTTCATCTTATTCTTTCAATTGCCAGATACAAGGAGAACGTGAGGTTATATAAATGCGAACTCTGAGCCCCACATGGAGAGAGATAATGAGGACGGGCGGTAGGAACCACGGCTGTTTACGCTGTTCGGCACTTTAAATCCCGGTGTGTCGGTTAGCCCTGTACTGCAACTTTCAGATCCCATATCTTTCCCTTCCTTTTCATTTTGTTTTTGTTTTCCTTATGGACCGACACCCTCAAATTTCGTTTTTTTCATTTACAGGAGCTTTTAATGGCGACGAGCCACGGATTTTTGTCTTCTTCGTTTACGGGGCAGCTCTTGGTCCTATACGAGCAGAAGAGGCCCCCAGCTTGAATGAGACGATATTTCATCACTTCATGGTCCTTCGCCTTTATCTCGGCCGACACCCTCAGGGAACTAAACTAGAGGTTCACTTAGATAATAATAAATACGTGATAGCGAATTAAGGTAAAGCTGATAAGGACTGGAGAACAACTAACGAAAGCTCCCTTCCGGGGGAAGTCGCAACCCATGCCGGCATATCACATGAGAAGATAATTTATTGCATATCAATGGGAAGACCTAGTGATTTGCTTCTTCCTTGAGCATCTCTGTTTTTAACGTTTTCCTAGCAATAAGATCCAGGAGATTGAACTTTACCAAAAAAAAAAAAGATCCAGGAGATTGAACAGAAAACCACAGATTTTGACAGGTACGTGTTGAAATACCCAGTAAAAATGAGATGACAAGTAGATGCAACTCACTGTTGATGGGCCATTTTAATGGTGTGCAAGACACTCAGTTTATATATCAAATCTAATGAGGGATAAACCTTTGGCTTTTCCCTGAAGAACTTTTAGTGGGCAAAGAAAGAAAAAAAGGGAAAACCTTTGATCGTCATTACCGAATCTCAGAAGAAGGCACATGAAATTCGATCATCTGCATCCCTCTTCCAGCTACTGCTATTTGGTACTGGTCCCTGAAATGGGATTAAAATGAAAGGAGCTTTAGAAACTGCCAGAGGAGAATTTTGTGCTGCTCAGGTTTAATGGGGGAATATGAATCACTAACCAGCAAATGGATCTTGCATCCAATGCTTCCGGCTCTGGCACACTAATGATAAAATGAGCAAGCTCCGTTGGTGTACCACGTTCCTTGCTAATCCAGCACCTGACACGCTGATCAAGACCAGTTGAGAAAACCCAAGTGCCGTCTGTCCAAACGCCTTCATAACAATGATGACCACAGTTAGAACTCAAAGAAGAGGAAGGCATTCAAAGGGATTTTGTATTTCATTTAAAGAAATTAAAACTTGCAGAAAATTCAACCAGTAACTCTCCAGAAGTGGAAAAGATATTTTACAAATGAGTGGCATCCCTAATGGTAATAAGAAAAAAACAATTTGGAGTTGACGATGTGCAAACAACGTCAAGGACAAAGTGGATAAGATTCAAAACTATGGAACAAAGCAAATATCATTAAAGATGCGCACAAAATATGTAGTTTGTAGGAAACGATACTCTCTTGAGGAAAAATTGACAAATCCCAATGACTGACCTCAGAAAGTTCAGAGCGAGGGGATGTAAAGGTCAAAAGTAGAAGAAATAATTGCAGAAGACATGCAACTTTGACACAGATAGAATCAAGAACCAAAATATCAACCACTTATTTACATGTTCAATTCCAAGATAAGGCAATTAACTTTAATCACATGTAACGAAAACAAAAAGATTTGATGTAACCTCTACCTTTTACAGCAGAGTTGTGAGCAGAAGCAATTTTTTCCTGAGAAATGAATTCAATTGTACACTTGGTTTTCTGGTTCTGCTCATCAAGAAGAAATTCCTCAACGAGTATAGAATTTCTGATGTCTGAATTTGGAACATCTGGAACTTGGACTGGGGGCTGCACCAACACCTCAAATTTAAGAAGATGAAGTGCTTGATCATCACCACCACTGACTAACTGGTACAGAAAACGACCATCGGAACTTTGGCCTTGTTTTGTTTCACAAATGTGGAGGCAATTCACGCCAGATTGGTGAACACCATTAAGAACATGGAAAGGATTTACTTCAATAATTTCAAATGAGGAATTAGCTGCATTGCTATCTAACTCAGGGGAGGCATCTAGCATAGAAGATGAAGACCCGCAGGCAACACCGCCAGTCAATTTCCTGTTTAGTTCCTTTATAGCTTTCGCAGTAACAGGATCATTGATTGGTTGTTCCTTACAAGCAATTTTGCTCAGCGATCTCCACCATCTTCCACCCTGGCTTCCTCTCCCAGTCCGTGGCCGTTTCTGAAAATCCATGACCTTTTCTAGATGGATATTTGACAACCGCCTCATAAAGGCTTCAACACTTTCAGTCAGATCCCAGAAAGCAATGCTCCCATCAGTGGCTCCGCTAATCACGACATATACATTCCCAATCTGCACATTTTCTGGAATTCCAAATGCAAGATCAAATTAAGAACTTTTTTCAGGAATACATGACATCAAGCATGAATAAGTCCAAAACACGACCTCTCTAAAGATTATAACTGTAGACGATAGCATTTGAGTCGAAAAATTGTGGATATGATGTCAACATATTCTAAACAATGCTTTAAGGTCAATAACCAACCATCTGGTAATTGACATCTTCGAATGATGACATGCTGCAATGACAGAACTGGTGATGATAGAGGAACCATCAGAGCAACATCAAACCTGCAATAGGGTGGAGAAGGAGAGACTATGTTTGAGTAAGAAAAAAGAGGGAGCGCAGACAAGGAACCATTCTAATAAGCTCCTTGAAATTACCATAGACGATAGGGTAAGACAAGAGCTCGTATTGCAAGTGTAGCATCTGAACAAGCAACGATAATAAAACAGACAATTAACCTGAAATGAAGACAAGAAGGAAGATAAGACAAAATGCATCAGAATTTGAGAAAGTTACACAACAACACCAAAATAAATATGCCCACCTAGAACCAGAATGTCTAACGAGAAAAGCAGTGACAGCTAGGTATCTCCAGTCATCTTCATTCTTATCAACTGCAGATACTTTTGACTGCAGAGCCTCACTATCAGGCAGAAGTGATTTACATCTTACATTGGTGTCAGAGACACCGATTAGCTTTTTAATGCTTCCTGGTTTTTTGGAAGGCACCGAGTACTTAACTGGCATGTCCGTGGAAAGCCATTGGAATGAAAATGTAGAGGATCCAGCTGATGAAGGCAATGAACTATTTTCGGCTTCTTGTAAATCAGTAACGTCATCTTCTTTCCCATCCTGTTTTCTTCTTCTCAGCAACCAAGAAGTCAGAACACGCTTTGCACCAACAGAAATAAGCAATGATGGATTACATTCATCCTCCATAAGTGTTCCCTTTATATCCTTTGGGAGGTTCTCTATACCCTTTACATCAGACACGCTAGTACCTGATGAGGTTGTATGGATATTCGAAACACAACATATTGATCTGACAGCTGATCCACCAACATGCTCTCCAAGTAATTTGGATGAAGACCAATTGTCAGTGCACTGAGTATACCTAAATCAGGCACAATTAATTCAGCTTAGTATGTGAGTTGGGTATTCCTTAATTTGCATCTCTAATTGCTCATTAGATGAGATGATGAAACCACATTATTAAGAAACTAGTATTAAATCTGCATGATCCCTAGAAATAGATGGTTGGAAGTTTGACAGATCACCATAAGACTAGGATTTGTCATTGCATAGTCATCGATAAGTTCAACAAAATAATGTGACTCCATACAATATGGCAGGCAGACAACGAGATTTCCTTCTTTGTGTTTAATAATCATCAATTTTTAGTTTCACGATATCAAAAACAAAATCCAGAGTTATCAAGGATAAAAACTGAGATGGGAGCTTCAAAGTCCAGATACAAAATGCTTTTCACTACCTATGCAGTTGTTTTAACCTTGTTTCCCAGATTTAATTAAAAAAAATGTCTAACTGAGGATTTCTAAATTGGTATCAAGTTCTTATAGAAAACAACAAATATCAAAATAAAGAAAAAGGAGGGGACAGAAACAAATTGAGAAAGAATGAACAGAGAAAAGGTAAATGAGAACAAGATCCAATTAAGCATCGCAAAGCCCAACTAGGTTCTAAAGATTGCGTGTGAAATGGCAGGGGAGCTAGAAAGAGATATCATATAAGGGAAGAATTGGCAACACAAGAGGCTCTAGTAAGCTGACTTTGGTTCGGTGATTCTGACAAAAACCAGCTATATTATGTATGTACATTGATCGAGAGATTCACTGCACTGCATCTGCCAGTCTATTACCAGCTATTGTCAAGTGGAAGTGAATAACCTTTATCTTAAAATTTCAAAAAACTTACTGAGTGTTAACAAAAGCAGAGTTATGTCAATCCGTTGTAAAAGAGAGTCATTACAATACCTAGTCAGCCTCACTGTCCCATCCTCACAACCAGTCACAATCCAACTTGATTGTTTATTTTTTCGGAGCTGGAAATCTCCAGTGACAAAGCATAAAGAATGCACCTCCCTTCCATGGAACTGCAAACGTAGATTTTGAGGGAGTATCTTGTCCTTTGAGTCCTTTATCCAGTGTCTACGGATGTAAATAATATCATCCTGGAATGGACAAGTTAGAACAAAAGCAATATTTCAAAGTGGAAACTATATGTTATTTTCCCAAAGTATGCTTGACCAGAAAAACATGCATATACGAAAAGAGAGCCTGTTTCCTTATAAAGTGCGTCAATGCACGGTTTAATCTGACTACTAAACACAAATCTTACAGCAGAGAGTGGGCAAGATGTTAAAAAAGGATAGGAGAAGACTTTAAAAAGATGTGAATAAAGACTTGAAATAAGATCTTGAGCCTTGGATAAAGAAACTTGATACAAGATAGAATAAAGGCATAAAATGGTTAATGTAGCCAACCCCATGTACTTGAATAAGATAAGGCATAAGATGACTCATAACCCTTGGATCATACTAAAACTTGACAAAATAGCGTAAGATGAATCATGTAGCCAACCCCAGTTAGGAGAATAAGAATCTGTTCTGCATGCCAATTTCTTCGAAGAGCCGTGGCGTCGGAAAAGAGTGAGGATATTATCAGCCTGAATGATTAGATCATAAGCCAAAATTTACAAACTTTGGAAGGGCTTTCTCCTAGGACTCAATTAATAAAAGGTCAATTGAATTTGTTCTGCCGAATTATTTCATCTTCAGTAGGCCCATTTATGAGGTGAGACGCACCGCTAGTCCTGCTATTCAGTTACTGGAGACAACCAACTAGTGGCAAAAGTGTCTCAGACAATCAAATAAAATGATGTCAGATTTTTCCACAGATAAATTCCAACGATCAACTAAATGATGTCAGGTAATTATAGAAATAGATTTCTGATGGGATTCACTAATTCTATCTCCAATGTGATCTCACTTCCGTATGATAACACAAACAAACCTTGACATAAGCAAAGCAGTTCTTCATCTCTGGTACATCACCCAGATAATAAGAATGTGGACGCCGCCAACCACCACATGAAACTTGCAGGACCTGTTCCAGTGGTAATGTAAGAAATTACAACAAATGTCTATCCCATGACACGAACAAGAGAAGAAAAGAAAAAAAATACAAATAACAAATTAAACAAATAAATGAAGAGAAGAAAAGCAAGAGAACCTTAGCCTCAGTTACTAGGTTCCATATTATAAAATCTGTGGATGCAAAACCAGATGCATAACTGCCACTTGTTCTGTAACCGGTAGATTCATTTTCAGTGGAAACAGATTCAATCATGCTTAATTCTTTCACCTGCTTCATCCCTACAAAATTTAAAGATTGCAGACCTTTGTCATATTCCATGTAGCATATGCATCCATCAGCTCCAGTCTGAAACCACAAAGACTGTGTGTCATTTAATGTAAAAATGTCCTGGCAGACACCATTCCCATGGTATAATTTAAACATGTTTGCCTCAAGAGAGATGCACATAGTAAAGGTCTTACAGAACGTAATTCAATGTGATTGAAACTCATGTGAGCCACTGAAATGCTGGAAACTGCTGAGATGCCATGGGCTCCTTTAAAATGGTTTACTGGAGAGATTTTAGCTGCTGACACGACAAAGGTATCCAGCAACAGGTCCTTCAATAAAGGGAACAGAACCAGATTACCCCGTAGATCCCCACAGATCAGCAGCTGCAACATCAAGCAAGATGATCAGGTCCATCTGGACTCTGCACAACACAGACTTGTTGATAATAAGGTTGGGTTTCCTAAAAGTAGTGTTTAATCAAATATTTGGTGCAGAAATTACATGTTTTGGAAAATTGATAAAATGAAGATCGCTGGCTATGTTGGAAGGGAGATGATTTTCCTTTTTTTCATAGCCCCAATGGCTATCAGCAATGGCCAAGGTTGGACACAGTAGATAATCATGCACTTGCTACAAAAGGATTTTTCTAACCTGTGACCGTTGAAATGGGCATCCATGATATCTTAAATGTTAACCTCAAGATGTGGTCAATATAGTGCAACAGATAATGTGAGTTATGACAAACAAAATAACACTGTTTTCAAGAATTTAGCATTTGTATCTCCTTTATAGTATAACAAACATTTAGCTTACTTATAGATACATTTTATTATAGGTTTTCTTACAGTTGATAATGCCAAAAAGGAAGTGTGATAACAATGATCACAAGCATATACCTCGCTCTCAAATGCCACATCCAAGCACATAATTCGAGCCCCCAAATCTGATTTGAACTCTGCAATCAAGGAAATCTGTGGACTGTTTTCTGGATAAAGAGAACTAGATTGTGAAACCTCGAAGAATCTCCAAAGTTTCAAGGCTCCTCTAGGGTCAGCAGTGAAAATGAACCTAGAAGTATGGAAACCAAAGACGATTTATAAGGACCTAGAAAAAATCAAACACCATAAATTTGAGCAACAAACAAATAGCAAAGGCTAGCTTTTCAGAGACTAGAAAGCTCTTGTGCACATCAGTAGACAATAGTTTCAGAAACTTGACTTCAAGCTTTTACTACATTGATACGACACAAAACCCTTAGGATCACCATAGTGCACTTCAAATTAAGTGTGCCAGGGAAAAACATACCAGATCCTGAGTCCACTCCACTTCCATAAGTAAAAACCATCAGATACATTGCTATCCTCAGACTTTAACGCCCTTACAATTACAACAATAGTTCTCCTACATTAAGCATCTCCTTTTGTTCCCAATACCCCAAAGCGACCTGCCTAACAAGGTTTTGATGAAAGCATTTCTTTCCTAAACAAACAAGGTCTACTTGTTGTGTTACCAGGCCAGTCCCTTTCTCCTCGTTCATCCCCTACAACCAAACTCATGTTTTCCTCTACAGTGTTGGCCACAAGGAAGTTATACAATGAATTAATACTAACTTATGATGAGGTTCCAACAATGTTTAGTCATTCCTTTGAGAATTTAATTATCAGCAGTTCATCGACATGTTGCAATGTTCAAGAAGAGAGTTTACCTATGTCCTAGTGATTTGCACCAATGGATTCCCAAGAGCTGTCGATCCATTTCAGCTGCCCAAGAGAAGCTGGTGCTCACTTTAGGAGAATCAGAATTCTTCACAACTCTGACAACTGTTGTCCATCCTTTACCGTCTCCAACAGCAACCCAATCATCAGCATCAATCCGAGGATCATATGGATTTGAGGGCAACAGTTCCATACAAATAATTTGCACCTCATTACTTACTTGAGCAAGTTCAGTCCACCTTAGATCGCCATCATTGCATAATTTAGCATGATAGAGATAACCGTGATTAGTGGCAATATACATCACATCTTCACATGAGAAGCTCAAGCATCGGACATACTCACTTTTGCTGCAACAAGTCATGAAAAATCTGTTAAAGCATCGCACATTACTTGTCTACGCAGCTTATATGATCTTTCTATACATGTGATCTTTCTCCACCTCATAGCTTAAGCTTTTACATTGGACTTTCTAACATGTTACTTAAGGTCTGTCGCATCAGATTCATTTCCATTGTGAGGCTCCCTATTTGTCATTTCCAAGAACGTCTTAAGTCTGGTTTGAATGCGAAAAGGGAGTTAAAATATCCCACATCACTTGTCCATTAGGTTAATATGCCTTTATATACATTGGGTCTCCCTCCACCTAATTACTTGATCATTTAGGTTAGACTTTCTAACAAAACCAACAACAGTGCAGGAAATAAGGAAATGATAAAATAAAGTGAAAATACCAACAGAAAAAGAAATATGAACTTCTTAAATGCCATTTCAAACACAGAAAAATGTCCATGTCAAATCTTAATTCACTCTCAAGTCACAGCTCATTTACCCTGCTCATCAATGTGACGAAGCAATGGCATCACAACAGATTCACTAGAAACCCCAGGAGAATAATCTTCAATCATATCATTTCTTGACAGTTGGCCAGCTAAAGCAAGTTCCTTTTCTTTCCTGGACCTTGAAGAAATGCATGAAGTTTTTTTTTTTTTTTTTTTTTTTTTGGGGGGGGGGGGGGGGGATGCATAAAGTATATTAACCACCATTATTGTACTTTGTACTTCCCAATAGTAATCGAACACCAACAACATGATTCAACATCGAGATATTTAGTCTTTCCCTATTTTTCAGTACAACGGAATCTAGATTTTTCAAATCTAAAGTAAGCTAACATTACCTGTCCATGTGTCCGCTATGACCTGATGAATTCGGAAGATGTGTAGTAAATAGCTCAGTTCCGTCACTCAAGTCTTTTATGTTGGACTGTTCTGCGGAAGCCTCAGCTAAAGAAGCATCCAGTTTATGCACTTTAATTGCAGAGTCAAAACCACCAGTGACAAGGAGTGAAGACCATGGATCATAGAGACACCGCCATATACCCCTTCCACTGAAACACAATAGTGGCATGCCGATAGCAACTCATCATTGTATTGATACCAATGATATTCATTGAGGACAGTCATAGACTGAAAATATATACTTCTACCAAAAAAGAAAATTATAAAATAAATAATTCATTGGGATGCAGACAATTGGAATTTGTTTTTTCAATGAAACAAATAAATCCTAGAGGCAGCATTATCCAAAAATGAAGGCACAAAAAATCCAATGGGGGTTGAGAATTTAGATTTGCTTTATGCCAGCTTCCTAGCATTCTCCTTTGCAAGCAAGGTGTCAACAATGTACACAGTGAAATCTTCTCTAAAATTGAAAAAGGGCAAGCACCACCATCACATGTGGTGTGCATTTGAATCAACATCAATGGAAAAAAGAAAACAACTCTAATAACTTACATATGCTCTTTGATGACATCATGCTGTTGTCCATCCAGTCCCCACACACGACATGAGCAATCCTCGCCAGCAGTAACAATCAACTAAGTAAAATCACAAGAAATAAAAGTTAGTCACATCACTCAGAAAAGACGCCCATAAGAATAATGAGGACTTCATTCCACGGAAACTCTTAAAAAGATGGTCATAACATCGAGTGAGCACTCTCAGTACTTGAATATGAAACAAAATACATGAAATGCCTATGAGGGTGACATTTGAACTAATCTATACCAAAAACCAAATCTCTAGTACCAATTGCTTTACTTTGATCTTACAATGCGGTTCCTATTGTGCCTTTTTTATACTTCAATGCAAGTTCAAGGCTTTTTCATAAGAACCAGCCCGACGACTAATTTATTTAGGAAAGAAAAACACGTTCCAAAATGCTAGTAAAAAGAAATACAATGTGAGAGACAACTTCAGACACACTAGCAAAAAGAAATACAACAACCGTTTAGTTTACATTATTGCCCAAGATTAAATTTTTAAATTACTAGTTCTCCAGGAATGAAGGTCCAGTTCATTAAACACAAAAGAGCCTTCCATTTGCATTTGATGAATCCAATATGGCTCATGTTACACCAGCTTGCGTATAAACCATCGCAGCAACTAAAAGTCCAAAGCAACTACTTTATAGCTCTCGTCAAAGTAGCGTTCCACAGGCAAATAACAACAGGAACATCAATGTCACTCAACTCAAAAGAACACTTACACACAGCTTAAAATAGATAATTGGCATTGTCGAAATATTTCCATGCCATTGCCTTCTCAGCGGTCTTATATCACTCTGTTAACGAAGCTTACATTATCAGATATATAGCAATCCCAAACTCGAGCACTGTGTCCAAAAAGCAATCCAACCTTCCCCGCATCTTCAGAATATTGCAACTTGCAATGAACTTCCCAAATACGTGCACTGCATGCATAAGAAAAGTGAATCAGCAATTTTTCCATCGTGAAAGCCATTTGGAAAAATTACACTGGCGCTGCAGGGTCTAAAAGATCAACCTACGATCATCAGATACAGAGACGAGTTTGGAGCCATCAGAGGACCATGCAATTCTAAATATTGAACCTTCATGACCAACAAGTCTACAGATGTGATAGGCTTCATAGCGAAGACATTCGTGGAGGAGACTGTTGCCAGCACAAGAGTTTGTCAGGCCTTCTTCTGTGAGCTCATTTGAAGATGGAGCATCATGATTGGGAACCACTTTCCAGATCAAGATCTGTCCAATACATTCATGCAATTTGCTTAAGTTTCAACCAGAAGCAAAAAAGATGCAGGGCAATAGCTAGCAAAACTGTCCGACTCAGACTTTTAGTAAAATTTCAGGAGCAAATACCAGATAATCAAAGAAAGCCATTTTCTAATTTAAATATTTCAAAAGGAACAAATCAAAGAATGACATGAAAAAAAGAAATTCACGGACAAGAAAAGATGCACCCCTTGCAACAACCGAACAAGGAGAACTGATGCAGAAAAGTCGAGTTTCACACTAAATCTCAAATGTTAAAGGGGTAAAATGATCACATGTTCACCAAAAAGGACTGAAATCAGAACGTGTGCAATACAAATTCACAATATATAAAGATTGAATGATTCGCCACCTCATTGTAAATTGTTCCAGATGCAACTTGGAGATCTTGAAGATTGTCACCCCACAACCGCATGGAGTACAGAAGGCATCTCTCTGCATTTACAATCAACCCAAAGTTAAAAAAAGAGGAAACTATCAAATCTTTTTCCCTTTTATATTGATTTTTGTTTTTGCAGGGAATTGGGACAAGGGGACGAGGCTTGCAGATTATATATCCGGGAAAAAAAGAAGAATAAATAGGTATACAGAGTTGTCACTGTATCAACTAACGAAACTGCAATACCCTCATACTACTATAATACAATTTGAAGAGCGGAAAAGAGCAATAAAAATCGATGACTAACCAGGGGAAGAAACTGCAAGAACGAAGCTACATTTATCGACGTCCCAAAGGCGTATGGAGTTGTCACTGCATCCTATAGCAACGGTAAGACACGTCTGCAGCTCATCCTCAGAAGTTCCATTCTCCTACTAACCGAAATTCTCGACTCAATGAAAACACCGCGAAAAAAAAAAAAAAAGCAATCAAAGCTCGAACAGTAGATTTGTCCCGAACCAAGAAGACGGCCGAAGCCTCTCACCTTCAAGAAGCGAACATCCATAACCCAGTGGCTCAACCTCGGCGCCGCGGAAACCAGCTCCAAATCCGCGGACAGCAGAGTTCCGCTCCCCTCGCCAGCTCCCCTTCCGAGCCGCACGGACAGGCGGAACAGCTTCACTCTCCTCTCACCGTACACGGCAATGACGTAATCGAGCGTCGAAGAAGACGAGGACGATCCGCCGGGGAAATCGGCGCGGCTGAGGACGATCCCGTGCACGCGGATCCCCCGAAAGACGTAGAACGTCCGCACCATGGCCCCGGACGCCAGGTCGAACAGCGACACCTGCGAGCCGGAACCTGCAGACGGGAAACGGAAGGAGCACGCAGGTCGGTCTCGCGATTCCGAGTCGAGTCCGCGAGAGAGAGAGAGAGAGAGAGAGAGAGTACCGGCGAGGAGGAGAGGGAGAGGGGAGGGAGAAGGGAGGTGGAGGAAGCAGAGAGCGGAGATTTCTCCGAGGTACTGCCCGCCCTGAATCCGCCATCCGTGCCGCCGCTGCTGCTGAAGCTGGTCCTGCTGGTGCTGCTGCTCTACGGGGTCCGCCATTTGCGCTGCGAAATGCGGAGCTCTGGCTCTTGCCGTGGTGCTCGCCGCTCGTGCTCTCGGAGCTGCTGGTGTGCGCGCGCTTCGTAAGGTTCATGAGAGGTTTTTGCCGTGCCCCGAAAAGGAAGAAGAAGAAGGGTTAAAAAAAAAAAATATATATATATATATATATATATACTTATATTTATATAATTTTTTTTAAAAATAAAATAAGAAAGAAGAAGGGAAAAAGAAGAGCGAAAAAATTAAAATGAGAAAGGGGGGGGGGGGGGAAATGCGGTGAGCGTGGATCGAACACGCGACCTTCAGATCTTCAGTCTGACGCTCTCCCAACTGAGCTATCCCCGCCTTGCTGTCCTCTATTGCTCTTAAAATAAATATATAAATTTTGTAATATGGTTAATAGTATTAACTTAATACCGTGGACCAATCGAATTTAAGTTGCCGTATCCATTCTTCTTCCTTCCCACCTTTCCAGACTCTTCTTCCTTCTCCCTACCTATCTCTCTCTCTCTCTCTCTCTAGTTTCTGCGCAGAGGATCGGGAAGATGACCTCCTTCAAGGACGAGTTCACATTCGGTTCGTACCTTCTATCTCTCTCTCTCTCTCGATCGATCGATCGATTCTACGCACTCTGTCGTATGTTCGATCGAAATGCTCGAGACTAATCCACCCCAATTTCTTCCTTCTGCTGCCACTGACAGAGGAAAGGTTGGACGAGTCGCGCGACATCATCGCCAAGTACCCCAACCGCGTCCCCGTGAGTAGTCCCCTCCAACATCTTCTCCTCCTCAAAATCCCCCCCTTTCCCCGTTTCCCCTTTCCCCCCTTACTAGCCCGACAGCGGTGATATCGGGATGTGGGTCTGGTTTCTGATTGCGTTGCCCCAACGATTGTGGCATTTTGTTTTGTCCATAGAAGGTGTTCTGTTCGTTTTCGGCGCATGATGTTTTGTTTTTTCTTTAGCCTTTTTGAGCGGAGCTGTTTGCTTGACGCGATCCACCGATTCCTTGCAGGTAGTTGTGGAGAGATATTCGAGAACGAAACTTCCTGACATGGAGAAAAAGAAGTAAGTCGAAAAGGGTAGTTTTGCTTTGCATTAGCATCACTCGAGCAGTGTGCCCGCGATGTACAAGCGGAAGCTATGAATGTTTCGTTAGCCCACTCTTGCGTTCTAGCTGTTGATTGTAATTATCAAGCTCTGTGGTTCTTTCTGGCTTGCGCGAAATAGTACGGTTTCTTCCTGTATGCACCGCGGGTTTGCTACGTTAAGTTGTGGCGTAGATGGGTACTTGTTATGTGGACATTCGAGGCCCCCAATGGGATGTGCAAACAGGATAGCCGCCGTCTCAGATGACAAATGGTCTTGGCAGCTATCTTGAGCGTCTCTTGTATCTATCAACTTCAGTGCTCGCTGCGTCCTTGAGAAATGAGAGCTGCTGTTGAAAAAGTCATGTCCTTTAAAGCTTCTTGTTGACCCAGTTGATGAGCAAAACCATTTAACGAGTATTGTTGTGATGGTTGTTGGCGTGTTCTGATGAAAAATATTAGGGAAAAGTGGCGATGTATTGTCCATTACCACATTAACCAGCACTCCAAGCGCAGCAGTGAGAGAGGACATCAAAACTAATGCAGCTTTGTCCTTAACCGTGGTGCTTTGTTTTTGCTTTGACAGATTTTTGGTTCCTCGAGACATGTCCGTCGGACAGTTCATCTACATCTTGAGCAGCAGGCTTCGCGTGCCTCCTGGAAAAGCTCTGTTCGTCTTTGTAAAGAACACACTGCCACAGACAGGTAAATTTTGCCTTTTCTATCTTTTAACTATATGAATGAAAGGCGTGGAAGCTTTGCATTTATCGCCACTTCTTTTGATTGTTTGCTGCAGCCAGTTTGATGGACTCTGTATATGAATCATATAAGGACGAGGACGGATTTCTGTACATGTGTTACAGTAGTGAGAAAACCTTTGGCTCGCAAATAATGTAGATGTGTGGTTAATGGCATCTTGTGAACTTGAAATGTGTCAATTCATTGTACACCACATTTTGCATTGCAAGATATTCAATGTCTATTTGGTGTAATTTCCTTTTGTGCCTTTGTGAGGCTCACTCACTCTCTGCTCAAGCCTCAATATACACAAGTAATTGTTTACGTTCTTTTTCTTCTTGCATGTTCGCACTGCTTTCAATTGCATTTTTTCTGAGTATTCAGAGTGAAGTCGTCGGGCAGTCAGTCTCTTTTTCTAATTGACATGCTCATGCCTTGGGAGTGCCTTTGTTCAGCGGAAAAATGTTCTGGGTAGTTTTCTTAACCTTCAGATGATGTTTTCTCCGAGAAACACTTGAGAACGATCACTGCATCCCACGGATTCTGACTTTTCTAATGGCAAGAGTTATCTTTTGACATGTTTCCTAACATTTAGCCACTGGCTCTTGTATGATATTGAATATTCGGGTTAAACTCAATGTAGAGGGTCATGTCTTTTTGAGCTGGACTAGGCTCGATCATTGAATATAAAGTCAGAAGCAAGTTGAGCTTGTACTCAAGATTGAGATAGAGCCAGAGATTTAAATATACAGTTTATGTATAAAAATTGTGGCATTTTATGCAGCTTCGACAAAAATGCAGGCTGTACCAAATTATCACAAATAGCGGCGCTTATACATTGCCTTAAGTACAAGGTTTGGCTAATGGATTGGTAAGCCTAAACTTAGCTCGGACAATTCATGTTTAAGTTCGAGTATTTAGCATATTTTAATGGGTCGATTAAAAATCCAAATAAAGTAATGGGAAAAGCTAATGCCCTTTCGGTACTTTTTTATTTTCAAGAAAAATATCTTTATAGGTAATCTAGATTGATTTTAATTAACTTTTCAAACATATGAGGTGATCAATTGCACAATTCACCAATTTAACACCTAAGAAAATATTAAACAAATTACAGGACTTATCTCGTAGCAATGAAAGTATTTGTTAGGTCAAAATTCATATTGAATGGCTTAATTCTAATAACGGACAATTTCTAATCAAATGGATCTAGCAACAATTACTAAATGACATGAACCTAATTCTATATAACATGCGCATGATATTTTTGTATTTTCTTTATAAAAATTCATAGTTAAAAATTACTAACAATAAAAATCTAATTGAAGTGAGCTATTTTAAGTTAGGAAATAGACTAATCTAAATCCTATATTAACTTAGAAATTTATCTCGACATGCAATTAATTCCAAGATATTATCTAACCTAGATATATCTAAACATGCATTCTAATATAATTAGAAATTTATCTAACTATTCTATGATGCAGTTCGATCTAGGAAATCAATTGTAATCTACATGATATGCAAATGCAATCTATTTTTTTGTATTTGAATTAGGAAACAATATCTAATCAACTTGATTATTTTGCTAATAAAATCAATAAAGTAATCTTAAGCCTTAAAAATCAAAATGTCAATTTTATTAAAAAGCCTATCATTCAAATATGCACATAAGATATTGAAAAGCATAAATTAGGCAATAAAATATACAAATTAAATTTAGATAAGATAATTATCTAATTCCGTAAATAATATTGCCAAATTTGAACCAAATGGAATCCTCTCAACGGATGACCGGTGGTGACTCACGGGTGAGACTCGACACGGTGAAGAGGTGGTGCTACAACACCAAGGGCTGTTAGACGAGTGGCGCAGGCCGGCGAGGCTTGCGGATAGCAATTTGCGTTGATGCTTCTTAGCACAATGAGACAATTCTTGGTGATGTGCACAAGGTTGGGATTAAAAACTGTTAAGAGCAATTCACTGGAGACTCCACAAACACCAGGAGTTTTGGACGTGATGAGGGTAGCAACGGATGCTTGAATAACACGCGGCAACTTTCGGATGCTCTAACAGTCTTAGCCGCTTGTGGGAAACCGATGATCAGCACCACAACTCGTCGTCAGGGTTGTGGCTGGGCTCGGCAGCATAGCAAGTGAAGAGTAGGAGACGTCATGGACACATTGGACAGCAGCTCCGGCCAACGGGACAACGGCTTGGTCGTGGTTGGCGTTGTCGGAAACGTGGCCAAGTAGCGGCGCGAGTCGCTGGACGTCGTTGGGCTCCCTTTTTCAAGGTGCCCGAGATGCTTGCTGCGCCGAACTACGTACGGATGGGGGCGTCGGGGAAGCTGCGGAAAGCGTCCAGAATTTGGGCAAAGGACACGACTTGCCCAGGAAGGAGATCGTGCCACCGCCTTCTCTTAACTTGTGTAGCCCCCCTTTTATATGCAAAGTAACAGTGCCCATCAAAGAAAGAAATCACATGGCGCGGCCGAGGACACGATTTTGTTTTCTTCTAATTGCGGATTTTTTCCTTGGACGAATATGTATTCTTCCCTTTTCTTCTTCAACCGAATATTTCTTCTTTCTATTGACTAATCCCATACATTAACCCACCTTCCTTTCTGATCATGGGTATGTGAACATGCCGACCAAAATATTTCGTGGAGATATTCATTCTTGTTTCAAAACAAAGATATATTGCTCAAAGAATAAAACATCCTCCCATATGTGATATCACCACTTATTATTTCGATATTTCATCGAAATCTTCCAATCTAATCGCGTGAATATGTAAAAGATTTACCGAAAATTGGAAGAATGATATGAATCTTTTCTGAAAATATCAAATCACCATTTTTCATAAGTAAATTTTTGGTCATTGAGCTTGAGTCAATTTGCTCTCCCCGTGGCCCTAATCCAACTCGTCAAATTAAAGCTCAGAACTATCAATTTAAATCCATATGTCACGATCCAATGCAAATGCAATAAATGAATGATCGGATCGTCAAAATTTAAGTGTCAACACTTAGGTTGGCAAGAGAGAGAATCCACAACCAACATTTCAGCAAAAATTAAGCCAATGCTGTAGGACAAACATTGTCGAATCAGTTATAAAGGTAATGTCGCACAACTCTGTATTTCAACCAAAACCGGACATTTATATATAGTTTGTCAACAACACCCAAATCAACAGCAATTAAAGAAGCGGCTGATGAGGGGCGCAAAATATTTTAACAAAAGAAGTATAACGCCAGAGGGCCATTGCACCGGAAACAAAAACTAAACCAAACTACAATCAACGAGCCTAGCGCTGTAATTCTCATATGAAAAGTGACCTTTGTGTATACCACACCTTGCTGTGGACCAGGCAACCCATGTGCATAAAAAATGGCCAAGTATCGACCATCATGCCTTCAGCCATCAGCCTTGATGCCAAAGGATAGTTTGCCGAGCACCTAAATGGTGCTTACACACAAGATGAGCTCAGAGAAGTAGACATTTTCACATGTCTCGAGTTCAGTCATAATCTCTGGAATCCCCAAAGAGCTTCATAGTCCATACTCCTATAGCAGAACCACTTAGTGCTTCTAAGAGAAGAGCTTTTGACCACCGCCATTCTTCCAAACCCCACGCACAGGCAATGCACCATTCGGATCTTCCCTGCCTTTTGATCTGTTATCCACTGGATCAGGATCGGAATCAGAATTCTTCAGGTCTAGAATTGCAGCCTTTGAGTCCTCCCCCAAACGAACTCTGTGAAATTTCGACATTTTCTTCCGTTGCTTACCCCCTCCACCTCCACCTCCACCTCCATCACCAACGCTGTTACTAGTTCCACCACCCCCAGCAGATGCCTCCGATTTTGTTTTATTACTAGAACTCAGTGATAATTGCTTATCACCATTGGTCACTACTTTTGATTTCCCATTGACAGATCGGTATCCATCCTTCAATAAAACCTCCACCTCTTCTTCTGGCGGCTTGTACTTTGACTGCATCTCCTGAACGGTGCTCATAATGCTATCTGCCAACTTATTCTTCCGGTTGCCATCAACAGCACCAGTAGACTTACCCTTACCTTTCCTGTTACCACCACCATTCCCTAAGATGTCCCGACTCCAACCACTTTCCCCAACACCACTCCTTCGCATTCTAGCATTATGTGCTTCAATAAGTTCTCTTTGTTTCTCAGTGTCAGGGCATAGTCTAGCCAGATCAAGAATCAAATGTGACAATCCAAAATTCTGCACATAATCAAGGTATATTTCTGTGTCAATTGAACCCTGACGATAGTGAGCAGAAATCTCTTTGAAAACAGTGAACTTCTCTTGGTCACCATCTAAAGCAGCCTGTATCTTTTCTACCAGCGATCTGTTGGCAGAATGGACATCTTCCACCTTTGGCAAAACCTGGCTCGTGGGAGCCATTTTGCGCACCTGACTAGCAGAGACCGGCGGAAATTCTGAAGGCTCCATAGATGCCCTTGCAGCAAGATTAGGTGCTGATGAAGAATGGGTCATCTTATTGGTGCTACTGCTTTCAGCATGCTTGGAAGAGCCAACTGACATAACTGCATGAGCTGTAGCTGCCCGACTCTGACCCTTAGCCAAACTAGCATAGCTTGATAAAGTAGGTCCATTACTCATACTTGGGGTTGCCACAGATGCAACATTTGCTGCATGTGCAGATGAAGAAGTTGATGGGAGTGAGGAACGACTTGCAGCTGGCCAAGCCTGAGCTCGACTTGTAACATTCTTGCGTCGAAGACGAGCAGCCATTGTGTTTTTTGGCAAACCTTCTGTGTCCTGTTTGTTTGCTTGTTGACTGGAGTTTGCAGCCATGGGGAGAGGAGGAAAGGCAGTTTCTTGTAGAGGTCCACTCCGAGAATTTTGCCCCAAAGCTTGGAGATATCTTGAAGAAGGTTCAGAATCAGTTGCGTTCAAAGACTCAAACGGCTGGACTATTTGATCTATATCATCCAAATCTCCAGGATCAGTACTTCTATGTGCATTGATCGATAAGGATGGATCAGGCGGAGGGCGATCAAAGTTTGCAGAATCTAGACTGGCTTGAATGGCCATTGAAATCTGCTCTTCAGCAAAATCACGATGAAATGTCCTACCCCTTCCACGGCGACGATCTTGTTCATTACCCCGATGGTACCGAAAGCTGGTGGGTATCTAGAAGTAGAACAACATTTCGCCAAAGCATCAAGAAAGGGAAGAATGCCAAGGATATATAACACAGAGTCGACATGCCAATACGCATACTCAAAATAACAAGTGATCATCAGTAGGGTCACTAACTGCAAAACATTAGGACACACGATAATCTTCCCTCAGAATTACTCAAATCAATAAATTATATATACCTGGAGTGCAGCATTCCGCTTAGAACGAGACATACGACCACCATGTTCCAAGGTATTATGCCGCTGAAATAATCAGATACACAAAACTTTATAGGGACTGCCAAGCATATATAATATATGAATGATGACTAACCAAAACACAAACGATTGCAATTATTTTCTTAATCTAACATTTAAAACATCTAACAAGTGTCCATTTCAGACTATTTCAAAAGCCGTGATCACAGACCTTCATTTCTCCGTCAGATTGAAAGACAATAAACTTTTTGGCAAGGCAAGCCTCATCCTCACACAGGAAGTGCTCTTGACGGAAGTGAATCTGTGAGAAACAAGTTTCAATAATACATAAATGTAAGAGATGTTCCTTGGCCAAAAAGAGTGTGAGACTGTAGGTAAGATATATGAACATTGATATCTTACTTCTAAATCATCATAGTCCTTAAAGTATT
The DNA here is from genome assembly GCA_019915185.1 of Eucalyptus camaldulensis. NCBI lineage: Eukaryota > Viridiplantae > Streptophyta > Magnoliopsida > Myrtales > Myrtaceae > Eucalyptus > Eucalyptus camaldulensis. Next base: position 4,974,045 of record JAHSVA010000005.1, read on the forward strand.
CATATTGTCCTGGGTGCTGCCTGCAGATCAGCAGTACAGATCAGCGCTCCTGAAGATTTGGAATTTCAAATGGTACCATATGTCTTAGTAATACCGCAAAATTTTACCTTTGGCAAATAAAACACGTATAGTGTTCTGTCGACATATGAGTGTACAGTTCATTATCCCCATAAAAAGGTGTTCTGCAGAACTCACACATAGGATGACCTGTAAAGCCACCTCTTTCACTCTCACTTCCATCCACCTCAGAATCTCCTGTGTTTATATGCTGATTCAACTGTGAGCGAGTATATAATTTCTGCTCACAAATGAATACCTGCATCACCAAAAATCAATGGAACATCAAACACAAACAAAGTCGAGGAGGCAAGCCCTATGGTAAGAATTCCATCTAGAATCTATTCGTATCATGTTAGATTCCACTAATATCCACACCTTCCGCCCTTCCAAGCACAGGCTGCACATGAGTACTTTATGCTGATGAAACAAATGACCCTTCAGCTGTTCGATATTCCGAAACCTCCCCCGACATTTAGAGGCATCATTGGTTTTCTCCTCCAATTTATCACAAATGCTACATGAAAGCTTGCACATTGCCTTGACCATCCTATAATGGTCAACGTCATCAAAAAATGCCTGGGTATCTTCATGGAACCAATATGACCCAACGCGACCTTCTTTTGGTTCAGAAGGCAGTACTGAAAAATCATTGAGTGTCCTCGTATAATCTCCTAAAGCCTGGAAACAGCAGCAGCATAAGGACTATTGAAAATGGAGTAATCAAATTGACTAACAAGACCCTGAACCAGGAAGAGGATATCACTGCTATGGCAAACTGAAATAGTGAAGGCACAAATTTGGAAAATAGCAAGTTCTAACGACCAAAGTCAAATCTAAAATCAAAGAACTCTTATCAAATATGAGCATATCAATTTGCAAAAATCAGCAGATCTTATGGGAATCCATTGCAATTGATCTAACAATTCATATAAGATGCGATACAGATTATCGAAAACCAGATAATACCCCAGCAGATTAATTAGGACTTCACACCAAAAAGAATAAGCATCTAGCAATAGAACCTCCAACTGAAGTCCCGAACTATGTGAATTAGAAAAGGTATCTCATTGTCGTGCAGCATATATCTAGCCATTTAGCTAAGTTAAACTTGTTCGTCAGCGGTAACCATCCGGCTCTATACTAATAAGAACACCATAGCCAATGAAGTCTCTCAATTGATTACAGAGAGAATTTCAACTCCGCAGAATTCAAGCCTTTAGAGGAATGCAGGTGACACGAAACCATAGCTGATCAAAGATCACGCTTTGTCTTTACGATCAACCCAAAGTAAGCCGAATCGCATAATTAGCCTAAGCGAGGGCAAAAGCATATCATAGGACTTTGCCGACACTATCACAAGCCGATCAATTTCGACTAAAGTCGCGGGTCGCAAACTTATCGCACAACCCTGCAGCGGTGCATCATCATCATCATTGATCCGAGCGGCGCCCACGCCGACGCATTACAGACTCAGCTCCACATAAGGATCACACTGGCTAACCACATGCAATCATACTAACGCCAAAAAAAAAAAGTTAAAAAAAAAAAAAAAAGATGCCCAACATGACCACCAAAAATCCAATTCCTCACTTCGATCCACAGACCGGGATCATCGTCATTCTGCCGAGGCCCCCTCACCTTGGTGACGAAGACGACGTCGCAGTCGGCCTTGCAGATGCAGCACCGCCGGTCGTCGCAGATGAAGCGGAGGCGGGCGACGCAGGTGGAGCAGACCTCGCGGTGGCCGCAGGCGCCGTAGGCCACCCACTCCAGCGCCTCGGCGCACACGGCGCAGGAATCGTCCATCTCCCGGCGATCGAAGGTGGGGGCGGGGGCGGGGCGGGGGTGCCTAGGGTTTTCCGGGCGTCGGCGAAATCGGAGGAGGCGGGGCGACCGGGCGGGGAATGCAGGGCGGAGTCGAATCGGCGCGCGGGATCGGGCGGAGACGGGGAGATCGCGGATGACGAAGCGATTTTACGGTTCGGATTGAAGCCTTGGAGGTTCGGTTTTCCTAGAGGAGCTCGGATTCGGCGATGGAAAGTGGGTGAAGAGGCGAAAGGTTTGATTTTAAAAAAAGAAAAAAAAATGGAGTTTGCAAGGAATTTCGTATTTTATATTTTTCCCTTTTTTTATTTTTTCTTATTTTATTTTGGGACGAAGAGAGAAGTTTCTTATTATTATTTTTTAATTGTTTTGTTTCCTTTTTTTTTTTTAATAATAAATTTGGGTCCACTCTTGCAGATCACGGTAACGCGGAAAAGTGTGAAATGGTCTTAAGGTTTGACCGGCGAAAAAAAATTGAGTGGAAATAACTGCTGTTAAAATAAAAGGGGCAAATTCAATAGTACGGTAATAGAAATTCATGGTAAAAAGCACGGCGAGCGGCTTAAATTTCTCCTCCTCTTCTTCTTCTTCTTCTTCTTCTTCTTCTTCTTCTTCTTCTTCTTCTTCTCCTTTCAAACGTGTGCTGAGCCGATTGTCAAGGTGACCATATTGAGCAAGAAAATGTTTACATCTTTCTAGGAAAATTTCACTTAAAGGGCTGAAGTGGAACCGTTTTCTAAAAAAAAACCTAAAGTGGACATTATATCAAATAAGGGCTCGAAGTGATCGAATTAGTCTCAAATAAGGATTTCAACTTGGAAACCAGTCAATTCTTATTTGCAGCTAGGGGTATTTTCATCTAAAGATTTTTTTTTTCTTTTTTCTTTTTGTTTTTCTTTTCTTTCTTTTTTCATCTTGCTCACCTCCTTCTTGACAAATGCATCAAACTCCTGACGCACGAGCTTGCACAGGTGTAAAACAATTTGAAAAAATTTAGAAAAAGAAGAAAACAAAAAGATATTCGAGAAGTTATGCAGTTTTGCAAAACTGCAAATTGCGTGCTTCAGTTTCTACAGCCTCCCCATCAGCAAACTTCAAAGTGCATGCTCTACATTATGCAATTTTGCATCCTCACCCAAGAACTCATTGAATTTGGCATGAGCCAGTTTTTAAGTTATTCGCCACCACTCACCTTCTCCAATGACGATAATGAACTTGAGAATCAAGAAATATCCATAAGTGGGTTTTGTTTTTATTCAATTTGCTTGTAAAAACTTATTATGGCAATTAAAGTAACAGTTTTATGCTTTCCCCGTCAATGAAATTGCCTATGCCACGATAACTTTCACTCATAGCTTCTTGGGAATGTTTTATTAGGTCCAGGTTGGATTATTCATAACATTCATAGACATAACTTGCATTGAGGTGAAATATGTGGCTTCTTGAGAGGGTCCAATTGTGTCATGCATGCTGGTTATTTTCAAAGGCTGTTGAATCATTTTGACCCGTGATTGAAGATACTCGCCTTTGGTGGCGATTTGAATCAGACAACACTCAATCTAAAAGACGAATGACTTTGGTCTATACATGTTCAAACAAATTTGCCTCTTTGACTCTGAAATATTATCTAAATTGATTTGAGAGAGAATAACAAGATGAAAAAAGTGCAAAATTGCTCAAAAAATCCCGAAACCATGTATTTCACTAAACAAATCAATGCACATGAGTATCACAGAGATTCCTCAAAAACCTCTAATAAATTTGGCTTAGGCACTTCAATCTGGCTTCTCCTCGCTAAGATCGATCATAACTTGCGTGAGCACCGATTTGAATTCAAGCATCAACGACAACGGGGGCAGCAAGCTAATGGCTTACATCTCATCATGCTTCGTGCTTAACAACGACCACAAGATGTGGGGATTGAATCGAGCTATGCGTCACATCTTGGTCCACTCGTGCTCGATCTAGGGCTTGGATTGACCTCCATCTTTCAACGAAGGTACTGGAATTGTTGTTGAGGGCAATGACAAATGAGGTTGAGGGTGTTGATGGCTAATTTGGCAAGGAAGATAGAGATGGATTTTGGAGAATGCGATCTAAAGAGTGAAAAAGGTGATGGCTCGACGATGATGAAGAAAAGAAAGAGAAGGAGAAAATAAATTAAGAAAAGAAGGAGAAAAAAGTCTTTAGACGAAAACACCCCTAGATGTAAATAAGATTTGATTGGCTTTTAAGTTGAGGCCCTTATTTGAAACTAAAAGTTGGTCGTTCTTGTTTGAGATAATGTCCATTTTGGGTCCTTTTTTGAGAAAACGGTTCCATTTTAGGCCTTTAATTGAAATTTTCCCATCTTTCTATGCACCAGCTAAACGCAAAATGAGAAAAAAAACGGCACATTAAAAATGACTTATAAATGCTTATTAACGAAATCATTTCATTTAGGGAAAATTTCAAATAACAATTTAAAATATCCTCATTTTCTTAAATAAAAATCCAAAATTATCTTTATTTCAAATTAAAACCTGATATGACCATGTTAGTGTTTAAAATGGGCTTGAAGTGGCTATAATAATTTTAAATAAGTACCTAATTTCACCAGTCACTGACCGGCTAAATATTATGGCCAATCAAAGGGTATTTTTTGTCCAAAGTTATTTTTAATTATAAATTATAAATTATTTTTCCCTCTTTTCATTTTTCTCTTTTTTCTTTTTTTGGCAAGAGCCTGCAACTATCACTGGTTGTTGCCATGAGCGAGGGCCATAACCCTTGCCTAGATCTAATGAGGGCAACCCTCACCTCTCTTGGTATTGCAAAGAAAGAGAAAATCAGAAAAAGGAAAAAAGGAAAGAAAAATGGAAAAATTCAAAAAAATGGTAAATGATGAAAATGCTCTTGATCAGCTGAATAGTTAGGCCCTCTTCGAAAGTGTCATAGCTATTTCGAGTCTTTATTTGAAACAAGATTCATTTCAAACCATTTTTTGAAAAAAATAATAAAAAATGAGTGCACTTCTAACCCTTATTTGAAAAAATATTCATTTCAAGTCTCTTTTTGAAAAAATGATGACACTTTAAGCCGTTATTTGTAATTTTTCCTTTCATTTCTATCATGTGCAAGTTGAGTTGAACCAAAGAAACTAATGACTTGTTCTTTTGATTTTTTAGTAAACTTAATTTTGTACTAAAAGATAGTCAAAATTGACCTTTCGAAAATCACTTTCTATTTGGGAGCTAGCAAGTTAGTAACCATGAAAGAAGGATATTAGAAGTGTCAAAAATTGTGTATGATACTCATTTTATTGCTAAAAGTTTTTTTTTTTTGACTACTTAAGTAATTTGACAAAAATTTTGGCACTAAAGTGAATGCCTTACACAACTTTTAGTATCTTTCTCTCTAGTAGTCATTCTTCAAATACATCAAAATCATAATTGAACTTTTGAAAATTGCTTTCTATTTGGGAGATAGCAAGTTTTTAATCATTCTCCATATATCGCAAATCACCTAAGTCTCGTAAAGTTGAATTCCTAATATTTGTAAAGTTAGTGAGCACCCGGAGTTTGTTGTAAATTTTTCCTTATTCTGCATAACCTATATCAATGATTGTAATTTGTAACATTCTTTTTTATTATGGTCCTATATTTGGAGCCCCATTAGTGAATAATTGTCCTTGTTTATTGTAATTTTCTTTTACCAGTAGTAATAATGAAATTGTTGTAATTAGAACCATTTCCCATGCAAAGTCGAAAGTTACTATCTTGCTGAAATCATTATCGAAATTTATTCTCTCTTGATCTAACGGTACGGATTGAATGGGACCATTGCCGTGATTTTCTATACAAGACCATAGAATTTTTCCTGAATTATTACATTGAACTTTACTTTTACTTTTTATAAAAAAATCTTAAAAGTCACAAACTAAAACACAAAGTGTCCTCCTTTCCACATTTCCCTGGTCAGGCAAGAATCCAAGAATCTTGTGAATTGATAAAGATGGAAAAAGCAAAGAATTTGGAAAGATCAAGCTGTTCTTCCCCTTGCCCCTCTCAAATCTCAAAATGACATGGTTCCAGAACAAAGCAACTTGCAGAGCAAGAGAATAAAGCAACTGTATCTTGGAAACGAAGTAAAAAAAAGCTGTCATGATATATAATCTCTATCGATCCGCTCTACAACCATCATTCAATCAACCCTCAAATTTCGGTCAAGTTGAAAATCTCCAACTTTTGAAAATGACTCCTTCCGACGTATACACAGAAGCCAACCCTGGTATGTCCCCTCAAGTATTAACAACATAGTTCATGTGCTGCATAAGTCTCTCTTTTCCTGGTGGTAAAAAAGATTGTCAATGTTCTAGGATTTTAAAATCGTTGCATGAATAACTTGGAGTCTCAGGTATAATTCGCACTCACGATTGAAGTAAGAGGTTGTTGGTTGATTGGTTTCTTCTGGTTTTTTCTTTATGCAGTAATGTCGACAGGGTTCAGAGATGTTGCGCCAGCACATTTTGTGCTCAAGATTAAGTCCTTCTCTTTGTTCGAGAAGAACAACATGGAGAAGTATGAATCGGGTGAATTCGAAGCAGGAGGATTTAAATGGTTCGTTTCTGTACTCTTTAGTCACCACCTCGCACTCTCACATTCGATTGCATAAAAGAACTATTTGCGGTGGTTTAACATTGCTTGCCAAGAAACATCGGTGGATTAACTTTTGAAGAGATTATCCATCATATGTAGTCCTATGGCTATGTTCCAACTTGGGCCTTTCTTTCAGAGGATGGTTTATATACTTTACAAGCATTAATTTCTGTTACTGTGAAGAGTCTGCGGTTTGGATCATTTGTAGTTTTGTATATTTATCCAAAATAAGGTAACCTTTTTCTAAGACAGACATCATTGTCAGAATATATGTTGCTTCAGTAATTGGAAGTTGAAGCACTTCAAAGATTCGAAGAATAATTATGGCCAATTTACAACCAGACTTTTCATGCACATCCCGTGATCGAAAGCATCTTGATTCTACAGGAAACTGATCCTCTATCCCAATGGAGACAAGAGGCGAAACGGAGAAGATTATGTCTCCATATATCTGGCGGCATCTGGGACGAGTCCTTTTCAACTTGGTGGGGAGATCCACGCGACCGTTAGGTTCTCTGTGTATGATCAAATTCGCGATAGATACTTCATTGAACAAGGTAAAAGCTCTAGAATTGCAGCCAAAAAGCAAAGACATTGTCACCTTCCGAACACTAATGAGGAATCGACAAAACCTGGCCCGTGAATTGAAGGGAGAGTCGCAAGGTTTCACGAGTTGAAAACCGAATGGGGAGTTCCGAGATACATGCTGTTGAAAACTTTCACTGACCCGTCAAACGGGTACCTTGTGGACGACACCTGTGTTTTCGGAGTGGAGGTTTTCGTCATCAAGAGCACGGGAGTTGGCGAATGTTTGACGCTGAAAGAGAGCGCATCGTACACTCACGAATGGAAGATATCGAGGCTGTCGAGCTTGGGGGATGAATCCTTCTCTGACGTCTTCACTGTTGGAGACCACAAATGGTAGTTTCCAATTACAAACTTCCTTTCAATGACAACTCTGCTCTTGCGGATATATTCTCTTTTCCTATGCATTGCTACCATCTTCATTTTCTTCCCCAGGAAGGTGTGGCTGTACCCGAGGGGTAATTGGGCTAACAGGGGCCAAAGCCTTTCGATATTTCTCGTCCTAGTTGATGCGGACAAACTGGCTTCTGTTCAGAAAGTGAACGCCAGATTCATCTTTCGGTTAAAAGACCGAAACAACGCTGTACACCGTCTGTCCGTAGGTAAGTGTTTGTTCTCACGAGTGAAAATGAGCGCTCCACTTCAAGGCCATTGTAATTAGTAGTGAAAACAGAAAGTCTAGAGCGATCCACAATTTCAATCACACGACGAGCTTTGCTCTTGCCACAGTACCCCGCTCCGTTAGTAAGTAGTAAATTCGGTTTGTCCATATGGTCCGTATAATTAAAACTGCTGAAATCTCTCAATGTTTCCGGCCTGCAAATTTTCAGCACTTTTGCCCTTGCCTTTGCTACTTTGCAGATTCTCCAGATTGGTTTAGTAGCTCCAACACGAACTGGGGTTGGCCTACTTTCATGCCGCTGACAACGGTTCGGGAATGCCTGAAGGATGATTCTTGTGTCATTGAAACCAAAGTCACGGTGCTCGGCACAGTTAGCAAATTGCCATGACAACAATGCCATGTTCTGGATGTGTTCATAAATAGACAATGATTGTCAGTTCTATCCTCATGACAAATAATACATGAATTGGATGTATTTGTTGACACATGAATTTTTAGTGGACAAATAGAGTGTACATCTCTGTATAAATAAATAAATAAATAACAAGTAAAAAGAACAAAGGCTTAATTTAGTCTGGGTCCCAAGAGCAGGCTTCGGCCTAATCGCAGCCTATATCCACCAAATCATCAATTTCAACTCATTGAAATATCCATCGTGCAGCCCGATTCACATAGGCCGGTTTTGATTTGTTCCGACATTGCCCAGGTCCATTGAATTTAAAATAAATGTAAGACTCTGTTTGTTTCACAAAAAATAAATAATTTGAAAACGTTTTTCTAAAAACGATCGTTGTACCACTTGAAATAATTAGTTAATGGAAAATGTTTTTTCATCAATAATAATTTATATCTAAACATCTTATGGATGACAAAAATATTTTTTATTTATTTATTTTTATAAGCAATATAAGTAATTATTTTTAAATAATTAATTTTTCACAAAACAATTGAAATTTAAGCCTGTTGTTACTCAATTTGGTCTAGGGCCCAAGCCCCCAAGAGAAAAATCCACTAGCCCAACCCTCTCCCTATCACCTTTTGAAAAGCTACGACTCAAAGCTCGCACGCACGCGTCGCATAGACGACTGTGGGATGAGGGAAGCAAGAATTTGGTGAGGTGAAGTGATGCGGTCCACAAACCTCTGACCCCATGTGTAGTGTGTTCAAATTGATCACCCAGTGTTTGTGAAAATGCCTGAATGAAATTGCAGGCATAACTAAGAAGCATCTTCCTGAACCATAACCTGCTTAAATCATGATGTACATGTTGATTTCATCCATTTCTATCTCGAGTCTCCGTGGTTTAGACTATGGCCGAAACCTCCAAATGCTATGCCCGCCTTGTTTTCTTCTGATCTCATGTGTACATTTAGTATCTGATCCCAATTCACTTCATTACCTTCTCTATCCTATATAGATCAATGTATAAAGCACAAATTTCTATCATGAGAAATGTTGTGTACCAAATGAGTTTTTGAGTGTTTTTGCTAGATTAAAATTTGTGATTGTTGTTTGCATCACCAAAAAATAAACAAATAAACAAATAAATAAATAAATAACTGAGAAGAGTAGTTACCGAGAGGGTCACTCAACATACATGTTTCTTGTGTTTTTTTGCACGGATGTCGTTCGATGCTTTCAGGGAGGTATTCAGTGAAGGAAAAGCATAAGAGAGGTAAGAGAGTCGTGAGGGCTTGTGGATTCTGGGAAAGAAGGACCGAAGAAGAAAGAAGACAAATAGGCAAATAAAAAAAATAAGAAAATAAAAAAAAATATTTAACAACGGAAAGAAGTAATAGCAGAAAAATAAGAGATATGTTCAGCAGAAGTTCTAAAACTTGTCTAGAAAGTGCAATTGAGTCCTAAAACTTACAAAAAGTTCAATCAAGTCATAAAATTTGTCAAGTTAGTTCAATTGAGTCCTAAAGTTAACACCGTTAGCCTTTTCCGTTAAAAATGCTGACGTGTCATTTTCAATTATTTTTTATTTTCCACGTGGATTTTTTTAATGATTTTTTATTCATTTTTTCAAAAAATAAGTTTAAAAGCTAAAAAATTAAATTTATTTATTTTATCTTATTTTCACCAAAAATTAAAAATAAAAGTTATTTTTAAAATTATTTTAAAAAAAAACAGTGCTCTTCTCCCCCGCCGCCGCCGCCGCCCATCGCCGAAGGGGCCGAGAGACGGTTGTTGGCCCTGGGCGGGGGTGGCTGGCCCTCGTCGGCCCCAGGCGAGGGCGAGCGACGGTCGCTCGGCTCCAGGCGAGGGACGGCGACTGTCGCCCGCCCTGCGCGAGGCCTCGTCGACCCTCGCTCGGGGCCGGCGAGGCTCGCCAGATCTGGGCAAGCCTCGCCGAGATCTGGCGAGCCTCGCTGGCCCTGACCGAGGGCCGACGAGGCCTCGCCCAGGGCGGGCGACGGTCGCTCGGCCCCAGGCGAGGGAGGGCGACCGTCGCCCGCCCTGGGCGAGGACCGGCCACCCCGCCCAGGGCCACCACCCGTTGCCGGAGGGGACCGTCGCCGGCCCCTCCAGCAACGGGCGGCGGCGGAAGTCCATCAGTGCCCTTTTTTTTTTTTGAACAGTTTTGTTTTTTTAAATAAATTTAGATTTTCCTTTTTTAAATAAATTTAGATTTTCCTTTTTAGTTTTTAATCTAATTTTTAAAGATTTTGAATAAAAAATAATTTTAAAAAGCCATTTGAAAAATAAAAAAAAATCATTTAAAATATGACGTCAGCGCCACGTCAGCAATTTCCGTTAATTTTCTTAACGGTGTTAACTTTAGGACTCAATTGAACAAATTTGACAAGTTTTAGGACTTAATTGAACTTTTTGTAAGTTTTAGGACTCAATTGCACTTTCTGGACAAGTTTTAGGACTTCTGCTGAACATATCCCAAAAAATAATAATGAAAGATAGAAAAATGCAAGCCTAGTTAGGTCTGAGGATTAGATTTAGTTGAGTTTTATTTAATTGGTATTCGTATAGTTTAGGAAATTGCATTTTGTGATTATTAAGGCAATTTGGATTTTAGATAGTTTTTCTCTTGATGAAATAGGTAGCAAGATAAAGGAAATTTGATAAAAGTATTAAAAATGATAAAAGTAAGAAAGATTAAAAATATCTCAGTGGAGTTTATTTCTATAGGTTAGTTCGTTTATCTCCGTCTTTAATATAGGTACGAAAGATGAAAAATATCATTATTGTTATTAAATTTGAGTGCACTCTTGCATATCTTGGTACGAAGAAAAGGGTTGATTGCTCTTTAGGTTGGACTAACGAAAAAATTTAGTGGAAAAATTGCCAAGGAAAATAAAAAGGGAAATTATAGCAGTATGGTCATAGAAATTGATATTAAAAGCATGGCAAGCAGCTTAAAATTTTTCCCCTAGTTTCGCAATTAAATTTTGGGGCCTTGTCAATGAATAATCATCCTCATATATTGTGATTTTCTTTAATCGATAGCAAGATTGATGATCTTATAATTGATAATTTTCCTTTAACATGAATGAGTTCCCATCTTCTCTAACAACCATTTGTCCATCGAAATTAATTCTCTCTTAATTTAACGGCTAAGATTGAACGGGACTGCTGCCATGCTTTTCTATATTGGACCATAGAAATTCCTTGAATGCGTATATCGAACTTTACTCGTATATACTTGCCATATTGTCAAATGTACATTGAAATCACAAGCTAAAGCCCGAAGTTTCGTCCTCCTATGTTTGTCTGGCCAAGCCAGAACTCGAGAATCTAGTGAAGAATTGACAGGGATGGAAAAGCAAAGAATTTGATAGAGTCAGACCGTTCGTCACCTCGCCCTTCTCAAATGGTACAATTTCAGGATAAAGCAACCTGCGAAAAGCAAGAGAATGAAGCAACTGCACCTTGGAAACGAAGAACAAAAGCTGCCATGATAAATAACCGTCATTGATTACCTCTACAACCATCATTAGATCAAACCCTTGAGACTTCGGATCAAGTTAAATCTTCAACGTTGAGAATGGCTTCATCCGAGATATACAGAGAAGCCGATCCCGGTATGTCCCCTCAAATATAAAACCCTTAATAGTTCATGTGTTGTAGGAGTTTCTCTCTTATTTGTGGTAAAAAAAACGTCCGTGTGTGCGTAGAAATTTTCAATTGCTACGTGAATAACTTCTCAGCAATAATTATAATTTGCACTTGGGCTTGAGGTAATTATTAGAACTAGTCGGTTGATTGGTTTCTTCTGGTTTTGGTCGATGCAGTAATGTCGAAGGAGATTAGAGATGTTGTACCGGCGCATTATGTGCTCAAGATTAAGTCCTTCTCTTTGTTTGCCAAGAACAACATGGAGAAGTATGAATCGGGAGAGTTCGAAGCAGGAGGCTATAAATGGTTCACTTCTCTTCTCTCTAGTCTCCTCCTCACACTCTCGCATTCAGATTCGACATGGCTGGCCAAAAACCTCAGTCAATTAATCTTTGAAGGGACTGTTCCTTATTCGGGCTATGCTCCAAATTTAGGCCCTTCTTCTAGAAGATGGTTTAAATACTTGAGAGGCATATAATTTCTAGTTAAGAATCTGACATTTGAACCCTCTGCAGTTTCTGAAAATTCATACAGAATAAAGTAATCTTTTTTAGGATAAAGAGATTCTAAGAATAATTAGTGTCAATTCATAACTGGGAACTTTACAAGTACATCCGTGCTCGAATTCACAGAAGCATCTTGATCATGCAGGAAACTGATCCTCTATCCCAATGGAGACAAAAGCCGAAACGGAGAAGATCACATCTCCATATATCTGGCGATTTCAGGGATGAATCCTCTCCAACTTGGTGGGCCGATTCACGTGGCCATCAGGTTCTCTTTGTATGATCAAATTTGTGACAGATATTTGACTCAACAAGGTAAAAGCTCGGTAACGATAGCAAAAAGCATGATATTTGCCGCCTTTCTGAACACTACTATCGGATCAGCGAATCTTCTCTTGTGAATTTAAAGGAAGAGTCACGAGGTTTCACGCGTTGAAAGCCGAATGGGGAGTTCCGAGATACATGCCGTTGAAAACTTTCGCCAACCCGTCGAATGGGTACCTTGTGGACGACACCTGCATCTTCGGTGTGGAGGTTTTCGTCATCAAGAGTTCGGGAGTCGGCGAATGTTTGACGCTGAAGGCGAGTGCATCGTATACTCACCAATGGAAGATATGGAGGCTCCCAAGCTTGGGGGAGGATTATCTATACTCTGATGTATTCACTGTTGGAGATCATAAATGGTAGCCCTTATTTACAAACTTCCTTTTCAGTGATAAACTGTTGTTTTTGCTGATCTATTATGTGCCCTATCTATTTATCACTATTTTCAAATGTTCTCGCAGGAAGGTGTGGCTATGCCCGAGGGGCGACTACTATAACAGGGGCCAAAGCCTTTCCATTTCTCTCGGTTTAGTGGAGGCGGACAAATTGGCTTCTGGTCAGAAAGTGAACGCGAGATATGTCATTCGGTTAAAAGGCCCATACAACTTTGTACATCAGCCGGAAGGTAAGTGTTTGTTTGTCCTCACAAGTTGATGAAGGCCTCACTTCAAGGCCATTGTATTATTTGTTCATGTAGTCTGTTTGGTTAGAAACTGTCGGAATCCCTCATATTTCGCAATTGTAATTTTCTGCTCTCTTGCTTTGTCATTGATACTTTGCAGCTCGGACTACATCGTTCAGTAGCTCCACTGTGTGGGGGGGTTGGCCATCTTTCATGCCGCTGAAAATGGTTTGGGAATGGTTGACGAATGATCCATGTTTCATTGAGACCCAAGTCACAGTGCTTGGCACAATTAGCAAATTGCCATGATGGCAAATTTATGCACTGGATGTATTCATAAACTGGCAGTTCTTTCCTCATAACAATAATACATGGATTGATGTGTTTGTTAACACTTGAATTATAGTCTGACAAATCGAGCCTACAATTCTTTCAAGTGTTCCTGAAAATACGCGAATGAAAATGCATACACAACTAAGAAGCACCTTCCTGAGCCCGAACCTGCTTAAATCATGATGTACATGTTGATTTCATCCATTTCTATCTCCGGTCTCTGCAGTTTAGACTATGGCTGGGACCTCCAAATGCTATGACAGCCACATTTTCATATGATCTCATGCGGATATGTGATCTTTGATCCTAATTCACTTTGTTGCCTTCTTTGCCACGTATAGATCGATATATAAAGCACGAATCTCTGTCATAGAGTAATTTCGTGTAACCAAATGAGTTTTTGGGTATTTTTGCTAGATTAAAATTTGTGATTGTTGTTTGCACCTCAAAAAAATAAATAATAATAAATAAAAAACCGAGAAGAGTAGTTACCGAAAGGGTCACTCAACATACAGGTTTCTTGTGTTTTATGCTATGTGCTTATTTGAGGTCATCAGGGATGGTCTCCGGCAAGAAAAATTGGAGAACTGGAGTTCTCCGGTCACCGGAAAAATCCATGGAAAGCAGAGTGTACGTGCTGTCTGCATGTCGATGGGTTGAAGACAATGAAAGGGAAGGCTAGCCTGTGAATTGTCCAAATAAAATGGTGCAGTTTTGATTATATTGTGCTTGGATGTTGTTCAATGCTTTTATGGAGGCATTCAGTGAAGGCAAAGCATAAAAGAAGTTTGAAAGTTGAGAAGGCTTGTGGATTCTGGGAAAGGAGACCGAAGAAGAAAGAAGAAAAATAGATAAATAAAGTAAATATGAAAATAAAAAAATAAAAATAATATTCAACTACGGAAAAAAGTAATAACAGAGAAATATTATTGAAAGATAGGAAAAATGCGAGCCTAGTTAGTTCTTAGGATTAGATTTAGTTGAGTTTCATTCAGTTGGTGTTCATATAGTTTAGGAAATTGCATTTCATGATTATTAAGGCAATTTGGATTTTAGACAGTGTTCCTCTTGCGGAAATAGATAGGAGGATAAATAAACTTTGTTAAAAGTATTAAAAAAATGATAAAAGTAAGAAAGATAATATATATATTTATATTTATGGCGTTTATATCAAGTTCATTTCCAGGGGTTAGTTCGTTTATCTCCGTCTTTAATATAAGTACGAAATATGAAAAATATTATTATTGTTCTTGAATTTGAGTTCACTGTTGCTGATCACAATAAGAAGAAAAGGGTTGATTGCTCATTAGGTTGGACTGACGAAAAAATTTAGTGGAAAAAATTGCCATGGAAAATAAGAAGGGAAATTACAGCAGTATGATCATAGAAATTGATAGTAAAAAGCATAGCAGGCAGCTTAAATTTTTTCCCCTAATCTTGCAATTAAATTTTGAGGTATTGTCAATGAATAATCATCCTCATATATCATAATTTTCTTTAATCGATAGTGAAGTCAACGATCTTATAATTGATAATTTTCCTTTAATGTGAATGAGTTCCCCCTTCTTCTTCTTCTTTTTTCCCCCAAAAATCACTAATCTGTTGAAATTGATTCTCTCTTAATTTATTGACTAAGATTGAATGGGACCGTTGCCTTGCTTTTCTATATTGGACCATAGAATTTCCCTAAATGCATACATCAAACTTTACTCGTATATATTTGCCATTTAATCAAATATATATTGAAAGACACAAGCTAAAATCCTGCGTTTGGTGGTCAGAATAAAATTCAGGATATGATAAAATTTATCTTATCCTACAATTGGTGCCTACTCAATATAGGATAAAGTTGGATATAAATAAAATATAGATCAAATAAAATTATCTCACGAGAAAAGTGGGATAAAGGCGAATAGGATTTATAATATCCATAATAGTGGAGTTTTTTTCTCAAATAAAAAATTTCTTAAATTAACAAATTAAAATTATATTTCAATATAAATAATATTCGAATTCTAATATAATAATTCAAAATAAAAAATAAAAATTTATTTTTTAATTTAATCTTATTTTCATTTATATATTCGAATTTAATTTTATGTTATAATATAAATTCAATATGTAAATATATATTTATTACATATTTTAGGTGTTTTAGTAGTTTAGGTATATTAGTATAATTTTCTAATTAATAAAATATTATTAGAGAATAATGGAAGGGGAATAAATAAATAAATAAATAAGAGTACACAAGAAGGTCGTGAGAGAATTTTATCATTTCCGTTTAAAAAATTTATGATTCATATAGACATTTATACCAAACAATACATATAATATGATGTGATGTGGATATATCTGACTTTATTATTTCAATTGTGAAACATTAGATGTGATATAAAAAAATCTCTTGGATTTCATATCTTATCCTATCAAATTCTATCTTGGTTGAAAGCCCATTTACATTTGTCTGGCCAGGGAAGAATATGAGAATCCAGAGAAGAATTGAGAAAGATAGAAAAGCAAAGAATAGAATCGAACCGTTCTTCCCCTTGCCCTTCTGAGCTCTCAAATGGTACAATTTCAGAATAAAGCAACCTGCAAAAAGCAAGAGAATGAAGCAACTGCACCTTAAAAACCAAGAACAAAAGCTGTCATTATAAATAATCTTAATTGATTGACTATACAACCATCATTCAATCGACCCTCAAGGCCATAGGTCAAGGTTGCGAACCTCCAACATTAAGAATGACTTCTTTCGAGACATGCAATGAAGCCAACCCTGGTACGTCCCCTCAAATCTAACCCCATATAGCTCATGTGTCGCGGGAGTTTTTCTCTTATCTCTGGTAAAAAGAACGTCCGTGTACATAGAAATTTTCAATTGCTACATGAATAACTAGATGTGTTTATAAACAATAATACATGGATTGGATGTGATCATGCAATAAGTTCTCTACAGGCATCTCTGCTTCTGGTCAGAATTTTGTAGAGCTGAAAGTGCAAGGTGTTAACGACTCGATCCATTTAAATCGTGAGATGTCATCAGCTTATTAAAGAATACAAGGATTAATGGGGGTAAATGTTCTTTGTACACCAAGTAGAATCAAGCCCGACCAAAACAAGCCGTCTAAGACGAGTCAAAGGGACTCGTTATTCAGTGAAACAACAAGAATCCAAGAGATAAAACGAGTTACTTTTGAAAAAAATTGCAGATGACAGATTGTTGTCCAAGGAATTTTTTTGAACCCAACAAGGCAAAAATTTTCACACGCATCCTTCAGAATTGTAAGGGCATAATTCCAAATCCTTGCATGTATTCCAACTCTAAAACTTAATGAAGAGCCAATCAAAATTAGCAAATGCGTGAAGCTGAGAGACTTGAACTTCTTATTATTTTAAATAAAAAGTAAAATTGATTAGATTGCATATGACAAGTTATAAAAATGATCTTGCTAACGAGTGTCTTGAGGGTACTGATTAATCATAACTAGTAATGAGATATTTTCATTTTTTAATGCAGTGTTTGTGCATGACGTGAGAAAGATGTTACTTTGGCAATGAATTTTTTTTCTATATTTTGGATGTTTAACAAGTGTCCATGGGGCAATAATATCTCATTATGAATAGTAAATTTATAAACTATTGCGACATCTCAAGATCATGGTGCAAAAAAACATAAGCCAAAAGCAACACATAAAGTTTACATTGGTACAGTAATTTTCATTATATTTTTCCAGTCAAGAAGTGGTATCAATGCATTGTCGCGTGAGCACATGAAAGGAAAAGGAATTTGGATCGCCACATCCCTTCTCTTCCTAATTTCATCACTATATTTCTTTTCCCAAAAATGAAGCGACTGCTTCTTGGAAAAAGAAGAAGAAGAAGAAGCCTCTTTCGATATTTCTTCTTCCATCGAATAAGTAACGCGGCTGGCCAAAAACCATCAGGAATTATCAAATTTTGAAATCCCAGAAATAGAAGAAAAAAGAAATATCAAGACAATAAAAAGGATTTTTTTATTAAATTAATATCACAAAAAACTTCAAACTAATACATGTATAATAAATTTACTCCAAATTAATTTGTTGATCATCAAAAACTCTAAATTAGTGTATTTGTAACAAATTTATTCTTCATTCAGCCGTTAAATTGGATTGATATCACAAAAAATTACAAATTGATACATTTATGATAAACGGATAGTAAAATCTTAAATCAGTACATCTATATTCAACTCAATAACTTGAAGGTACAATTTAACGAAAACTAATGAAGATATAAATTTGTTACTGATGTACCAATTTAAGATTTGTGTTTATGGTGACCTAAATCCCTCCTAATAATTCATGAATTAAGAATTCTCACAACAACAAGCTCTATTTGATAAAAAAATTAATTTGGGGTAATATAATGATAAAAATATAAATTAGAATTTTTTTGTGTTAATAATATTTTATTTAAAAAACTAGTGAAATGGACGACCAAACTGATGACGGTACGTAGTTTTGCATTTAGTTTTTCTAAATATATAATATATGTTATATATATCCCCCGGTTGAGAGACACTGTGTGACTTAAAAGACAATCAAGAATCTGTACGAAGAAAAGAAAAGAACCTGCCCCCTCAACGATGATTTCCTCGGAACGAAGCGATTATTATTATTTTTTTTCCGCGGGGGGGGGGGGGGGGGGGGGGGGTTGGGGAAGCAGTCTTTTTTCTTCCATTTCTCTCACACCACTAGAGACCATCACAGTCATCAAGCATCCTCTGTACTGTAGCTACTTGAAGAATCATACAATGCCAAAGAGAGCGAGAGAAGCAAAGGATTCAAATGCTGCTGAAGTGGGCAACGAGCGTGAAGGTACCATTTTCCACTTTGAGTTTCTCCCGAAAACAAGAAATGAAAATGAACTTGTGCAATTTAATGGCGTGACGATGTGTCTATTGATCTTCTTCAGTTGATCTCTTTTTCCCTTTCTGGGTTTGTTGTTGTTTCCCTGTTGGTGATTTTCGGGGCTTTTAACTAAGAAGAGAGAACTACGGAGACTAGAAAGATCCCGCCAGCGCATTACGCGTTCAAGATCGAGTATTTCTCTCTATTGTCAACGAACGAAATCACCATGTATGACACAAACGAGTTTGAAGTCGGTGACCAGAAGTGGTATATCTATGATCTCTCTTTGCAAGCACAAATATTCGGGTTACTCCATACTCGCTGTCTTCTAGTTTTTATTGTTTCTTAACATTGACAGATAAGATTGCGGTATATATATCGTCATAAAATAGGCTTAAGGATGTCTTTTAGGTTGCAATGTTCTTTCTGATTGAATCGACATTTAGGAGGCTCAGATGAATCTGGTAAATGTGGGTATCCATGTAAAGATGTGGTTAAGGTGCGTTGCTTCTTGCGATTATTGGTAAATAGCTAATTATGCATAGGGATGCGGTCCTTCGTTGAAAGAAACAAAGGCTCCAGTAGTGTTCGGTGAGGATAGAAAGTTTATACAAAGGTCTGAAAATTGAAGATCTTTCATGGGCAAATCTGTCGTTATTCAGGTAACAACAGAAACTCTTCATGGTATATGTTTCTTGAGTCTGATATTTTGTCATTGTGTAGGCAATTGATTCTGTATCCTAATGGAGACAGAAGCAGGAAGGGAGAGGATCACATGTTCCTATATCTGGCTTTTTCTGAGGCCAATCCTCTGAAAGTTGGCTGGGAGATAAATGCAACTGTTAGGTTCTTTGTGTTTGATCCAATTCGTGATGAATACTTGGCAAAAGAAGGTACGTTTGTTCCCTAAATTAGTTAAAGAAAAAGTGATCAACCCTTTGGTAGCTTGGAGAACTCTTGCTTCATATATTGCCGAGAAAAACTGGAGGTTTCACGCAATGAAGTCCGAATGGGGTATTCCAAGATTTATGCCACTCAAAAATTTCATCATTCCACCAACTGCCTACCTTGTTGATGACAATTGTGTGTTTGGAGTGGAGGTCTTTGTCGAAAAAAGTTTAGGTCTGGGTGAATGCTTGACACTAAAAGCGAGTCCAAAGTCTGTTAGTCATGAATGGAAGATATCAAAGTTCTCTACTTTGGTGAATGATTGCTACTCTGAAGTATTCACTGCGGGGAGTCACGAGTGGTAGCTCTTATATTACCCCCGTAGCTTTTGTTTTGTTTTGTTTTTGTTTTTGTTTTTGTTTTTGTTTTTTTAAGCTTTTGCATATTCCTTTTTCTTGATTTTGTATCAATGATTGCTTGCGTTTCTCCTTATGTTCAGGAAGTTGCATCTATGTCCAAGGGGTGACGAGCATAACAGGGACAAAAATATTTCGATGTATCTTCGTTTAGTAGATTCAGGTGATCAGAAAGTCAAAGCCACTTATACCATTCAGCTAAAAGGCAAAGCTGGCAAGACGCATCAGCCAATCTAAAATGGATGGCGAGCACAAAATCTATAGCTAAGCTTGATTATATCTAAATGAATGGAAAGATAACTGCAATGTCATTATTATGAACATGTTATAATTCTTATCCCTCTTTCTCCTCGTGGCATAAGCACACTATATACCAAGTATTTAATCTGATTTATTTGGTTTGCCGCCATTATTCTCGAGTTTAAGATTAATACAGCTAATCTTCTTTTGCAGGTTTTAATAGGGTCAAGCGTCCAAGTGAAAAGTGTGGTTGGCCCTTCTTCTTGCCGCTGAAAACTGTTCAAGATTACTTGGTGATGAGTGTGTCATGAAGGCTGACGTGAAAGTTCTTGGCACAGCGAGTAAACTGCCATGAATTGCTGCCGAGTTCATGATCAATCACTAACTAATGTTTCTTCCGTGGGTTGAGCATGTTTTCCTTTTCTTGGGTTAGACCTCCCTCGTCGGATAATGGGTTGTTAGTGTATTTTGACAGTTTGTTCGCCGAAGGTTCGGGATCCTCTTTGTCCTTAAAAGGCGAGGTGGGCAATATAACTGCAAACTCTCTGTGTGCCTCACCTCTCAAAGATTGCCATCGCCATGAATACATATGTCTATGCTTCTTGCTTTGCGCTGCGGTCAAAACTTAAGCTGCTGAATTTGCCTTTATAGTTTTTGGCTTTCCCCTTAAAATTCAACACCCGAAAGTGGGTGTCACTTTGGAATCAAATCGACTGACTGAGTCTTTGTCACTACATTTGCGGATATGCAATTCAAGCAGGTAGGGCTTTTATACGTCCGACAAGGAAAAATCATTATTTACTAAGTTTGCAAACAAGATTCCAGTTCTCGTCCTAAAGATTTTGAACATGTTCAACTTCGCAACGATAAGAGTAGAATCACATGTTTTAAGCCATCAGGTCAAGCGGGTGATTTTATTTCCGAGATCCGAGTGCTCTATTTTCTTGTCTAAATATCTGTAAGATGGATTATAAAAGTTATGTTTGATAAATTGAGAACTTCCTTATTTCCCCGTCTCTTGCCTAATTTATTTGCTCGTGCTTTCTGTGGTTTCTATAGGTGCATCGAATACATAACTTGCGCACCGTTATGATCTAGCCCAATTATCCCATTTTGACTAACCAAATGGGGCCTTGTGGCGTGACCAATGCGGGTCTATGTTCTTTTCATAGGATGACCAATGTATGTTTTAGCTGAATGTGAGGGGAAATGGTAGTGTAAAAGTAAGCAATGTCCAACTATGGTGTCAATGGATTAGTTCGGTTTGGGTTTTCTGAATATCCAAACCAAACCAAGCCGAACTGAATCACGACCCAAACCAGTTCAGTTTGGTTTTTGTATTTTTTTTTTTTTAACCTTTATCCTCCGCGGCACACAGGATTTAGGAAAACCAAATAGCAAATTACAAAACTCCTCAATGCCACCTGCCACTTCTGTTAACAACGGAGCCCCTTCTCTCTCGGCCACCCACTACGCAGGACCTCGGCGTGTCGTCATCGTTGGAATCATCTCCTTCGATTTGGTGGAGATGCCTTCAGATCTAGAGACTCGATGATACTGTGGGAGCGATCTCTAGTTCAAATCGATCGACCTTACCTGCAGTTCCAAGCTTCCTTGGCGTCTTTCTTCTCGCTCTCGAAGCATTGAGAACTCAACCTTGCTTCGTGATGGGTTATTTAATTGTGATGATGGGCCTAAGTAGGCCCGTCCGCCCATGTTGGGCCTAAAAACCCAGCCCACAAGTTAAGGGCCCATGAATGAAGGGTTGAGATATGAAAAGTTATTACGTTGATGGGTTACGTCTTTTGGAGGAAATGTTTTACGTTGAAGAGATATGAGAAGACGTAAGAGAGAAAAAGAAAAAAAAAAGGGAACGTACCATTTAGAGTACATATGTTGTTTTAGTCTCTCTCTCCCTCCAAGAAACATAAGACGTTACGCTCCCAAAACAACGTTTTTCTCCCCCTTACAACAACAGTACACTCCTCGGTAGAACGGGATTAGGATTTTTCCTTGAAATTCAACATTGGTGTTTAATTTGTGAACAATAAGGTACACTCGATTCCGTGGTGTATCTTTGATCGGTGATACATGTGATTCCTGGGCTCGTCTTCTGCATTCGTTTTAGGGGTTCGATTAAGTATCAGATCAATTTAGGGAATCCGTTATTCCCAACACTTCGAATTTCACATCTTCCACCATAGAAACGTGATCAATGCCCTTACCTGGCTCACTTTCGATATTGCGAACGTCGTCGCCAGCCACAGCCATTAGCACAAGCTTGGCGACGACGAAGGAGGAAAGAATAGTGAGACCGGCCATTGCGAACGGCTCGTGAACCCACTCCACGGTCGTAACATGGCAAAAGAAGGGATGGAGTAGAAAAAGGAAAGTCAAATGAAGTAATGAGGACAGAAAAGTTGGTTCTGGGGCTGCACGTGGAGACCACTCAAGATCTCCCTCACATAATAAATGTCTTTATATCTCTCTCATTATAAACCGAACTTACTTTGGATCGGTTTGGGTAACCGAACTAAATCAACTGAACCGACCAAAACAAGGTTTGTTTTTCGGCTACCCGAGCCGAACGAAAAACCAAACCCAAAAACTTGTACTTTTTGGTTCAAGTTTCAATTTGGTTTTTGACACCCTTTAAGGGATGACACAATTACAAAATTTTCAAAATGATTCTCAATTTTTAAATGTAAAATGTTGAAAAAGTACATTAGGGCACTTGTTAAGCCTTATTAAAAAATTTCAATTCGAAATGATAAGTGACCATGTTAGAATTATAATCCTCTAGTTATCTTAGGACACATTCATGGAGAAGTTTAAAGGTAACTTTTGCAATAATTACCAAAAAAATTAAAAACTTATGACATTTATGTTAATTTACTCATAAGCCTTTTAATTTGGTTGATTAAGTCTTTAAAGTTTTGGCAATTTGCCGATATAATCATTTCGATAAATTGACATAGGTACCCATTATCTTATATGGTCCAACCGGTGTTCATGTAGACATTTTCTTACAATTTTTTGAATTTTTTTTAACTTTCCTCGTCTTTATTATTTCTTTTATTTTCTTTTTAATGTGTTTCCTTACTTTGCTTTTTTTGGCTTGTTTGATGTGAGGGCTGCCCTTGCCTAGGCTTGCTTGTGGCAACCAAGGGCGACTATTGCCTCCTGCTAGTGAGCCCCTCCTTGTGGTCAACTCAAGGAACAAAAAAATAAAAAAAGAAAATTGCCAAAATTGTTCACGTGAGGGCCGACCACACCAATTGAATAGTTGACATTCATGGTAGCGATTTCTAGTTAAATTTAACTGGTTGAATTATATTGGCAAATTTTCATGAATGGAAGATATCGAGGCTGTCGAGCTTGGGGATTGAATCCTCCCCTGACGTCTTCACTGGCGGAGACCACAAATGGTAGCTTCTAATTACAAACTTTCATTCAATGGCAACTCTTGCTCTTGCGGATATAAACTGTTTTCCTTTGCATTGCTACTATCTTCATTTTCTTCCCTAGGAAGGTGCGGCTGTTCCCGTGGGGTGATGGGGCTAACAGGGGCCAAAGCCTTTCGATGTTTCTCGTCCTAGTTGATGCGGACAAACTGGCTTCTGGTCAGAAAGTGAACACCAGATTCACCTTTCGGTTAATACACCGAAACAACGTTGTACACTTTCAGGCAGGTAAGTGTTTGTTCTCAGAAATGGGATGAGCGCTCCACTTTAAGGCCATCGTAATTGGTGGCGCAAACAGAAAGTCCAGAGCGATCCACAATTTCAATCACACGACAAGCTTTGCCCTCGCCACAGTAGCCCGCTAAATAAATCGCACCCGTTAATAAGTGGCAAATGCAGTTTGTTCATATGGTCCGTATAATTGAAAACTGCTGCAATCTCTCAATGTTTCTAGACTGCAAATTTTCAGCACTTTTGCCCTTGCCTTTGCTACTTTGCAGCTTCTCCAAATTGGTTTAGTAGCTCCGACACGAGCTGGGGTTGGTCTACTTTCATGCCGCTGAAAACGGTTCGGGAATGCCTGAAGGATGATTCTTGTGTCATTGAAGCCGAAGTCACGGTGCTCGGCACAGTTAGCAAATTGCCATGACAACAATGCTGTGTTCTGGATGTGTTCATAAATAGACAATGATTGTCAGTTCTATCATCATGACAAATAATACATGAATTGGATGTATTTGTTGACACATGAAATTTTAGTGGACAAATAGAGTGTACATTTCTGTATAAATAAATAACAAGTAAAAAGAACAAAGACTTAATTTAGTCTGGGTCCCAAGAGCAGCCTTCGGCGCAGCCTATATCCACCGAATCATCAATTTCAACTCATTGAAATATCCATCGTGCAGCCCGATTCACATAGCCCGGTTTTGATTTGTTCCGACATTGCCCAAGCCCATTGAATTTAAAATAAATGTAAGACTCTATTTGTTTCACAAAAAATAAATAATTTGAATGCATTTTTCTAAAAACGATCATTGTATTGCTTGAAATAATTAGTTAATGGAAAATTTTTTATCATCAATAATAATTTATATCTAAACATCTTATGGATGACAAAAATATTTTTCATTTATTCATTCATTTATTTTTATAAGCGATATAAACAGCTATTTTTAAATATTAATTTTTTGCGAAACAAATGAAATTCAAGCCTACTGTTACTCAATTTGGTCTAGGGCCCAAGCCCCTAAGAGAAAAATCCACTAGCCCAACCCTCTCCCTATCACCTTTTGAAAAGCTACGACTCAAGCTCGCACGCACGACGTCGCATACACGAGTGTGGGATGAGGGAAGCAAGAATTTGGTGAGGTGAAGTGATGCGGTCCACAAACCTCTGACCCCATGTGTACTGTGTTCAAATTGATCACCAAGTGTTTGTGAAAATGCATGAATGAAATTGCAGACATAACTAAGAAGAATCTTCCTGAACCATAACCTGCTTAAATCATGATGTACATGTTGATTTCATCCATTTCTATCTCAAGTCTCAATGGTTTAGACTATGGCCAAAACTTCCAAATGCTATGCCCGCCTTGTTTTCTTTTGATCTCATGCGTACATTTAGTATTTGATCCCAATTCACTTCATTACCTTCTCTATCGTATATAGACCAATGTATAAAGCACAAATTTCTATCATGAGAAATGTTGTGTAACCAAATGAGTTTTTGAGTGTTTTTGCTAGATTAAAATTTGTGATTGTTGTTTGCATCGCCAAAATATAAATAAATAAATAACTGAGAAGAGCAGTTACCGACTATATAGCACTAACACGAACACACAACACACGACATGACACGACACAACATGCCGACACGTCATTTATTAAAAATAGAGAATTTCGACACGTTCCTACATGTTATATATTAAATATATTTTTCTATATAAATACATAAATAAATAATAATAAAAATAGCCTAGAATTAATTTACACGAAAAATATTAAATAATATCATTCATTATTTTAATTTGTTACAATAATACATAGAACTTAGAAGAAAGAAACATTGTTTAAAGAAAAATACTGAATTGATATTTTTAAATTTATTTATTTATCATTTATAGCATTTTTTATTACTTCTTTCATAGTAAAAGACTTTTCAAAAAACTAAAAAAATTCTAAAAAATAAAAAATAAAACTGAAAAAAAAAATTGACCCTATGTGTGTATATTTACAGCATTTTTAATACTTATTTTATTACTTCTTTTGTGTATATTTATATTTTGACCCCACAAGTATTAGAAATTTTTAAAATTGACTCCGTGCGTGTCAGAATCGTGTGTCGGAATTCTGGACTCGCATGTCGAAACGTGTCGGAGAAATTTTTAAAATTAACCGCGTGTTGGAGCGTGTCAGAGTGTCGGACATGACACGAAAGCTTCCGGAGAGTGTCTGTGCTACATATGTTACCGAGAGGGTCACTCAACACACAAGTTTCTTGTGTTTTTTTTATGCGGATGTCGTTCGATGCTTTCAGGGGGGTATTCAGTGAAGGAAAAGCATAAGAGAGGTAAGAGAGTCGTGAGGGCTTGTGGATTCTGGGAAAGAAGGACCGAAGAAGAAAGAAGAAAAATAAGCAAATAAAAAAAAGAAAAAAAGAAAAGAAAAAATAATATTTAACAACGGAAAGAAGTAATAACAGAAAAATAATAAGGAAAGATAGAAAAATGCAAGCCTAGTTAGGTCTGCGGATTAGATTTAGTTGAGTTTCATTCAATTGGTGTTCATATAGTTTAGGAAATTGCATTTCATGATTATTAAGGCAATTTAGATTTTAGATAGTTTTTCTCTTGATTAAATAGGTAGCAGGACAAAGGAAATTCGATAAAAGTATTAAAAAATGATAAAAGTAAGAAAGATTAAAAATATCTCAGTATTTATTTCTACATAGTAGTTCGTTTATCTCCGTCTTTAATATAGGTACGAAAGATGAAAAATATCAATTTCAGTGCACTCTTGCAGATCTTGGTACGAAGAAAAGGGTTGATTGCTCTTTAGGTTGGACTAACGAAAAACTTTAGTGGAAAAATTGCCATGGAAAATAAAAAAAAAAGGATATTATAGCAGTATGGCCATAGAAATTGATAGTAAAAAGCATGGCAAGCAGCTAGTTTCGTGAATAAATTTTGGGGCCTTGTCAATGAATAATCATCCTCATATATCGCGTTTCTTTAATCAATAGCAAGATTGATGATCTTATAATTGATAATTTTCCTTTAACATGAATGAGTTCCCATCTTCTCTAACAATCATTTGTCCATCAAAATTAATTCTCTCTTAATTTAATAAGATTGAACGGGACTGCTGCCATGCTTTTCTATATTGGACCATAGAAATTCCTTGAATGCGTATATCGAACTTTACTCGTATATACTTGCCGTATTGTCAAATGTACATTGAAAGTCACAAGCTAAAGCCCGAAGTTTCGTCCTCCTATGTTTGTCTGGCCAGGCAAGAACTCGAGAATCTAGTGAAGAATTGGCAGGGATGGAAAAGCAAAGAATTTGGGTAGAGTCAAACCATTCTTCCCCTCGCCCTTCTCAAATGGTACAATTTCAGGATAAAGCAACCTGCGAAAAGCAAGAGAATGAAGCAACTGCACCTTGGAAACGAAGAACAAAAGCTTCCATGATAAATAACCGTCATTGATTACCCCTACAACCATCATTTAATCAAACCCTTGAGACTTCAGATCAAGTTAAATCTTCAACGTTGAGAATGGCTTCGTTCGAGATGTACAGAGAAGCCGATCCCGGTATGTCCCCTCAAATATAACCCCCTATAGTTCATGTGTTGCAGGAGTTTATCTCTTATTTGTGGTAAAAAGAACGTCTGTGTGCATAGAAATTTTCAAATGCTACATGAATAACTTCTCGGCTATAATTATAATTTGCAAATTTGCAATTGGGCTTGAGGTAATTATTAGAACTCGTTGGTTGATTGGTTTCTTCTGGTTTTGGTCGATGCAGTAATGTCGAAGGAGATTAGGGATGTTGTACCGGCGCATTATGTGCTCAAGATTAAGTCCTTCTCTTTGTTTGCGAAGAACAACATGGGGAAGTATGAATCGGGCGAGTTCGAAGCAGGAGGCTATAAATGGTTCACTTCTCTTCTCTCTAGTCTCCTCCTCACACTCTCACATTCAGATTCGACATGGCTGGCCAAAAACCTCAGTCAATTAACCTTTGAAGAGACTGTTCCGTATTCGGGCTATGCTCCAAATTTAGGCCCTTCTTCCAGAAGATGGTTTAAATACTTGAGAGGCATATAATTTCCGTTACTGGTTAAGAATCTGACATTTGAACCCTCTGCAGTTTCTGATAATTCATACAGAATAAAGTAATCCTTTTCAGGATAAAGAGATTGTCTTGAAAATTAATGTTGATTCAGCAATCAGAAGCTGTAGCACTTCACGAATTCTAAGAATAATTAGCGTCAATTCATAACTGGGAAGTTTACATGTACATCCGTGCTTGAATTCACACGAGCATCTTGATTGTGCAGGAAACTGATCCTCTATCCCAATGGAGACAAGAGCCGAAACGGAGAAAATCACATCTCCATATATCTGGCGATTTCAGGGACGAATCCTCTCCAACTTGGTGGGCCGATTCACGTGGCCGTCAGGTTCTCTTTGTATGATCAAATTTGTGATAGATATTTGACTGAACAAGGTAAAAGCTCGGTAACGATAGCAAAAAGCATGATATTTGCCGCCTTTCTGAACACTAATATCGGATCGGCGAATCTTCTCTTGTGAATTTGAAGAAAGAGTCACAAGGTTTCACGCGTTGAAAGCCGAATGGGGAGTTCCGAGATACATGCCATTGAAAATTTTTGCCGACCCATCGAATGGGTACCTTGTGGACGACACCTGCATCTTCGGTGTGGAGGTTTTCGTCATCAAGAGTTCGGGAGTCGGCGAATGTTTGACGCTGAAGGCGAGTGCATCGTATACTCACCAATGGAAGATATCGAGGCTCCCAAGCTTGGGGGAGGATTATCTATACTCTGATGTATTCACTGTTGGAGATCATAAATGGTAGCCCCCATTTACAAACTTCCTTTTCAGTGATAAACTGTTGTTTTTGTTGATCTATTATTTGTCCTATCTATTTATCGCTATTTTCAAATGTTCTCGCAGGAAGGTGTGGCTATGCCCAAGGGGTGACTACTCTAACAGGGGCCAAAGCCTTTCCATTTCTCTCGGTTTAGTGGAGGCGGACAAATTGGCTTCTGGTCAGAAAGTGAACGCGAGATATGTCATTCGGTTAAAAGGCCCAAACAACTTTGTACATCAGCCGGAAGGTAAGTGTTTGGTTGTCCTCACAAGTTGATGAATGCCCCACTTCAAGGCCATTGTATGATTTGTTCATGTAGTCCGTATGGTTAGAAACTGTCAGAATCCCTCATTTTTCGCAACTGTAATTTTCTGCTCTCTTGCTTTGTCATTGATACTTTGCAGCTCGGACTACATCGTTCAGTAGCTCCACTGTGTGGTGGGGTTGGCCGTCTTTCATGCCGCTGAAAACGGTTCAGGAATGCCTGACGGATGATCCATGTTTCATTGAGGCTGAAGTCACGGTGCTTGGCACGATTAGCAAATTGCCATGATGGCAAATTTATAAACCGGATGTATTCATAAACTGGCAGTTCTTTCCTCATAACAATAATACATGGATTGGATGCGCTTATTAACACTTGAATTTTAGTCTGACAAATCGAGCCTACCTTTCTTTCAAGTGTTCTTGAAAATACGCGAATGAAAATGCATACACAACTAAGAAGCACCTTCCTGAGCCCGAACCTGCTTAAATCATGATGTACATGTTGATTTCATCCATTTCTATCTCCGGTCTCTGCGGTTTAGACTATGGCTGGAACCTCCAAATGCTATGACAGCCACATTTTCATATGATCTCATGCGTATATGTAGTCTTTGATCCTGATTCACTTTGTTGCCTTCTTTGCCGCGTATAGATCGATGTATAAAGCACGAATCTCTGTCATAGAGTAATTTCGTGTAACCAAATGAGTTTTTGAGTATTTTTGCTAGATTAAAATTTGTGATTGTTGTTTGCACCTAAATAAAAATAAAAATAAAAATAAATAAATAACCGAGAAGAGTAGTTACCAATAGGGTCACTCAACATACAGGTTTCTTTTGTTTATGCTACGTGCTTATTTGAGGTGATCGGGGATGGTCTCTGGCAAGAAAAATTGGAGAACTGTAGTTCTCCGGTCACCGGAAAAATCCATGGAAAGCAGAGTGCACGTGCTGTCTGCATGTCGATGGGTTGAAGACAGTGAAAGGGAAGGCTGGCCTGTGAATTTTCCAAATAAAATGGTGCAGTTTTGACTAGATTGTGTTTAGATGTTGTTCGATGCTTTCATGGAGGCATTCAGTGAAGGCAAAGCATAACAGGAGTTTGAAAGTTGAGAAGGCTTGTGGAGTCAGGGAAAGGAGACCGAAGAAGAAAGAAGAAAAATAGATAAATAAAGTAAATATGAAAATAAAAATTAAAAATAATATTCAACTACGGAAAAAAGTAATAACAGAGAAATAATATCGAAAGATAGGAAAAATGCGAGCCTAGTTAGTTCTTAGGAGTAGATTTAGTTGAGTTTCATTCCGTTGGTGTTCATATAGTTTAGGAAATTGCATTTCATGATTATTAAGGCAATTTGGATTTTAGATAGTGTAACTCCAGCTGAAATAGATAGTAGGGTAAATAAACTTTGATAAAAGTATTAAATATATATATATATATATATATATATATATATATATATATATATCTCAATGGTTTTATGTCAGGTTTATTTCCCGGGGTTAGTTCGTTTATCTCCATCTTTAATATAGGTATGAAATATGAAAAGTATTTTATTGTTATTGAATTTGAGTTCGCTCTTGCTGATCACGGTTCGAAGAAAAGGGTTGATTGCTCATTGGGTTGGATTGACAAAAACGTTAGTGGAAAAAATTGCCATGGAAAATAAGAAGGGAAATTACAGCAGTAGATCATAGAAATTGATAGTAAAAAGCATAACAAGTAGCTTAAATTTTTCCCCCTAGTCTCGTGATTAAATTTTGGGGCACCATCAATGAATAATCATCCTCATATATCATAATTTTCTTTAATCGATAGTGAAATCAACGATCTTATAATTGATCATTTTCCTTTAATGTGAATGAGTTCCCATTTTTTTTCCTAAAAATCACTAGTCCGTTGAAATTAATTCTCTCTTAATTTATCGGCTAAGATTGAATGGGACCGTTGCCTTGCTTTTCTATATTGGACCATAGAATTTCCCTGAATGCATACATCAAACTTTACTCGTATATATTTGCCATTTAATCAAATATATATTGAAAGACACAAACTAAAACCCTGCGTTTGGTGATCATGATAAAATTCAAGATATGATAAAATTTATCTTATCATACGGTTAGTGCTTACTCAATATAGGATAAAGTCGGATATAAATGAAATATAGACTGGATAAAATTATCCCATGAGGAAAGTGAGATAAATGTGAAAGTGATTTCTAGTATCCATAATAATATAATTTATTCTTAGATAATAAATTGTTTAAATTAACAAATTAAAATTATATTTCATTATATATAATATTCGATTTCTAATATAAGAAATTCAAAATAACAAAAAAAAAAGAAATTTAGTTTTTAATTTAATCTTATTTTTATTTATTTATTCGAATTTAATTCTATCTTATAATATAAATTCAATATGTAAATATATGTTTATTACATATTTTAGGTGTTTTAGTATTTTAGGTATATTAGTATAATTTTCTAATTAATAAAGTTTTATTAGAGAATAATGGAAGGGGAATAAATAAATAAAAAAGAGAAAAAAAAGTACACAAGAGGGTTGCAAGAGAATTTTATCATCTCCATTTAAAAAATTATGATTCATATAGACATTTATACCAAACAATACATATAATATGATATGAATATATCTGACTTTATTATTTCAATCGTGAAACAGTAAATATAATATAAAAAAACTCATGGATTTCATATTTTATCCTCTCAAATCCTATCTTGGTTGGAAATCCTTCTATGTTTGTCTGGCCAGGGAAGAATAAGAGAATCTAAAGAAGAATTGAGAAAGATGGAAAAGCAAAGAATTTGGATATAATCGAACCGTTCTTCTCCTTGCCCTTCTGAGCTCCCAAATGGTACAATTTCAGAATAAAGCAACCTGCAAAAAGCGAGAGAATGAAGCAACTGCACCTTAAAAACCAAGAACAAAAGCTGTCATTATAAATAATCTTTCATTGATTGACTAGACAACCATCATTCAATCAACCCTCAAGGCCACGGGTCAAGGTTGCGAACCTCCAACATTAAGAATGACTTCTCTTGAGACATGCAATGAAGCCAACCCTGGTACGTCCCCTCAAATCTAACCCCATATAGCTCATGTGTCGCGGGAGTTTTTCTCTTATCTCTGGTAAAAAGAACGTCCGTGTACATAGAAATTTTCAATTGCTACATGAATAACTTAAGTCTTGGATATAATTTGCACTCGGGCTTGAAGAGACTATTAGAGCTCGTGGGTTGATTGGTTCTTTTTCTGGTTTTGGTCGATGCAGTAGTGACAAAGGAGATTAGAGATGTTGCACCGGCAGATTATGTGCTCACGATTAAGTCTTTCTCTTCCTTCGCAAAGAACAACATAGAGAAGCATGAATCGGAGGAGTTCGAAGTGGGAGGCTATAAATGGTTCATTTCTCTTCTCTCTAGTCTCCTCCTCACACTCACATTCAGATTCGTCATAGCTAGCCAAGCAGTCAATTAATCTTTGAAGAGACTGTTCCTTATACAGGCTTTGGTCCAAATTTAGGCCTTTCTTCCAGAACATGGTTTAAATACTTTACAGGCATACAATTTTTATTATTACTTAAGAATCCGATGTTTGAAGTTTGAACCCTGTGTAGTTTTGAAAATTCATACAGAATAAAGTAATCTTTTTTAGGATGAAGAGATTGTTTTGAAAATTCACGTTGATTCAGCAATCAGAAGCTGTAGCACTTCGCAAATTCTAATAGTAATTAGCGTCAATTCATAGCTGGAAACTTTACATGTACATCCCGTGCTCGAATTCACGGAAGCATCTTCATCATGCAGGAAACTGATCATCTATCCCCAAGGAGACAAGAGCCAAGAAGGAAAAGATCACATCTCTGTGTATCTGGCGGTTTTGGGGATGAGTCCCCCCCAACACGGTGGGCCAATTCACGTGGCTGTCAGGTTCTCTTTGCGTGATCAATTCCACAATAAATATTTCACTGAACAAGGTAAAAGCTTAGTAACGACAGCAAAAAACATGGTATTCGTCACCTTTTTAAATGCTAACATCGAATCGACGAATCTTCGCTTGTGAATTTGAAGGAAGAGTCATGAGGGTGCACGCATTGAAAGCCGAATGGGGAATTCCGAGATACATGCCATTGGAAACTTTCACCGACAAATCCAAAGGGTACCTTGTAGACGACACTTGTGTCTTTGGTGTGGAGGTTTTCATTATCAAGAATTCGGGCGTTGCCGAATGTTTGACGCTAAAGGAGAGCACACCGTGTACTCATGAATGGAACATATGTAGGTTGTCAAGCTTGGGGGATACATGTTTATACTCTGATGCATTCACTTCTGGAGACTATAAATGGTTGCTCCTATTTACAAACTTCCTTTCAGTGATAACATTTGTTTTTGTTGATTTACTATTTGTCCTATCTATTATATCTATTTTTCAATCTCTTCGCAGGAAGGTGTTGCTATACCCAAGGGGTGATTCGGCTTGCAGGGGTGAAAACCTTTCGGTGTTTCTCTCTTTAGTTGATTCGGACAAATTGGCTTCTGGTCAGAAAGTGAACGTGGAATACGGCATTCGTTTAAAACGCCAATGCAAAGAGGTGCAGTCAAAAGGTAACTGTCTGTCCTCTTAAGTGGATGAGCGCTACACTTCAAGGCCAGTGTAATTAGTAGCCCAAACTGAAAGTCCAGAGTAATTCCAAAGTCAATCACACGATGACCTACTTTCTCACCACTGTACATGACGATTTAAATTGCACCTGTTAGTGAGGACCAGATTCGATTTCTTCATGTAGTCCGTATAGTTAGAAACTGCTCAAATCCTCATATTTCCCGCCTTCAATGTTCTTCTCTCCTGTCTTTGCTGCTTTGCAGATGCTACCAGTTGGTTCAGTAGCTCCGCAAGCGAATGGGGTTGGCCGTCTTTCATGCCATTGAAAACAGTCCCGGAATGCCAAATGGATCATTCATGGGTCATTGAGACCAAAGTCAAGGTGCTCGGCACAACTAGCAAATTGCCATGACAGCAATATATGTAACTAGATGAGTTTATAAACAATAATACATGGATTGGATGTGATCATGCGATAAGTTCTCTACAGGCATCTCTGCTTCTGGTCAGATTTTTGTAGAGCTGAAAGTGCATGTGTTAACAACTCGATCCATTTAAATCGTGAGATGTCATCAGCTTATTAAATAATACAAGGATTAATGGGGGTAAATGTTCTTTGTATACCAAGTAGAATCAAGCCCGACCAAAACAAGCCGTCTAAGACGAGTCAGAGGGACTCGTTATTCAGTGAAACAACGAGAATCCAAGAGATAAAACGATTGACTTTTGAAAAAATTCGCGGATGACAGATCGTTGTCCAAGGAATTTTTTTGAACCCAACAAGGCAAAAATTTTCACAAGCATCCTTCAGAATTGTAAGGGCATAATTCCAAATCCTTGCATGTATTCCAACTCTAAAACTTAATGAAGAGCCAATCAAAATTAGCAAATGCGTGTAGTTGAGAGACTTGAATTTCTTGTAATGTTAAATAAAAAGTAAAATTGATTAGATTGCATATGACGAGTTATAAAAATGATCTTGATAACGAGTGTCTTGAGGGTACTGATTAATCATAACTAGTAATGAGATATTTTCATTTTCTAATGTAGTGATTGTGAATGACATGAGAAAGTTGGTGCTTTGGTAATGAAATTTTTTTCTATATTTTGGATGTTTAACAAGTGTCCATGGGCAATAATATCTTATTATGAATAGTAAATCGATAAACTATTGCGACATCTCAAGATCATGGTGCAAAAAAACATAAGCCCAAACGCAACACATAAAGTTTACATTGGTACAGTAATTTTCATTATATTTTTCCAGTCAAGAAGTGGTATCAATGCATTGTCGCGTAAGCACATGAAAGGAAAAGGAATTTGGATCGCCACAACCCTTCTCTTCCTAATTTCATCACTACATTTCTTTTCCCAAAAATGAAGCGACTGCTTCTTGGAAAAAGAAGAAGAAGAAACCTCTTTAGATATTTCTTCTTCCATCGAACGCATAAGGCCGCTGGCCAAAAACCATCAAGAATTATCAAAATTTGAAATCCCAGAAATAGAGTAAAAAAGAAAAAAGAAAACAATAAAATGAATTTTTTATTAAATTAATATCACGAAAAACTTCAAACTAAGATATGTATAATAAATTTACTCCAAATTAATTTTTTGATCACCAAAAACCCTAAGTTAGTATATTTGTAATAAATTTATCTTTCATTCAACCGTTAAATTGGATTGATATCACGAAAAATTACGAATTGATACAATTATGATAAACGGATGGTAAAATCTTAAATCGGTACATCCGTATTCAACTCAGTAACTTGAAGGTACAATTTAACGAAAACTAATGAAAATATAAATTTTTTACTGGTGTACCGATTTAAGGTTTGTGTTTATGATGACCTAAATCACTCTTGATAGTTCATGAATTAAGAATTCTCACAACAACAAGCTCTACTCGATAAAAAATTAATTTGGGTTAATTTTATGATAAAAATATCAATTTGAAGTTTTATGTGATAATACTTTTTCATTTTTTTAAAATAGTGAAATGGACGACCCAACTGATGAGGGTACGTAGTTTTGCATTTAGTTTTTCTAAATATATAATATATGTTATACATTTATGCCGGTTGAGAGACACTGTGCGACTTAAAGACAATCAAGAATCCGCACGGAGAAAAGAAAAAGAAAAGAACTTAGAATATGAATCGATCCAAACTACAGTTTCAGCTCTCTACCTCTCTGCCCCCTCAACAGTGATTTTCTCGGAACGAAGCGACTTAATTTTGGGGGGAAAAAAAAAGGCAGTCTTTTTTCTTCCATTTCTCTCACACCACTAGAGACCATCACAGTCATCAAGCATCATCTGTAGTGTAGCCACTTGAAGAATCATATAATGCCGAAGAGAACGAGAGAAGCAAAGGATTCAAATGCTGCTGAAGTGGGCAACGAGCGTGAAGGTACCATTTTCCTCTTTGAGTTTCTCCCAAAAGCAAGAAATGAAAATGAACTTGTGCAATTTTATGGCGTGACGATGTGTCTATTGATCTTCTTCAGTTGATCTCTTTTTCCCTTTCTGGGTTTGTTGTTGTTTCCCTGTTGGTGATTCTGGGGGGTTTTAACTGAGCAGAGAGAACTACGGAGACTAGAAAGATCCCGCCAGCGCATTATGCGTTCAAGTTCGAGTATTTCTCTCTATCGTCAACGAATGACATCACCATGTATGAGACAAACGAGTTCGAAGTCGGTGACCAGAAGTGGTATATCTATGATCTCTCTTTGCAAGCACAAATATTCGGGTTACTCCATGCTCACTGTCTTCTAGGTTTTATTGTTTCTCACATTGACAGACAAGATTGCGGTATATATATCGTCATAAAAAAGGCTTAAGGATGTCTTTTAGGTTGCAATGTTCTTTCTGATTGAATCGACATTTTAGGAGGCTCAGATGAATATGGTGAATGTGAGTATCCAAGTAAAAATGTGGTTAAGGTGGGTTGCTTCTTGCGACTATTGGTAAATAGCTAATTATGCATAGGGATGCGGTCCTTCATTGAAGGAAACAAAGGCTCCAGTAGTGTTCGGTGAGGATAGAAAGTCTGTTCAAAGGTCTGAAAATTGAAGATCTTTCATGGGCAAATCTGTCGTTATTCAGCTAACAACAGAAACTCTTCATGGTATATGTTTCATGAGTCTGATGTCTTGTCATTGTGTAGGCAATTGATTCTGTATCCTAATGGAGACAGGAGCAGGAAGGGAGAGGATCACATGTTCCCATATCTGGCTGATTCTGAGGCCAATCCTCTGAAAGTTGGCTGGGAGATAAATGCAACTGTTAGGTTCTTTGTGTTTGATCAAATTCGTGATGAATGCTTGGCAAAAGATGGTACTTTTGTTCCCTAAATTTGTTAAAGAAAAAGTGATCAACCCTTTGGTAGCTTGGAGAACTCTTGCTTCGTATATTGCCGGGAAAAACTGGAGGTTTCACGCAATGAAGTCCAAATGGGGTATTCCAAGATTTATGCCATTCAAAGCTTTCATCAATCCACCAAATGGCTACCTTGTTGATTACAATTGTATGTTTAGAGTGGAGGTCTTTGTCGAAAAAAGTTTAGGTCTGGGTGAATGCTTGACACTAAAAGCGAGTCCAAAGTCTGTTAGTCACGAATGGAAGATATCAAAGTTCTCTACTTTGGTGAATGATTGCTACTCTGAAGTATTCACTGCGGGGAGTCACGAGTGGTAGCTCTTATATTGCCCCCGTAGCTTTTGTTTTGTTTTGTTTTTGTTTTTTTAAGCTTTTGCATATTCCTTTTTCTTGATTTTGTATCATTGATTGGTTGCGTTTCTCCTTATGTTCAGGAAGTTGCATCTATGTCCAAGGGGTGACGAGCATAACAAGGACAAAAATATGTCGATGTATCTTTGTTTAGTAGATTCAGGTGATCAGAAAGTCAAAGCCACTTATACCATTCGGCTAAAAGGCAAAGCTGGCAAGACGCATCAGTCGACAGGAAGTAACTGCCGATCTAAAATGGATGGCGAGCACAAAATCTTTAGCCAAGCTTGATTATATCTGAATGAATGGAAAGATAACTGCAATGTCATTATTATGAACATTTTATAATTCTTATCCCTCTTTCTCGTCGTGGCATAAGCACACTATATACTAAGTATTTAATCTGATTTATTTGGTTTGCCACCATTATTCTCGAGTTTAAGATTAATACAGCTAATCTTCTTTTGCAGTTATTAATAGGGTCAAGCGTCCAAGTGAAAAGTGTGGTTGGCCCTTCTTCTTGCCGCTGAAAACAGTTCAAGATTACTTGGTGATGAGTGTGTCATGAAGGCTGACGTGAAAGTTCTTGGCACAGCGAGTAAACTGCCATGAATTGCTGCCAAGTTCATGATCAATCACTAACTAATGTTTCTTCCGTGGGTTGAGCATGTTTTTCTTTTCTTGGGTTAGACCTTCCTCGTCGGGTAATGGGTTGTTAGTGTATTTTGACAGTTTGTTCACCGAAGGTTCGGGATCCTCTTTGTCCTTAAAAGGCGAGGTGGGCAATATAACTGCAAACTCTCTGTGTGCCTCACCTCTCAAAGATTGCCATCGCCATGAATACATATGTCTATGCTTCTTGCTTTGCGCTGCAGTCAAAACTTAAGCTGCTGAATTTGCCTTTACAGTTTTTGGCTTTCCCCTTAAAATTCAACACCCGAAAGTGGGTGTCACTTTGGAATCAAATCGACTGACTGAGTCTTCGTCACTACATTTGCGGATATGCAATTCAAGCAGTAATTTTGGATAAATGTCTTGTACGATATAAGTCTGGGGTTTTTTATGTTACAAAAAAGAGTTTGCGATAAATGTAGCATAGTGATAATCTTTTAGGGTTTTTGGTGGCTTTTTCTTCAGAAAGATATGTACTATCTCTTTTAGTATTTTCTCTCCAGCTATTTGATCTTTAGCGGTGGTGATATCATCTCTTTTATGTTCAAAGCAGCCAAAACATTATTTCTCTTGCTAGTTCAATGCCAATTTCGAGATTTTCTTCCCCAAATAAGATGAGAAAATTTTATTTTCTTACATACATAAACATCGTAAAAGATAAGTTATTTTTATAATTCCCCTGCAATTAACTCTAACGTGAATAATTTGATGGGCTCATTGAATAACAAATCCTACATGCCAGATAATATGAATGAAAAATTTCAACTCTGTACGTCGTCCACAGTGTTTTCGATCCTTGTAGAAATATCCCATATTCTAAATTTAAAGCTAAACACGCCCCCTGATATATCGATTTATTCAAATAATATTTTCCTGTCGTCATATGTTTGGATCCTTCCATGCTAACAGTATCTTCATTGCAAGAAACAAGGGAGAAAAAGAAAACTAGGATTTCATCAGAAGGCGTTGAACGATGAGAATAATAGAAATAGGAATGGCTTCTACTGCTTCTGACATGCGTCGCGAAGGATCATGTCGAAAGCATCAAGCAGCGAACGGTTGTACAGCTCGGAGTCTATGAAGCCTTGCTCAGCTCCAACGGCCACTCTCAGATTTCCCGCATAGCTGAGGATCGTTATGAGGAGACTCTGCAAAAGTTAAACGCAAGAAGGTATTTCATGCGTTCATGACATTATCGTTTACAAAGAAGAAGGCCACTCAGAATTCAGTCTAGTCATTATGTGTTATGGTAAACAAGGTAAATCAAAATTTGAATTCGACGGTTCTGTCTACTCTTACAGATGGCATAGGAGCCTAATTGTTGCATAAACTCTGTTACAATATCATGTTATGTACTAGAAAAGTTTGTGTTTACAACCTATATATAAGTCCCAGATGTTGCAATCTATATGGATATTTCGGAAGAAGATGCATGTAGTGACTTGGAAAATGAGGCTTGGTACCAAAACTTTAGACCTACCAGCCAAGCATTGGTAATTTTATGGGGAGAATTATAAAAAAATTCATAAACTTATTGCAATTGTGCCAATTTAGTCCTAAATATCTTGCATTTGTGCTAATTTAGTCCATCTAGCCAATATTGGCCATCGGCGCTGATGTGGTATTACTAGTGTTGACGTAACATTTTTAATATAGTATTTTAATAATTTTTTGAATTTTAATAATTTTTCTTTTATTCTTTAATTTTTTTCCCCTTCCCCTTCCCTTTCCCTTAGAGCTGGCCAAGGTTGGGATGCCCTCGCCAACACAACCCTTGCCTAGCTAGATCTAGCGAGGGCATCCCATCCCTCGCTTGTGGCTGGTGATTATTGCCAACTCTAGGGAAGGGGAAGGGGAAGGGGAAGTGGGAGGGAGAAAATATTAACAAAAGGAAAAGGAAAAAGAAAATAAGGAAAAAATTATAAAATTATAAATTATTATTTTTAAAAATGTCACATCAGCATTGGCCAGCCAAAATTGATCAGATGGATTCGATAGCATAAATGCAAATGGTTTAGAATTGAATTGGCCAAAAAGTTTATCATTTAATTGGTATAATCATAATAAGTTTAGCACTTCTTTGATAATTCTACCTAATTTTATGCTCTTGGGTCCAAAATCAAAATTAACGATGATTAAATACCCAAGGTATGCCGGCGACGGTGAAGTACACGCCTCTAAGAGGATGATTAGCCAGAGACAATTTATCGATTGGCCCTATAACGTTGGAGATGCCCATGCTCGAGTTTCTCGCTGTCCTGCTGATGTGCTTTGCTACAGCCTGCAAGTACTAGCAAACAAGAGCACATTCATATCAATTTTGTAAATCAGACTTAGCATATTTAGCATTTTTGCTTAATCTATCGTCCCGACGTGCACAAACCTCTGCGTTTCTGCATTTCTGCATGATCTCAAGTAGCTTCCCTGTGAGGATTACACCGAAGGAGCTTCGTTTCCTCTTGATCACCTCATGAGTTTTGTGGACAAACTTCAAAGGATCAGAGAACTGAGAATCGCTTGGTTTCACTTTCGGTATCGGCACATGCAAGAATGCAAAATGATTTCCCCATGGTGACTCCGAATTAGGTCGGACCATATCTCTCACTGGCTTGTAATCTCGCAAATTCCTTGTATTTAGCAACACCAATGCTGTGGAGTTGGTGCTCAGGTTCGAGTTTGTGCTCACTCTTTGCATGTACAATCGATTCGCCAAGAAGATTACTCCCAAAATCACATCGTTGACGGTCTGTTTTATTAAAGAGAAAATTCAAGCGAAAATGACTGATGATATGTTAGTATTTTGGATTCAAAGTCGTTGCATAAGTGATTGATTCGAAGCCCTAGAATTGTTAATCGATTTCTATATGGTAAAAGAGTAAATATATCTACAGTTCCCACTCGACCCTAGTTCAAGAAATAATGTTGCGTTTGTATCGTCGAATGCTAATAAAGATTTTATCATTTGAGGTTTATTCCCGTCTACTCATTTAATGTCGATATATTTCTGCGGCAAATGTCTTATCATGCTTGTTAAATAAAAATATCTTAATCGTGTTAATTGTTATGGGAGATGCAAGGAAACGCCCAATATGGTGACTTGATATGCAAAGAGACATAATTTAAAGCTGAAAAAAGCAAGTGAACTAGTCACGAAAAACCCTAAATTGATATATTTAAATTTATCCTAA
The DNA here is from genome assembly GCA_019915185.1 of Eucalyptus camaldulensis. Lineage (NCBI taxonomy): Eukaryota > Viridiplantae > Streptophyta > Magnoliopsida > Myrtales > Myrtaceae > Eucalyptus > Eucalyptus camaldulensis. The sequence goes on from JAHSVA010000005.1 coordinate 5,015,147, forward strand.
ACTAATGTTTTGACAACAAAAGTTCTAAACCGGTATATATGTGACAAATTCACTTTACGCTAGTTTGTATTTAATTTTACAATCAAATTGCTTAGTTGGATAATTTGTGGTAGTTGACAGGTATACCAATTTTAGGTTTTACCCTCCGTTTGTCACACTTTGTACCGATTTGAGATTTTTTTGCGGTTAAAAATTAGTTTAGGGTGAATTATCATAAGTATACTAGTTTGGGGGGTTTTGTGGTCAAAAAATTAGTTTGAGATAAATTCGTCACAAATGTATTAGTTTGAGGTCTTTTATGGTAAAAAAATTAATTTATAATATATTTGTCATAAATGTACCGATTTAAGATTTTTTGTGATATTAACCCAAGCCATGTTTGATTGTGGATTTGTTCAAAAAAAAAAAATCAATGGTGCATCTAGACATATATATATATATATATATATTTAAAATCATGTAAATAAATGCCAAAGTTATCTTTGGAAAGAATAACTAACTTTCTAGAACTTATCATTTATTTATTGGAAAACAAACTAGTTTCTAGCTCAATTTTTGCGTTTTCTTTTTTTCAAGGATGTCATGTTGTGCTCTTGTGACTAGGAAAATCATCACACACGTAAAATAAAATGTAAATTATGGGCATAGATGCGTAAATCCATGTTATTTTTCCCGGTTAAACCTTTTACAACCAAAGTACTAGTTGTATACTAGTTTACATATTGAGTATAATATATGTCAAAAATAAATATCACCTAAACTACGTATATTTTGCGAATAAGTTAGAAAAAATAAATACTTTTCAGCTAGTATGTGAAGGCAACCATTATAATGCAAAAGATTAGAGACGAAGTGTACCTAAACAGTAAAGCCAAAAGATCGAGTAATGTATGCGTGATGCAAGAAGCTAGGGTTATTATAGTCTTCAAAATGATATTGGTTACCACTCGAAGGCGAGACTTGATCTCTTTAATCTGATCCAACGAGAACGTGATCGTCGACACTGAAAATGGCTGGTGGCTCTCCGAACCGGACCGAATTGGCGACAAATCATCCTTGACACAGGTGCTTCTCAACAAGCTCCAACCGAAATCTCTTACGGTGTTGACAAGCGGGGAAAAACATCTGCTGACCACCTTCCGAAGTCCGATGTTTCTGTCATCTTTATTGGCTGAGCTGAACTTTTTGACTGAGGGAAAAGTTACTGGAAGAGAAGGATCGTCAGCTCTTTGAAGGCAAGACAAGAGAGCACCCACAAGAGAATAGCCATCACCAAGCGCATGGTGAAGCTTGAAAATTAGGGTTTCCTGTGCTTCACTGGTTGGACACTTGATAATATGTATTTCCCACAGCGGTTGGCCTTGTGGAAATGGTTGCATAGCTATTTGTGAAATGTAACTTTTGAGGAAACTGTCATTCTCGGATGGAGATGACGAGCCCTTTGGAGAGGAAAAACTCGGGACGTGTACATGGTTTTCCATATTCACTCCCACCTTCTTCCATTTTCTTGCTCCCTTCTCTCCCGTCACCTACCCAAGGCGAAAAACGAAAACAAAAATACTATCTAAGAATGTGCAGTGAATAAGGGTTTATTCATTCAGATACGTGACCAAGCACACTTTCACCTGATAAATACCAATTACTTATATATCAATCCTACCAATGGTGAATATCTATGCACAGGGTACACACATACGTACCATGATAGAAGAGAAGCGAGGGTTTATTGGGAGGAAGTTATCTCTGAACAACGACATAGCTTGGGAGTCATCAATTGGAATTTCTAATTCCAAGATGCCAAGAATACAAACCGACATCACTTTGCAGTTAAGGTACTGTCCTGAAGGGCTCACTGGCTCAAGGCCATCATCCTTTTTTATCAACTCCATTGGACGGGACTTGCAATAATCCCAACCAAAGCGTAACAGGTTGAGAATCTATAGAGAAGTCTATGGAAGAACCTAATATCACTGGCATATATATATATATGTGTGCGCGCGCGCGCGCGTGTCCGTAGATGATTTTTATGTTTCTGGCCATCCATGTGACTTCGTGTGCCGAGTTGTTGGTGGATTATTGGGATTAGGTGGGATAATAAAGTGTAGGCAGTTGCAACATGCAAGTGTCTCCACTTGGGACGTCATCTACTGGAACAAGTCATCAGATAGAGATTTTCTAACGATCTAGTTTGATCCACGTTGGCCAAACTAACGATCTATTTAGAAATGAATCAATAATTACGAATTAGTTGCTGTGACATCTCCTCGGATGTTGAGACTAGGGGGTATGACACTTTTTTCCAAGTGCTCGAGACTCTTCAATTGTCTGATTTACCAGGGTGCACATGTTCGCCCGAGACAAATGTGTTAAGATTAATGGGAGTAATTGCCCGACTGACTTTTTGAATTATAGAAAATGTTTTGTTAGCGAGTGGCCTTGTGGAATTTATCAAACATGTAAAAGAGATATTCCATTTTTAGAGTATTGATCAGCGACATAGTTTGGGAGTCATCGATAGGAATTTCGGATTCCAAAATGCCAAGAAAAGAAACCCACAACATTTATTGTTGAAGTATAGACCCAAAGGGCTCACTGGCTCAAGGCCATCATACTCTTTTTGCATCTCCATTGGACAAGACTCGTAATATTTACTATCTAAGAGTAGCAGGTTGAGGATCTATAAAGAAGTTTATGAAAGAATTGGATATCATCGACCGATACATGTCCATAGATGGTTCTTTATGTTTTCTGGCCATCGTTGTGACTTTGTGTACTATGACTCCCCGTACATTATAGGAATTAGTTGGTCTAATAAAGAGTTGGTAGTTATAAGTAGTTGTATGTTGAACATATTTTTTATGGATGTGAAACATTTGTACTGAAAAAAATCAGAAAGACGGAGTTTTTCAAACAAATGCAATTCATTCCATGTTGATCGAAGCAAGTACTCAAAAGGATGGCCATTTACAGGTGAATCAACATTTCCGAGTCGATTCACAAGGTTTGTCCTATCTATGTGATACGAGGATAGTGATTAATATTCAATTACTTGGTGGTTTGAGAAAAATGATTTTCTTCTTAACATAAAAGAAAGTCGTTTCCCCTAATTTAAACTTGTTATTTTTAGTCTACGGGAAACATTTTACATACGTCGATTAGTTTTCCATTATTTAAATACCAGAAAGGTGAAAGACAATTTCTTGAAGATAGTTCTTCTTGAAACAAACAGACCCTAAAAAGAACTTGGTCACCGAGATCTAGAAAATTATTACGAAAGTGTTAGTAAGGTCATGTGTGTATACATGTCGGCTAAAGAAGAGGAAATAGGTCATGCATACAGGAACGATACAATTTCCAAGATCTTTAGCTAATGTTGCATTGTCGTCGTGGACGAATATCACTTGAAGATCTTAGCATCCAAGGTTCCATTAGGTGCATTCACTATGATAGATGGAGCGTTGATTGATGGAACGTATCATTCGGGATCTCTCTCCATCAAATGTCTCACTTACGTTTTCATTCACTCCGTATCGATGTTGGACCATGAAACGCTCCTTATTTTGTATTAATGGTGGTGGGGAACGAGAGGAAACAACCGACATGATGGCTTAATTGTGAAAGAGACGTAGTTTTAAAGCTGTAAAATGTAGTTGAAAAATCATGTTGTGCAAAATGTTCCCCTGTTTCTGGTCGTCCTTGTGACTTCGTGTACCATGCCCTTCCGTGGATTCTAGGGATTTGGTAGATAATAAAAGGTGCGTAGTTACAAGCTATGTAGCACTGATACGAACACGTGACACGCGATACGACGTGACACGCCGATACGTTATTTCTAAAAAAAATAGAGAATTCCGACATGTTTCGACACGTCATATATTAAATATAACTTTTTATATAAATGTAAAAATAAATAATAATAATAATAATAATAATAATAATAATAATAATAATAATAATAATAATAATAATAATAATAATAATAATAATAATAATAATAATAATAATAATAATAATAATAATAATAATAATAAGAGCATAGAATTAATTTATACTAAAAATATTAATCAAATATTTGTTAATATCATTCATTGTTTTAATTTGACAGAAATTGAACGAGAAATTTAAAAATTGCAAACATGAAAGAGTAAACTTAAGAAACATGTCCTATTTTCTTATACTTGTCGGAGATTAATGAGATTTCTTATAGTCTTAGACAGAGTTTGGAGTTCATGATAGAGACTAGTTTGGAGCTCCTTTGCAAAACAAGATTCAAGAAAAATGAAACTTTAAGACAAGAACTCTCGAAGTATGACAAAAAGAAAAGGAAATCACTAAATTCGCCACAGAAAATATGAGAGATGACTCACATGCCAATAACATAGACCAAAAGAGATAACTTGCAAGCGATGCTTGTGAGAGGCAAAAAGAAACAAAAAAACAATTATAACTTTAAGTATGTGGGGGCAACGGAACGACACTAACGAGAAAAGGGGTGTTCCATCGTCACTCTCGGGAAGATCAGAACTTATAAGTGAGAAACTTGAGAGTAAAAATTTTCTTCTTTCCCCTTATTTTTGTTATTTTCATTGTTTTTTCATATATTTACATTCTAACTCCTCAAGTATCAAATTTTTTTAAAATTGACCTTATGCGTGTCAGAATCGCGTCTCAGAATTTCGGACTCGAGTGTCGGGAAGAATTGACCACGTGTCGGATTTTCCGACACTCGAGAACGGCATGTCGGAACATGTCGGAACGTGTCGGAGTGTTGGACAAGACACGACGCCTTCCGGAGAGTGTCGGTGCTTCTTAGGTTACAAGTAGCTATACATAGGACACCATCTGCTGAAAAAATCATAAGACTAAATTTTTCTAATGATCCAGTTGGATCCCCGTCGAGTACTAAAAAGGTTGGTCATTTAGGGGTGTTCGCGAATGAGTTTGTAAGGCATCTTTTATATAACGTGAGACTTGAGGATATTAATTTTTTATTTTTTTCTAGTAATCGGGTGCTTGAGGCTTTTCAAGCACGTGACCGCTACCCCACGTGCCAAACATACAACCGTTCGCGCTCAAAACAAGTATCTGTTAAGTTTGGTGGAAGAAGTTGCCCAATTAACTTTCGGAATCATGTAAAGGGTTTTGTTAGCAAGTGCTCTTAATGTATTTATTAAACATGCACGATAAATATTCAATTTTCAAAATATTAATTGTGCATATTATGAGAATGATCAACACATTATAGGTCACGCAATATTTTTCATTTAGTTGATAAAAAAGTGCTATGGAAGCACTCTTCAACAAAATCTTTACGCTAATATGCTTGTAAGTTTCAAAGATTGCCTTCAACTATGCTCTCAAAAATACCATTGGACCGTGATTATATGATCCTGAAGGTGTGAACACATGTTCGCAGAACGTACTCTTACCATACTTACAAAAATGATTTTTTTCAGTCAAAAAGCAGTACGTCAATTATAGAGATTCGATTTAGTATTTACAATTGCTTTCTGAGCTTGCCCTCGAGAGAGCTTTCCAGATCTATTCCTGTTGGGTCTCCCGACAGATGGCTCTAAAGAGAATGCTAAAATGTTATGATAAAGATGATAACTTGTATCAAGTTTTCACCGTTGTCATGTGTAGTTTTAAAAAAAAAAAAAATTGGGGTAGTAAACAAAAATTACTTTGCTCACTGAAAAACTGAGTATATACCGAGTTGTTACTAGTAACTTTTCCTTTGTGATCATCCCTCTCCATGATAGGACTTAATATTCAATCCAACTGATATTAATGACTCTCCATATTATTATCTTTTTACATTGAAAGTGGAGTTTCAATGTCTTGTTTTGTAATAGATAACTAATTCAACATCAGCAACTTTTCAAATTGAAAACGTAAGGATTCATTTATTAGTTTAGTAACTTTTTTTTTTTTTTATCAAACGGCAAGTTTTAATTATTTCACAAAAAAATATACATATTTATAAAATATTTTTGAAAATTTGTTTTTCATTTTTCTAATCAGACTTTTATGCTGAAACCTACTCTATGGGCCTGCTTGTAAATGAAGAAGTAAGAGAACCACCCCATGAAAGGCAAAAATCTTGGAGGATCACACTAAAGCTGTGTTTGGCAGTCAGGATAAAATTCGGAAAAATGACACAAATAATTTCTAATGGTTAGATCTACAACTTTGTATTTGAACTTTTAATTTGTTCGATAAGGAATTTGAATTTCAACCTAATGTGCAATATCGTTCTTGAACTTCTAATTTATTCAAATTGAATTTTTTATACATGTTCAATTTAGTGTATGAACTTAAATTAATGGAATGATAAAATTGACATTTTCATATAGTTAAGGGACTAGATTGAATATATGCCAAAGGTTAAGGGATTATATGTAACAAAATTTTAAAGACAATATTGCATATTGGACAAGATTATATTCAACAAATTAAAAATTTAGGGACAAGATTATACAATTGGCCAAAATTCTATCCCATGCTATAATAATAACTAAAATATTTTTTTTTCTTTCAACACATGATGAAAAAGACAAAAGTACAACCGCCCGCAACGACGCAGCTGGCTTGAGCTCTCTCCCCCTCACGAAGGGGAGGAGTTCAAATCCCAGAGGCGTAATCGTTAGGAATTCTTACCTGGAGTACTGTGGTGGTGGGTCCTGCAGTCGCTCCCCCAAGGTTTGCTCACCAGCTATTAGCTTACGGAGTTCCTTGGGTTACCAAAAAAAAAGTAGAGCTTGAAACCTTATCCTTTTTATCTCTCTCTTTCCTTTTCTTGCAGGTATGGATTCAGTAAGGAAAATCATGGCTTGTGTAAGTTGCAAGGTTAGGTTTATAAGTTTGCCCCCTCATGCCATTTCCCTCTCAGTCCTAGAAATGTTTACTCTATCAGAAATGGTAAATTTGTCCAACTCAAGATGAATGAAGACATTTTAAAAATTCTATCTCTCTCTACCTCACACAGCACACACATAAAGGATACGGCTGGTGATTGTCCTTTATGCGACATAAATGGAGAGGAAAAAGTGTAAGAGATGTAGAGTTGTTTCTTGCAATTCATAATGAAGGAAGACCCAATAGGCAGATAAAGATGGATGAGAAAGAAAGAAAGGCACAACGGTCCCATCTCCGTATCCCAATTCCTTTGAGGAGAAACTAAGCGCGCGTTTGATAACATTTCTATCCAAAAATTGTTCTTCAGAATATAAATAGTTTTGGTAACTGCACAAAATTTCTATTCCTAGAATAGAAAATGAATAGAAACATGTTTGGTAAACTTGTATAATTTTTTTGTTTCTTTTAATTTTTATTATTATTTTTATTATTTTATTTTTTTTCTTCCTTTTGGCCAGTTGCCGACCTTGGCCATGGCTAATGACTGGCCGAGGAGGGCCAGCGGCCTCGCCAAATCTGGATGAGCTCGAGCTCGCCTAGCCAAGGTGAGGCCAAGCCTTGCAAGTCGGCACAAGGTTGGCCTCGCTAGATCTGGGTGAGGCGAGCCTCACCTTGGCCTAGTGGGGCCTGGCCTCGCGTCAGCTAGGGAGGCCAAGTCTCAACTTGGCTGGGGAGGCCGAGCCTAGCCATGGCCGCACGAGAGTCGACCTCGCCTAACCTAGGCGAGACTGAGCCTCGCGCGACCACGGCGAGGCTTGGGCCGACGAGTCTCATCGTGGCTCGGCCTCTCTGGGAGTCGGTGAGGTTGCCAGCCCTCATCTGGTTGGTCGCCGTCGGCCATGGCCAAGGCTGATGATCGGCAAAAGGAAGAAGAATAAGAAGAAGAAAAGAAAGAGAAAAATGAGAAGAAAAAAAAAAGTTTTTCTCGGAAGTGTTCCCGGGAACAAGTTTTCTTGTTCTTGTTTCTATTCAAAATTTGTTCCTGGGAACAAAAAAATAGATATTTTGTTCTCGGGAACAAAAATGTAAGGGCTTGTCTATTAAAATGTGTTTATGTTCTCGAGAACACAAATTTTTGTTTTTTTGTTCCTAGGAACAAAAAAGGAACAGAAACGCATTTGTTTGCGTTTTTGTTCCAAAATTATTTTTTTGTTTTCAGAAACACATCTGGAACGGAAACAAGAAACAAAAAAAAAGTTGTTTCTTGTTTCTGAAACAAAATTTAGGAATACTTTCTCTCGCTCTTCCATTTTATTCTCTCTTTTTTCTTCTTCTTTTTTCTTTCTTTTTTCTTTGGCTGGTCGTCGGCCTCGGCCATGGCTAGCGACCGGCCATCGAGGGTCGGCGACCTCGCCGAAGCGTTGCTGGCCCTCAGCGAGGCTGAGCGTTGCCGGCCTTTGGTGAGGCCTACCTCGCGCTGGGCTATGCGAGCTCGATCTCGCCCAGTTCTAGCGAAGCCGAGCTCGCCCAGCGGTTGGCGAGGCTAAGCCTCGCCAGGCCACCGCTAGGTCGGCGTCACCTGGCGGTGGCACGGTGACACCGAGCCTCGCCGGTCGCTGGGCGAGCCTCGTTGTGGCTGGGCGAGGCCGTCGGCCCTCGTCGGCAGGTCGCTAGCCATGGCCAAGGCCGGCGACCAACCAAAAGAAGAAAAAAGTAAAAAGAAAAAAGAAAAAAAATAAGGAAAAAAAAAAGAAAATAAGAAAAATAAGAAAGAAAATAGAAAAATTAAAATTAAAAAATTAAAAGAAATAAAAAAATTATACAAATTTACCAAACGTGTTTTTATTCTGTTTATATTTTTGGAACAGATTTACCAAACGTGTTTTTTTGTTCAAAAATTATTTCCTAAAGCAGAAATACTTTTTTCTATTTCTGTTCCTAGAAACAATTTTTAAACATAAATGTTACCAAACGCACTCTAAACAAACGCGTTTCTGTTCTTTTTTTGTTTATCGGAACAAAAGAACATAAAGTTTTGTTTCGGGGAACAGAGACACAACTAAACAAACAGGGCCTAACTGTCATTGATTCCAGGGTGAATAGAATCCATATCAATAACCTGGAACCAAATTAGGAAACTGCATGAAAGTGTTGATATTGATCTCCTAGTTGACCGGAGTTTATCCATGACAAATGTTGCTAACGGATCTTCTTCAATAGTTGTGAGAACAAAAAGAACTGAGAACTAGAAAGGAAATATTAAAGATGTGAGATAATATATGGTTGGGAAAATTGTTTTCCGGTAAAATATTTTCGTCCAAACAAAGGTTCATATCTTCTTCATAAGAGATGGTGTAAAAAACTACCGGTAAATCAATTTAACCGGTTGCCTCTTCCGTGTATTTAGATCTGATCCACTAGTCTTCATTATATGTTTAAGAATGACTCAGTAAGGACCAAAGAGGAGATATGGTGACACACTCTTAAAACCATCATAATTCAATTAGGTGAAGTAAAAAGTTCAACATTCAAGAAAAGAACATTCAAGAAAAGAAGTGAGATAATTCCAACCACAACTTTTGAACATCGCCATCATAAGAAATGTTTTTCAAAAGTTCCACGCACAACGACAAATTCCAAACCATGGGTAATGAGATAAGAAACTAGGAAAAACTATAGCATCAGCATCTAAAATTTAATGGAATGAGACATTGTATGATGAGTCTCATTAACCTTATTTTTCTACAGATATCCATTTCTAGTTGGCTTTGCCCAAAGTGAATTGAAATGAAAGCCTCCAAATCTCACTGTTAAAATATTTAAGTAATAGGGCTACGACATAAATAGTTTCTGAACTTTGGCCAAATGTGTAATGTGATCTCTAAACTTTAGCCCGATGTGTAGTGTGGTATCTAAACTTTTAATTATTTTAATTGAGTCTTTGGATTTTTAGTACATGTTCAATATAGTTCCTAAACTATATGAAAATGTTTAATTTTATCTTTCCATTAATTCAAGTTTTATTACAACATTAAACACTATCATATAGTCTAGGGACAAATTAAGATATACCAAAAGTCAAAGGAGCACCTTGGACAAATTAAAAGTTCAAAAGATACATTACGAATTAGGCTAAAGTTTATGAACTATATTAAACAAATTAAAAGTTTATAGACCGCGTTGCATATTTGGCCAAAGTTCAAAGACCATTTGTGTCATTTTCCCTAAATAATAAACCATGTCTTCATCGAATCTAGAAACTTGGAATATCAAAACTTGGCACGGGGGGACACTTAAGTGCTAAAAGTTGGGAAATGTACACTTAAGTGCCAAAATCGAAATAAAATAGATTAGTTAAATTTCAAGGATGAAAAATCTAGCCAAAATGCTGACGTTACAATTTTATGGTGAGACAAATGCAAAACGACATAGTTTTGCACGTTGACGTGGCTAAAGAAGCCTAGAATGACATCATTTTGCATGCTGACGTGGCTAAATAAGAAAAAATGATGTCGTTTTGTCTCGGTTTGAATTTTAATATAAATATTAATTAAACTAAATTCAAATCTAAATTATTTTTAAAAAGAAGAAGAAGTTGTAGGTGCGGGGTGAGGCTGTCACGACCCTAATTCTATCCCTAGGGTCACGAGCAGCAAGGGTTATTTTCGCGATGTCCCCAGTACATCGCCTTCCCATTTTATTTTATTTTTGATCTTTTCATTAAGCACATGTGGAAGCATACATACAACACCGAACAACAACAAGTAGTCGGGAAAGTAACCATTTAAATATATACAATTACATCAATTATATTTACAAACCCTTTTTGTCATGAGTCGTTATATATACAATTATTACATGCTCTATGTTCAAAAAGGTTGGGGTAAATCTTAACCCATCTATCAAGATTGCAACTCCTCCATACCTACAATTTGAAAAAATAACGGGGTGAGTCATTGACTCAGTAAGTAAAACCCTTAATTCTCTACTAGGGGACACCTCATAATCAGAATCTAGTAGGTATAAAACTCGTAATGCAATATCGATGGTAGATCATTAGCAAACTCATTACTACACCTCGACTACATGTAGATGTCCATTACTACATATTTCAATACATGTTTACATTTTGCTTGTCAATGAACCTATCAACATATCATACATATGCATAAACCAGCACTTATGCAAATTCATTTATTGTTGTCCCGGTTCAACCAAGCCCTCCCCGTTCAACTGAGGCATCCAGCTTCAAACTAGGCATCCTAGCTTAACCAGGGCATCTTGGCTAAACCGAAGCATCCTGGCACTAGCTCACCATGACATCCAAGCTCAACCCATGTGACATCCTAAATTTTTTACTCTGCTTTCAATTCAATAAATCAAGTATTTTATTGATGCACCTATAGGGCTGTTCTTAAAGCTAATTACTCTTGAGATAACTAGACTATCTAGGGAAGCCATTGAGGATTTTAAGGCAAATAGACTTGAGGATTCAACTAGGAATTGGTTGCTCGACTGTGCTCATCTGCCGAGATCATTATTGGATATTTCAGTAGTTTTGAAATATTTATTAGAAATTATGATCGTCATGAAAGTCATCATTCTTGTAATGGCTTTTTCAACGGTCATATAACGACTTTCTAATTGTTGTATAACGGTTGCCTAACAATTTTATAACTTTTGATTTATTACTTCATAAACTTTTCATTATTTTATAACAGTCATCTTTTTAATTGCCAATTGATTTATGATGATCTCCTAACGGCTCTCTCTTTTCCTTGTTTAAATATAAATTAAACTTCAAACCACAATGTTAGTAGATGCAATATGTTCTCACATCTTTCCTTTTCTTTTTGCTAGGTTATACACAAAAGTTGTTTTGTTTCCTTCTAATATTTAGTGCGGAGTAGGGTCTGTTGTATCTTAGGAGGATAGCCGCTGAAACTTTACGCACCGAGTTACGTACTGCCAAGGGCGGAATTATTCTTAAGGACAATGTTTGTACGCCTCAGACATTTCTTTTTATTTTCTAATCTTGTGTACTGTATTTTCAATAATTATATTATTTTATGTATTCTAATACTTTTTTCAACAATCTTAAGGATAATTGCCTTAGAGTTTTCAAAGTTGGAATTGCCGGTGCTTCCACAGACCTTGGAATTGAACAAGGATTTCGAGATTGTGAATGACAAGTATCACATATTCTTGGGTGGTTTGTCATGGAACAGTATCAAGCATTAACACAAAATGGATTTTGGTCGTTTTGGTAAGGTTATTGAGTTTCAAGTAAGTCATTTTTTGGAAACTCTAAATTAATGCTTGAAGAGCGTAATTGCCATTTTGGCGCGTTGTTTCCACATTTTGAAGAATCATCATCATGTAGGTCGAGATCCTTTCATTCTAATATTTGAAATTTGGCGTTACGAGCTTGTGTGTTCTCTTTAGATTTCATTTGATCTTGTTAGACATATTCCATGAATGTGTGCTCTTATACCTTTAAGAAGATGCTTATAGATTTTCAAAATTACCTATGTAGAAAATATTTAAAAATGGCATAGTGATTCCGTGTGGCTACTTAAAAAGAAATAGAAAAGGAAAACCATAAAAGAAATGGAAAGAAATCAGGCTAATATTTATGTTATATATATTTATTTTTATTTTGGGGCTTTAATACCTATACTTATTTTTCCAATAGAAAGTCGGACGTGTGTAGGTATTTTCTCTCTCAAGTTTGTGATTATTTTAATAATCATCTATTTAGGATTGGAAATTGGGGCGCTCCTCTATTACTCAAAATAGTTTCCATTTGTCCTTAATTCTTCCTATTCTCTTGCTAAAATTTGTTTAATGTACATTCATGAAGCCAGTTTATAACTGTTTTTATCTGCTATTTAATTTGTCTTTGGCTCCATCTCTACAAAATCTTATCAAGCCTGCCCATGTTGGACTATATATAATTGTTTTCAGCAAAACAATGGATGCTGTCATATAGGATTTCTGTGTTTTACCACTAAAATTACGCTCTTTTTACCTTATATTATTATGCTTATAGATTTTGAAAATATGTGTCATTTGACTTTGGAACAAAATTCTTCAATATTCCTCACAGTGTTGTCCTGTCATTTTTGGGAATATGCTAGAATGCATACAATCATTAGTCGGTTGGTGATGTCCATGCCAATATGCTCAAGTAAGTGTAGACATGAGTTTGTGTTGGTATTTGGTGGCATATCTTTATTTATGCTTGCTTGGGAGTGTAGCGTGGGCCTCTATCTATGTATATGCTTATACATGTGTTGGTATTTGCTGCATAACAATGTGTATGTTTGATAAATACATGAAGATATGATAATTTTCTCTCGTCCACGCACATATAGAACTTCTCTAGCATTAGAATGGTGGCAAATTCTTGCCTTCCTGCCGACGTGGAATTATGCTTGATAGCAAGAGAATGGAATGTAGAACAAATTTAGCAAGCATAAGCTAAGAGAATAATTGGGCAATAACTATTCAATTGACTAATGATACACTCCAATATTTGCCATTAATTACTTTTCTAGCTAAATTAGCGTAATCGACAATTTAGCGAGTATGTTTTTTGCATCATACCTTTTGTGATATTTTTATATTTCACATTTTAGTCATTTAAATGTTGCTTAAAGAGTTAAAGTCTACTTTGAGTTTTACATGTGTAAAACATTGTTGGCATCATATTTAAGGATAAGTGTTCCAGAAGTCCTAAAACTTGTCACGAAAATGTATTTCAGTCCTAAAACTTGCAAAAAGTGCAAATAAGTCTTAAAACTTGTCAAAATAATTCAATTGAGTCATAAAGCTAACATCGTCAGCAATAATTTAAAAATGCTGACATGGCATTTTAAATTATTTTTTATTTTCTAGCTGGCTTTTTAAATTATTTTTTATATTCCAGCTAGTTTTTTAAATTATTTTTTATTCAATTTTTAAAAATATATATATTTAAAAACTAAAATTCAATTTTTAAAAACTGTTAAGAAAATAAAATAAAAGAAAAGGGAAGAAGAGGCGGCCGCCCATCACTGGAGGGGCCAGCGACGGTTGCCGGCCGCCGCCCGACCAGGGTGAGGCCTCGCCGGCCCCAGGCGAGGGTCGCTGACCCTCGCTTGGCATGGACGAGGGCCGACGATCCTTGCCTGACACGGGTGAGGGCGCCCAGATCTGGGCACGCCGGCCCTCGCTTTGGGGCCGACGACCGTCGCCATCGTTGGGCGAGGCCTCGGTGGCCGTCGCCTGGGGCCGGCGAGGCTCGCCCAAATCTGGCCGGGCACAGAGATGCGGAAGTCGCTTGGTCGCGGGCGGAGGTCGACGAAGAGGGGACTCGGAACTGCGGTGACTGGCTGCCCGGCAAGTAGCTCGGATCTGCTAGCGTCGAGCACAGGGAAGCACGGGAGCGGGCCACTTGCGTGGCCCTCACGCTTTGCGACAACGCTCAGATCTGGGCGAGCCCCGCCGGCCTTAGCCAAGGGCCGCCGAGGCCTCGCCCAGGGCTGGCAACTGTCGCCGGCCCCCAAGCGAGGGTCGGCGTGCCTAGTTCTGGGCGCCCTCGCCTGAGGCCGGCGAGCCCTCGTCTACGCTAAACGAGGGTCGCTAGCCCTCGCCTGGGGCCGGCGAGGCCTCGCCCTGGTCGGGCGACAGCCGACGACCGTTGCCGGTCCCTCCGGCGATGGGCGGCCGCCTCTTCTTCCCTTTTCTTTTTTTTTCTTTTTTTTTCTTTTTTTAACAGTTTTTAAAAGTTGAATTTTAGTTTTTAAATATCATTTTTTTTAAAATTGAATAAAAATTATTTTAAAAAACCAGCTGAAAAATAAAAAATTATTTAAAATACTACGTCAGTACCACGTCAGCATTTTCCGTCAATAAAACTGACGGCGTCAATTTTAGGACTCAAATGAAACATTTTGACAAGTTTTAGGATTTATTTACACTTTTTGCAAGTTTTAGGACTGAAATGCATTTTCCCGACAAGTTTTAGGACTCTAAAATACTTATCCCTTAAATTTTTTACTATTAAAGTTTTAATCCAAACATTTCTCTTGTCAAAATTGTCGTGATTCTATTCTTGAATTTATTAGATTTTCACTTATGTTTGAAACAACCAAAGAGGTTTATATTTTATAATAGTCACAAATTTATGGGTTAAGGATTATAATGTCTCTTTTGCAATGATCGAATTTTTCACGCATAACTTTTGATATATTTATGAAATAATATTTTATTGCATAATTAAATTGATTACATGTTTCGTATTGAGTATGCATTGTTGAGACATTTTTGGTGATTCATATATAACACTTAGAGGAAGTCTTATAGTATTTTGTGAAATTATTGATTCATTTTGGATTTCTGCTAACCTTTGAGTTTTGGTTAACATTTTTGGAGCAACATTTACTATTGACAGTAGTAGATGTAAAAAAAAAAAAAAATGTTCGTTATAAGAATATTTACTTTGCCAATTTATGTCGAATTCTCATTCATGCATGATGATAATTAGAGACTTGATTGACTATTGCATTGAGAAAGAGAATCTCCTTTAGTGATTGTTGTGTAGATGAAATTTATATATATAGATATTAGCATCTGTAGCCAACATAGATCTATATTGAATAATATTGATGTCTTTTGTGAAATACTTTGTTAAATGGTGACTATTGTCAAGTTTATTGTATTTTACATAGTGGATTTTCCGTTGTATGAGAAGAATACAGTGATGTTAAGTGGATCTCAGATTCATATGAGACAAAATCTATTAATGAATATGTGTCCACCTTGTGGAGGTGTTGTAACATAAAAAAGCAATCGAATGAAATTGTGAAGGAAATGACAATTTTGCTCAACCAAAATTTGACTTGGTTGAAATAGATGATCTGATGATGTAATTATTGTAATCATTTTCCAAGCCAATATTTTGGCAAATGCAAAAGAATTATAGGTAGACTCAGGCACTACCAAGCATATATGTTAAAAACATAATTCTTTATCCTCATAACCTCTAGAAAGAAATGAGAAGAAAATATTTATCTTAATGATTGAAAAACTACTCAAATTCTTGGAAAGAAGAAAAATTTCTCAAACTCATTAAAGTTGAGGCTGAGTAGTTGAGAAATTTTTTAGCGTATGTTCCTATGGAAATGAAAATTTTAATGGTTAAAAGAGATGTTTGATTGAGAAGTGATGTGATAAAATAATTCCTTATAAAAGGGATTTATATCGATCGATTATGTCAAGTCAGAAATGGATTTTGGCCAATCCTTTAACTATACATCGAGGGGAATGGAAAAGCCAACTGAAGAAAATCAACAATAATAATAACCCAACCTATGTGATTGGCGATTCCATGAATTAGGTTCATATGGGTAATAACAAGCCATTTGTTGATCTAGTGCACTATTAAAATTTATTGTCCATCCTAAGGTGAAAATAGTGCAAAATTATAAGGAAAAAGAGGTTGAGCTAAGCTCTTAATGAAATTCCATAGCCATTACTGGTGGTGTATTAAGCTGCAATATATATTTAGTGGAATCACCTATATAAGTGTGGAGTGGAGTCGCTTCTATGAGAATTTTTGGCGAAAATCTCTAAAATACTTATGAATAAACCAAGTACGCGCATGGCCTATTAGCGTAAAATCGCGTTGAACAACAAAGTTTGTGGGAGTGTAATGTGATTGGTAAAAATTATAATTCACAAAAAAAAAAATTCTTGGTTCATAGAAGTTTCAAACTTCACAAATGATTTCGTGAATTATATTTCATTCTTTCTAGAGTTGGTTCATAGCCTAACAAGCACCAATTCCGATGTATTACTCTCCAATAACCCAACATTATTTTATTTTCTTGTCAAAACTTTCTGAAATATGTGGGGGATTGTTGGATATTTCAGTAGTTGTGAAATATTTATTAAAAATTATGATCGTCATGAAAGTCATCATTTTTGTAACGGCTTTTTCAACGGTTATATAACGGCTTTCTAATGGTTGTATAACGGTCGTCTAACGGCTTTATAACTTTTGATTTATTACTTCATAAATTCTTCATTATTTTATAACGGTTGTCTTTTTAATTGTTAATTGATTTATGATGATCTCCTAACGGCTCTCTCTTTTCCTTGTTTAAATATAAATTAAATTTCAAACCACAATGTTTGTAGATACAATATGTTCTCACATCTTTCCTTTTCTTTTTGCTGGGTTATACACAAAAGTTGTTTTGTTTTATTCTAATATTCAATGCGAAGTATAGAGGAAGATTTGTTGTATCTTGGGAGGATAGCCACTGAAGCTTTACGCACCAAGTTACATACTCCGAGGGGCGGAATTATCCTTAAGGACAGTGTTTGCACACTTCAGACATTTCTTTTTATTTTATAATCTTTTGTAATGTATTTCCAAAAATTATATTATTTTATGTATTCTAATACTTTTTCCAACAATCATTATGGCATAGATATAAATCGATTTGAAATTAGAGATTGGTCGATTCGACTGAGATGTGTGGCCGATCGTGGGTGACTCCACTAAATTGGAAACTTCTTGTTGACCGGCACTAGTTTGATTTTTCTATTGTTTTGGTACCCTGTGTCCGTAATTAAACCCTTGAGATTTTCACGACAACCGAGAGTCACCAATGTGTTGAGTTGGTTCATTGTAGCTCAAAGAAAATCGACCACGGGTCATTTGCCTTAAAAAGTTCTGAAAATTACCCGGTAGACTAAATCACGCTAAAAACACGTCGGAGTAAAATTAACCGCGAATTTGAATTCGATTTCAGAAATTGAATGTTCTGTCATATCATAATAAATTCTAGAAACGTCGGCTCAGTCTCAGAAAATTTTTCTGCAATCTAGAACTTTTTGGAAAAAAGTTGACATAGAACCGTTTTTGTTCAAAAAAAGGCCGGGATCACTTTCGATCGGAAAATTGGGATGTAAGATGGATGACAAGGAAAAAGCATTATTTACTAAGTTTGCAAACAAGATTCCAGTTCTCGTCCTAAAGATTTTAAATAGGTTCAACTTCTCAACGATAAGAGTACAATCACATGTTTTAATCCATCAGGTCATGTGGGTGATGTTATTTCCGAGATCCGAATGCTCTATTTTCTTGTCTAAATATCTGTGAGATGGATCAGAAAAGTTCTGTTTAATAAATTGAGAACTTCCTTCTTTTCCTGTCTCTTGCCTAATTTATTTGCTCGTGTTTGTTGTAGTTTTTATAGGTGCATCGAATACATAACTTATGCACCATTGTGATCTAGCCCAATTATCCCATTTTGACTAACCAAATGGGGCCTTATGGCGTGACCAATGTGGATCCATGTTCTTTTCATAGGATGACCAGTGTATGTTTTAGCTGAATGTGATGGGAAACAGTAGTATAAAAGTAAGCAATGTCCAACTAGGGTGTCAATGGATCAGTTCGCTTCGGGTTTTCTGAAAATCCAAACCGAATTGAGCCGCACCAAATCGCGATCCAAACCACTTCAGTTTGGTTTTTGTATTTTCTTTTTATCCTTTATCCTCAACGGCACATAGGATATGGGAAAACCAAATAGCAAATCACAAAACTCCTCAATGCCACCTGCCACCGCTGCTAGCAACGGAGCCCCTTCTCTCTCGGCCGCCCACTTCGCAGGACCTCAGCGTGTCATCGTCGTCGGAATCATATCCTTCGATTTGGTGGAGACACCTCTAGATTGGGAGACTCAAAGATACTGTGGGAGCGATCTCTAGTTCAAATCGATAGACCTTACCTGCTGTTCCAAGCTTCCTCGGCGTCTCCCTTCTCGCTCTTGAAGCATTGAGAACTCAACCTTGCTTCGAATTTCACATCTTCCAACACGGAAACGTGATCAATGCCCTTACCTGGCTCACTTTGGATTTTGCGAGCGTCGTCGCCAGCCACGGCCATTAGCACATGCTTGGCGATGACGAAGGAGAAAAGGACAGCGAGAACGGCCATTGCGAACGGCTCATGAACCCACTCCACGATCGTAACACGGCAGAAGAAGGGATGGAGTAGAAAAAGGAAAGTCAAATGAAGCAATGAGGACAGAAAAGTTGGTCCTGGGGCTGCACGTGGGGACCACTCAAGATCTCCCTCACATAATAAATGTCTTTATATCTCTCTCATTATAAACCGAACTTACTTTGGATCAGTTTGGGTAACCGAACTAAATCAAATTGAACCGACCAAAAAAAGGTTCGTTTTTCGGCTACCCAAGCCAAACCAAAAACCAAACCC
Organism: Eucalyptus camaldulensis; assembly: GCA_019915185.1. Taxonomy (NCBI): domain Eukaryota; kingdom Viridiplantae; phylum Streptophyta; class Magnoliopsida; order Myrtales; family Myrtaceae; genus Eucalyptus; species Eucalyptus camaldulensis. The sequence goes on from JAHSVA010000005.1 coordinate 5,034,282, forward strand.
AAAAACTTGTAATTTTCAGTTCAAGTTTCAATTTGGTTTTTGACACCCTTTAAGCGATGTCACAATTACAAAATTTTCAAAATGATACTCGATTTTTAAATGTAAAATGTTGAAAAAGTACATTAGGGCACTTGTTAAGCCTTATTAAAAAATTTCAATTCGAAATGATAGGTGACCATGTTTGAATTATAATCCTCTAGTTATCTTAGGACACATTCATGGAGAAGTTTAAAGGTAACTTTTGCGATAATTACCAAAAAAATTAAAAACTTATGACATTTATGTTAATTTACTCATAAGCCTTTTAATTGGCTGATTAAGTCTTAAAAGTTTTGGCGATTTGCCGATATAATCATTTCGATAACTAACATAGATACCTATTATCTTATATGGTCCAATTGGCGTACATGTAAACATTTTTTTTACAATTTTTTGATTTTTTTTTAAACTTTCCTCATCTTTATTATTTCTTTTATTTTCTTTCTTTTTAATTTGTTTCCTTACTTTGCTTTTTTTGGCTGGTCTCATGTGAGGGCCGCCCTTGCCTAGGCTCGCTTGTGGCAACCAAGGGTGATCATTGCCTCCTGTTAGCAAGCCCCTCCTTGTGGTCAACTCTACGCGAGGGCCAACGGCGCCATGTTGAACAGTTGGCATTTATGGTAGCGATTTCTAGTTAAATTTAATTGCTTGAATTATATTGGCAAATTTTCAATAGGTTTATGATTCAAGTGGCCAAATTGAAAGATTTGGGGTTTGAATTAACTTAAATGGAATAGGTTGAAGACTTTTTTTATGATAATTTTCTTAGTAACTTCTTTAGAAAATATTACATAATCTTCCAAAAGAGAAGTGATTAATCTAGAATACTCCCCCACTTCTCTAAGAAAGCTAACCAATCCATGGCACAGAAAAAGACCCATGATGGCCCCCTAGTTTTTTCCCCCACAATCTAAATGTATTTTCAAGGAAACATGAATGAAGAAGACAATTCCGTGCTAATTAGTAGTTCTCTCCATATCTCTAGTTAAAGTTAGAGCTAATAAACTACTCGCTCCTATGGAGCTTAACTTTACCTTTGTGATTGTCACGTGGCAAGACATATTTCATGATTGCTTCACATGGCTCATATTCGACCAATTAGCATTAGTCTAGCATTTTCAACTTCAAACTTCTATCATTTATTAAATTTAAACTTAAATAGTGAATTAGAAGAAAGTATTTTCATATTCCACCAATGAAATACACAAGATAAAATAATTTCAAACAAATTTCTATTATCCTTCTCCAACATTCATGTTTTTTGACTACTCTCCTTGCTTTTAAATTTGAAGGAAAAAATAGGGACAGGTAAAATATCTTTATATATATCCTATCATTTGAATTTGAGATAAGAGTACAAATAAAATTATTTCTTATTACATGAGTATAATCTAATTTGAAGAATAGTTTTTGTTATTTACGGTAATCCATGTGTTGCGACCTAAATTTCAGGTGCACCACCCACGATTTAGGTTAATGGATTGCTAAGCCTAGACTTAGTTCGAGCTCTCCCAAGCCCATACCAATTCGCAACTTAGGGTTTAAGTTCTTAATATGCAAATGATTTTCATCATGGAGTCGTCACTAATCTATTTTAGGTGGGTCGATTAGAAACCCAAGTAAAGTAATGGGAGAATTACTTCACTCCTACGAACCAGAGATTAAATGAGTTCGTGGACTTGATTACGCCAGATTTTTCTAACGCCATTTCGGTACATTTTCTTTTTTTATTTTAAAAAATATTTTGCAGGCAGCTTGAATTGATTTTAATTTATCTTCCTAACATGTGAGGCGATCATGCGGGTGCGCAAACCACCAATTTAACACCCAAGAAAGCGATGAATAAATTGCAGGACTTACCTCATAGCAACAAAAACATCTGCAATGTTAAATCAGAATTCATATCAACAGTCCTAGATATGATTTCTAATTAACACGCAATTTCCTTCTTTTTTTTTTTTTTGGTTTTCACTTATTTAATAAGAATCATGCTTTATGCAATGCATGCTACTAATTTAACATGATATGACATGGTGGCATAGCCTAAACTATATGACATGCACATGACATTTTTTTTAAAATGCAAATTATCCTAGAAAATAAAACTCATTTATTCTAAGACATTTTTTGTTTTTTTCATGAAAATCGGATTACAAAAATGTGAAAATTATCTATCTAAATTAAAATATCATCTAATTTGTACTAGGAATGAGGTTAAGCTAAATCCTAATTTAAACTAGAATGTTCTCCTAATTTAGAAATCCCTAACTAAAATGCAATCTATCTAAAAAATTTATCTAGGCTTATAATAAATTTAAAAAATATTATCTAGAGTTAAACTATATGAAATTTTACCCTAAAATGCAATAACATGCAAAGAATGCCACAATTCTAATTTTTTTTTTTTTTTTTTTATGTTTTTGTATTAATTTCGAAATTAAAAATTGTTAAGTAATTAAACATGAAACCTAAGTTAAAAAACTATCAACCTAAATTACTTGATTCGATTTTTTTTTTAAAATTCGAAATGAAATTCCTATTCTAAATATGCAAACCCTAAAATAGAAAATAAACCTAATTCTAGCCTACATTTTTTTGGATTTTGTTTTTTTTATGAAAGCGAAATTAACTTAAACGGCACGACATCAAATCAGAGCAAGATTGACATTCAAATTGATGAACCATATCTCGCGCATGAGATCGGGTTGACCAATTTTAAATAAATCGCAAATCGAATCTCGGGCGTGAAATTGGATTGGCAATTTTTCAAGCAATTTGCGAATCGGATTTCGGGCACGAAAATCAGACTGTCAATCACAAATTTCACAGGCTATTTCATGTCGAACATTCTCAATCTTATATTAAGGAATAATTCTACTAAAAAAAGTAAAGTAAAATAAAATAAAAAAATAAAGTAGATAAACAAAACTACCTAATTTGCTTTTCCTTTTTTATTCTTTTTGTTTTCTTGCTTTGGCCTTCCACGGTGTTTGGCAATTGTGGTGGTTCGCCCGGGGGGGGGGGGGGGCAGCTGGTCACCGGCGTTCGGAGCTCCGGCGAGGACCGGCGGCAGGTGGACCGGCGGCGGGTGGACTGGCGGCGGCAGCAGGTCGCGGGGGGTGCGCTGCAAGCGTCGGGGCCCTAGTCGGAGCGGCACGGGCGGAGCAGCAGGCAACTTCGCGCGGAGGAGGCTTGGAGTGGATTTGCTGGGCGTCGGACGAGCGAGTAGGAACGAACGGCAGGCGAAACTCAGCTGCTGCAGGGCGTCCCTGGCGAAGCTCGGGCACTGGGTCGGCTGAAGCGGATCACCGGCGAAGGTAGGGCATCGGACGTACGTACGATGGCTCGGCGTCCGAATCTGGAGCAGTGGAAGGCAAAGAATGCAGGGGCGTCGGGTCACAGCTGCTGGGGCGAAGATCGACGGCTGAGCAGCAGCGGTGTGAGCTCCTGTGGCGTCGGGTCGCAGCAGGGATAGAGGCGTGGCAGCAAGGGAGGAGCAGCAGGTCGGCGTTCGGGGCTTCTGGCGCTGCAGATCGGCGACGGCAGAGGCGGAGCAGGGGCGTCAGCGTCGGAACAGGCAGAGAGGAGCGTCGTCAGGTGCTGGCTCGAGTGGAGGCGGAGCTTCGGCGGCTGGTGGAACGACGAGGGCAACGGCGACGGAGCTTTGGGCGTCAGAGGTGCGGGGTCGTCGCGGTCACAGCAGGAGCGACGAGCGGCGATGCTAGCTTGAGGGTGAGCCGTTGCAGGTTGGAGCTGAGGGAGTCGGGCGCTGGGTTGCAGGCGCGGCGAGCAGGGTGGAGCTCGGGCTGAGGGCTGCAACAGCGACGGCGTTCGGAGCTCCGGTGAAGGGCGGTGGCTGGTGAGGTCGCGAGCAGCGACAGGTCTCGGACCGGCGCGGTGGTGCGGGCTGCAGTGGACGCCGGGGCAGAGGCGGAGTGGAGTGACCGGTGAAAATCCAGCAGCGAAGCTCCTGGTGAAGATGAATAGCAGGGGTCTTATCTTTGCTTTTTTTTTTCTTTTTCCCCCTCTCTCTCTTTCCTGTCTTCAGTCTCTGCCGTCTCTCTCTCTGTTTTTTTTCTCTCTTTTTTTAATCTCCTCCCCCTGACTTCATATTTTCTTCTTTTTGGTTTTTCTTTGACACACTCCCTTCCCTTCACTCGTCTGACTGAAGGAGAAGCCTTTCACAATGAAATTTTCTTTCTTTTTCGCTCCCCTCCCAAACCTCTCGAATGAATATTTTCGTTCCTCCTCCCCTTCTCCAAGGGTCCTTGCTTATTTATAGGCAACAACCGTCTTTAGTGTGAATAGGTGAACAAGAGGCAGCCGTAACTTTTCCTTGCTGTTCACGTTCGGCTCTCTTTTTCTTTTTCAAATATGGTGGCCACCGTCTGACAACCCACATATTTTATAATATTTTATGAGTTCATTTTGCTTCTTTGAGGCTCCTTACGTCCGCCGAATTGTGTGCTTACATGTGCATGCATTAATGAGCGAGAGACAATAGACGTGTAGGAACTTCTTTCTTCTCCAGCCGATTTGCTCTCCAGGAAAGAGAGAATTCCTTGCAACAACTCACTATAAAATATTATAAAATTAATTGTGAGCCCATCTTCTTGCAGACTTTGTAGAATTTTCACGTCCCCCATTCCATGCGTGCATGTGCATGCATTAATGAGAGGGGGAGAAAATGCACTTTCATGGATTCTTCTTTCTTCCTCATGCTTGGGCTTCTTATACGGCTACTTGTCCTCCCTTCTATAGGATAGCCGCAACTTTTGACTTTTCTTGTTTATTATTTGCTTCCTCCTTCAGCAAATTTCTCTTTTACTTCTCCTGACAACCCACACTTGAGAGAGAGCATATTATATAATATTATATCATGGGCTTATTTTGCTTCTCTGAGGATTCCTCTAGAATCTGCACGTCTGCCAAATTTGTGCGTGCATGCGCATGCATTAACGAGGGAGAGACAACGGACGTGCAAGAACTTCCTTCCTCTTTTTTTGACTTTCGCTCCTTTGCGTGCTCAAACCAGTGGAGAGAGACCATCCCTTCGTGCATGTAATCGACTACGAGCCACTGTGTCTTGTCACGCTTTTAGTACCGATGCAAATGCAACTACATGAAATGCAATTTTACTATTTTTTCTTAGGGGTTAAAAATTAATCCCTAAATTTTTATGCAATTAATTACTAAATGATTAGTCAAAATTTAGGTGTCAACACCATACATTATTTATTGATTCAATTAAAAAATAAATCAAAGCAATTAGAAGGATAACTTCTATTATTATTTGACTACAGATCTCGGAATGGGTGGTTCTCTCTACTGCGACTATTCGGGTTCCTTGTTTTTGCCATCAACACTTCTTAAGAGTGGAACACAATTGTCTCACCAGGCGTGCCAAAAAGATGTTCGTCGGGAATTATCTCCTCGACAAATCTTTCACTAAAGATGGTAGAGCTGCGATTTTATTATTTGCAATGGATCTGATGTCGCTTCAGAAAGGAAGCAACAGATCTAACCTACGGAAAAAGTAAAGTACAAGGAAATGGGAGAAATGCAAAATGCAATTGAATGTAAAAGTACAGTAGCATGAAAGATAACAATTGAAAAGCAACCTAATAAATTGTCGATTTGGCACAAGGGTCCCTTACAACCATGCGTATTCGGCTATTCATAGTGCTTTTCCATGGTAATTGCCTCTTAGCGGTTACCATTTCGATATCTACAACATTCAGGAAGTCTCGATTTCTGGTCAGTAACTGCCCTATCTTGCCAATATTCCTGCTCATACCGACTCCTGCAACCGCTCCCATTCTTACTTCTTCAGTTTCAATAAGGCCCTTTTGCATTATTTGAAACCATTACTCGCCGACTGTTAGTGTTCCGGCCCACTTTGTTTTAATCTCCGTGTATTGGCCAGGATTTTCCCTTTACAACTCCTGAAGCCCAATGAGCTAATTTTGGTTCCAACGATATGTCACTTAATATTGACTAAACTTAAACATTACATTTAAAAGAAAAAAAATGCAATTTAGTTGAGACAAGCATCTTCACATTTCATTTAGTTTTAATTACTTTCCTTTTCTTTTGAAAATTTCATTATTTTAAATGTAGCCTATATCATTTGAAGCAAATTTGTTTAGGAGAAAACAAAAATGCCATTAATTTTGTCCAAAATCCACTTAGTTTGAACTAGATTGCACATTTTTTTAATCCAAAACCATAGATGAAAAATGAAAAACTAGCCAATTAGGTTCAAGTATGAGGATCTCTTATTGCACATTTGTTTAATCCAAAATCATAGATGGAAAATGAAAAAACTAGCCAATTAGGTTAAAGTATGAGGATCTCTTCCTCTCTATAAATGGGAGACTCCTCAATTTGTTTTGACGCCTTTGATCGACGAAGACATATGGAAAGCCAAGGGAATTCTTGGAGCATTGAAAATTCTTGAGGTTGGACTTGAATTAAGCCATCAATGCCCTCGAATTGCGGTGCAAAGAAGAAAGAATCATAGAATTGTCATGATTCGATATTGCACTCAGAAATTGTACAACATTCATTGAAACGAATACATTTCATCTACATTTTCTGATCTAGAATTTGATTTGTGCAAACACATATGTAAAGATATGTTTACAAGTATATGCCTGTGCAAAATGCGAGCCATCCAATAAATATACAAAGTTAGAACTGAGATAATGTTCGCTCATGTGCTCACATATGACATTTCACTTTGCGTTTGTGATTGCCATGTGGCAAGCCATGGGGCGCACAGATGAAAGATGAGGTGAGCAGAGATTTGGATGATGAAGCTTTTATGTTTGGATTGAACCTCAAAGTTATGGTTGGATTGAACCTCAAAGTTTTGGTTTTTATAGGAAAATGGATTGGTGATGGAAGTGGGCCAAGCGAAAGGTTTCCTTGTTTTTGAAGTATCAAGAACTTTCATTTGGATTTTCGATCTCAAATTTCATATTTTCTTTTTCTTTTTATTATTATTTTGGGCTTAGAGAGAAGTTTCTTTTATTATCATTATTACAAATAGTGTTATTATTATTATTAAATTTGGATCCCCTCTTGTAGATCACGGTACGAATAAAAGGGTTGATTGCTCTTTAGGTTGGACCGACGAAAAACTTTAATGGAAAAAAAATTTCCCTAGAAAATAAGGGAAATTTTAATAGTCTTAAATTTCTTTTTCTCCGAGTCTCTTGATTGAATTTTGGGGCATTTTTAATGAATATCATCCTCGTCTATCGTGATTTTTTTTTTAATTGATAGTGAAACGGGCATGAGTTCCCCATCTTTTCTAATAGTCATTGGTTCGTCGAAATTAATTCTCTATTAGTCTTACTGTTAAGATTGAATGGGACTGCTGCTGAGCTTCTCTTTATTGGACAATAGAATTTTCTTGAATAAGTACATCGAACATTACTCGTATATACTTACCTTTTTATCAGATATATATTGAAAGTCACAAGCTAAAACCCTAAGTTTCATCGTTCTATGTTTCTCTGGCCAGGCAAGAATCCAAGAATCCAAGAATCTGATGAATTGATAAAGATGGAAAAAGCAAAGAATTTGGATAAATTCAAACCGTTCTTCCCCTTTGTCACGCCCCGAACCCCGAGACACGTGAACAACCCGCCATGGTCATGCAAATGCGACATTCCCAGGTAGCGTCGCCGACTCTGATTTTAATTTTTAATGCGCAAGCGGAACGTACTAAGAAACCCCTTACAAAAGCATACGGGATAGGACAGCAGGAACATCAACTCAAAATCAAACAACATACTTTCATATATCATTAACAAACCAGGGCTTACATACATCAACCAGATCCAGGGCCTATGCACCAAAAATGGGTCAGAGTCTATGTGCATCAAAAGAGGGTTAGCCTACACAACAAGGATCAGCCCACCAAAAAAAGAAGAACGGTCCTATAACTACTAATTGGACTCGTTCGACGATCCCACATCCTCCACGTCTGACGGCGTAGGTTCCGGAGATGATGGGTTGTCCACCCTACCATCGGGAAGGTCAGCCACGCCCTCTCCTAGAAGAGCATCCATCACAGCCAGGGGGATGTCAAAACTGTTAAGCGGACCAATCCTAAAACCATTGGCCCCAAAACGGAACCAAGCCCTATATCTATGGGGCACCCTAACATCTTCAGTCTCCTGGATCCACACGGTAGCCCTGATCAGCTCATAGACCCAATGGCTCCCAGGATCAGGGGCTCTGCTCACCTGCTCGATGATCTGCACTGGGAGGCCATTCTTCTTTGGGGGTCCCGCCATCTATGGTCCTGTAATATTTTTCCCCAAACTGGGATGAGACTTTGTCTCAGCAAGTTCACCCCTCCTAAACCCTTATTAGAAAGTAAATACGCCCCGAAGTAGCTTAGCCTCAATACATAGAAGACTTACCTCGGCTTAGCCCTCATCTGCAGGTTAGCACAATTTATATAATTCAACCACGTACAATTATGATAACCAACCAACTATGGTACAATCACATTATCAAAACAATTCAACCACTTGGATCGTCTCAGCGATCAATCGACTCGGCCGATTACATGTCATTCTAGCAAATCAATCATTGCTCTCAACTACGGCCCTACTCGGCAAATTTAAATCAGTGGCATCACGGCCCCACTTGGCGCGACCTTTAACAGGTGGCAATTCACGGCCCCATTGGGCGCGACCTCTAATAGGTGGCATATCACGGCCTCATCGGGCACGACCTCTAATAGGTGGTTTATCACGGCCTCTCTGGGTACGACCTTTCATAGGTGGTTTATCACGGCCTCTCTGGGCACGACCTCTCATAGGTGGTTTATCACGGCCTCATCGAGCACGACCTCTTGTAGGTGGTTTTTCACGGCCTCATCGGGCACAACCTTTCCAAGGTGGTTTATCACGGCCTCTCTGGGCACGACCTCTAATAGGTGGTATTTCACAGCCAATCTCCCTCAGTTTCTACACTTAGGATTTCATAAAGAATCCCTATAAATCACAATCACACTCAATTCATCACAACCAATCATCAATTTCAAATTCTACAAGCACAGCAACGATCGGCACGAAATTCTGAGCAACTAGGGTCAAAATAAATTTTTCGAGTTTTTTTTTAATAAAATAATATTTTAATGAATTTCGGAATAAGATATATTATTAAATAATCCAACAATTTCGAGGCATTTATTTAAATCATAAATAAACTCCTTTAAGTCACATCAAGGTTTATTTTAAAAATAAACATACTTAACCAATAAACTAAACATCATTTACCTTAAACAATCACCTTAATATAATCCACAACTAATTAAGCCAATCTATCCACCTAATCGCAATCAACTTAAACTAAACATACTTAGGGCATCATTATCTTGCTAATCGCGGATTAGTGAGGTAAACTCACCGGAATCGCTTTCCGACGGGTCTTCGGCGAAGAGCACGACGACGCCGACGACAAACCTACACGGATCAAGACCAAATGAGCACTAAAAGGGGACCAAACCGAGCTTAAAAGGAGCTGGTTCTTGCTGGTTTTTCTAGCAACTAACCGAACTTGGAAGGGGACGGAACGGTGGCTGAACGGGCGAAGGAAGACCGGCGGAGGAAGCTAGGGCTAGGGGCGGTGGCTTACGGGGCTTCAGCGACGACGAACGACACGCGGCTTGGAGCTGCGACGGTCGAGGCTTCGCGGCGGAGACGGAGGCGAGCGGCTCAGCGCGGGAGGGCGTGCGGTCGCGCGCGGGCGAGCGGCGACGGTGACGCGAGCTCCGGCGAACGGTGGGCGAGGCGGCGATGATGGTCGGGCGGCGAAGGAGCGGACGGAGAGCTTCGGTTCTTGCTACTTCTCACGCACACTTCCTCTCTCTCTCCTCCCAATTCCAAGGTTGAAGATGAAGTGGATGGGACACCCCCACTTTTGGTGAGCCAATTGGCTTGTAACACTTGTCAAGCTCTCCTTAATTTTGGCCTCCACCATGACATCACCTGCTGATGTCATTCTCCACTAACTCAATTTCTCCATAACATCTTCCAATAGGTTCAATTCAATTTCCGCCGGGGTCCAAGTTCTTGCACGTTTAATTATTTCAATTTCCATCAATTCTCTTCCAATTGAGTCCAAATCAAAGTCCATAAATTAATCCAATGATCCTAATAAGGTATGTGACATGACCGGCTTCCAACTTCTAAGTTCAATCCCAATTTTTACGATTGAATCCAATCCGGTGCGATTTCAGCTCGCCTAATCCATTGAGTAGCTTTTGGGGAAATTTTCTTGCATCCAACCCGAGGGTGATCAGTCTCCAAGTCTGACACGGTAAAATTCCTTAATTACTTCACTCAATAAACTAGTTCCCTCATGAGTGGCCAACTCTAAGAGACGAACTACATGCACGGATGAATTGCCCGACTCAATTGACTAAAAATAAAATTGAGAAAAATCGGGATGTCACACCCTTGCCCTTCTGAACTCTCAAATGGTACAAGTTTAGAATAAAGCAAACTGCAAAAAGCATGAGAATGAAGCAACTGCGCCTAAGAAGCGACAAACAAAAGCTGCCATGATAAATAATCTTCATTGATTACATCTAACAACCATCATTCAATCAATCCTCGAGACTTTGGATCGTGTTGCAAATCTCCAACGTTGAGAATGACTTCTTTCGAGATATACAGAGAAGCCGACCCCGGTACGTCCCCTCAAATATAACCCCATATAGTTCTGGTGTTGCAAGAGTTTCTCTTTCATTTGTGGTAAAAAGAACGTCTGTGTACATAGATATTTCAATTGCTACATGAATAACTTTGGAGTCTTGGATATACTTTACACTCGGGCTTGAAGTAACTATAAGAGCTCGTCGGTTGATTGGTTTTTTCTGGTTTTGGTCAATGCAGTAACGACGAAGGAAATTAGAGATGTTGCACCAACGCATTATGTGCTCAAGATTGAGTCTTTCTCTTTGTTCGCGAAGAACAACAAGTTGAAGTATGAATCGAATGAGTTCGAAGCAGGAGGCTATAAATGGTTCGTTTCTCTTTTCTCTAGTCTCCACCTCACACTTTCACATTCAGAGGCATCAAAAGAACTACATACAGTGGTTCCACATTGCTAGCAAAAGACATCGGTCAATCAATTTTTGAAGATATTGTTTCTCATACGGAATCCTACGGCTATGCTCTAAATTTGAACCTTTCTTCGAGAATATGGTTTAAATACTTTACAGACAGATAATTTCTGTTACTGCTCAAGAGTCTGATGTTCAAACCCTTTATAATCTTGTAAATTCATACAGGGTAAGGTATTCTTTTTTATGATGAAGAGATTGTTGTGAAAATAAACGTTGATTCAGCAATCAGAAGTTGTAGCATTTCGCAAGTTCTAAGAATAATTATTGCGAATTCATAACCAAGAACTTTTCGTGTACGTTCCAGGCTCGAATTCACAAAAGCATCTTGATCTTGCAGGAAATTGATCCTGTATCCCAATGGAGACAAGAGCCGAAATGGTGAAGATCACATCTCCATATATCTGGCGGTTTCTGGGACCAGTGCTTTCCAATCTGGTGGGGCGATTCACGTGGCCGTTAGCTTCTCTTTATACGATCAAGTCCGCGATAGATATTTAACTGAACAAGGTAAAAAGCTCGGTAATGACAGCAAAAGGTAAGATATTCGTCTCCTTCTAGACATTAATGTCGAATCGACGAATCTTCGCTTGTGAATTGAAGGGAGAGTTACGAGGCTTCACGTGTTGAAAGCCCAATGGGGAGTTCCGAGATACATACCATTAAAATTTTTCACCGACCCGTCAAATGGGTACCTGGTGGACGACACCTGCGTCTTCGGTGTGGAGGTTTTCGTCGTCAAGAGCTCGGGAGTCGGCGAACGTGTGAGGATGCTGGAGGAGAGCACACCGTATACTTATGAATGGAAGATATCAAGGCTCTCAAGCTCGGAGGATGAATCTCGATACTCTGATATGTTCACTGTTGGAGTCTATAAATGGTAGCTCTTATTTACGAACTTTCCTTTCAATGTAAACTTCTGTCTTTATTGATTTATCGTTTGACCTATCTATTTATCATTGTTTTCAATCTTTTTCACAGGAAGGTGTATATGCGCCCACGTGGTGATTCGAATAACAGGGGCAAAAACCTTTCAATGTTTCTCTGGTTATATAATACGGAAGACTTGGCTTCTAATGAGAAAGTGAACGTGAGGTTCGTCATTCGGTTAAAAAGCCAAAACAATGTCGTACTCCGTCAGCCGGAAGGTGAGTGTTTGTCCTCATAAGTGGATGAGCCACTTCGAGGCCATCGTATGCACAAAGTCCAGAGTAATGCCAAAGTACATCGCTAATTAAATTGCACCTGTTAGGCTGTTAGTAAGGATCAAATTCGATTTGTCCATGTAGTACGTACGATTAGAAACCACTGAATTCTCTTATATTTCCCAACCGTAATCTTCTGCCCTCTTGCTTTGTCTTTGCAACTTTGCAGTTCTTACTACATGGTTCAGTCGCTCCATCCTGGAATGCGGTTGGCCGTCTTTCATGCCACTGAAAATGGTTCGGGAACGTGTGAAGGATGATCCATGTGTCATTGAGGCCGAAGTCACGGTGGTTGGCACAGCTAGCAAATTGCCATGATGGCAAATATATGTACTGAATGTATTCATAAGTAGACAATCACCGGCAATTCTCTCCTCACAACAATAATATACGGATTGGATGTATTTGTTGATACCTACATTTTAGTCGACAGACAGATCGAGTGTACATTTAGAAATGAAAAAAAAAATAATGAGTAAAAGGAACAAAGGCTCAATTCGGTCTTGGTCCGATTTGTCCAGCCCACAAGAGGAGCCTTGAGCCCAAATTGCGGCCCAGATCCACCAAATCCATCAATTTCTACTCATTGAAGTGTCCATCGCGCGGCCCGATTCACGTAGCCCGGTTTTGATTTGTTCCAACACTGCCCAGGCCCATCGAATATATAAAATCAATTTAAGCTTCAGCCGAAGCTCAATTTGGTCCAGGGCCCAAGCCCGTGAGAGAAACCGATGACCGAGTGTTCGTGAAAATGCTTGAACGAAATTGCATTACACAACTAAAAAGCATCTTCCTGAACCTGAACCTGCTTAATCCATGATTAAATGTTGATTTCATCCATTTCTATCTCTGATCTCGGTGGTTTAGACTATGGCCGAAACCTTCAAATGCTATTCCTCTCTTGTTTTTATTTGATATTGCGTGTACATTTAGTTTTCGATCCTGACTAACTTTGTTACCTTCTCCGCCGTATATATATCGATGTATAAAGCCTGAATCTCTATCATAGAGTAATGTTGTCTAATCGAATAGTTTTTGAGTATTAAAAAACTGAGAAGAGTAGTTACCTAGAGGCTCACTCAACATACATGTTTCTTGTGTACTATGCTACATGCTTATTTGTGGTGATCGGGGAGCTCTCCGGCGAGAAAAATTGGAGAACTAGAGTTCTCAGGTCACTAAAAAAATCCATGGAAAGCAGAGTGCACATGCTGTCTATGTGTTGATGGGTTGAAGATAACGAAAGTGACGGCTCTCTGTGAATTGCCCAAATAAAACGGTAAAGCTTTGATTAGATTCTACTTGGATTCCGGGCAAGGGCTCGCGGGCCCTCGCTTTTGTCGGCAAGGGCATTGCGGCCCTCGTCCTAAGCGACGAGGGGTGCAACGCTCTCTCACCAGCCCTCTCTTCAAAACCCTAAAAAAAAACAATTTCCGGTCAAATTGACAAGATCGACTCAATTGGAAAAAAATGCAAAGATTTAAGACTTAATTGGCAAAACTGAAAATGTTTAGGATTAAATTGGCAAAAACGTAATAGGTTTAGGGATTTTTGGACAATTTTCCCGTCTTTAATCTATTATGAGGATAACAATATGTTTAGAACAACAAAAAAAGAAATAAAAAATAATTATGAGTTGTTGTAGGGTCCATAAAAAATCAAATAATAAAAATTTTATGGACTACATTGAAAAAATTAAAAGTTCAAGGACCGCATTACAAATTAAACTAAAGTTCAGGGACTTCATTAAACAAATTAAAAATTCATGAACAAATTATATATTGGGCCAAAGTTCAGGACTGTTTGTTTCATTATCCCTAATTTTATCTATAAGGAAATTGAATAGAAACAAATCAGAAAAAAAATTCTAGATAATCGACTTGCGGGTGCTCTATTTGACGTGTTATCTCCTTTCTTCTATGTAGAAGCACACAATATAAGAAAATCGAAGGGAAACCTGGGACAATTAAGAATCACCACGATGAATGATTTAGGGTCGAGTTTCACTTTGGAAGCACCACCTCCCACAACAACCGTACATTGTGGGATATGCATGGAAGATGTTCCGACGATCTCAATCTTCAAGACCACGGAGCGGTGCGATCACTCCTTCTGCAGTCACTGCATGTCCTCATACATCGCCGCAAAGATCAACGACGGAGTGGCAAATGTGCGATGTCCCGAGTCGGATTGCAAGGCGATGCTAGATCCCGTTACCTCCAAACAGCTTGTCCTGAGCGTAGGGTTCGCCCGACGGTCCGACCTCCTTTGAGAATCGGCCGTTCTAAGGTTCGCGAGGTGTTACCCGAACTTGAGTTGCAGAGAGATGATTATAAACGAGTGCGGAGAGGATGGTTTTTTTTTTTTTTTTTTTTTGGGGGGGGGGGGGGGGGGGGTGGCGCGGTGTTTTCAAGTGTCCCAGTTGCAACGGGGGTGGTTGGTTTCGTGACGAGGATATTCATCTTCTGGAACGTCTTGCGGAGAGGCAGCGGTGGAAGCGGTGTCCTCAATGCCACGTTCACGTGGAGTGCAGTGGAGGTCGCAAGAACATTGTGTGCAGGTAAACTCCTCTGATTAACTTAGGTTTGATGATTCCTTAAATAGTTAATTCTACCAATGTTTCTCCCCCCCGTCGCATCTCTTGCTTCGACTTGAATAAATAACAACGCTTCTTATTCCCTCGAGTCCTAACGTGCTCTTTTAGGTTTAGGATAATTTAAATAATCTGTGGAATTTTGATCAACTGAACATTCATTCATCCCTATATATATGCATGCATGAATATGTAAAGGGCCACGTAAAATCTGGCTACTCAGCTAATTTATTTTAGATCCCAGTACTACAAAACGAATTAAAAAGGACCCTCGTTTCGGCTTTTATGCAGATGTAAAACTCAATTTTGCTATGGATGCGGGCGAAAGAGAGAACCCTCCTCTTCCTGTGCCTGCAGAAAAGAAGTCTGGGAGTACAGTGGCATCACGCTGGGCTTGGCCATGCTATTTCTCTCAGTTCTGCTTGGGTCATTCCTTTATCTGATATATATCATTTCGCTGGGCTGAGAAAATATTAAGTTCTAAGATATCTTTTCTTGGAGGGCCGAACGAGACCATCCATTGTTGTTGATATTAGGTTTTGGAGTTACATTTTGATTATTCAAATTACTAACAGTTGTCAGATTCTATGATGTTCATTTGATGACAATTGACAAGCTAAGAATGGGTATTTTGAGGATTGTAGCTCCATTATGGAGACCAAAAAAAGGAACTTCTCTCGTTTTTTTATTCTCTATCTCAGTGGAGACGATCAGACATGAAGAAGGTTGTGCGTCTGTGTATCCGACTGTGACCATTCCTTTGAAGGTTGGCTCGGATGTGAATGCAATTGTTAGGTTCTTTGTGTTTGATCGAATCTGCGACATGTACTTGGCAAAACAAGGCAACCATCTCCATATATCAATTTCGAGGAAAATGCTCAATGCAACTTTGGTTGGAACTTTAAAAAAAATTACGCCTATGCCAAAAAAGGGGGCACTAGGAGGTTTCGCACGATGAGTCCAAGTGGGTATTCCAAGATTGTGCCCCTAGATTATTTTTAAGGATCAGTCGAACGGGTACCTTGTCGTCGACAATTGCATTTTTGGAGTGGAGGTTTTTGTCATCATGAACTTCGGCATAGGTGAATGTCTAACGCTAAGTAAGGGTACATTCTCACGGACACATGAATGGAAGATAGCAAATTTCTCCAGTTTGGTAGAACAATCCTGCTAGTCTAAAATATTTTTTTGCTAGAGATTAGATATCATAACTTAAATTTTTTGCTAGAGATTAGATATCATAACTTAAATTTCTTAAATCTGTTAAGTTTCTATAGGAATGATATCTTTGGCGTTTGCTTATGAATTTGTTTCATACAAGACCAAGATGTTCCAAAAGGATCGCGGTCCATATCAATAAAAATCAAAAGACGTGGTGCCACATTTAATAGAAGGATAACATTGCAACAAATTTCAAAAAACCAAAAAGAAGAAGAAGAAGAAGGTAACGGATTGAATTGATGATCGAGCCAAAGGTTACAACAAGTGTTGTGGTCGATCATCAAATAAATGGAGACTTATAAGACACTTCCAATGACTTCACTCGAAGAATAAATGTTGGGTCGTGGGCCTCTTGTCTGCACTCGACTTATGCTAAAATATGTGATTTGAATTCCTTAAAAATGACACTATACTATTTGTCCTTCAAATTGGATTTTGCCTCGTTAAATATTTAATAAACTATAAATAAGTCATATTGTGGGCAAACTGCCCTATCAAAAAAAGAAATAAAATATTCTAAATTATACATGCCATAGATAAACAGAATATTGCTTTTCATTGGACTTTTGACGTTTTATTCCTAAAATAAATTTACATGATTTCTTTGTAATCATCCATCATATGTGGCCCAGCTAAGGAAAAAATTATGAATACGTCCGATCCCCAATTTTGAATCAGTAAAATTGCAAAACTTGAAAAGGCTTCATTTTAAAATGTCATCTCTTTAACTAAAAGTACCAATTTAAATATTTTTTGGGGATAATCGCTCAAAATTCCTTGTAAAGTTTGAACTTTAACAATGTTTCACGATAGACTGTTAAAAAGTAAATATCATCTCTCTTAATTTTGACAATTTTGGGTTATGGCACTTGTGAGAACACTTCTATAACATGATTAATATAATTTTAAGAGAGAAGGGGGGGGGGGGGAACACTGTCAATGGAGCTAAAACAATGCAACAAAATTATTTTGTTAAGAAAAACGAGGCAATTCATTTTTACTTCCCTATTTCTCTATTTCTCTGTTCTCCAGAACATGTTTGGAATAGAAATCCGTTTGGTAATACAATTTGATTTTTATATTTCTGGAATAGGTTTGGAATAGAAATTCGTTTTGAAAAAGAAATCAGAAGTTAAAAATTTTTAACTTCTTAATTTCTTGCGAGAAATCAATTTCTATTACAGAAATTTCGTCATTTGCATCTTTAATAATTATGTAAATAAAATGAAACAAAAAAATCAGCGAATGCAATTAAAGTTGGAGTTCACGAGGCGGTTTCAAAATTTAAGCAATCATGCCTAAAATCGAGGAAAGAATCCGTAACTTTTCAAAAAGTCGGGATTACGATCCAATGGTGGCAAATTTGGGAGATTTTGAGCGGTCAACTTTCTTGATGATTTCCTCGGAATGAAGCGACTGAATCTTGGGAAACCCTAAAAAAGCAGTCTTTTTTCTTCCATATCTCTCACTCCACCAAAGACCTTCGGAGCCATCAAGCATCATCTGTGCTGTAGCAACAAGAAGAATCACACAATGTCAAAGAGAAAGAAAGAAGCAACGGATTCAAATGCTGCTAAAGTATGCGACGAACATGATGGTACCGTTTCCCTCCTTGAGTTTCTCCCAGAAACAACAAATGATAATCAACAAGTGGAATTTTCCCCCAAGTAAAACAATATAGCTCATGTGCTGCATGAGTCTCTCTCTTGCTGGTGGTTAAAAGATTTTCGATGTACTAGGATTTTCCAATTGTTACATGAATAACTTGGAGTCTCGGGTATAATTTGCACTCGGGATTAAAGTAAGAACTTGTCGGTTGATCGGTTTCTTCTGTTTTTTTTTTTTTTTTCCTAACTTCTTCACAAAATTTTACATGAACATCCAAAGGAGGAGTGATTTTTCTAGAATACTTCCTGGCTTTTCAGAGAAAGCTAACCAATCCATTGCACAAAAAAAAAAAGAGCATGGTGGCCCAGTAATTTTTTTCCCCCACGAACTAAATGTATATTTAAGGGAACATGAATGAAGAAGACAATTCCGTGCTAATTAGTTACTCTCCCCATCTCTATAGTTAAAGCCAGAGCTAATAAAATACTCGCTGCTGTACATATGGAACTTAACTTTACCTCTGTGATTGTCACATGGCAAGACATACGTCATAATTGTTCCACGTGGCTCATATTCGACCAATTAGCATTAGTCTAGCATTTTCAACTTCAAGCTTATATCACTTATTAAACTTAAATTTAAAAAATGAATTAAAAGAAAGTATTTTCTTATTCCACCAATGAAATAGACAAGATAAAATATTTTCAAACAGGTTGCTATTATCCTTCTCCCACATTTATCTTTTTCGACCAATCTCCTTGATTTTAAATTTGAAGAAAATAGAACAGATATAGATAGAGTATCTTTAAATATATAGCATATCTCCTAAATTCGAAATAAAAAAAAATGATCTTATTACATGATTATTAATCTAATTTGAAGAATAGTTTTTGTTATTTACGGGAATCAATACATTATTTATTGATTCAATTCAAAAATAAATCAAAGCAATTAGAAGGACAACTATTATTTTATTTGAATAAATATCACTTAATAGTGACTAAATTTAAACATTACATTGAAATGAAAAATATGTGACATCCGGATTTTCGGATTTTAATTTCGACTGGATAAATAGGGCCGTCTTCGTTCAATTGAAGCCAGAGATTGCGAATTTGGGATGCAAATACGCCACAATGGTAAGGAAAAATACCAATTTGATTGATGAGGTGTTGAATGAATTAATGAGGGTCAATTTGATTTAATTCAAGTGGGATTAAGATTTAATTAGAAGAGAATTAAGTGGAATTGAAGACATTGTTGCACAAGTTTTAGGCCCCGGCGGAAAATGGAATTGCACCCATTGGAAGAGGTTGTGGGAGATAGTGGAGTGTGATGTCATCCTAGGTCATGGTGGGCCATTTTTGTTGAATAAAAGAAAGAGAAAAAGAAAAGAAAAAGCCCCCCTTCTTCTCTCTCCTCCCTCTCTTCTTCCTCTCTCTCTTCCGTGCGACTCCTCCATCTTCTTTGTGCAAAGGACAAGAAAAATTTGCAGAGAAGAAGAAGGAGCAGCCATGGCCGGCCACCCGCTCGCACGCCGTCGTCGCCGCCGCCGCCGTGCGTCCGTCCCGCCCCGCCTACGCGCGCTCGCCGGCCCGCCATCGCACCGTCTCCGCCTCCCACTCGCCTGGCGTCGCAGCTGCTGCAACAGCTCGTGCCGAAGCCATTCGGCCACCTCCGGCCACCGTTCGGGTCCCGCCTTGGTCCGGTTCGACCCCTCAACCTTCCCCGGTCCTTTTCCATCTCATCCAAGCCCCAGATCCGCCCATTCTCGGCCTCAACGAGCAGTGGACAGCAACTGCAGAAAATGGGTATGGCAGCAAGTGTTGGGCCGTTTTGGTTGGCTTCCCGACCCCGGAAGCTTGGCCCGCTTTGGAGAAAGCCGATCCCCTCGTCGTCCTCGTCGTTTTGGTTCGCTCGGCTCGCTAATCCGGTGAGTTTAACTCACTAAATCTTGATTAGAGTGTTAATGATATCCTAAGTGTGCTTAGTTTAAATTAAGTAAGTTTATGTGGGTGGATTAGTGTATTTAATTATAAATTGGATTAAGAGGTTGGTTTATGTTAAGTGTGTTTAAATTAAAGGTTAAAAGAACTTATTTAAAGTTAAGCCTTGATGTGACATAAAAGGATTTTAGTTTTGAATTATTTAAATGCTTCGAAATTCTGGAAAATATAATATTATTTTATAATCCGAAATTATTAAAATATTATTATTTAAAAAAAACAAAAAAATTATTTTTGACCCCGGTTGCTCAGAATTTCGTGCCGATCGCTGCTGTGTATTCGGATTTTGAAATTGATGGTTGGATATTATAAATTGAGCGTGGATTGCGAAAAATATGGATATTATTATTTAATTAATTTTTGGAATAAAATTTATTATTTATTAAAATTCAAAAATTTCGTCGGGACCCTAAACTCTCAGAATTTCGTGCCGATCGTTGCTGTGTATTTAGAATTTGAATTTGATGATTGATTGTGGCAAATTGAATGTTGATTGTGATAAATATGGATTTTATTCATAAAATCGCAAGTGTCGAGTTCGGCATTGAAATTGGATTGTTAATGGCTAATATTGTAATTGGATTATGTGAGTGAAATGTAAAGTATACAAGGATCGGTATCGAATGGTCGTGTGCTAGTTGAAAGGCTCGGGTCGCAGTAGTGGCGGGACCGACTGGACCCTTACTCTTCTAGAAATGCCATCAAGAGAACGACGTGGCTTGGTCACAGTAGTGGCGAGACCGACTGGACCTTTATTCTTCTAGAAGTGCTGTCGATAGAATGACGTGGCTTGGTTGCAGTAGTGGCGAGACCGACTGGACCTTTATTCTTCTAGAAGTGCTGTCGATAGAACGACGTGGCTTGGTCGCAGTAGTGGCGAGACCGACTGGACCTTTATTCTTCTAGAAGTGCTGTCGATAGAACGACGTGGCTTGGTCGCAGTAGTGGCGAGACCGACTGGACCTTTATTCTTCTAGAAATGCTGTCGATAGAACGACGTGGCTTGGTCGCAGTAGTGGCGAGACCGACTGGACCTTTATTCTTCTAGAAATAGAATGACGTGGCTTAGTCGCAGTAGTGGCGGGACCGACTGGACCTTTATTCTTCTCGAAATGTCGTAATGTTAGTAGATAGTTGACCTGTGAGTGAGCTATGCCATTGTGTGACAGTGAATAATAATTGGAATGTGTGCTAAGTGCGATCGTGATTTATATGAAAGTGATGGCGTTCCAATTGTTTGAATTATTATTACTACTTGAGATTATGTGATACAAATTGTGCTAACCTGCATGAAGGAATTGAGGCGAGATAAGTTCTCTGTGTGATTTGGTTAGGCCACCTTTGGGCGTATTTTCTTTCTAATAGGGGTTTAGGGGGTTGAACTTGCTGAGACGTTGTCTCAGTGGTTATTGAATAACCATTTCAGGTCCCCGGTGGACGGAGCGGCCAGATAGCTTTGGTTGGCCTTGAGGAGTTGCAGAGGTGAAGTCATAAGGATTGGAGAGCGTGTCCGACTTGTAGGTCGTAGGACAGTTCATTTTTAAGAGTCGATCTTTCGTAGACTTTTGGCTGTAGGCCTTCGTCTGTAACTTCGTTGGTTTGAGTAAGTGATTGGTTGTGAAATTGTTTCCTGCTTTTCTATCCCGTATTTCATTGTCAGGGGTTTTATAATACGTTCCGCTTGCGCAATAATAAATGAATAGGGTCGGCGACACTACCTGGGAATGTCGCAATTGCATGACCATGGTGGGATGTTGGCATACCTCGAGGTTCGGGGCGTGACAAAATATTGCAACTTAGTTGAGACAAGCATCTTCACATTTCATTTAGTTTTAATTATTTTCCTTTTCTTTTAAAAATTCGCTAATTTTAGATGTAGCATATACATTTAAGGCAAATTTATTTAGCAAAAAATGAAAATGTAAATAATTTTGTCCAAAATCCACTTAGTTTGAACTAGATTGATGGAATATCATAAACTAGCTAATTAGGTTCAAGTACGAGGGCCCGTTTCTCTTTGTAAATGGGAGACTCCTTCATTTGTTTTGACACCTTTGATCGACGGAGACATATGGAAAGTCAAGGGAATTCGTGGAGGATTGAAAAATCATGAGATTCGACTTGGATTAAGCTATCAAAGCCCTCGAATTATGCTCAAGAAAAGAAAGAATCATAGCATTTTCACGTTTCGATATTGCAATAAGAAATTGTACAACATTTATTGAAACGAATACAATTTATCTACATTTTTTGATCTAGAATTTGATTTGTGTGAAAACATATGTAAAGATATGTTTACGAGTATACACCTGTGCAAAGTGCGAGCCATCCAATAAATATATGGTTAAAGTTAAAATTGAGATAATGTTTGCTTATGTGCTTGCATATGACATATGACTTTGCATTTGTGATTGCCATGCGGCAAGACATGTGGCGTAGAGATGAAGATGAGATGAGCAAAGATTTGGATGATGAAGCTTTTATGGTGGGATTGAACCTCAAAGTTTTGGTTCTTTGCGCGAACTCGGATTGGTGATGGAAGTGGGTGAAGCAAAAGGTTTCCTTCTATCTAAAAAGTCTTAAACCTATTATACTTTTGTCAATTTAGTCTTTAACTCTTTTAATTGTTTCAATTCATAAATATTTTCATGTTTTACCAATTGAGTTCATTCGGTAAATTTTTATTGGAAATCACTAATATGAATATTAATAATCTTACTTGACAGTTGACATGGCCAATCATGACATAGACAATTTTTAATAATATTTTAATAATTTTTTGAATTTATTATTATTATTATTATTATTATTATTATTATTATTATTATTATATTTTCTCTTTTTTCATTTCTTCTATTTTCTTTCTTTACTTTTTTTTTCTCCTTTTATCTTCTTTTCTTTTCTTTTTTAATTTTTCCCTTTTCCCTTCACTGGCCATCGTCAAGCTTGGTTGATGCCCAATGGATCCCGGCCTCAGGCGAGGCCAATGACCTCTACCAGCCATTGATAACACTCAGTGATGGTTACCCAAGGAAAAAGGAAAAAGTAAAGAAGGAAAAGATAAGAAAAAAAAAAGAAAGTAAAAAATTATTAAAAATTCAAACAAATTATTAAAAATTTATTCACATCATTGCTGGACATGCCACATAGGATGACTGGCATCCACGTCAGTAATTTCTAATCAAAATTATTCTGATGGACTTAATTGGCTAAACTTGAAAATGTTAAGGACTTAATTGACACGATAAAAATGTTTAGGGTTGAATTAGCAAAAATGCAATAGATTTTTTGGACAATTTTCCCTTTAAAGTAGCAAGAATTCTAATTTGCATCTTCGATCTCGAACTTTGTATTTTTTCTTTTTGGACTTTAGAGATAAGTTTCTGTTGTTGTTGTTGTTGTTGTTGTTGTTGTTGTTGAGATCATGATATGAAGAAAATGGTTGATTTCTTCCTGTTGGACCAATGGAAAAACTTTAGTGGAAAAAATTGCCATGGAAAATAAGAAGGGAAAATTTAATAGAAATTGAGAGTAAAAAGCATGGGAAGCAGCTTAGATTTCTTCTACTCCTAGTCTCGTGTTTAAATTCTGGGGCCCTGTCAATAAATAATCATCCTCATATATTGTGATTTTGTTTAATTGTTAGTGAAATCGACGATCTTATAATTGATAATTTCCTTAAAGGTGCAAGAGTTCCCATACTTTCTAAATATCACTCATCCGTCGAAATTTATTCTCTCTTAATCTAACGGCTATGGTTGTGCGGGACTGCTGCGGTGCTTTTCCATACCAGACCATGGAATTTCCCTGGAAAAGTACATCGAACTTTTCTCGCATGTACTTAACTTTTATCAAATATATATTGTAAGTCACAAGCTAAAAATTTTCGTCCTTTTATCTCTGGCCAGGTAAGAAGCCAAGCATCTGGTGAATTGATAAAGATGGAAAAGGCAAAGAATTTGGATAGCGTCAAACTGTTCTTATCCTTGCCCTTCTCAACTCCAAATGGTACAGGTTCAGAATCAAGCAACCTACAAAAAGCAAGAGAACGAAGCAACTGCATCTTGGAAACGAAGAACAAAAACTGTTAATATAAATAATCTTCATTGATTACCTCTAAAACCATCATTCAATCAACATTTGAAACTTCGGATCGACTTGAAAATCTCCAACTTTGAAAATGACTTCTTTCAAGATCTACAAAGAAGCTGACCTCGGTATGTTCCCTCAGATACAACCCCATATAGTTCATGTATTGCATGAGTTTCTATCTTATTTGTGGTAAAAGAATGTCAATGTACATGGAAATTTTCAATTGCTACAAGAATTAGTTGGAGGCTTGGATATAATTTGCACTGGGGCTTGAAGCAACGATTAGAACTTGCTGGTTGATTGGCTTTTCCTAGTTTTGGTCGATGCAGTAATGGCAGAGGAGATTAGAGATGTTGCACCGGCGCATTATGTGCTCAGGATTGAGTCTTTCTCTTTGTTCGCGAAGAACTACAAGGAGAAGTATGAATCAAACGAGTTCGAAGCAGGAGGCTATAAATGGTTCATTTCTCTTTCTCTCTAGTCTCCCCCTCACACTCTCACATTCAGAGGCATTAAAAGAACTGCTTACTGCGGTTCTACATCGCTGGCCAAAAAATCGGTCAATCAACTTTTGGAGAGATTGTTCCTTATACGGAATCCTATGGCCATGCTCTAAATTTGAGCCTTTCTTCCAGAAGATGTTTTAAACACTTTACAAGCATTAAATTTCTGTTAATGCCTAAAAATCTAATGTTTGAACCCTCTGTAGTTTTTGTAAATTCATATAGAATAAGGTAATCTTTTTTATGATCAAGAGATTGTTGTGAAAATTAATGTTGATTCAGCAGCAATCAGAAGCTGTAGAACCTCACAAATTCTAAGAATAATCACTGTCAATTCACAACAGGAAATTTTTCATGTACGTTTTGTGCTCGAATTCATGAAAGCATCTCGATTCTGTAGGAAACTGATCCTCTATCCCAATGGAGACAAGAGCCGAAATGGTGAAGATCACATCTCCATATATCTGGCGGTTTCTGGGACTAGTCCTTTCCAACCTGGTGGGGCGATTCACTCGACCATCAGGTTTTCTTTGTATGATCAAATCTGCGATAGATATTTAACTAAACAAGGTAAAAAGCTCAGTAACGACAGCAAAAGGTAAGATATTGTCACCTTATGAACACTAATATTGAATCGACAAATCTTTGCTCATGAATTTAAAGGGAGAGTCACGAGGTTTCACGCATCAAAAGTCGAATGGGGAGTTCCGAGATACCTGCCGTTGAAAATTTTCGCAGACCCATCAAATGGGTACCTTGTGGACGACACCTGTGTCTTCGGTGTGGAGGTTTTTGTCATCAAGAGTTCAGGAGTTGGCGAATGTGTGACGACGCAAAAGGATTGCACAACGTTCACTGAGGAATATGTCATATCGCGTTTCGCAGACTTGGGGGATGATTATCTGCATACTGAAGCATTCACTATTGGAGTCCATGAATGGTAGCTACTATTTGTAAACTTATTTTCAATGATAAACTGTTGTTTTTTATTATTTATTGTTCGTCCTATCTATTATCAGTCTTTTCAGTCTTTTCACAGGAAGGTGCGCATATGCCCGAGGGGTGATTTGGATAACAGGGGCAAAAACCTTTCGATGTTTCTCGTTTTAGCTGATCCGGACAAATTGGCTTCTGGTCAGAAAGTGATAGTGAGATTCAGCATTCGGTTGAAAGACAAAAACGGCATTGTACTCCATCAACCGGAAGGTAAGTGTTTATCCTCGTTAGTGGATGAGCGCTCCACTTCAAGGCCATTGTAAACAGAAAGTCCGGAGTAATTCCAATTTCAATGTTAATTAAATTGCACCTGTTAGTGAGGACCGAGTTTGATTTGTTCATGTAGCTCTATTGTTAGAAACTGCTGAAATCTCCCACATTTTCCAATTATAATTTTCTGATCTCTTGCTTGTCTTTGCTAATTTGCAGCTTGTACTAAATGGTTCAGTAGCTCCATCACGTACCGGGGTTGGCCGTCTTTAATGCCTCTGAAAACGGTTCGGGTGAAGGATTCACTTAAGTTTGACATTGAAGTCGCCGTGCTCAGCATAGTTAGCAAATTGCCATGATGGCAAATATATGTACAGGATGTGTTCATAAACAGACAATCAGCGACAGTTCTTTCCTCAAGACAATAATACATGGATTGGATGTGTTTGTATTACACATGCCGACAGACCGATCATGCATTTATGTTGAAATGAAAAAATAAGTTAATAAGTTAAAAAACAAAGACTCAATTCAGTCTTGGTTTGATTTGCGCAGCCCACAAGAGCAGCTTTTAGCCAATCGCGGCTCAGATCCACCAAATCCATCAATTTCAACTCATTGAAGTGTCCACCGCCGAGCCCGATTCACATAGCCCGGCGTTGATTTGTTCCAACACTGCCAAGCCCATCGAATTTAAAATCAATTTAAGCTTCAGCCTTAACTCAATTCGGTCCAAGGCCCAAGCCCGTGAGAGAAACTGATCATCAAAGCATGAATGATAATCATTATGTTCTTAGGTTCTATTTTTGGCCAGAAATAGATTTTTCTATTTTTATTTCTTGGACGAGTTTCTAAATAGAGTTGCTTGTTTCGTAACAACACAAAATTTATGTTCCCGGAACAAAAATTTATTTGATAGGACTTAAAATTTCTAGGCTACGGGTGATGGCTTGTGGAAGGTAGCAGCCATCAAGAGCTATTTGGCAAAGGACGGCGATTGGCGAGCATACATAATGAGAAGAGTTTTTATTTTTGTTTATATTCCAAAAATAAAAAAGTAGAAAAAATCTACTCATCATATTTTTGTTCCAAACATATTTTTGAGCTAAAAATTTGTCTCGAAAGTAAAAAAAATAAAATCACGTTACCAAAAGGATTTATGTTCCAAATTTATTCCAGAAACAGATAAATAAAATAGTCATTATTCGCCACCCATGTGTTTATGAAAATGCTTGAATGAAATTTCATAAGCAACTAAGAGGCATCTTCCTGAGCTTGAACCTACTTAAATCACCATGTACGTGTTGATTTAATCGATTTCTATTGTGGTTTATACGATGGCCAAAACCTCCCAATGCTATCCTGCCTCGTTTCATGCGCGCAGTTACTTTTCGACCCTAAGTCACTTCATTAACTTCTCTGCCGTGTATGGATCAATGTATAAAGTATGCATCTCTGCCATTGAGTAATGTTGTGTTTTATGCTATGTGCGTATTTGCGGTGATTGGGGATGTCGCCGCCGAGAAAAATTGGAGAACTGGAGTTCTTGGTTACTGGAAAAATCCATGGAAAGCAGAGTGGACATGCTGCCTGTATGTAGATGGGTTGAAGATAATGAAAGTGATGGCTGGCTGTGAATGGTCCAAATAGAATGGGTGCAGCTTTGATTAGATTTTGCCTGGATGTCGTTCAATGCTTTCATGGAGGCATTCAGTGAAGGGAAAAGCATAAGAGAGGCTAGAGAGTGGAGAAGGCTCGTGGATTCTGGGAAAGGAGGACCCCGGAAGAAGGAAGAAAAATAGACAAATGAAAAAAAAAATACGAAAAAAATTAACTACGTAAAAAAGTAATGATGAAAGATATGAAAATGCAAGCCTTAATTAGGTAGTTAGGTCTTAGGATTAGATTTAGTTGAGTTTCACTCGGTTGGTGTTCATATAGTTTAGGAAATATTATTTAAAATCTATCCTACACATCCAAGATTATCTAGAAAAATCTATATTAATCTAATGTACAATTTTTATTTTTGTTTTTTGTATTTCTCATTTAAGGAATAATCAAATGAAGATAAGATTCATTGCAAATATCTAATTATATTTAAATTGACTCAAATTTGGTCACAAATAAAACTGAAAATCATTATCCTATGGCTCAAGGATAGGATTGACTGTTTTTTTCCGTATGGTTGAGAATCGTATCTTGAGAAAGAGATCAGATTGTCGACCATGAGCACATTGTTGAATTAGAAAACTTTCCTAATTTGGATGATTACCTAAAAATCCCAAAGATATGCACATCAGATCACAATCACTTAGATTATGAAATAAACTCTGGGAATACAATTCGGATATGATAATTACCTAATTCAGTAATAATGTTGTCAAATTTAAACATAGCGGAAGACGGATCACGAAGTGGTGGCTGGCGGTGTGGTGATAGACGGTGGCCCAAGTTGCTCGGTGTGGCCGTGAGTGAAGACGGCTCGTGATGGTGGAAGTGCTCGGTTCACGGCCGTCGATGGACTCGGTATGGTGCTCATGGTGGGGCAGCGAGTCAGCAACTCAGGATGACTCGCTGCTGGGTGATCGATGGAGAACTTGCGTCGGTGGTCGACAATTTGCAAAAACAGGAAAATAACGATGATCGACAGGCAGCCATGGCTGGATGGTGGAGCAGCAAGGTCTGCAAGGCTGTCGCAGCTTCGCCTGGGGCTGAACTGGAGGAGTAGGGTGGCAACAAGGGCCACTCAGATGCTGCTCGGCTGGTCGTGTGGCAAGGTGGTCATCAACAGCAACGTCACCAGAGCAAGGATGTATTGCGGTGCGGAAGAATACAGGGCAAAAGCTCATCGTCGCCGCTACAGGGCTACTCAGATCAGGGCAGCGACATCGTTGACGTTGGAGCTGTTTTCACGGCATCTAGCAAGGATGGGCGATGATGGAGGAATCTGTGAGGAAGTAGTTGCGTCGATCGTCGCAGGACGGGGCAGGGATAGTAGCATTGTCATCTCGGATTACTGGAGGGCGCGACTGGGGGTAGGATTTGGCCGGGGACCAGGTGCGTCCGAGAGCAGGGCTCGGTCAAGGACCCGGCGTGGCTGGGAGTAGGGCTCGGCCAAGGGCTTCTCCTTCTCACTCTCTCTTCTTCTTTTTTCCAAGTGTTTCTATGTGCTCTTAATTTCTGAATTGCCGACCTAGAATTATGAGACTTCTATGTGTTTATGTAGTATTAACCTAGGTCTAATTCTGATTATACGAGAATGTAATGGACTCTAAAAACCCTAGGCCTAATTCTAATTAAACTCTAATGGGCTGAATTAATCTTGATTTTTGTTCTATAAATTTCAGCCAACCCTTAGTTTGCATGGGCTTGGCCGAATTTCATTCTTTATGGGCTCAATTAAGGCTTCTTTCAAGTAATGGTCTTCAATTTCAAATCCTTTCACTAATTCCAGCTCTTGTGGGCTAAAATTAATTCAATTCAAGCTTAAAACCTCTCTAGGCTTTGTGGATTTCGGCCACTACTCCTCCTTGGGCTGGCCGACTTTCCTTATTTTACCGGCTCAATCAGATAATTAAGATCTGCACCATCCATCGCCAGTCCAATTAAATGCAATGAATTTATCTAAACGATGAATGCTCCTAAAATTTTATGCAAATTGATTAAAAATTATTTTTGTTTAGGGACCAAGGTGAGTTCCTAATTTTCTGTGCAATTAATTCCTAAATGATTAATAAGAAAATTATTTTCCTCAAATGACAATATCCATTGCTACATTTGCAAATATGCAATTCAAGTAGGTAGGGCTTTTATACGACCGACAAAGAAAAAGCATTAGACACTAAGGGGCTATATGGCAAGTTGTCAAACAGTGTTTGTTTAATGCTCTTTTGTTCCCGGGAGTAGATTTGGAATAGAAATGTATTTGGTAAAAATTTTGCTCATGGGAACAAATTACTATTTTTTTTGTTTTCGGAAGTTGATTTGGAACATAATCAAGAAGTAAAAAAAAAAAATTTCTTTGTTCCTGTGAACAATTCTATAATCAAGCACCTAATTCTCTCTTTTCTTTTCTTTTTTCTTTGTTCTTCTTCCCTCTTTCTTTTTCTTCAATTGCCGTCGTTGTTGTCATCGCCGCCATTCGCCTTCCGTTGCCGGTGACTGGTTCGGCGAACTCATCGAAGGCTCGCCAAGCTAGGGCGAGGTCTGGCGAGCTCACCGGAGGCTTGCCCAGCCACCGGCAAGGTGGGCCTCAGCGAGGCCTCCCCCAGACACCAGTGAGGCTCGACCTTGCCCAGCCGCTGGCGGGGCTCAACCTCGCCGAGGCACCGCAAGGTCAATGTCACTCGGCCAAGGTGAGGCCAACCTCCCAGTGGCCCAACAAGGTTGAGCCTCGCCAGCGGTTGGGCAAGCTTGACCTTGCCAGATCTGGGTGAGGCTGCTTGCCCAGTTGCTAACGAGACTCGGTTGAGAGGCACAGCCTCATCGAGAGTTGGCAACACTCCGGTGAGGTTGTCGGCCCTCGTCTCGCCAGTCGTCAATCATCCCAAATTTGGCGATCGGCCACCTTGAAGAAGAAGAAGGTGAGAAAGAAAAGGAAAAAAAGAAAATAAAACTATCTAAAAATTAAAAAAAAAAGATTTGATTTCTTTCTATTCTAAAATGTATACTTGCTATATATTTAATTTTTTATTTTTATTTTAATTTATTATTTAGTATTTATATTTATTACATATTTTAGGTATATTAGTATAGTTTATACTATAGTTTATTATTTGCTATTTAATAAAAAATTGATTAGTTAATATTTTTATTACTTAGTATAAATATAATTAATCATTAGAATTTCTATGATTTGATAGAATTTTAGAATGGAATAGAATTCTAAATTCGAATTCTTTTGAAATTGAAAATATAATAAAATATAATATGATTTCTCCACTCACAAGAAGACAACTATATTAGTGAGTGGTTCTTGAGAATTCAATATCAAATTTACACTCATCTAAAAAGGTAATTGAAAAAGAATTGAAATATAAATTTTATGTGGTTACCAAACGCATTGCTGTTATTTTTTTATTCCGGAATTATAAATTTGGTGTAGTTACCAAACACGTTTTTTTGCTTAAAAATTATTTTTGGGAGCAGAATTAAAAAAAAATCATTTTTTATTAGAAATTGTTCTCAAAAACTGAATGATTACCAAATGCCTCTTAAGTTTGTAAACAAGATTTCAGTTCTCATCCTAAAGAGTTTGAACAGGTTCAACTTCTTAATGAGAAGAGTACAATAACATGTTTTAAGCCATCAGGTTGTGCTGGTGATGTTATTTCCGAGATCCAAGTGCTCTATTTGATGCCTAAATCTCTGTGAGATGGATCGGAAGAATTTTGCTTATTCAATCGGGAACTTCCGTCTTTTCTTATCTCTTGACTAACTTTTTTGCTCGTGCTTTCTGTAGTTTCTGTATAGGTGCACTGAATACGTAATTTATTCACCATTGTACTCTAGCCCAATCATCCCATTTTGATTAACCAAATGGGACCTTATGGCGCGACCAATGCGGCTCTATGTTCTTTTCAAAGGATGACCCATATATGTTTTAGCTAAATGTGACGGAAACGGTAGTATAAAAGTAAGCAATGTCCAACTAGGGGTGTCAATAAATCAGTTTGGTTCGAGTTTTCTGAAAATCTGAATCAAACCAAATGGAATTGAGACTCAAACCAATTCTGTTCAGTTTTTCGGTTTTTGTATTTTCTTTTTAACATTTATCCACTGCGGCGCACAGGATATTGGGAAAACCAAATAGGGTTTGCCTTCGTCCCCAATTTATAGAACCAACACAGCAAATCACAAAATTCCTCCGTACCACCCACCACCGCGGCTAACTACGGAGCCCCCTCTCTCGGCCACCGGTAGCATTACTCTCGGCTGCCCACTGCACAAGACCTAGGCGTGTCGTTGTTGGTAGAGTCATCTCCTTCGATTTGGTGGAGATGCCTCTAGATCAGATCTGGAGACTTGAAGGTACTGTGGGAGCGATCTCTAATGCAAATCGGTCCACTGGCAGTTTCCAACTTCCTCGGCATCTCCCTTCTCGCTCTCGTAACATTGAGAACTCAACCTTGCTTCGAATTTCACATCTTCCACCACGGAAACGTGATCAATGCCCTTACCTGGCTCACTTTCGATATTGCGAACGTCGTCGCCAGCCACGGCCATTAGCACAGGCTTGGTGGCGACGAAGGAGAAAAGGACAGCGAGAATGGACATTGCGAACGGCTCGTGAACCCACCCCACGGTCGTAACACGGGGGAAGAAGAGATGGAGCAGAAAAAGGAAAGTCAACTGAAGCAATGAGGACAGAAAAGTTGGTCCTGGGGCAGCATGTGGGGACCACTCAAGATCTCCCTCACATAATAAATGTCTTTATATCTCTATCATTATAAACCGAACTTACTTTGAATCGGTTTGGGTAACCGAATTAAATCAAACTGAACCGATCAAAAAAAGGTTTGTTTTTCGGCTACCCGAACCAAAAACCAAACCCAAAAACTTGTAATTTTCAGTTCAAGTTTCAATTTGGTTTTTGACACTCTTTAAGCGATGTCACAATTACAAAATTTTCAAAATGGTTCTTGTTTTTGAATGTAAAATGTTGAAAAGTAGATTAGGGCTTGTTAAGCCTTATTAAAAAATTTCAATTTGAAATAATCACGTTTAGTAATGCTTCTGTTCCAGGAATATTTCTAATCAGAAATGATTCTTTTTTATTCAAATCTCGAAAATAATTTCTAAGCATTTTAAGCCATTTGGTAACTGTCTAAAATTTCAATTCTCGGAATAGAATTGCGTTTGGCATTGTCTTCAAAATTTCTACTTCAAATCATTTTCTTTTAATTTTAAATAATTTTATTACTTTTTTCCCTTTTTTTGTTCTTCTTTTCTTTTTTTCCTTTCTTTATCTTCTTCTTCTTCTTCTTCTTCTTCAAGTTGCTAGTTGTTAGCCTTGGGATGACCGGCGACTAGCTAGACGAGGGCCAGGGACCTCACCGAAGCATCGTCGGTTGCTAGGCAAGCTCAGCTGAGCCCCGTCGACGGCCAGGGGAGGCCCGCCTCACCACCAGCGAGCTTCCGGCAAGCTTGCTGGACCGGTCGCCGACAACCGGCAACTATGGGCAGTGGACGGCGGTGGCAGTGGTGGAGGGCGGTAGTTGAAAAATAAGAAAGAGGGAAGAAGAACAAGAAGAAAGAAGAGAAAAAAAAAATAGGTTGGCTTGATTCTGAAATTGTTCTTGGGAATAAAGAATATATATTTTTTTTTTTACTTCTCGATTCTACTCCAAATCTATTCCCGAGAACAAATTTGTTCATGTGAACAAAAAATTTACCAAATGGATTTCTATTCCAAATTTATTCCTGGGAATAAAAGAACATAAATTTTCACTGTTTGGTAAATTCGCCAAACAGGCCCTAAGTGACCATGTTAGAATTATAATCCTCTAGTTATCTTAGGACACATTCATGGAGAAGTTTTAAAGGTAACTTTTGCAATAATTACCAAAAAAGTTATAAACTTATGACATTTATGTTAATTTACTTATAAGCCTTTTAATTTGGCTGATTAAGTCTTAAAAGTTTTGGCAATTTGCCAATATAATCATTTCGATAACTATCATAGATACCTGTTATCTTATATGGTCCAATTGGCGTACATGTAAACATTTTTTTTACAATTTTTTGATTTTTTTTTTAACTTTCCTCACCTTTATTATTTCTTTTATTTTCTTTCTTTTTAATTTGTTTCCTTACTTTGCTTTTTTTGGCTAGTTTCATGTGAGGGCCGCCCTTGCCTAGGCTCGCTTGTGGCAACCAAGGGCGATCATTGCCTCCTATTAGCAAGCCCCTCCTTGTGGTCAACTCAAGGGAAAAAAAATTGAAAAAATTGTCCACGCGATGGCCAATCGCGCCATGTTGAACGGTTGGCATTTATGGTAGCAATTTCTAGTTAAATTTAACCGCTTGAATTATATTGGCAAATTTTCAATAGGTTTATGATTCAAGTGGCCAAATTGAAAGATTTGGGATTGAATTAACATAAATGGAATAGGTTGAAGACTTTTTTATGATAATTTTCTCAGTAACTTCTTTAGGAAATATTACATAAGCTTCCAAAAGAGAAGTGATTAATCTAGAATACTGCCCCACTTCTCTAAGAAAGCTAACCAATCCATGGCACAAAAAAAGACCCATGATGGCCCCCTAGTTTTTTCCCCCACAATCTAAATGTATTTTCAAGGAAACATGAATGAAGAAGACAATTCCGTGCTAATTAGTAGTTCTCTCCATATCTCTAGTTAAAGTTAGAGCTAATAAACTACTCGCTCCTATGGAGCTTAACTTTACCTTTGTGATTATCACGTGGCAAGACATATTTCATGATTGTTTCACATGGTTCACGTTCGACCAATTAGCATTAGTCTAGCATTTTCAACTTCAAACTTCTATCATTTATTAGATTTAAACTTAAACAGTGAATTAGAAGAAAGTATTTTCATATTCCACCAATGAAATACACAAGATAAAATAATTTCAATAAAATTTCTATTATCCTTCTCCAACATTCATGTTTTTCGACTACTCTCCTTGCTTTTAAATTTGAAGGAAAAAATAGGGATAGGTAAAATATCTTTATATATATCCTATCATTTGAATTTGAGATAAGAGTAAAAATAAAATTATTTCTTATTACATGAGTATAATCTAATTTGAAGAATAGTTTTTGTTATTTACGGTAATCCATGCATTGTTTATTGATTCAATTAAAAAATAAATCAAAGCAATTAGAAGGATAACTTCTATTATTATTTGACTAGAGATCTCGGAATGGGTGGTTCTCTCTACTGCGACTATTCTGGTTCCTTGTTTTTGCCATCAACACTTCTTAAGAGTGGAACACAATTGTCTCATCAAGCGTGCCAAAAAGATGTTCGCCAGGGATTATCTTCTCGACAAAATCTTTCAGTTTTATTATTTGCAATGGATCTCATGTCGCTTCGGAAAGGAAGCAACATATCTAACCTACAGCAAAAGTAAAGTACAAGGAAATGGGAGATGCAAAATGTGATTGAATGTAAAAGTACAGTAGCATGAAAGATAACAATTGAAAAGCAAACTAATAAATTGTCGATTTGGCACAAGGGTCCCTTACAACATGCGTATTCGGCTATTTATAGTGCTTTTCCATGGTAATTGCCTCTTAGCGGTTACCATTTCTTTTTCTTTTTTTTTGGTCAGTCCTACTCTATTCCTACTCTACATTCACTCTCAGACTTTTGCCCTACCTCTTGCAGGGCGTGGGAGTCGAAACCCACTATTGAAACTTACGCGTCCCCACCCCATCCCCCTGAGAAGGTGGGGATTTGAACCCCTCACCTCTCCCTTCCATGTTGGAAGGGTAGCCACTGGAGCGAATCCCAATGGTTAGCGGTTACCATTTCGATATCTACAACATTCAGGAAGTCTCGATTTCTGGTTAGTAACTGCCCTGTCTTGCACCACTAGGGGTTCGCCCCAGTGGCCACCCTTCCAACTTGGAAGGAGGAGGTGAGGGGTTCAAATCCCCACCTTCTCAGGGGGGGATGGGGGGTAGGGACGCGTAAGTTTCGAGAGTGGGTTGCGACTCCCACGTCCTGCAAGAGGTAGGGCACAAGTCTGCGTGTGAGTGTAGAGTAGGCATAGAGTAGGACTGACAAAAAAAAAAAAAACTGCCCTGTCTTGCCAATATTCCTGCTCATACCGACTCGTGCAACCGCTCCCATTCTTGCTTCTTCAGTTTCAATAAGACCCTTTTGCATTATTTGAAACCATTACTCGCTGACTGTTAGTGTTCCGGCCCACTTTGTTTTAATCTCCGTGTATTGGCCAGGATTTTCCCTTTACAACTCCTGAAGCCCAATGAGCTAATTTTGGTTCCAACGATATGTCACTTAATATTGACTAAACTTAAACATTACATTTAAAAGAAAAAAAAATGCAATTTAGTTGAGACAAGCATCTTCACATTTCATTTAGTTTTAATTACTTTCCTTTTCTTTTGAAAATTTCATTATTTTAAATGTAGCCTATATCATTTGAAGCAAATTTGTTTAGAAGAAAACGAAAATGCCATTAATTTTGTCCAAAATCCACTTAGTTTGAACTAGATTGCACATTTTTTTTAATCCAAATAATCCAAAACCATAGATGGAAAATGAAAAACTAGCCAATTAGGTTCAAGTATGAGGATCTCTTATTGCACATTTGTTTAATCCAAAATCATAGATGGAAAATGAAAAACTAGCCAATTAGGTTAAAGTATGAGGATCTCTTCCTCTCTATAAATGGGAGACTCCTCAATTTGTTTTGATGCCTTTGATCGACGAAGACATATGGAAAGTCAAGGGAATTCTTGGAGCATAGAAAATTCTTGAGGTTGGACTTGAATTAAGCCATCAATGCCCTCAAATTGTGCTGCAGAGAAGAAAGAATCATAGAATTGTCATGGTTCGATATTGCACTCAAAAATTGTACAACATTCATTGAAACGAATACATTTCATCTACATTTTCTGATCTAGAATTTGATTTGTGCAAACACATATGTAAAGATATGTTTAGAAGTACATGCCTGTGCAAAATGCGAGCCATCCAATAAATATACAAAGTTAGAACTGAGATAATGTTCGCTTATGTGCTCACATATGACATTTCACTTTGCGTTTGTGATTGCCATGTGGCAAGCCATGGGGCGCACAGATGAAAGATGAGGTGAGCAGAGACTTGGATGCTGAAGCTTTTATGGTTGGATTGAACCTAAAAGTTTTGGTTTTTATACGAATGTGGATTGGTGATGGAAGTGGGCCAAGCGAAAGGTTTCCTTGTTTTTGAAGTATTAAGAACTTTGATTTGGATTTTCGATCTCAAATTTCATATTTTCTTTTTCTTTTTATTATTATTTTGGGCTTAGAGAGAAGTTTCTTTTATTATCATTATTAAAAATAGTGTTATTATTATTATTCAATTTGGATCCCCTCTTGTAGATCACGGTACGAATAAAAGGGTCGATTGCTCTTTAGTTTGGACCAACGAAAAACTTTAGTGGAAAAACAATTTCCCTAGAAAGTAAGAAGGGAAATTTTAATAGTCTTAAATTTCTTTTTCTCCGAGTCTCTCAATTGAATTTTGGGGCCTTTTTAATGAATATCATCCTCGTCTAGCGTGATTTTTTTTTAATTGATAGTGAAACGGGCATGAGTTCCCCATCTTTTCTAATAGTCACTCGTTCGTCGAAATTAATTCTCTATTAGTCTTACCGTTAAGATTGAATGGGACTGTTGATGTGCTTCTCTTTATTGGACAATAGAATTTTCTTGAATCAGTACATCGAACTTTACTCGTATATACTTACCTTTTTATCAGATATATATTGAAAGTCACAAGCTAAAACCCTAAATTTCATCGTTCTATGTTTCTCTGGCCAGGCAAGAATCCAAGAATCTGATGAATTGATAAAGATGGAAAAAGCAAAGAATTTGGATAAATTCAAACCGTTCTTCCCCTTGCCCTTCTGAACTCTCAAATGGTACAAGTTTAGAATAAAGCAAACTGCAGAAAGCATGAGAATGAAGCAACTGCACCGAAGAAGCGTCAAACAAAAGCTGCCATGATAAATAATCTTCATTGATTACATCTAACAACCATCATTCAATCAACCCTCGAGACTTTGGATCGAGTTGCAAATCTCCAACATTAAGAATGACTTCTTTCGAGATATACAGAGAAGCCGACCCAGGTACGTCCCCTCAAATATAACCCCATATAGTTCCGGTGTTGCAAGAGTTTCTCTTTCATTTGTGGTAAAAAGAACGTCTGTGTACATAGATATTTTCAATTGCTACATGAATAACTTTGGAGTCTTGGATATACTTTACACTCGGGCTTGAAGTAACTATAAGAGCTCGTCAGTTGATTGGTTTTTCTGGTTTTGGTCAATGCAGTAACAACGAAGGAGATTAGAGATGTTGCACCGACACATTATGTGCTCAAGATTGAGTCTTTCTCTTTGTTTGCGAAGAACAACAAGGAGAAGTATGAATCGAATGAGTTCGAAGCAGGAGGCTATAAATGGTTCATTTCTCTTTTCTCTAGTCTCCACCTCACACTTTCACATTCAGAGGCATCAAAAGAACTACATACAGTGGTTCCACATTGCTAGCAAAAGACATCGGTCAATCAATTTTTGAAGATATTGTTTCTCATACGGAATCCTACGGCTATGCTCTAAATTTGAACCTTTCTTCGAGAATATGGTTTAAATACTTTACAGACAGATAATTTCTGTTACTGCTCAAGAGTCTGATGTTCAAACCCTTTATAATCTTGTAAATTCATACAGGGTAAGGTATTCTTTTTTATGATGAAGAGATTGTTGTGAAAATAAATGTTGATTCAGCAATCAGAAGTTGTAGCATTTCACAAGTTCTAAGAATAATTATTGCGAATTCATAACCAAGAACTTTTCGTGTACGTTCCAGGCTCGAATTCACAAAAGCATCTTGATCTTGCAGCAAATTGATCCTGTATCCCAATGGAGACAAGAGCCGAAATGGTGAAGATCACATCTCCATATATCTGGCGGTTTCTGGGACCAGTGCTTTCCAATCTGGTGGGGCGATTCACGTGGCCGTTAGCTTCTCTTTATACGATCAAGTCCGCGATAGATATTTAACTGAACAAGGTAAAAAGCTCGGTAATGACAGCAAAAGGTAAGATATTCGTCTCCTTCTAGACATTAATGTCGAATCGACGAATCTTCGCTTGTGAATTGAAGGGAGAGTTACGAGGCTTCACGTGTTGAAAGCCCAATGGGGAGTTCCGAGATACATACCATTAAAATTTTTCACCGACCCGTCAAATGGGTACCTGGTGGACGACACCTGTGTCTTCGGTGTGGAGGTTTTCGTCGTCAAGAGCTCGGGAGTCGGCGAACGTGTGAGGATGCTGGAGGAGAGCACACCGTATACTTATGAATGGAAGATATCAAGGCTCTCAAGCTCGGAGGATGAATCTCGATACTCTGATATGTTCACTGTTGGAGTCTATGTTGGGAATTACTGATCCCCGAAACACCGGATTCGACACTAAATCGAACCCCTAAATCAATGCGGAAGCGAAGCCCGGGAATTACACGTATCACCGATCGTAAAGCACACCACGGATTCGAGCGTACCTTGTTAGCCACAGATTAAACACCAATGCCGAAGAAAAGGAAGAAATTCTGGCCCCGTTCGATCCGATGACGACTTGAAGGGAAGAAAAGTGCGCCGTATGCTTACTGTTCTTCGTTTTGGGAGAGAGAGAGAGAGCAAGGAGAAAACGTACGTACGTAATGTCCAACCAGTGCCATCTCTCTCTCTCTCCTCCCTTTTATACCTTCCCCCTCCACGGGCCCTATTCCCGTGGGCCGGGCCTTTTGGGCCCAGCATGGGCGGATGGGCCCTAAGCCCATCTCATAAATC
The DNA here is from genome assembly GCA_019915185.1 of Eucalyptus camaldulensis. NCBI lineage: Eukaryota > Viridiplantae > Streptophyta > Magnoliopsida > Myrtales > Myrtaceae > Eucalyptus > Eucalyptus camaldulensis. The sequence goes on from JAHSVA010000005.1 coordinate 5,073,468, forward strand.
CATCATCTCCCACTCGCACATGGTGGTACAAAACCAACATGGGCGGACAAGCCCTACTCAGCCTCATTAAAGAAAAATCCATCATAGACTTTCTCTTAACATGGTGGGCCGAACAGAATTCTCTTTTCCTCTCTTCAACATTCATACAGGTGAATAATCCGTGCGACCAGCATACTTTGAGAGCTCGTTGCCATACATCTGTTAGGAATATATAGCAGCTCATAATGGGCATCACACTTCGAGTAGATTTAGTATGCAGTACCCTAGATCGATCGATCACATTTATATCTCTCTTGATCTCTTTTAAACAATGATATATATATATATATATATATATATATATTGTATTCACAATTATGATTATCACAAAGACAGTCATAATTGGTTAACCGGTGAATACAAAACTATAATGTGATTCTTCTAAATCGATCTTCCTCTTTCCTTCAAACTCTCAATTTCAGTCCAGCTTGCTTTTCTAGAAATGCTCCATTAGATCGAATCAAACTCATGACCATTGGCAACATCCTAAGATAGCAAACACTAAATAGAAATCTTGAGAATAAGTAAAAGTCATGAGGGGACTAAGAAATTGAGGAACTCTCTTCCTCAAGAGTCTCACACGACATAAAAAGTTGAGATCAAACTTTTGCCACTCTTATTGGTCGTCTCATGCATACGTAGTATGAAATACGTATTACGGTATTAACTCCTTTCCCATGGAGCGTATGTCTACACTGTTCAATACCGTACAGATGATAGTTCAGACATACCCAATGTCTAACTTGAGTTCATCTATCTACTCATTCACTAAATTCATCAGAACTCACATCTGGCATCATAGACAGATAAAGTAAAATATGTGGGGTATTTTACTTTCGGACATAGTAAGTATTATGTCCTCATCTTAACACCTAGTTAAGGCGACATACGTGTTTTAAGCTTGAGCTCTCAATTATCACCTAGATAATAAGCTTAAAAACAGTCTCATCTCTATTTATCACACAGTAAATAGAGGCGTTTACCCGTGTGAGTGGGCTAATCTCATCTGTCCGACATACTTCTTCTAACTTAAAGTAATGCACTGAGCATTAAGATGCATAAAGATCAAACAAAGATTCATAGGCATTAATGATGAAAACACAAATTCATCAAATGTGAACTCTTAGGGAAATTACAATATTCAGTACATCATCCTCTACGCAATCCTAGAGATTTCACATGGCCACAAAACACATCTCTAGGTATTGGCTTTGTCATAAGATCTGCTACCATTCCATGCGTAGTATGTACTCTAAGTTCACATCTTTTCGTGCAATTATATCCATGACAAAGTTATACTTGGTATCTATATGTTTGGTCTTGACATGATATTTTGGATCTTTAGTGTATACTTTTGCTGCTTGATTATCATAGTTAACTAATAACAAATCTGCAGCACTTCCAATAACACCTAAATGATCCAATAATCTCTTAAGCCAAACATCTTCTTATACTGCTGCTGATAATGCCACGAACTCAATTCCATCGTGGACAAGGCTATATACTTTTGTTTCTTACTGCTCCAACACATGGTGCCATTATTCGGTAAGAGAACAAACCTAGAGGTAGATTTCCTTTCATTTAAATCTCCTCCCCAATCAACATCAGAATAGCCTTAGAGTTGCAGATCCTTTCCATAATAACTCAACATATAATCAGCAGTCCACTTTAGATACCTCAGTATTCACTTAACGGCTTATTAATGTGCTTGACCTGGATTGGATTAGTAACTACTCACCATTCCAACTACAAAACATATGTCAGGTCTTGTACACTTCATAGCATACATAAAGCTTCTAACAGCACTAGCATAAGGAACATGTTTCATTTGTTCCTTCTCTTGTGGATTCCTTGGACACAGTCTATGGCTCAATCCTTCACCTTTTGCAATAGGAGTGTCAATGGGTTTACAATCCCATATCATTCAATTCAAAATTTGGAAGACAACCAACTTTTGACAGTATTGACTAGCTCCATATTGCTTCCGGCAATTAGTATATCATCAACATATAATGATATGATCACAAATTGATCCTTGGATCTTTTGATATATACACAATGATCCTCATCTATCATTGTAAAGTCATATGCCATTATGGCATTATGAAAACGTATATATCATTGTCTTAACGACTGCTCAAGGCCATATATCAACCCCCAAAGTCGACATACCTTTTTCTTCTTGGCCTTTCACTATGAAACCAACAGGTTGTTCCATATATACTTCTTCCTCTAATTCTCCATTGAGGAAAGCAGTCTTTACATCCATTTGACGTAGCTCAAGATCCATACCAAACACTATTGCCAGAACTATGCGAATCAAGGCAAATCTTACTATAGGAGAAAAAATATCTTCATAATCAATTCCTTCCTATTGATTATACCCCTTCGCCACAAGGCGAGCCTTATGCCTTTCAATTGAGCCATCAGCCTTTCGCTTTATTTTGAGAACCCATTTGTTCCCAATGGCTTTGTGTCCTTTTGGAAGATCAACCAGTTCCTAGACTTGGTTTGATTTCATTGACTCCATTTCCTCTTCCATTGCATAAATCCATTTTTCCTTACTAGGGCAATTCAGAGCCTCATTAATATTTCTTGGCTCATCCTCATCTTGTGGAGCAATCATAAAAGTTTCCCCTTCAATATCAAAACATTGACGGGAATACTTTTTGGCGACTTGTTCACCGTATGGGAGATTGTACACTTAGCACATCATTCCCCATTATGCTCCCACTTGGATTAGGTAATGATGATGTCGTCATATCAGGTGGTTGCAATTGAGAATGAGTTGAATTCAATTCATTACATCTCATATTACTCCCACTTGGATGAACACCACTGATATCATAATCTTAATCCAAGGTTTCAAATAGGAAGTAATCTTCCCTTATTTCGCCCTTCTTAGGAAATTCATCCACTAAGAATGTGACATCCTGTGATTCAAATTCAGTTATACTCCCACTTTCCTGCTCACTTACGAACACATACCCTTTTGAGTGTTCGGAGTATCTCATTAAAATACTCTACTTTTATATGGGACTCAATTTCCCAAACTTGTGAGAGGACATATGAGTATAGACAGCATAACCCCATGGCTTAAGTAAACTTAAGTCCGGTTTTTTCTACATATCCATAACTCATATGGAGTGAAACTAACTGATTTGGAAGGCACCCGGTTAAGTATTTAGGCAGCAGTTAACAGCACATCACTCCAAAAAGTGATGGGTAAGTTAGCATGCGCCTTCATGGACCTAACCATTCCAGTAATGTTCTGTTTCTTCTCTCTGCAACACCATTTTGTTGAGGAGTATACGGAATAGACAACTATCTTTCTATTCCTTTTCATCACATAATTTTCTGAACTTATCAGATAAATATTCTCAAACTTGATCGGATCTAAATACTTTTATTTTCTTGTCTAATTGATTTTCAACCAGGTTCATGAACCTTTTGAAACAACTTATGCTTCAGATTTATGAGAAATCAAATAGACACATCCGAATCAAGTAGAATCATCTATAAAAGTGATGAAACAAACAGCCCCTTGCCTTCCTTTCACATTCATTGAACCACAGACGTCCAAATGGATTAAATGCAAAGGAACGTTAGCTCTTTTACCTTTTCCAAATGGTTTCCTTGTCATTTTCCCTACTAGGCAATGCTCACATATGGACAAATCAACTTTTTCAATATTGCCCAATAAGCCCTTTTTGGCTAGTCTTTTCATATGTTGTTGGCCCATATGACCAAGTCTAGCATGCCATCATATTCACATCATTATCATATAAGATAGAAGACGTGAAACAAGGGGATAACATATTGACATCATCACAGTCAACATTTAGTACAATAAAACCATCTAGAAAGTGACCACAACCATAGTAATTTGTATCTAAACACAAATCTACACATTTATTATGGAAGTTCATACCAGAACCAAGCTTAACCAACACTAAGACAGACACTCAATTTCGACGAATCTCCAGAGCATATAGAACATCAAGATGCGTCCACCATGCATGTTCTATTGGTCGGTGCCAATTCCTTTACATCAGCTCTAGAGTTGTTTCCTATATGGATTCACTCAGTTCCAGTTGGTACTCGTCGGAATTCCACAAAGGATCCTATATCCTTTGCTACATGGTCTGTCGCTCATGAATCTACATTCCACAAAGGATTGGATTCAGCCAATAATTCAGAACTTGACACATAATCAAAGTTCTCAAATGTACAAGAGGTGTATGCTTTCTTTGGCTCACGATAGTCGCGAGCATAGTGACCCTTCTTGTCACAGTTGTAACATCTCACCCTTGACATTTTCTTCACTTGAGGACGTTTTCCTCTCTTGTGTTGGTTAACTCTTGGTTTCTTGCAATAAGGACTTGATCCTTTGCATTCCCACATATTGAACGAATCAATACGCTTGCGCTTAGAGCTTAAAACCCTTTATGAGCTAGAACCAGCATTGCAAATATCTATTCTCAGCTCACATGCCGTTAAGCGGTCCTCTACCAGCTTAAGGTGGTGCACAATATTCTCAAGATCTTCCATAAAATGGTCAAGAGCTTCTAGTGCTTCTTGCTTTTCCAGCACATATTGAATCTTCATATTCAATATTTCACTATTGTAGCCGTTCACATCAGCAATTACACTCTTAATTGCTGAAATCATCAGTCTGAACACATCAGACATACATGCACGAATCATTAATGCCTATCATTTATGCATCCCTATTTGCATAGACCCATCATGTTAATGAATAATTTCAAGTAAGGCTTCAGAATCAAAAGGTCACTACGTTTCCAATCATCCTCCAAAAATCCTAACTTAAAACTATCATTAATATGATTGTCTTATGCAAAATCAATTCTATGAAGTTACAAAAACTTCTATAACTACCCACAGCTAACTACCCACAGCAACCAGCAATAGCAGAAAGCAAATAAAAAATCTTAACATCCAATAAAATAACAATGCTTTCACATGATACAACTAATATATCGGTTGCTACAATAACAACAATCAGGTAGTAATCATTACATAATTAATCAAAGAAATAAATAGGGAATGTCCCTTCTAATCTATCAGTCAAAACATCTGAGAAAACTGAAGGTACATTTGCCAACCATGGAAAAACTTTTGGAGAGCTCTCATGTCGCCACCAAGGCGCATTCACTCTGCGCCACGTAGCGCACAATCTAAGGGTTGAAGTTTTGGCCAACTCAATCCTATAATACTCTCTTACAAAAGCTTCCACCAGCCTCCTATAACCCGGGACCACGTTGACCTCCCATAGCCGATCTAACACTGCTTGCCATTCAGGTGGAAGAGTGTTCAACAAAGCCGGCACCTTCTCAAAATCCGGCATAAGATAACCATTATTGATGATTTCCTGTATCATCTGATTGACCTTGACCATATGTGATACTAAATCACCATCAAGCCACCGAAAATCAGCTAACTCTTTCATCAGCCTTTTCAGTCTAGCTCTTCCTTCGTCCGTTCTCGGGATTGCAGGTATCCGTGCATTACGCATCATAGTTTCTGCAACAAATGCAGAACAAAAAATGGATCACTTATCATCCATAATTAAACAAAATGGAAAATACATAAATTTCCATGATTCATGCAACAAATACAGAATTAAAATGGATGACCTACAACCCACACAGACATAATTGAAAAAGAAACAAATTCCTTTTTTTTTTTTTTTTTTCGGGTCAACGGTCAACGGTCAACGGTCGGTCAACGGTCAACAGTCAACGGTCGGGTCAACGGGCGCGCGGGTCGGACCGGTCGGACCGGTCGCGACGGTCGAACCAGTCGGACCGGACGGGCCGATCGGACCGCTCGCACGGACCGACCGCACGTGCCTCGCGCGTGCGGGGGATGACGTCACGCAGACGTCATCCGGCACGTGCCGGGCGCGTGCCTCCTTCCCGAGTCGGGTCGGGTCGCCGGCCGGTGACCGTCCGGCCAAACGTCATCGGTGATGACGTCATCGGTGACGTCATCTGAACGGTTACCGACCGTTGGATGACGTCACGATGACGTCATCTCGTGACGTCAGCACGCGTCGGTCCGCGGACCGGCGCGTGCCGTTTCGCCGGTCGCCGGCGCGCACGTGCCGGTTCGCCACCGGCGCGTGTGGCGCACGCGCTGGCGAAGCCAGCGCTTCCAGGCGCGTGGCGCCCACGCGCAGCGGCTTCTGGCCGCGCGTGTGGGCGCGTGCGGCGTCGTACGGCGGCGTGCGACATGTCGCCGGCCTCGTCTTGACGTCGCCTTTCACCCAGTGCCTTTAGAATTTAATTTCGACTTACGAAAACTCAGAAAAATGGCCGAACAGCGCTCGGGTGTCGGGATTTTCGCCCGGTTCCGTACGGCCGAAGGGATTTCGCGAAAAATCAATCAAAAACTTCAGAATTGATCGGGAAAAACGTGAAACAGGGCTCTGATACCAATGTTGGGAATTACTGATCCCCGAAACACCGGATTCGACACTAAATCGAACCCCTAAATCAATGCGGAAGCGAAGCCCGGGAATTACACGTATCACCGATCGTAAAGCACACCACGGATTCGAGCGTACCTTGTTAGCCACAGATTAAACACCAATGCCGAAGAAAAGGAAGAAATTCTGGCCCCGTTCGATCCGATGACGACTTGAAGGGAAGAAAAGTGCGCCGTATGCTTACTGTTCTTCGTTTTGGGAGAGAGAGAGAGAGCAAGGAGAAAACGTACGTACGTAATGTCCAACCAGTGCCATCTCTCTCTCTCCTCCCTTTTATACCTTCCCCCTCCACGGGCCCTATTCCCGTGGGCCGGGCCTTTTGGGCCCAGCATGGGCGGATGGGCCCTAAGCCCATCTCATAAATCCATCAGTCTATAAATGGTAGCTCTTATGTACGAACTTTCCTTTCAATGTAAACTTCTGTCTTTATTGATTTATCGTTTGTCCTATCTATTTATCATTGTTTTCAATCTTTTTCACAGGAAGGTGTATATGCGCCCACGTGGTGATTCGAATAACAGGGGCAAAAACCTTTCAATGTTTCTCTGGTTATATAATACGGAAGACTTGGCTTCTAATGAGAAAGTGAACGTGAGGTTTGTCATTCGGTTAAAAAGCCAAAACAATGTCGTACTCCGTCAGCCGGAAGGTGAGTGTTTGTCCTCATAAGTGGATGAGCCACTTCGAGGCCATCGTATGCACAAAGTCCAGAGTAATGCCAAAGTACAGCGCTAATTAAATTGCACCTGTTAGGCTGTTAGTAAGGATCAAATTCGATTTGTCCATGTAGTCCATACGATTAGAAACCACTGAAATCTCTTATATTTCCCAACTGTAATATTCTGCCCTCTTGCTTTGTCTTTGCAACTTTGCAGTTCTTACCACATGGTTCAGTCGCTCCATCCCGGACTGCGGTTGGCCATCTTTCATGCCACTAAAAATGGTTCGTGAAAGTGTGAAGGATGATCCATGTGTCATTGAGGCCGAAGTCACAGTGGTTGGCACATCTACCAAATTGCCATGATGGCAAATATATGTACTGAATGTATTCATAAGTAGACAATCACCGGCAATTTTTTCCTCACACCAATAATATATGGATTGGATATATTTGTTGATACCTACATTTTAGAGGACAGACAGATGGAGTGTACATTTAGAAATGAAAAAAAAAAAAAAGATAATGAGTAAAAAGAACAAAGGCTCAATTCGGTCTTGGTCCGATTTGTGCAGCCCACAAGAGGAGCCTTGAGCCCAAATTGCGGCCCAGATCCACCAAATCCATCAATTTCTACTCATTGAAGTGTCCATCGCGCGGCCCAATTCACGTAGCCCGGTTTTGATTTGTTCCGACACTGCCCAGGCCCATCGAATATATAAAATCAATTTAAGCTTCAGCCGAAACGCAATTTGGTCCAGGGCCCAAGCCCGTGAGAGAAACCGATGACCGAGTGTTCGTGAAAATGCTTGAACGAAATTGCATTACACAACTAAAAAGCATCTTCCTGAACATGAACCTGCTTAATCCATGATGTAAATGTTGATTTCATCCATTTCTATCTCTGGTCTCAGTGGTTTAGACTATGGCAGAAACCTTCAAATGCTATGCCTCTCTTGTTTTTATCTGATATTATGTGTACATTTAGTTTTCAATCCATACTGACTTTGTTACCTTCTCCACTGTATATATATCAATGTATAAAGCCTGAATCTCTGTCATAGAGTAATGTTGTCTAACCAAATGAGTTTTTGAGTATTTTTTTTCTATATTTTAATTTGTGATTGTTGTTTGCATCTAATAATAATAATAATAATAATAATAATAATAATAATAATAATAATAATAATAAATAAACTGAGAAGAGTAGTTACCTAGAGGGTCACTCAACATACATGTTTCTTGTGTACTATGCTACGTGCTTATTTGTGGTGATCGGGGAGCTCTCCGGCAAGAAAAATTGGAGAACTAGAGTTCTCAGGTCACTAAAAAAATCCATGGAAAGCAGAGTGCACATGTTGTCTATGTGTTGATGGGTTGAAGATAACGAAAGTGACGGCTCTCTGTGAATCGCCCAAATAAAATGGTGCAGCTTTGATTAGATTCTACTTGGATTCCGGGCAAGGGGTCGCGGGCCCTCGCTTTTGTTGGCAAGGGCGTCATGGCCCTCATCCCAAGCGGCGAGGGGTGCAACGCTCTTGCCCAGGGCCAGCGAGGGTTAGCCAACTACCCTCGCCAGCCCTTTCTTCAAAACCCTAAAAAAAAAAAAAAGAAATTCAAAAAATTGTTAAAATATCATAAAAATATTATTAAAAAAGTGTCGTTTACGTCAGCAATTTCAAATCAAAATTGGCAAGATTGACTCAATTGGCAAAAATGCAAAGGTTTAAGACTTAATTAGCAAAACTGAAAAAGGTTTAGGATTAAATTGGCAAAAATGTAATAGGTTTATGAATTTTTGGATAATTTTCCCGTCTTTAATCTATTATGAGGATAACAATATGTTCTGAACAAAAAAAAAAAAGAAATAAAAAACAATAATTATAAATTGTTGTAGTGTCCATAAAAAACCAAATAACAAAAAGTTTAGGAACTACATTGAAAAAATTAACCGCATTGCATATTAAACTAAAGTTCAGGGATCATATTGAACAAATTAAAAATTCATGAACAAATTATTATTGGACCAAAGTTTAGGGATTATTTGTTTCGTTATCCCTAATTTTATCTATAAGGAAATTGAATAGAAACAAATCAGGTTTTTTTTTTAAAATAATCGACTTGCGGATGCTCTATTTGATGTGTTATCTCCTTACTTATACGTAGTAGCACACAATATAAGAAAATCGAAGGGAAACCTGGGACAATTAAGAATCACCACGATGAATGATTTAGGGTCGAGTTTCACTCTGGAAGCACCACCTCCCACAACAACCATACATTGTGGGATATGCATGTAAGATGTTCGGTCGATCTCAATCTTCAAGACCACGGAGCGGTGCGATCACTCCTTCTGCAGTCGCTGCATGTCCTCACACATTGCCGCAAAGATCAAGGACGGAGCGGCGAACGTGCGATGTCCCAAGTCGGATTGCAGGACGATGCTGGATCCCATTACCTGCAAACAGCTTGTTTCGAGTGTAGGGTTAGCCCGACGGTCCGACCACCAGTGAGAATCGGCTGTTCTAAGGTTTGCGAGGTATTACTGCCCGATTATAAACGAGTGCGGAGGGGATGGGTTTGGGGGGGTGGGAGTGGTTTCAAGTGTCCCAGTTGCAACGGGAGTGGTTGGTTTCGGGACGAGGATATTCATCTTCTGGAACGTCTTGCGGAGAGGCAGCGGTGGAAGCGGTGTAGTCAATGCCACATTTACGTGGAGTTTGGTGGAGGTTGCAAGGACATTGTGTTCGAGTAAACTTCTCTGATTAACTTAGGTTTGGTGATTCCTTAACTAGTTAATTCTGCCAATGATTCTCCCCCGTCGCATCTCTTGCTTCGACTTGAATAAATGACTAGGCTTCTTATTCCCTCCAGTCCAAACGTGCTCTTTTAGGTTTCGGTCCGATTGAAGATAATCTGTGGAGTTTTGATCAACCGCGAATTCTTTGATCCATATATATATATACACACACACATGTGATTCGGCATGTATGAATATGTAAAGGGCCACGTAAAATCTGGCTACTCAGCTGATTTATATTCGATCCCAGTCCAACAAAACGACTTAACAGGGACCCTCGTTTCGGCTTTTATGCAGATGTAAAACTCAATTTTGCCATGGATGCGGGCGAAAGGGAGGCCCCTCCTCTTCTTGTGCCTGCAGAAGAAGTCTGGGAGTACAGTGGCATCACGCTGGGCTTGGCCATACTATTTCTCTCAGTTCTGCTTGGGTCATTCCATTATCTGATATATATCCTTTCGCTGGGCTGAGAAAATATTAAGCTCTAAGATATCTTTTCTTGGAGGGCCGAAGAAGACTATCCATGGTTGTTGACATTAGGTTTTGGAGTTACATTTTGATTATTCAAATTACTAACAGTTGTCAGATTCTATGATGTTCATTTGATGACAATTGACAAGCTAAGAATGGGTATTTTGAGGATGGTAGCTCCGTTCTAGAGACCAAAAAAAAAAAAAAATTAACTTCTCTCGTTTTTTATTCTCTATCTCAGTGGAGACGAGCAGAAATGCAGAAGGTTGTGCGTCTCTGTATCCGGCTGTGACCATTCCTTTGAAGGTTGGCTCGGACGTGAATGCAATTGTTAGGTTCTTTGTGTTTGATCGAATCTGCGACATGTACTTGGCAAAACAAGGTAACCATCTCCAGATATCAATTTTGAAGAAAATGCTCAATGCAACTTTGGTTGGAACTTTTAGAAAATTTACACTTACGCTAAAAAGGGGGCACTAGGAGGTTTCGCACGATGAGTCCAAGTGGTATTCCAAGATTTGTGCCCCCATAAAAGTTTTAAGGATCAGTCGAACGGGTACCTTGTTGTCGACGCTTACATTTTTGGAGTGGAGGTTTTCATCATCAAGAACTTCGGCATAGGTGAATGTCTAACACTAATTAAGGGTACATTCTCACGGACACGTGAATGGAAGATAGCAAATTTCTCAAGTTTGGTAGAACAATCCTGCTAGTCTAAAATATTTTTTTGCTAGAGATTAGATATCATAACTTAAATTTTTTGCTAGAGATTAGATATCATAACTTAAATTTCTTAAATCTGTTACGTTTTTGTAGGAATGATATCTTTGGCGTTTGCTTATAGATTTGTTTCATACGAGACCAAGATGTTCCAAAAGAATCGCGGTCCATATCAATAAAAATCAAAAGACGTGGTGCCACATTTAATAGAAGGATAACATTGCAACGAATTTCAAAAAACCAAAAAGAAGAAGAAGAAGAAGGTAACGGATTGAATTGATGATCGAGCCAAAGGTTACAACAAGTGAGGTGGTTCGATCATCAAATAAATGGAGACTTATAAGACAATTCCAATGACTTCACACGAAGAATAAATGTTGGGTCGTGGGGCCTCTTGTCTGCACTCGACTTATACTAAAATATGTGATTTGAATTCCTTAAAAATGACACTATACTATTTGTCCTTCAAATTGGATTTTGCCTTGTTAAATATTTAATAAACTATAAATAAGTCATATTATGGGGAAACTGCCTTATCAAAAAAAAGAAATAAAATATTCTAAATTATACATGCCATAGATAAAAAAAATTATTGCTTTTCATTGGACTTTTGACATTTTATTCCTAAAACAAATTTTCATGATTTCTTTGTAATCATCCATCATATGTCGCCCCGCTAAGGAAAAAATTATGAATACGTCCGATCCCCAATTTTGAATCAGTAAAATTGCAAAACTTGAAAAGGCTTCATTACAAAATGTCATCTCTTTAACTAAAAGTACCAATTTAAATATTTTTTTGGGATAATCACTCAAAATTCCTTGTAAAGTTTGAACTTTAACAATATTTCACGATAGACTGTTAAAAAGTAAATATTATCTCTCTTAACTTTAACAATTTTGGGTTATGACACTTTTGGGAACACTTCTATAACATCATTAATATAATTTAAGAGGGTGGGGAGGGGGGCGGACACGCTGTCAATGGAGCTAAAACAATGCAGCAGAATTATTTTGATAAGAAAAACGAGGTAATTATTTTTATTTCCCTATTTCTCTGTTTCTTTGTTCCCCAGAATTGTTTTGAAATAGAAATCTGTTTGGTAACGCAATTTGATTTTTCAATTTCTGGAACAGATTTCTGTTTCAGAAATAGATTTGAAAAAGAAATCAGAAGCCTTCTCAATTTTTGGCTAGAAATCAATTTCGAGTACAGAAATTTTGTTATTTGCACTCTTAATAATTATGTAAATAAAATAAAATAAAAAATCAGCGAATGCAATTAAAGTTGGAGTTGAGGAGGCGGTTTCAAAATTTAAGAAAGATTGTGCAATCATGCCTAAAATCGAGGAAAGAATCCGTAACTTTTCAAAAAGTCAGGATTACGATCCAATTTAGGAGATTTTGAGCGGTCAACTTTCTTGATGATTTTCTCGGAACGAAGCGACTGAATCTTGGGAAACCCTAAAAAAGCAGTCTTTTTTCTTCCATATCTCTCACTCCATCAAAGACCTTCGGAGCCATCAAGCATCATCTGTGCTGTAGCAACAAGAAGAATCACACGATGTCAAAGAGAAAGAAAGAAGCAACGGATTCAAATGCTGCTAAAGTGGGCGACGAACATGATGGTACCGTTTCCCTCCTTGAGTTTCTCCCAGAAACAACAAATGATAATCAACAAGTGGAATTTGTCCCAAGTAAAACAATATAGTTCATGTGCTGCATGAGTCTCTCTCTTGCTGGTGGTAAAAAGATTGTCGATGTACTAGGATTTTCCAATTGTTACATGAATAACTTGGAGTCTCGGGTATAATTTGCACTAGGGATTAAAGTAAGAACTTGTCGGTTGATCGGTTTCTTCTGTTTTTTTTTTTTCAATGCAGTATTGTCGACAGAGCTTAGAGATGTTGTGCCAGCACATTTTGTGCTCAAGATTAAGTCTTTCTCTTTGTTCGCGAAGAAAAACATGGAGAAGTATGAATCTGGCGAGTTCGTAGCAGGAGGATATAAATGGTTCGTTTCTGTTCTTTCCGTTCTCCACCTCACGCTCTCACATTCGAAGGCATAAAAGAACTATATACGCTGGTTTAACGTCAGGTGGCCGAAAAACATCGGTCAACTAACTTTTGAAGAGAATGAACATACTATAGAATCCTATGGCTATGCCCCAAGTTTGGGCCTTTCTTCCAGAGGATGGTTTATATACTTTACAGGCATTAATTTCTGTTACTGCTAAGAGTCTGGTGTTTGGACCCTTTGTAGTTTCGGATATCATCCAAAATAAGGTAACTTTTTTTTCTAAGATAAAGACATCGTTGTGAGGTTATATGTCGCTTCAGTAGTCAGAATTTGAAATACTTCAAAGATCCTAAGAATAATTATGGCCAATTGACGACGGGAGACTTTTCGTGTACATTCCATGATCGGGGAGCATCTTGATTCTGCAGGAAACTAATCCTCTATCCCAATGGAGACAAGAGCCGAAACGGAGAAGATCACGTGTCGGTATATCTGGCGGTATCTGGGAGGAGTCCTTTTCAACTTGGTTCGGAGATCCGTCCTTTTCAACTTGGTTGGGAGATCCACGCGGTCGTCAGGCTCTCCGTGTATGATCAAACCTGCGATAGATACTTCACTGTACAAGGTAAAAGATCTGTAACAGCAGCCCGAAAAGCAAAGATATTGTCACCTTCTGAACACTAATAAGGAATTGACGGAACTTGGCTTGTGAAATGAAGGGAGAGTCGCAAGGTTTCACGCGTTGAAAACCGAATGGGGGGTTCCGAGATACATGCCTCTGAAAACTTTCACCAACCCATCGAATGGGTACCTCGTGGATGACACCTGTGTCTTCGGAGTGGAGGTTTTGGTCATCAAGAGCTCAGGAGTTGGCGAATGTTTGATGCTGAAAGAGAGCGCGCCATACACTCACCAATGGAGGATATCGAGGCTGTCGAGCTTGGGGGATGAATCTTTCTCTGATGTGTTCACTGCTGGAGACCACAAATGGTAACTTCAAATTACAATCTTCCTTTCAGTGGAAACTCTTGCTCTTGCGCATATTTAATTTTTTCCTTTCTATTGCTACTACTTTTTCATTTTCTTCCCCAGGAAGGTGTGGCTGTTCCCGAGGGGTAATTTGGCTAACAGAGGCCAAAGCCTTTCGATGTTTCTCGTTCTAGTTGATGCGAACAATCTGGCTTCTGGGCAGAAAATGAACGTCAGATTCATCTTACGATTAAAAGACCAAAACAACATCATACGTCGGCACGGTAAGTGTTTGTTCTCAGGAGTGGGATGAGCAGTCCATTTCAAGGTCATTGTAATTAGTAGCGAAAACAGAAAGTCCAGAGTGATTCACAATGTCTACCGCACGATGAGCTTTGCTCTCGCGACAGCACACCACTAAATAAATTGCACCCGTTAATGAGTTGGAATTTTGTTTGTTCACGTAGACCGTATAATTAGAAACCGCTGAAATCTCTTAATGTTTCCAGACTGTAATTTTCTGCACGCTTGCTCTTCTCCTTGCCATTTTGCAGCTTGTGCTATTGTATGGTTGAGTAGCTCCGTCACGAGCTGGGGTTGGCCTACTTTCATGCCGCTGACAACGGTTGGGAAATGCTTGATGGATGATTCATGTGTCATTGAAGCCGAAGTCACAGTGCTCGGAATAGTTAGGAAATTGCCATGACAGAAATGTCATGTACTGGATGTGTTCACAATCAAACAATCATCGTTAGTTCTTTTCTCGTGACATATAATATATGGATTGGATGTGCTCGTTGTTGATGCTAAATTTTAGTTGACAAGACTAGGGCGTACATTTATGTAGAGATAAATAAATGAATAAAGAGTAAAAAGAACAAAGGCTCAATTCGGTCTTGGTCCGATTTGTGCAGCCCGCAAGAACACCCTTTAACCCAACTCATATCATATTATTTTACCACACTGTTGTATTATCGCATTAGATTGACGTGTGGTTTTCATTTTAGCTCATGGGATCAAGTCCCAGGCTTATAACAAGTCATGTAATATATTTTACTCGACTTGTATAGAGTTTACTTTTTAAAATCCACTTTTATCTTTCATTATATCTCTGATGTGTTGTTTTGAATTCCTCATATGGCATTCATGTTTTGAATTTTCAGTTTTGTTCAACAATTAGGATACACTTTAGGAGTGACTTAAATTGAATATCCATGCATGAACACTTGGTAAAAAGAACCTTAGGATTTTACATTTCGACGGAATCGCATGAACCACTTTTTAGATAAACAAATTTAGCTTAGGTATTGAAAGAGCACTAATTAATTAATTTGTATAAGCAAGTCTCTAAATTTAGGAGTTCTAGTTCATAAGAAGTAGAGCGTATTTTCACGGGTCCCTTATATAATAGAATCCTGTCTTTAGATCAATTGAATTTGAATTTTTTAACATCGCACACGGTAAGGGTATGGAGAAACTTATGCTGAATGAGATCGCAAACCTTGAGTGGAGGAGATGCTAGTTCATGCTCAATAATTCGCTAAAGTCGCTTCTCCAAATCCTAGTTTGGGAGGGTCGCAATAGTGTTCTTATAGTAAGTCCTTTTGGTGGAAGAACCCTGAATCCAAGGCTGGAATTTATTGGAAAAGTTGGAATGTGCTGAAGATGAGGAAGGATCAGGGAGAAATGGGTTTTAGAGATCTAATCACATTCAATAAAGCAATGCTAGGAAGACAGGCTTCGTGATTGATAGAAAACCCTACATTTTTATAGAGTAAACTATTCTAGGGACTCTATTTCCCTTCTACATATTTCTATCATGCCAAGACAGGCCATCGATCATCATAGGAATGGAAAAGTCTACTAAGTGGTAGAGATGCTATTTCAGGCTCAGCACTATCGGCAGTAGGTAACGGTGCAAGGCACAATCCCTAGCCCAGCTAATTGAGACGACCCCTTGATGGTAGCCGAGCTCGTAGACACAAACAGTTCAACATGGAAGGAAGAAAGCCTTCAAAACTTGTTCGAAGACAAAATTGTAAGTGAAATTTTGGCCATCCCCTTACCATCAGACAGAAGGGCAGATAAATGCATTTGGATGGCGACTAAATTAGGCAATTATTCAGTAAGAAGTGGGTATAATCAACTCAAAAGTTTAGAAGACCACTCGGCCCACACATCACCCTCATCTTCATATCAAAAACCCAAAGAACTGTGGAGCAAAATATGGAGTCTACGCACCCTCCCCAAAGTTAAAGTGTTTATGTGGAATTTATGTCAAAATGCCATTCCTACTAAAGAGAATCTAGCCAAAAGAAGAGTCTTACCCGAGCCATGGTGTCCCCTATGCAAAGCGTCTCCCGAATTAGCAGAACATTTGTTCTTACTTTGCCCCTAGACCCATGAAATATGGTCAAATCTCCTCCTCTAGATTCAAATACAAAGTATAGAATTAAGAAGCATAGATTGCTGGTTTATGGAATATAAAAGCCACCTGTCTCAAGCTCCCCAACCCAAAATAGTTGCCGAAGCCCTCTGGCTCATCTGGAAAAGAGGATTGCAGCAGTTTTCCAAGCAAGGAAGCCAAATCCTCAGGGTGTAGTGGTTGATTTGCTCACATCACAGCAAAAATCAATAGATCAAACTCCATCTCAGCAGCAAAATACTGATCAAACTCCATCACAGCAGCAAAATACCGAGAGAAATAACGCAAAACCTGCAAGGTGGAGACCGCCGGACCCAGGATGGGTGAAAATCAACATCGACGAAGCCTTCACACCAGGGACTAACGACGGATCTGTAGCAGGGGTGTGCAGGGACGAGAATGGTGTGCTACTCAACGGTTTTGCTCGCTCGGTTAAAGCGCAATCCCCCTTGCATGACGAAACCCTAGCTGTTTGTGAAGGTCTAGAAATGGCAACGAAGTGGAGGAAAAAAGAAGGGTCACGTGGGGTAGCTATTGTGTCTGCTCCACAACAGTTCAGATGATTTTGGGGATAGATCCTCCCCCGTGGGAAGTCAACTACGTAGTCCAGATGGGCCGTGCTGCGCTCGTTTCTAATCCAGGTTTAAAATTAACCCATGAGCTGAGAGAGTTAAATAAAACCACTGATTGGGTTGCAAAAGCCCATCTCCACCAACCTCTACCTCGGAATTGGGTCTCTTGTCCCCCTCAATCTCTTTTGGATGTTCTTTGTTCTGAAGCCCATTTGAGTTGTTCCTCTAATTTTACTACTTGAAATGGAATGAGGAATCTTTCGATCGAAATAAATAAATAAATAAATAAAAACTCTGCCTCATCGGTACTGTAGCTGCTTGAAGAATCATACGATGCTAAAGAGAAAGAGAGAAGCAAAGGATTCAAATGTTGCTGAAGTGGGCAACGAACATGAAGGTACCATTTCCCTTTTTGAGTTCCTCCCAAAAACAAGAAATGAAAATGAACTCGTGGAATTTTATGGCGTGACGATGCATCTATTGATCTTCTTCAGTTGATCTTTTTTTCCCTTCCGGGGGTTGTTGTTGTTGTTTCCCCGTTGGTGATTTTTGGGGGGTTTTAACTGAGCAGAGATAACTCCGGAGACTAGAAAGATCCCACCGGTGCATTATGTGTTCAAGATCGAGTCTTTCTCTTTATTATCGAAGAACAACACCACCATGTATGAGACAAACGAGATCGAAGTTGGTGACCAGAAGTGGTATATCTACAATCTCTCTGTGCATGCACAAATTTTTGGGTTACTCCCTGCTCGCTGTCTTCCAGGTTTTATTGTTTTTTGACGTGGACGGTGAAGATTATGATGCATATACCGTCATAAAAAAGGCCTGAGGGTGTCTTTTAGGTTGTATTGTTCTTTATGACTGAATCGACATTTCAGGAGGCTCAGATGAATCTCGTGTATGTACAGACTATGGCCGAAACCTTAAAATGCTATGCCTCTCTTGTTTTTATGTGATATTATGTGTATATTTAATCTATTATGAGGATAACAATATGTTCTAAACAACAACAAAAAGAAATAAAAAAACAATAATTATAAATTGTTGTAGTGTCCATAAAAAACCAAATAACAAAAAGTTTAGGAACTATATTGAAAAAATTAAAAGTTCAAGGACCGCATTGCATATTAAAATAAAGTTTAGGGATCATATTGAATAAATTAAAAATTCATGAACAGATTATATATTGGGCCAAAGTTTAGGGACTATTTGTTTCGTTATCCCTAATTTTATCTATAAGGAAATTGAATAGAAACAAATCAGAATTTTCTTTAAAATAATCGACTTGCGGATAATCGACTTGCGGATGCTCTATTTGATGTGTTATCTCCTTACTTATACGTAGTAGCACACAATATAAGAAAATCGAAGGGAAACCTGGGACAATTAAGAATCACCACGACGAATGATTTAGGGTCGAGTTTCACTTTGGAAGCACCACCTCCCACAACAACCATACATTGTGGGATATGCATGGAAGATGTTCGGTCGATCTCAATCTTCAAGACCACGGAGCGGTGCGATCACTCCTTCTGCAGTCGCTGCATGTCCTCACACATTGCCGCAAAGATCAAGGACGGAGCGGCGAACGTGCGATGTCCCAAGTCGGATTGCAGGACGATGCTGGATCCCATTACCTGCAAAAAGCTTGTTTCGAGTGTAGGGTTCGCCCGACGGTCCGACCACCAGTGAGAATCGGCTGTTCTAAGGTTTGCGAGGTATTACTGCCCGAACTTGATTTGCAGAGAGATGATTATAAACGAGTGCGGAGGGGATGGGTTTGGGGGGGTGGTGTGTGTTTCAAGTGCCCCAGTTGCAACGGGAGTGGTTGGTTTCGGGACGAGGATATTCATCTTCTGGAACATCTTGCGGAGAGGCAGCGGTGGAAGCGGTGTAGTCAATGCCACATTTACGTGGAGTTTGGTAGAGGTTGCAAGGACATTGTGTTCGAGTAAACTTCTCTGATTAACTTAGGTTTGGTGATTCCTTAACTAGTTAATTCTGCCAATGTTTCTCCCCCGTCGCATCTCTTGCTTCTACTTGAATAAATGACTAGGCTTCTTATTTCCTCCAGTCCAAACGTGCTCTTTTAGGTTTCGGTCCCATTGAAGATAATCTGTGGAGTTTTGATCAACCGCGAATTCTTTGATCCATATATTTATATATATATAAACACACACATGTGATTCGGCATGTATGAATATGTAAAGGGCCACGTAAAATCTGGCTACTCAGCTGATTTATATTCGATCCCAGTCCAACAAAACGACTTAAAAGGGACCCTCGTTTCGGCTTTTATGCAGATGTAAAACTCAATTTTGCCATGGATGCGGGCGAAAGAGAGGCCCCTCCTCTTCTTGTGCCTGCAGAAGAAGTCTGGGAGTACAGTGGCATCACGCTGGGCTTGGCCATACTATTTCTCTCAGTTCTGCTTGGGTCATTCCATTATCTGATATATATCCTTTCGCTGGGCTGAGAAAATATTAAGCTCTAAGATATCTTTTCTTGGAGGGCCGAAGAAGACTATCCATGGTTGTTGACATTAGGTTTTGGAGTTACATTTTGATTATTCAAATTACTAACAGTTGTCAGATTCTATGATGTTCATTTGATGACAATTGACAAGCTAAGAATGGGTATTTTGAGGATGGTAGCTCCGTTCTAGAGACCAAAAAAAAATTAACTTCTCTCGTTTTTTATTCTCTATCTCAGTGAAGACGAGCAGAAATGAAGAAGGTTGTGCGTCTCTGTATCCGGCTGTGACCATTCCTTTGAAGGTTGGCTCGGATGTGAATGCAATTGTTAGGTTCTTTATGTTTGATCGAATCTGCGACATGTACTTGGCAAAACAAGGTAACCATCTCCAGATATCAATTTTGAAGAAAATGCTCAATGCAACTTTGGTTGGAACTTTTAGAAAATTTACACTTACGCTAAAAAGGGGGCACTAGGAGGTTTCGCACGATGAGTCCAAGTGGGTATTCCAAGATTTGTGCCCCGAGAAAATTTTTAAGGATCAGTCGAACGGGTACCTTGTTGTCGACGCTTGCATTTTTGGAGTGGAGGTTTTCATCATCAAGAACTTCGGCATAGGTGAATGTCTAACACTAATTAAGGGTACATTCTCACGGACACGAGAATGGAAGATAGCAAATTTCTCAAGTTTGGTAGAACAATCCTGCTAGTCTAAAATATTTTTTTGCTAGAGATTAGATATCATAACTTAAATTTTTTGCTAGAGATTAGATATCATAACTTAAATTTCTTAAATATGTTAAGTTTATGTAGGAATGATATCTTTGGCGTTTGCTTATAGATTTGTTTCATACGAGACCAAGATGTTCCAAAAGAATCGCGGTCCATATCAATAAAAATCAAAAGACGTGGTGCCACATTTAATAGAAGGATAACATTGCAACGAATTTCAAAAAACCAAAAAGAAGAAGAAGAAGAAGAAGAAGAAGAAGAAGAAGGTAACGGATTGAATTGATGATCGAGCCAAAGGTTACAACAAGTGGGGTGGTTCGATCATCAAATAAATGGAGACTTATAAGACAATTCCAATGACTTCACACGAAGAATAAATGTTGGGTCGTGGGGCCTCTTGTCTGCACTCGACTTATACTAAAATATGTGATTTGAATTCCTTAAAAATGACACTATACTATTGTCCTTCAAATTGGATTTTGCCTTGTTAAATATTTAATAAACTATAAATAAGTCATATTATGGGCAAACTGCCTTATCAAAAAAAGAAATAAAATATTATAAATTATACATGCCATAGATAAACAAATTATTGCTTTTCATTGGACTTTTGACGTTTTATTCCTAAAACAAATTTTCATGATTTCTTTGTAATCATCCATCATATATGGCCCCGCTAAGGAAAAAATTATGAACGATCCCCAATTTTGAATCAGTAAAATTGCAAAACTTGAAAAGGCTTCATTACAAAATGTCATCTCTTTAACTAAAAGTACCAATTAAATATTTTTTTGGGATAATCGCTCAAAATTCCTAGTAAAGTTTGAACTTTAACAATGCTTCACGATAGACTGTTAAAAAGTAAATATTATCTCTCTTAACTTTGACAATTTTGGGTTACGGCACTTTTGGGAACACTTCTATAACATCATTAATATAATTTAAGAGGGTGGGGAGGGGGGCGGACACACTGTCAATGGAGCTAAAACAATGCAGCAAAATTATTTTGATAAGAAAAACGAGGTAATTATTTTTATTTTCTTATTTCTCTGTTTCTTTGTTCCCCATAACTGTTTTGGAATAGAAATCCGTTTGGTAATGCAATTTGATTTTTCAATTTCTATTCCAGAAATAGATTTGAAAAAGAAATCAGAAGTCTTCTTAATTTTTGGCGAGAAATCAATTTCGGTTACATAAATTTTGTTATTTGCACTCTTAATAATTATGTAAATAAAATAAAATAAAAAATCAGCGAATGCAATTAAAGTTGGAGTTGACGAGGCGGTTTCAAAATTTAAGAAAGATTGTGCAATCATGCCTAAAATCGAGGAAAGAATCCGTAACTTTTCAAAAAGTCAGGATTACGATCGAATGGGAAGGTGGCAAATTTGGGAGATTTTGAGCGGTCAACTTTCTTGATGATTTTCTCCGAACGAAGCGACTGAATCTTGGGAAACCCTAAAAAAGCAGTCTTTTTTCTTCCATATCTCTCACTCCATCAAAGACCTTCGGAGCCATCAAGCATCATCTGTGCTGTAGCAACAAGAAGAATCACACAATGTCAAAGAGAAAGAAAGAAGCAACGGATTCAAATGCTGCTAAAGTGCGCGACGAACATGATGGTACCGTTTCCCTCCTTGAGTTTCTCCCAGAAACAACAAATGATAATCAACAAGTGGAATCTCCCCCCAAGTAAAACAATATAGTTCATGTGCTGCATGAGTCTCTCTCTTGCTGGTGGTAAAAAGATTGTCGATGTACTAGGATTTTCCAATTGTTACATGAATAACTTGGAGTCTCGGGTATAATTTGCACTAGGGATTAAAGTAAGAACTTGTCGGTTGATCGGTTTCTTCTGTTTTTTTTTTTTCAATGCAGTACTGTCGACAGAGCTTAGAGATGTTGTGCCAGCACATTTTGTGCTCAAGATTAAGTCTTTCTCTTTGTTCGCGAAGAAAAACATGGAGAAGTATGAATCTGGCGAGTTCGAAGCAGGAAGATATAAATGGTTCGTTTCTGTTCTCTCCAGTCTCCACCTCACTCTCACATTCGAAGGCATAAAAGAACTATATGCGCTGGTTTAACGTCAGGTGGCCGAAAGACATCGGTCAACCAACTTTTGAAGAGAATGAACATAATATAGAATCCTATGGCTATGCCCCAAGTTTGGGCCTTTCTTTCAGAGGATGGTTTATATACTTTACAGGCATTAATTTCTGTTACTGCTAAGAGTCTGGTGTTTGGACCCATTGTAGTTTCGTATATCATCCAAAATAAGGTAACTTTTTTTTCTAAGATAAAGACATCGTTGTGAGGTTATATGTCGCTTCAGTAGTCAGAATTTGAAATACTTCAAAGATCCTAAGAATAATTATGGCCAATTGACGACGGGAGACTTTTCGTGTACATTCCATGATCGGGGAACATCTTGATTCTGCAGGAAACTAATCCTCTATCCCAATGGAGACAAGAGCCGAAACGGAGAAGATCACGTGTCGGTATATCTGGCGGTATCTGGGATGAGTCCTTTTCAACTTGGTTCGGAGATCCGTCCTTTTCAACTTGGTTGGGAGATCCACGCGGTCGTCAGGCTCTCCGTGTATGATCAAACCTGCGATAGATACTTCACTGTACAGGGTAAAAGATCTGTAACAGCAGCCCGAAAAGCAAAGATATTTTCACCTTCTGAACACTAATAAGGAATTGACGGTGTTGACACCTAAATTTCGTTTTTTAATTAATTAGGTTTTTTTTAACATTTATTTGCCTTTTTCGGATAGTAAATAATAAACAAAATAAATAACAAAAACAAAAACAAAAAATAATAATAATAAAAGCAAAAAGCAGCCCCCTTTTCTTTCTTTTTCACACGACTTGGCCCCACCCCCCTTTTTTCTCCTTCTTCTTCCTTCTTCTTCTTCCCTCTTCTTCTTCCTCGCTCCTTCTTTCTCCGCCTCTGTAGTTCACGTGCAGAAGACGACGACGCGTGCAAAGGACGGCCTACGGTCGAGGAGAGTAGGCCGACGTCGGCCGGAGAAGATAAGATCGCGAAGCGCCATCAATGCCAAGCATGCTTCGCTGGATGAGCTCGGATGGGACGCCGGTTCAGCCGAGGAGAACCGCCCGGCGCGCGAAGGGGACCGGCGGTCGAAGCTTCGTCGACCGGATTCCCTCGCCTATAAAAGGGCACCACCTTCGTCGATGAACAACAGGAGCGAGCTCCGAGATCTTCCCACTGAGAGACTTCAGGGGAAGAATCGAAGAGCGAGCTTGAGAGGACTCGGGTCGCGAGCTCGGCTGACCTCCCACTGAGAGACTTCAGGGGAGGCCGCCGGCGAGCGAGTCCGGGGAGGTTAGATCCGGCTGGTGGAGGCTCGGCTCTGACCGGAGTGAGAGAGAACCAAGGCTGGGGGGGCTGCTGGAGAGAAGAGGAGTCAGAGAAAGCCGCCGTGAGCCGAGCACCAGCCGCGAACCGCGAGGTCCCGACGTCAGTGGCTGCTACCGTCTTCCCCACGAGCACCACTCCTTCGAAGCTCGAAGAACCAGTGCAAAATCGAAGTTTCCCCGGTCGTGCTAGTCCGTCGTCACTGCCACAACACCGCCCCGACGCCGTCTAGGTTTAAGGGCAGCCGTCATCGCCACAAGCCGTGCCGCCGTGCCGTGCCAACGCCGAGAGCAGGTGACGATGGATCCTGCCCATGCCATACCCATTTCGGCTCGAAGCCCGTCGCCGTCGCCGTCATCGTAGTCGCCGCCGTAGCCGTCACCGCAGTAGCCGTCGTCGCCACCACGCACCTCAGCCCTCCCCTCTCCGGCGCCGCGAATCGAGAACCCTAGGGTTCTCAATTTTTCGGGTCGCGGCCTCGGGTCAGTGGGTCGGACCCGGGGCCACGAGTCGGGTAGGGTTCCGCGAGGTCAAGGGAGGTTGGAAACCGGGTCGTGGAGTCGGAGCCGGGTCGACGAGTCGGGTAGGGTTTCTACGGTTTTTGGGCGGCGGAAATCCGGGTCAGCGAGTCGGGTAGGGTTTCGCCGAACCGGGTCGGCGGGTTGGCCCGGTTCTTTTCGAAAACGGGCTCTTGGGCCACGACGCCATTTCAGCAAATAAAAAAAAAAGGAAAAAAAAATCTGAGTTGGACCCGTCCTCATTCGAATCGCCAGCCCGGGTCGGACCCAACCCGCGGATTCGACCCGGGTCAGTTTTTGTAATATTTTAATATAAAATAATATTATAATAAATAAATAATCAAAAATAATTTATTTTCAAAAAAAATATTAAAAAATGTTTAATTTCCAGAAAATCGAAAAATATTTAAAAATGTCGAAAAATGTTTTATTTTCTAAAAAAATCGAGAAAAATAAAAAACAATTTATTTTCCAAAAATATTTTGAAAAATATTAAAAAATATTTTATTTTCCAAAAAATGCCAAAAATCCAAAAAAAGCCAAAAATTCATGAAAAAGCCAAAAAAAATTCAGAAAAAGCTAAAAAGACTTGTATTTTTCCAAAAAAAAAATACCAAAAAACCCCAAAAAATCCCTTTTGTGTCCAAAAAATTGGAAAACGACTCAAAAAATGTTTTTCCTCCCAAAAATGCATGGAAAATCTCTCAAAAAATCCAAAAAGCCTTAGGGTTTAAATAAGATTAGGTACCGAAAGGACATTAGTGATTAACTAGTGTAATCAAGTCCCCGATCCTAATTTCTCTGGTTGCGCAGGAGTGAGTATTTCTCCCGATACTTCACTTGGGTTTCTAATCAACCCACCCCAAATCGATTAGTGGCGACTCCATTTTAAAAATTGATTTATAGGTTAAAAACTCAAACTATTAAAGTCGTGAATTGGTAGACTTGGGAGAGTCCGGGCTTAATAAATTCAGCTGAGCCATTAGCCTCCTTTAGGCGCTCGTACCCGATCACGGGCGCCGAGAAAAAAAGAGGTCGCGACAGCTTGGCGACTTCGCTGGGGACTTTGAAGACTTATGCCATCTTTGTCTTGTTTAAATTCTTTACTGACTTGTTTTTATTTTTTATTTTATGCAGGTCAGTAGTTTAGAAATTTATTTTAATTTTGTTTAAAATAGATTATCTTGTGATTATAAACTGCTGTGCATCCTTAAATGTTTTAGCACTACACATGGCACACACAACCCGGCCACCGGACCTGGGCCGCCATAGGATTTTAAGATGGTGTTAAGAAAGATACGACCTCGAACGCGAGACTGCGATGTAGAGGTTGCCTTTCTTTTCCCCGAATTTCTTAGCCGAGGTTAAGGGGGTATGCTGCTAACGCGAGACTGCGACGGGCAGATATCCTTTTAATCTCACCAATCCTTCTCAGTTAGAAATCGAGCCGCACGTCCCATGCGCATGTCTTTGTGCTTGCCATTTTTCTTTAAAAGCAAAATGATTCCTTTACTGTTACTCAGTCTTTTTATTTGGCCCATGGCAATTTAGGATAAGCTTTTCAAGTCCCAGTTTATATGCGATGGGGAAAGACGATATCCAGTTCATTCCTACTCCCAAGGCAGAGCTCTTCAGATGGTGGGGTCAGTTAGATCAGTTTGCCCAAGAGCGTGTGAAGGCCAAAGTCGGTCATCTTCTATCGTTGATCCAAATCACTGTTCGCCCTGAAGTCATACAAGCCATGGCACATTTCTCGTGCCCGAAGACGGTTACTTTTATATTCGGTAGGTTTGAGCTAACCCCAACCCTAGAAGAATACAGCATCATCACTGGAATGCCTCTTGAGAAAAAGCTCGTCAAACCATCGACAGGCGCCCTCCCGTGGCGCGGGTTGGCGCGACTTTTAGGAATTGAAATCCACGTCATGAGGCAAATTCTTGAAAACAACCATAATACCTGCCCACTGGAATTTATGAATGCATGTTTCCAAAATCAGCCTATGACCCAGAAAAGTGAGATTTTCCTCCTAGAGGGGGGAATTATGTCAACATGATTTTAACTGAAACATTCTTGTCATTTAATCATTTTAAAGACAACTCGGAGAAAATCATGCGAGCCTCTCCTGAAATTTTACAAGTCTGGTTCTTTTCTCACCTAAGCGAATTTCGAGACTTCATGCGATCGTTTGAAACAAATGCTTTCGAAAATCCGTTACAAAAATTTATGGTTCTAGGACCATACATTCCCAATCAAAGTTGTTTAAATTGGGTAAGCTTCCTAAGAGACCCAGCTCCTGAGGCATTCCAATGGTGTGCTGGTTGGCTCCATGAAAAGAGGGCCCGCTTTGCTTACATACGCACCCGCCCAATTCCATTGCTCAGCCTCACCGGCGCCATTCCCTATTACCCGTATCGGGTAGCACGACAATATGGAGCCCTTCAGGAGATCCCACCGCCTTTCAAGTGGATGATCCCTCCAGTTCTTTTCAACACAAGCCGTGACTATGCATTCGAAATTTCTATCGCTGAGGAAACTTGGAACAGCTGCCATCGCAAAAGGATTGTGGTACCTTAAGGGCTTGAGGGAGAAGAAAAAGCCCACCACGCCTCCATGTCCTACATCTATAACCATCGCATCCCGAAAAGATGGAAGCCATTAGTCCCTCACTCGATCAGCGAGAGCAGCCAACACGAGCAAGCAGAGCTCATGGAGAGGGATTTGGGAATGGATTGGATGCACACCTCAGAGCCAGCCCAAGGAAGCAGGCGTCCTCACAAGAACAAGGCTCCCCGTCGCATATAAATTAGCAATCATGTGCCCCTTAGTGTTAATATTGTGAAGGTTTTGTCCCATTGTTTAGGGACTTTTGTTTAATGTCTAGTATTTCATTCTGTCTTTTCAATTGCAAGTTCTAGATGTCAGAAGTCTGTGGTCTATAAAATCCTCTTTTGATAAATAAGAAAGCAGTTAGACCATTGCCATGGGTCAATCTTTGTTTACTGTCGTGCTCATTCATTGTTTTCAACACGAACAGGTAATTATGAATTGCCGGCCATCAATCGTCCGCGAATGGCCTCATGCACTAGGGCCCGATCAGAATGATGTACAAAATCGTCTTATTAACATTGAAGACGGCGTAGGATAGATGTCCATTGTCCTTCAACAACTCTCAAGACAAATGAAATACACTCAAGCTGAGCCCAACTCTATAGTTGCCTCAAACACCGTCATGACACCTGCAAATTTGCCAGAAAATGGCCAGTACCATAGACAGTTTGAAAGGATCATGAAAAAGTTAAGCCAGTTGCAGGAGCAGAATCCGATGGACCTGTCCAATTACGCCGGCATTGAGATTCCTGAAAAGCTCAAAGCACCTGAATGCGAAAGGTATGCTGATACCCCCCATCCAGAGACTTACTTACAGGCCTACCTGGTTCGAAGGATGATTCAATCGTACCAATCGAGCTTGACTGGCCCTGCCTTGCGATGGTACATTGTCAGGAAGATTAGTCCCCTTAAAACTTGGAGGGAACTAATTCATGTTTTTCACCAAGAGTATAATCTTGACATCACCCTGCCCTACGAAGAACTGATGATCATGGAGCACAAGGAACCGTTAGTCGCTGAGATAGGAGAAGAGCATGTCAATGAAGCCTTGTATGATAAATGGGCAGTTGAACAACACCTTGTTACTGGAAGATTTCCCACTAGGAAAGGCAAGGAGCCTTTGTACGAGATCAAAGACACAGAGCCTGTTCAAGACCGGAGCACCACTGGACAACTCCCCAAGCTTACTCCAAGAGCTAGGGTCCAAAGAATACCAACCCCTATCAACTTGGGAAGTGAATCAGATAGTGAAACTCCAATGTCTCTCACTTCCTTTGACAGAATTGAGTTGGCAAAATGAAGGGCTTTACTCAAAAGATCTGGACCAGGGGCCAAGAAAAGAAAGCCTAAGCAGATCGATGCAGCATCTACTGACGAGCCACCGCACCAAAGCTTCGAGCGTTCCCAAGAGTACAACCCTGAAGACTTCCCGGCCCTAGAATACAATCCCAAGGACTTCCAACGTTATTTCAACAATGAAGCTGACGATTCATCGTATAACTGTTTCCTACTCTCATCCGGGGATGAAGGCCCGTCAGGAGAAGAATCATATGTCTTTATCCGCTACGATCCTAATGAAGTATTGAGCTCATCCTCTGGCCATGAGAATAGCTTCAATACTTCATCCTCATTCGGAAATCTTGACCAAGAAGAAAGTAATGGGATAATCTCGGTAGAATCCAACTTCCCTTAAATAGAAAAATTCACCACTACAACAGATATGCAGTGGGAAAACCATTGGCCTAACCAAGATACATCAAGCCCGTCTTGCCCTCGTAGGATCATGAGCCCCATAGAAATGTGGATACCCAATCTCCGTAAGTATAATGGCACAGCTTGTCCCGTGGCCCACTTGCAATATCTCCATGCAGAAATGAGTCGGTACTATGGCCCGATGTCGTTCACAACTCAGGCATTCCAAGAAACTCTTACGGGGTCTGCATTGCAATGGTTTATCACAGCAAACATTTATCTTCTAAATGATTGGAATGAGCTGACTTCCACATTCTTGCATCAGTACCAAAGCCAGATCGGAACTGAACTGCCTTGTGAGAGCTTGGCTCACTTCACAAGAAAACCAATGGAAGATTTCCGATCATACGCAGGGAGGTGGAGGGCTTTCATGATGCAAACCCACCCTCAACTGGCTAAAGAGGAGTTAATGAAGCAGTTCATAGAGGTTTTGTCCTGCAAACAGCGCTGTTGGCTGCATGGGTTACACTTCCGTAACTTCAACGAGATAGTCATCGCATGCGAATACTTCGAGTCTACTGGAGGCGAGGATTTCAAAGACGCTTAGCTTCAAGACCAGCACTATCAAAGCGCTCCTTTACACAGGAGTTTTCATGGGTTTTACTTGTTTTTATAATTTCATGTTTCTCATCTTATCTAGTGTGCTACGGTTGTATTTTCCATTTCAAGTACTCTATTGTACAGTTGTAATATTTTGTTTTAAGAACATGAGGCGGTACTCCAAACCAGCCCGGTGATGCTATCCAACCATAAAAAAAATATATCATCCAAGGAGAATACTGAGGGCTGGGCTTCCTCATGCTTTCCTCCCCCCAAAGATATACACTTTTGAAAACAAAAAATGTTTTACTGCCAAAAGCTTTTGTCAAAAGAAGATTATTAAATTATCTTTGTCTTTCTAACTCACTCACTTCATGTCTCAGAAGATCATTCTCGTCCCCTTTGACTTAGTGTGACAGGGGCATTTGAAGCAAGTGCATCAGGTGAACTCGCCAAATTCAAAGACACCATGCCATGAAAACATGGGGCAAATAGAAAATATCATCCCACTTCAAAGAAGGGCTTCCAGCTTCGACAAGCCCAAAAGCACAAGGAGGGGATCTCCTCTCTTTGAATTGGCTACTGTTAACAGGGAAGAAATCCAGACAGTTGAAGTGGTCTCTAGCCCGCATTCAAAATGAGGACCTAGAAACATGGCTTCCTATTCAGACGCATGCTCTCGCAAGAAGTAAATGCCATCAGAAAATTAGAGGTTTTGATTGTCCATCTCAGATTCCATAGAAGCTTGAGGTACATGACTTTTGCCCAATGATGCTATAGTTAAAGACAGAAGGAGAAATTCCACAGAAGGAAGGCGTTGAAGATGAATCAACGACCAGCAATCATGCATACATGGTCACAAGTGAGGAAGGCCAATCGAAAGAAATGTCAAACTATGCCAAGACGAAAAGGCTATCATCGACATTCAAACATCATCAGGAGTCAGCAAATACAAACTTTGGAGAAGGGTAATTCGGTATCGTTTCCATTACTCCCACTATCTGAACTCGCTTTTGACATATTTTCCCTATTGACAGGAAACATTGGGAATCAAAAAGCAAACTTGATGGTCAATATTGGCCAAGTGAGGTTTGTGGAAATGACCTGCATCAAATTCACCTGGCTTCGTGTAAAAGGACGCGTCATCCAGGAGCCAATTCAGAGAATAATCGACCTAACGAAGCAAGGGACATAGGACTTCGTGTCCCCATCTCACTTCAGGTCCATCCAATCATCTGCAAACTAGTGAAGGGTAAAGTTGTATCACTTCCAGTTATTCAACTCTTGAAAGAGTTCATGACTAACACATTCCCCTCTTGTTTGTTGCAGGATCACCTGACTGTCAAAAGCAAGGATAACGAATCAATGGGAAGCATGTCTTGTTTGTTGCAGGATTACCTGACTGTCAAAAACAAAGATAACAAATCAATGAGAGGCATGACAAACTCTCCCAAGCAAAATGGCGTCTCAAGTATCGCCAAAGCAAATGGCAGAGATCCTTCAGGCCTCAATTCACCTTTAATGTTAGCCCTGTTGATTGATCTATTTTCATCTTCTCTTCTGCAAGGGCAAAAATAAAGATGCCCAATCAGATCCCCAACCCCGGCCGATCCTTCATGTGTCATATCCCTAATCAATAGGGACAACCATCGACACCCATTTGCGAATAACCCTTTTGATGTTCAAAATTTAACATATTTGGAAGCACCATTATGTTAACTCTTAAAGTTGTCAACAAGGTCTTTTCGAGTCAAAACCATTCACTTGTTTTGAAGAGTTCAAACTCCATCATATTCAAAATGTTGCATGTCGTTTCCAAATGAATTCTGCATGATGATTTTGTCTGTCTAAGTCACTGATTCCACTAAGGATTATTAGAATAGACAGCTAAATGAAGAATACAAGATTAATCGAGCATGCTGGATGAGGCGCGTCAGAATGATGGAAGGCAAGCCATATCCTACACACAGTCCCCCATCTATACACTTGTGAGATGAGTGCAGAAGATTCCATGGCTGCAAGGTAAAGAGTTCTCTCGCGAATGGTACGATAACCAAAATAGTGAGGGGCATTCCACCGCTCACCCCATTGAGCCTCATACACTGACAAATTTCTGCTATACTCCCATCAAAGAACCGCCCCACATTGGGGCAAGTTGAAAGCAAGTCAGCATCACAAGGTGAGAAAGGGGATAGAAATTTTCTTACTTGCACTTGCATCAATCTTCGAGTGTCTTTATTGCATATGAACACTCGCGTTAATTTAAGTGCCCTAGAGTCATGAAGAGCAATTCTTTCTTTACGCACTTGTATCTATTGTACAACTCAATTGAGTCTGTGAATTCACCCTCACATGGAGGCAAAGCAGAAGCTACTGCCGTTTGAGTAGCATAATCAAAAGCGCCGGCAAAAGATGAAGACTCAATAGTCTAACAAAGGCGTTTGCTTGAACTTGTCAAGATCAGCTCTCAAGCAACAAAGAATGAAAAAACATGGGCATAAAAAAGCAGTGTACCTGGTAAAAGCAAGGTCAATGCCCATAAATGAAGAACTGGAATAAAAATAGGGGCATGAAAAAAGCAGTGTGCCTGGTAAAAGCAAGGCCAATGTCCCCCAGTCAAAAATGCAGCCAAGAAAATATTGCTGTTGTGGTCCATAGAACCTCCATTTGACAGTGAGAAGAAAGACTGGTGACAAATGCCAAGACAATCACCAGCTCTTACCTTTTTACACATGAATCAAGCCTACATTGCATCCCATTGTAAAAGTCTCTTCAGACTAGGAGCACTTCAATTAACGTAGGATTTCATATGTCTATAAGCATCGCTCGAAGAAGTATGAGCAAGACTATTCTATCTCTTTTCGCAGGACTCTTGACTTGCAAACCCGGAGATGATCGTGCGGCACTTTGTTCATGAGCCTTGACCTCGACGGTCCCCTTCCATGAGCCACTGGCCAAGACTTCATCATAGTTTCAACAAAGACCTCTCACATTGGTAAAGTTGTACTGTTTGCGAGAATACTCGGACCCCTGCTGACATGATGACAGTGAGATAGTGTGGTCCTTATGAATCCCGCATCAATGGTCAGGATAGCCTTTTCCATGAGAGTGAGCGGAAAGTCCTTTTAGACTGAAAGTCCCTCATCTGGCATGCTCAAGACATCTACATTCTAAATGAAGGTTGTCTTTCAAAATCTTCCCCAGTGGAAATCAAAAGATGCAGAACTGACAAAATTATCATGCATGAATCTCATTTGAACTCATGAATTTACAGCATATACAATCATGTGTGCATATTGTGTAAATAGCAGACATACTTTTAGAGATCAGAGATATTGCCAGGTAAGCATATCTCTATCCCCATTTGTCTTAAGGTACCTATCACTGTCCAGGTACTCTCTTCTTGACACTCAACCTATTTGGGTCATCCTTTGAGTTTGGGTGCTTACTACTGTCTAGGTATCCCTATTGTCTTTGAGTACCGGCCACCGTTCGGATACTCCCTTTTTCTGACGCTCGACTTATTCGAGTCGTCCCTTGAGTTTGGATGCTTGTGACTATCCAAGTATCCTCTTGTCTTCGAGTACCGGCCATTGTTCGGATACCCCCTTTTCATGACACTCAACTTGCCCGAGTTGTCCCCAAATGATATAGTAGCTGTTCAAGCACTCCACTGCTTTGTGTGCCAGCGCCTACCCAGGTATGCTTCCTTACACTTGGACCAACTAAGTGGTCCCAGGTTGTATTATTAAATACTTGTGTTCATCCAAGTATTCCAGTACTTTGTACACCTGTGGCTATCCAGATGTTCCACCCCTTTTAAGTACCTACGGCCATCCAGGTAAGCCTCGTGCTACGTTCAAGTTTATGTTACCAGGAGGTGAGAGACCTTCACAAATATCACAGGTACACCCTTGATATTCCCCGTTACCAGGAGGTGAGAGACCTTCACAGATATCACAGGTACACCCTTGATATTCCCAATTACCAGAAGGTGAGAGACCTTCACGAATATCACAGGTACACCCTTGATATTCCCAATTACCAGGAGGTGAGAGACCTTCATGAATATCCAAGGTACGTCCTCGATATTCCCCTTTACCAGGAGGTGAGAGACCTTCATGAATATGCGAGGCACGCCCTCGATATTCCCATTTACCAGGAGGTGAGAAACCTTCACGAATATCTCAAGTAAGTCCTCGATATTCCCATTTACCAGGAGGTGAGAAACCTTCACGAATATTTTAGGTAAGTCCTCGATATTCCCATTTACCAGGAGGTGAGAGACCTTCATGAATATGCGAGGCATGCCCTCGATATTCCCATTTACCAGGAGGTGAGAGACCTTCATGAATATGCGAGGCATGCCCTCAATATTCCTATTTACCAGGAGGTGAGAGATCTTCACGAATATCTCAAGTACGCCCTCGATATTCCAAATACCAGCAGGTGAGAGACCTTCACGTATATGCAAGACCCATCCTCGATATTTCCACACGAATATCTCAGGTACGTCCTCGATATTCCATGCACCAAAGAGTCTGTACCTGTGATCGTCCAGGTACCCTTTCGATACTTGCAAACGTCCAGGTATCCTCCAAGAGTTCGCACTTGTGATCATCCAAGTACCCATACATTGCCTATGATCAGCCAAATGCCCCTTTTTGATGCCGGCAAAGGCCCAAATATCCTTTAAGTTAGTATCCAGGTACTCATTGATATGCCTGTGAATGTCCAGGTATCTTCCACAAATCAATGCCCTGAGAAAGGTCGGCGCATCCTCCCGAGAAAGGTCGGGTTCCAACTGGTGTCTTCGACAGAAGTCAGACACCCCACAAATCGATGCCTTGAGAAAGGTCGGCGCATCCTCCCGAGAAAGGTCGGGTTCCAACTGGTGTCTTCGACAGAAGTCAGGCACCCCACAAATCGATGCCCTGAAAAAGGTCAGTGCATCCTCCCGAGAAAGGTCGGGTTCCAACCAGTGTCTTTGACAGAAGTCGGACACCCCAACAAATATGATGCCCTGAGAAAGGTCAGTGCATCTCCCGAGAAAGGTCGGGTACCAACTGGTGTCCTCGATACAAATCAGGCACCCACAAATGAGATGCCCTGAGAAAGGTCGATGCATCTCCCGTCAAGGCGACCGAAGAAAGGTTCGGGTCCTAGACAAATCATGGATTGTTTTAACAGGCGAGCGAAGAATGGTTCGGGTCCGAAACAAACCACTGATTACTCCAACAGGCGACCGAAGAATGGTTCGGGTCCTAGAAGAGCAGTCTCCCGTCAAGGCGACCGAAGAAAGGTTTGGGTCCTAGACAAATCATGGATTATTTTAACAGGCGACCGAAGATGGTTCGAGTCCTGGAGAAGCAACTTCCCGTCAAGGCGATCGAAGAAAGGTTCGGTTCCTAGACAAATTATTGACTATTTTAACAGGCGACCGAAGAATGGTTCGAGTCCTGGAAAAGCAACCTCCTCATATCACCAGGTACAATGACGCCTTGATACTTGCCAAAACTCGGGGTTCACACCCTACCTCACTCACTCTCGGTAAGTAACTACAGGTATCTTCTTATCTGTCTTAGTATATGTAAAGTTATATTACTCTTTAAAATAATAAGTCCCAAATAAAATATAATCTACTACGCGTGCATGGATAAAATTTAGGCATCAGTTTGTCTTTGAATGCAACCTCTGCGAACTCACCTTCAAAGAGGGGCAGCTGTTGACACCTAAATTTCGTTTTTTAATTAATTAGGTTTTTTTAACATTTATTTGCCTTTTTCGGATAGTAAATAATAAACAAAAAAAAATAACAAAAACAAAAACAAAAAAAAATAATAAAAGCAAAAAGTAGCAGCCCCCTTTTCTTTCTTTTTCACACGACTTGGCCCCACCCCCCTTTTTTCTCCTTCTTCTTCCTTCTTCTTCTTCCTCGCTCCTTCTTTCTCCGCCTCTATAGTTCACGCGCAGAAGACGACGACGCGCGCAAAGGACGGCCTACGGTCGAGGAGAGTAGGCCGACGTCGGCCGGAGAAGATAAGATCGCGAAGCGCCATCAATGCCAAGCATGCTTCGCTAGATGAGCTCAGATGGGACGCCGGTTCAGCCGAGGAGAACTGCCCGGCGCGCGAAGGGGACCGGCGGTCGAAGCTTCGTCGACCGGATTCCCTCGCCTATAAAAGGGCACCACCTTCGTCGATGAACAACAGGAGCGAGCTCCGAGATCTTCCCACTGAGAGACTTCAGGGGAAGAATCGAAGAGCGAGCTTGAGAGGACTCGGGTCGCGAGCTCGGCTGACCTCCCACTGAGAGACTTCAGGGGAGGCCGCCGGCGAGCGAGTCCGGGGAGGTTAGATCCGGCCGGTGGAGGCTCGGATCTGACCGGAGTGAGAGAGAACCAAGGCTGGGGGGGCTGCTGGAGAGAAGAGGAGTCAGAGAAAGCCGCCGTGAGCCGAGCACCAGCCGCGAACCGCGAGGTCCCGACGTCAGTGGCTGCTGCCGTCTCCCCCACGAGCACCACTCCTTCGAAGCTCGAAGAACCAGTGCAAAATCAA
The DNA here is from genome assembly GCA_019915185.1 of Eucalyptus camaldulensis. NCBI lineage: Eukaryota > Viridiplantae > Streptophyta > Magnoliopsida > Myrtales > Myrtaceae > Eucalyptus > Eucalyptus camaldulensis. Next base: position 5,109,220 of record JAHSVA010000005.1, read on the forward strand.
AGTTTCCCCAATCGTGCTAGTCCGTCGTCGCCGCCGCAACACCGCCCCGACGCCGTCTAGGTTTAAGGGCAGCCGTCATCGCCACAAGCCGTGCCGCCGTGCCGTGCCAACGCCGAGAGCAGGTGACGATGGATCCTGCCCATGCCATACCCATTTCTACTCGAAGCCCGTCGCCGTCGCCGTCATCGTAGTCGCCGCCGTAGCCGTCGTCGCAATAGCCGTCGTCGCCACCGCGCACCTCAGCCCTCCCCTCTCCGGCGTCGCGAATCGAGAACCCTAGGGTTCTCAATTTTTCGGGTCGCGGCCTCGGGTCAGTGGGTCGGACCCGGGGCCACGAGTCGGGTAGGGTTCCGCGAGGTCAAGGGAGGTTGGAAACCGGGTCGTGGAGTCGGAGCCGGGTCGACGAGTCGGGTAGGGTTTCCGTGGTTTTTGGGCGACGGAAATCCGGGTCGGCGAGTCGGGTAGGGTTTCGCCGAACCGGGTCGGCGGGTTGGCCCGGTTCTTTTCGAAAACGGGCTCTTAGGCCACGACGCCGTTTCAGCAAATAAAAAAAAAAAAGGAAAAAAAATCTGAGTCGGGCCCGCAACGCGGGCCCGTCCTCATTCGGATCGCCAGCCCGGGTCGGACCCAACCCGCGGATCCGACCCGGGTCAGTTTTTGTAATATTTTAATATAAAATAATATTATAATAAATAAATAGTCAAAAATAATTTATTTTCAAAAAAATATTTAAAAATGTTTAATTTCCAAAAAATCGAAAAATATTTTAAAATGTCGAAAATTGTTTTATTTTCTAAAAAAATCGAGAAAAATCAAAAAAAAAATTATTTTCCAAAAATATTTTGAAAAATATTAAAAAATATTTTATTTTCCAAAAAATGCCAAAAATCCAAAAAAAGCCAAAAATTCATGAAAAAGCTAAAAAGACTTGTATTTTTCCAAAAAAATACCAAAAAACCCCAAAAAATCCCTTTTGTGTCCAAAAAATTGGAAAACGACTCAAACAATGTTTTTCCTCCCAAAAATGCATGGAAAATCTCTCAAAAAATCCAAAAAGCCTTAGGGTTTAAACAAGATTAGGTACCGAAAGGACATTAGTGATTAACTAGTGTAATCAAGTCCCCAATCCTAATTTCTCTGGTTGCGAGTATTTCTCCCGATACTTCACTTAGGTTTCTAATCAACCCACCCCAAATCGATTAGTGGCGACTCCATTTTAAAAATTGATTTATAGGTTAAAATCTCAAACTATTAAAGTCGTGAATTGGTGGACTTGGGAGAGTCCGGGCTTAATAAATTCAGCCGAGCCATTAGCCTCCTTTAGGCGCTCGTACCCGATCACGGGCGCCGAGAAAAAAAGAGGTCGCGACAGACGGAACTTGGCTTGTGAAATGAAGGGAGAGTCGCAAGGTTTCACGCGTTGAAAACCGAATGGGGGGTTCCGAGATACATGCCTCTGAAAACTTTCACCAACCCATCGAATGGGTACCTCGTGGATGACACCTGTGTCTTCGGAGTGGAGGTTTTCGTCATCAAGAGCTCAGGAGTTGGCGAATGTTTGATGCTGAAAGAGAGCGCGCCATACACTCACCAATGGAGGACATCGAGGCTGTCGAGCTTGGGGGATGAATCTTTCTCTGATGTGTTCACTGCTGGAGACCACAAATGGTAACTTCAAATTACAATCTTCCTTTCAATGGCAACTCTTGCTCTTGCGCATATTTAATTTTTTCCTTTCTATTGCTACTACTTTTTCATTTTCTTCCCCAGGAAGGTGTGGCTGTTCCCGAGGGGTAATTTGGCTAACAGAGGCCAAAGCCTTTCGATGTTTCTCGTTCTAGTTGATGCGGACAATCTGGCTTCTGGGCAGAAAGTGAACGTCAAATTCATCCTTCGATTAAAAGACCAAAACAACATTTTACAAGGTCAGCAAGGTAAGTGTTTGTTCTCAGGAGTGGGATGAGAGGTCCACTTCAAGGCCATTGTCATTAGTAGCGAAAACAGAAAGTCCAGAGCGATTCACAATGTCAACTGCACGATGAGCTTTGCTCTCGCCACAGCACACCGCTAAATAAATTGCACCCGTTAATGAGTAGAGAATTTGGTTTGTTCATGCAGTCCGTATAGTTAGAAACCGCTGAAATCTCTTAATGTTTCCAGACTTTAATTTTCTGCCCTCTTGCTCTTGTCCTTGCCATTTTGCAGTTTGTACTACTGTATGGTTGAGTAGCTCCGCCACGAACTGGGGTTGGCCTACTTTCATGCCGCTGAAAACGGTTGGGACATGCCTGATGGACGATTCATGTGTCATTCAAGCACAAGTCATGGTGCTTGGCACAGTTAACAAATTGCCATGACAAAAATGCCATGCACTGGATGTGATGATAATCAAATGATCATTGTTAGTTCTTTCCTCGTGACATATATTACATGGATTGAATTTGCTCGTTGTTGATGCTAAATTTTAGTTAGACAAAGATAGGGCGTACATTTATGTAGAAATAAATAAATGAACAAAGAGTAAAAAGAACAAAGGCTCAATTCGGTCTTGGTTCAATTTGCGCAGCCCACAAGAACACCCTTTAACCATACTCATATCATATTATTTTACCAAACTGTTCTATTATCGCATTAGATTGACGTGTGGTTTTCATTTTAGCTCATGGGATCATGTCCCGGGCTTATAACAAGTCATGTCATATACTTTACCTGACTTGTATAGGGTTTGCTTTTTAAAATTCACTCTTATCTTTCATTATCTCTCCAATGTGTTGTTTTGAATTCCTCATATGGCATTCATGTTTTGAATTTTCAGTTTTGTTCAACAATTAGGATGCACTTTAGGAGTGACTTAAATTGAATATCCATGCATGAACACTTAGTAAAAAGAACCTTAGGATTTTACATTTCGACGGAATTGCATGAACCACTTTTTAGATAAAGAAATTTAGTTTAGGTACTGAAAGAGGAATAATTAATTGATTTGTGTAATCAAGTCTCTGAATTTAGGAGCTCTAGTTCATAAGAAGTAGAGCGTATTTTCACGTGGCTCCTGACCAACCCAATAGGCAGTGTTGAGTCCCTTATGGAATAGAATCAGTCTTTAGATCAATAGAATTTGAATTTCTTAACATCGCACGCGGTAAGGGTCTAGAGAAACTCATGCTGAATGAGTTTACTACTTGAAATGGAATGAGGAATCTTTCGATCGAAATAAATAAATAAATAAAAACTCTGCCTCTAGCTAGGTTCTCGCAGACATTGTCATAAATATTGTCGATACTCCTTATTGAACAAGTTACAATAATTAGCATTTTCAGCGTAAGTCTCCATATGGCAGAGACGAAAGTGCATTTTCGAATTTCTCTTGATGTTAAATAAAAAGTACAATTAATTAGATTACATATGACAAAATTATAAAAATGGTCCTGGTAACGAGTGCCTTTTGGACACTGATTAACCATAACTACTAATAAAATATTTTCACTTTGACCGTGCTTAAAGCAGGAATGATTGTGCTTTGGTAATTAATTTTCTTTTTTATATATTTGGATGTTTCATAAAAGTCCATAGGGCAATGATATCTCATTAAGAATAGCAAATATACAAAATATTGTGACTTCTTAAGGTCATCGTGCAAATATATATATAAACTAAAAAAGAAACACATAAAGTTTACATTTGTACTGTAATTTTCATTTTATTTATCCGGTACTGTAATTTTCATTTTATTTATCCGGTCAAGATTGAAATTGGAGGGCTAGTGGGGGTTATTGCATTTTCGCCTAAGCACAGGAAAAGAAAAGGAATTTGGATCGTCTTAATTTGATCACTACATTTCTTTCCCAAAAAACGAAGCGACCGAATCTTGGAAAAAGAAGAAGAAGAAGCCTCTTTAGATATTCCTTCTTCCAATTAATAGGAAACACCCCTGACCAGAAACCATCAAGAATCATTATAATTTGAAGTCCCAGAAGCAGAAGAAAAGAGAAATATTAAAACAATAAAATAGATTTCTTTTTTTTTTTTGGTAAAAGGTAAGAAATATATTAAGAAGAGCCAAATGTACAAAAGGATCTCGACACCAGTAACTTGCACTCCAAATGTAGTAACAAAAGAAGTGGAAGGGTGATGAGATGCAAAAGCCGCAAGGCGGCACAACAACTACAGCAACAAGGCCAAACTAATCACGACTAGCTCGACCGGCTATCAACCAGAGACAAAAGCAAGGAGGAGGCCAGCGTCAGATCAAGGACCTACGGGTCCCCATTGAAAATAATCGGGTCTAGGCTCCAACTTCTCTGTAGCCTTCTGTTTTTGAAATTGTCTTCGACGTTCCTGAAGGTGATAGCCTTATCTCGGACCACTTTGAAGAGGTGGTTCTTGATGGCCGGAATTGAGAGAGGCTGGTCTCTAAAGATGATGTCATTCCTATTTTTCCAAATGATGTGACACAACACGCCAAAGGAAAAACGGGCTATGCACTTATAGAATTCTTTCCCCATCAAATAGGTAGTTGCCCATCTGAAATTCTCCCCCCAACCTCTGTTGCGCCAGGGTAAATTGCATCTGGACGCCCAAAAGAAAGCAACGCTAGCCGTGACACAGCAGTCAAAAAACAAGTGGTCAAGAGAGTCAGGCACATTCTTGCAAAACGCACAGGCATCATTCCCAATTATACCATAGGCCAGAAGGAGGTCCTGGGTTGGAAGCCTACGCTTGGCCATGAGCCAAAGATTGAGTTGATATCGAGGCACAATGGCGTTGTCCCATACGAAGGAGTACCAGTGGACCTGCGTCCTCTTCTTTCTGATGAAGTTCCACGCCGATGCCATAGTGAATTTGCCCGAAGAGCTTTCTCGCCAACAACAATGATCCGGGTCATTCGTCAGGATCGGAAGAGGTTGCCCCCACGATTGCAGCACCAACCTGAGAGCTTGGCCAGCATCTGAGAAGAGGTCAGCAACACAAGCTTGTCTAGAGAGCCCTGAGCTATATATAAGAGAATCTAAGAAGAACAGGTTCAAGGGCCCTCTAGGGTGCCAGTTGTCAAACCACAGAGAGGTTGTTTGGCCATCGCCAATTTTCCAGTAGAAGGCCATCCTGAAATTCCTTCTTAGGGTCAACAAGCTCTTCCAGGCCCAGGATGCAGATGATGGCTTCCTAGCAACCCAAAAATTCTTGTTTTTTAAGAACGTGGAGTGGACCCACCTACACCATAGTGCTTCCTTGTCGGAAAACAAGATCCAAATATACTTTAGCATGGAAGCTTTATTGCAATCTTGGAGCCTCCTAACACCTAGCCCTCCTTCATCCTTTGGAAGGCAAACTTCATCCCAGGCTACCTTAGCACCACCCCTGCCTAGGTTCGGACCTTTCCATAGGAATTGTCTAAATATTTTCTCTATCTGTTCCATCACAGCTGTAGGTAAAACAAAGACACTAGCCCAGTAGGCTTGTATAGCATGAAGAACTGACCTGATAAGCTGAAGCCGACCAGCAATAGAGAGGAATCGGTGGGTCCAAGACTGAACCCTTGCAGTGATGCGATTGACCAGGGTACAACAATCTGCTTTATTGATCCTTGAAGTGATAATGGGAACCCCCAGGTACCGAACTGGTAGGCTTCCTTCTCGAAAGCCCAACTCCAATAGAATATTATTCCTTAGGGAGGGATTGCCACCCGCCAAGAAAATTTCACTCTTGCACGCGTTAGGACAAAGGCCACTCCAAGAGGAAAATATATTCAGAGCTTCCTTAAGGAGAGTCGCCGTAGGAAGGTGCGCCTCACAAAAAAGGAAGACGTCATCTGCAAAAAAAGAGATGTGAAAGACCCACTGCCTTGCACCTCCAGAAGAACTTGAAATCAGGCCTCGAGGAGTACTTAAGGATGATCCCTGAGAGCACTTCCATGACCATAGTGAAAAGGTAAGGAGAGATGGGATCACCTTGGCGAAGACCTCGACCGCTCGCAAAAAACCTGTGAAGCTCTCCATTCAAAGCAATTGAGAATTTAGGAGTGCGAACACACGTCATAATTAGACTAGTGACAGAGTGAGGGAAGCCAAAAGCCAGCATCACATTCTCAAGGAAGCCCCAATCCACAGTATCATAGGCTTTCCTGAAGTCCACCTTTATCGCACATTTAGGTAGATAAGGCTCAAGGTGGAAGCTAGAGAATAGTTCCTGAGCCGGCAATATATTGTCCCTAATTCGTCTACCTTTTATAAAAGCAGTCTGCAAAGGGCCTATCGTGTTCTTCAGAGCTAGGGCCACCCGCTTAGCTAGCACCTTTGTAATACACTTGTAGATAGTGTTGCAGCAGGCAATAGGCCTATAATCCTCCACAGAAGTGGCGTTGAGCACTTTCGGAACCATTACCAAGATGGTATTGTTAACCTCCCTCAAGAGTTTTCCGGAGTTGAAGAAATTCAACACTGCAGTCATTACTAAAGGACCAACCGTGTCCCAGTTTTCTTTGAAGAACTCCGCTGTGAAGCCATTTGGCCCAGGAGCCTTTCCCTTAGGCAACGAGAAGATAGTGTTCCGGATCTCCATCTCTGTAACTGGTTGGGCAAGAAGTGCAGCCTGATCAATCGAAAGTGGATGTTGAATAACCTCCCTCAAGTCCTCTACCGAAGGTCTAATAATCTCCCCTTGTGGCATCAAGAGGTCCTCAAAGAACTCTACAAACCTTCGTTGCACCAGCCGTGGCTCTGTCACTATGTTCCCCGAAGAGTCGAGGACGGAGAGGACTCTGTTCCTCAACTGTCTTTTGTTGACATATTGATGGAAGAATTTGGTATTTCGGTCTCCCTCCCTGAGCCATCTGACCCTGGACTTTTGTCTGAAGAAGGACTCCTCCGAGGAGCGCAACTCTGCAAAGATACACCTTTGGCTTTTCTCCACCTCAGCAAGGTCAGCAGAGAAGGGATTAAGCTGTAATTCTGCTTGAGTGGCCTCCATCATCTTCCGCGCATCAAGAGTTCTAGCAGATATATTAGAGAAGGAATCTCTGTTGAGCTGCTTGAGCCGATATTTGAGAGCCTTGAGTTTAGAGACAAGCTTATACATAGGGACACCACTCCCCGGCGCATCCCACACTTGTGAGACAATTTCATTGAACTCCGGGTGCTTCATCCAAAAGTCGAAGAATTTGAAGGGTTTCCTTCGATGAGTCGGATTAAGTACCTTCACCACCATAGGCGAGTGGTCCGAGATTCCAGGAGCAAGGAAGGAGGCTTCTGAGTAAGATAGATCCAAGCTCCACTTTGCATTCACTAGAACCCTGTCAATCTTCCTTGCTTTTCTAGAATGCCCTGAAGACGTAGTCCAAGTGTATCTAAAACCAACGAACCTCAAGTCTTCCAGCTCAGCTTGCTCCAAGCACTGTCCAAACTCGTTAAAACAAGGGAGCCAATCTTCGGAGCCACCGACCCGGTCCGATGGATCCTTAATAGCATTGAAGTCCCCCAAGACAAGCCAAGGAGTGTCTCGGAGATGGGTGCTTTTCATGATGATGTCTTCCCACAGCGGTCTTCTCAGCGAAAAAGAGTGATCTCCATAAATAAAAGAAACACAGCAAGCCACCCCAGAGTCTAGGCTCTCAAGGTTCCCATGAATTGCCTGCTTTGTGAGAGAGAAGGCTTCAAACTTGACTCTCACGGGGTCCCATCCGACCCAAATTCTACCCCTGGGGAAAAAGTCATAGTTTGCAGTCCAACACCAACCTCTCATCAGAGCTTCGGATATGGAGTTAAAGCGATCCTACGGCACCTTAGTTTCCACCAAACCAATACAGCACAAGTGGTTTGAAGTAATAAAACTACGAATCTCCGCTTGCCTAGTCGAATCAACCATACCTCTAATATTCCAGCATCCTATATACATATGTACAAAAGAGGAAACGAGGAAGGGTTACCTCCTTCTCGGTGGCTTGCGACGGCTCGGAGTGGAAGCCGTTCCAGCCGATGGAGGAGGTGGGTCTGGGGGAAGCACCGGGGGCTTGTCGTGGGTATTCTCCTCCCTGTTCCTCGTTGGAGGAGCCTTCGGCAATAGATTTGGAGGGGCCTTTGGCGATTGACAAGGCGAGAGAAGATCATCATCTGAGCTAAGGTGGTTGACAGACTCATTCAACTCCGCTCCACTCCCCAGGCCCGCATCTAGATGGCTAATGGGATCTTCCTCCATTGTCGAGGTGTGGTCATCCACCTTGATTAGTGCTTGAAGCCCACTCTGAGCCCTCCGGGTAGAGGTTGATGGCAAGCTTTTAAAAGCTGCTGCTGTTTGCTTGAGCGATGGGTCCTCTTCTCCAGAGCTGGCCGGATGGTCTAAATATGTCTCCTTGGGGGGGGAGATTTGTTCTTCTTCCCCTTGACTTGTTTCCATCCAAATTCAGCCTCATTCAGATCTACCACCAGCATCGGTGAAGTCTCAGAGGGGCGGGCCTCCACTGATGGGGGGGGGGGGATGGACTGAACTTGCTTTTGGCCTTGCGTCGCCTTCCGACCAGTCACAGAGGCTGCACAATTGTGCCCAAAGGAGCCACACTTCAAGCATTCTGCTGGCTTCCACTCATACTCGATGGCAATCGATCGAACAACTCTGTTTAGTCTTACCTTGGTCAAGTAGAACCTCGGCTTGTTTACTTGAAGCTCCACACAAACTCTTGCAAAAGAGATCCTTTGAGATTGCTCTGTGCGTTGATCAACAAATAACGGCTTGCCAATGGTGCTCGCGATGGCGCTAATTGCCGGGGCTGTCCATAGGTCAAGAGGTAGGTTCTTCAAGCGAATCCACACTGGCACCGTGGCTTGCTTCTCCCTCTTCAACTCTAGGAGCGGCTTCCACTGTTGCAAAACAAGTGCAACCCTTGCAACCGTTATATGACCTTCTTCCAAAATCTTCCTTCGGAACTCGGGGTCAGGGATGCAGAAGAAAAAGAAACCCTGGTCATCGGCGAAAACCTCAACAAGCTTCGGTCCCCAACATAGCTTGAGCGAGTTCTCCGTGAGCTGGAACGGCAAGCTCTTTCCTACATAATACCCAACCAAACACTCATGCCATTTGGGATCCACCGCATCTAACACTTCTTCAGGAAGATCCACCACAGGGATATCATCCTCAAATGAGGGAGGAACAAAGGTAAGGTCATACCCTTTTGCTGCTAGTTTCGCAACGTTTGCCCACTCCCGGACAGCCGGGGCATCTGGTTTTCTCACTTGCTTTTGTGAGGTTTGGGGCCGTTTGGAAGCCGACCTCGCTCTACTTCGTCCTCTCGAGCGCCTATCCCGGCTTACATCTTTGGGACCACGGTTTGAGGTCTCCGCTAGAGCCTTGCCCGTGAGCATGGAGGCCCAGGCCTCCTTGTCTCGATTAAGGGGGCTAGTCCTCTCCGATTCACCTCTCAATTGTGCCGTATTACTCGGCTCACCACTCACAACCATTGGAGCAGCCATTGGAGCAGCCATAACATTACCCAGCCAGCTAACTACACAGCAGCCATCTAAAGATCGAGAGACTAACCGGTCGGACGCCTCACACCTCTCGGTTTGGCCAGAAGCAGCAAGGACGGGGCAGGGGGATGGACCAGCAGTTCGTTCAAGAGCAAGGCAGCTTAGGTGACGCCCTCCTCCCGCTGCTAGCAGGCCTGAGATGCACCAGCACTGCTCTTCAAGGCCGAGCAGCGCAGCAGTTCGGTGCAAGGCGCGGCACAGCAGGGTCGGGACAGGGGAGCACCAGCAATCGGTCAGGAGCAGAGCCGAGGAAGCTTACCTGAGAGTGCTGTGACGCCTGCGAACCGCTGCTAGCAGACCCGAGCCGCACCAGCACCGCACCTCAAGGGGCCAAGCAGCACAGCAGCAAGCGATTCTCGTGGGGAGGCAGCTCAGATCTCGCCGAAGAGATGAAGAAACTCGAATCCGTTCGGTGAGAAGCGAGGGCCTTCCTAGAGGAGCTGAACCCCCAATTACGCCAATCGGAGGTCTGGATCGGCCGGATCGAGCAGATGAAGCCGGCGAGATTCAGTTCAAAACCCCAGAGGAAGAGAGGCGATGAACAGTACCCGTGCGTGCATTTTGGCTCATAAAATAGATTTCTTTATTGAGTTAATATTACGAAAAATCCCAAATTTATAATAAATTTATTCCAAATTAATTTTATGACCATAAAAAAAATTCCAAACTAGTACATCTTTAAGAATTTATCATAAATTAATTTTTTTATCTAAAAAAACTCCAAATTAATACATTTGTGATAACTTTATTATTTCCTTAATTTCCTTTAAATTGGATTAATATAACTAAAAATCACAAAATGATTTTAAACTGGTGCCTTGGCTAGTTGTAACGTATCATTCAAATTTGTAATTTGTCGATCAAATTTAACAGAAATGAATGGAAGGGTAAATTTTTGGCGTGTATAGAATCATTGGTGGCCAAGATTGGACTAAGTCATTAGTGTACTAATTCGGTTTTTTTTTTTTATGGTAATCACCCATTATTTTTTCGAAAACAGTGAAATGGAACCAAGCTGATGATGGCACGTGGGTTCGCATTTAGTTTTTATAAATATATAATACATGCTATATAAATCGAGAATCAGCACAGAGAAAAGAAGGGAACTTTGAATATGAATCGATTCGAACTACAGTCTCGATTCTCTACCTGTCTGCTTCCTCAATGAGGATTTCCTAGGAACGGAGCGACTGAATCTTGGAAAACCAAAAAAAAAAAAAGCAGTCTTTTTTCTTCCATGTCTCTCACTCCACAAAATATCAAGCATCATCGGTACTGTAGCTGCTTGAAGAATCATACGATGCTAAAGAGAAAGAGAGAAGCAAAGGATTCAAATGTTGCTGAAGTGGGCAACGAACATGAAGGTACCATTTGCCTTTTCGAGTTCCTCCCAAAAACAAGAAATGAAAATGAACTCGTAGAATTTTATGGCGTGACGATGCGTCTATTGATCTTCTTCAGTTGATCTCTTTTTCCCTTACGGGGGTTGTTGTTGTTGTTTCCCCGTTGGTGATTTTTGGGGGGTTTTAACTGAGCAGAGATAACTACGGAGACTAGAAAGATCCCGCCGGCGCATTATGTGTTCAAGATCGAGTCTTTCTCTTTATTATCGAAGAACGACACCACCATGTATGAGACAAACGAGATCGAAGTTGGTGACCAGAAGTGGTATATCTACAATCTCTCTGTGCATGCACAAATTTTTGGGTTACTCCCTGCTCGTTGTCTTCCAGGTTTCATGAACAAATTATATATTGGGCCAAAGTTGAGAGACTATTTGTTTCGTTATCCCTAATTTTATCTATAAGGAAATTGAATAAAAAACAAATCAGAATTTTTTTTAAAATAATCGACTTGCGGATGCTCTATTTGATGTGTTATCTCCTTACTTATACGTAGTAGCACACAATATAAGAAAATCGAAGGGAAACCTGGGACAATTAAGAATCACCACGATGAATGATTTAGGGTTGAGTTTCACTTTGGAAGCACCACCTCCCACAACAACCATACATTGTGGGATATGCATGGAAGATGTTCGGTCGATCTCAATCTTCAAGACCACGGAGCGGTGCGATCACTCCTTCTGCAGTCGCTGCATGTCCTCACACATTGCCGCAAAGATCAAGGACGGAGCGGCGAAGGTGCGATGTCCCAAGTCGGATTGCAGGACGATGCTGGATCCCATTACCTGCAAAAAGCTTGTTTCGAGTGTAGGGTTCGCCCGACGGTCCGACCACCAGTGAGAATCGGCTGTTCTAAGGTTTGCGAGGTATTACTGCCCGAACTTGATTTGCAGAGAGATGATTATAAACGAGTGCGGAGGGGATGGGTTTGGGGGGGTGGCGGCGTTTCAAGTGCCCCAGTTGCAACGGGAGTGGTTGGTTTCGGGACGAGGATATTCATCTTCTGGAACGTCTTGCGGAGAGGCAGCGGTGGAAGCGGTGTAGTCAATGCCACATTTACGTGGAGTTTGGTGGAGGTTGCAAGGACATTGTGTTCGAGTAAACTTCTGTGATTAACTTAGGTTTGGCGATTCCTTAACTAGTTAATTCTGCCAATGTTTCTCCCCCCGTCGCATCTCTTGCTTCGACTTGAATAAATGACTAGGCTTCTTATTCCCTCCAGTCAAACGTGCTCTTTTAGGTTTCGGTCCGATTGAAGATAATCTGCGGAGTTTTGATCAACCGCGAATTCTTTGATCCATATATATATATACACACACACACATGTGATTCGGCATGTATGAATATGTAAAGGGCCACGTAAAATCTGGCTACTCAGCTGATTTATATTCGATCCCAGTCCAACAAAACGACTTAAAAGGGACCCTCGTTTCGGCTTTTATGCAGATGTAAAACTCAATTTTGCCATGGATGCGGGCGAAAGAGAGGCCCCTCCTCTTCTTGTGCCTGCAGAAGAAGTCTGGGAGTACAGTGGCATCAGTTCTGCTTGGGTCATTCCATTATCTGATATATATCCTTTCGCTGGGCTGAGAAAATATTAGGCTCTAAGATATCTTTTCTTGGAGGGCCGAAGAAGACTATCCATGGTTGTTGACATTAGGTTTTGGAGTTACATTTTGATTATTCAAATTACTAACAGTCGTCAGATTCTATGATGTTCATTTGATGACAATTGACAAGCTAAGAATGGGTATTTTGAGGATGGTAGCTCCGTTCTAGAGACCAAAAAAAATGAACTTCTCTCGTTTTTTATTCTCTATCTCAGTAGAGACAAGCAGAAATGAAGAAGGTCGTGCGTCTCTGTATCCGGCTGTGACCATTCCTTTGAAGGTTGGCTCGGATGTGAATGCAATTGTTAGGTTCTTTGTGTTTGATTGAATCTGCGACATGTACTTGGCAAAACAAGGTAACCATCTCCAGATATCAATTTTGAGGAAAATGCTCAATGCAACTTTGGTTGGAACTTTTAAAAAATTTACACTTATGCTAAAAAGGGGGCACTAGGAGGTTTCGCACGATGAGTCCAAGTGGGTATTCCAAGATTTGTGCCCCCAGAAAATTTTTAAGGATCAGTCGAACGGGTACCTTGTTGTCGACGCTTGCATTTTTGGAGTGGAGGTTTTCATCATCAAGAACTTTGGCATAGGTGAATGTCTAACACTAAGTAAGGGTACATTCTCACGGACACATGAATGGAAGAAGGCAAATTTCTCAAGTTTGGTAGAACAGTCCTGCTAGTCTAAAATATTTTTTTGCTAGAGATTAGATATCATAACTTAAATTTTTTGCTAGAGATTAGATATCATAACTTAAATTTCTTAAATCTGTTAAGTTTTTGTAAGAATGATATCTTTGGCATTTGCTTATAGATTTGTTTCATACGAGACCAAGATTTTCCAAAAGAATCGCGGTCCATATCAATAAAAATCAAAAGACGTGGTGCCACATTTAATAGAAGGATAACATTGCAACGAATTTCAAAAAACCAAAAAGAAGAAGAAGAAGAAGAAGAAGAAGAAGAAGAAGAAGGTAATGGATTGAATTGATGATCGAGCCAAAGGTTACAACAAGTGGGGTGGTTCAATCATCAAATAAATGGAGACTTATAAGACACTTCCAATGACTTCACGCGAAGAATAAATGTTGGGTCGTGGGGCCTTTTAAATATTTAATAAACTATAAATAAGTCATATTATGGGCAAACTGCCTTATCAAAAAAAGAAATAAAATATTCTAAATTATACATGCCATAGATAAACAAAATATTGCTTTTCATTGGACTTTTGACGTTTTATTCCTAAAACAAATTTTCAAGATTTCTTTGTAATCATCCATCATATGTGGCCCCGCTAAGGAAAAAATTATGAAAACGTCCGATCCCCAATTTTGAATCAGTAAAATTGCAAAACTTGAAAAGGCTTCATTCAAAATGTCATCTCTTTAACTAAAAGTACCAATTTAAATATTTTTTTGGGATAATCGCTCAAAATTCCTTGTAAAGTTTGAATTTTAACCATGTTTATCGTTAAAAAAGTAAATATTATCTCTCTTAACTTTGACAATTTTGGGTTATGGCACTTTTGAGAACACTTCTATAACATGATTAATATAAGTTTACGAGAGGGGGGGGGGGGGCACACTGTTAATGGAGCTAAAACAAAGAAACAAAGTTATTTTTAAAAAAAAAACAAGGTAATTCATTTCTACGCTTAGGGCGTGTATGTTAAAATTTTTACTTTTCTATTTCTCTGTTTCTCTATTTCTCTATTTCTCACAACAGGTTTGAAATAAAAATCCGTTTACTAACGCAATTTGATTTTTTAATAGAAATAAATTTGAAAAAGAAATCAGAAGTTAAAATTTTTAATTTCTCAATTTCTGTTATAGAAATTTTGTCATTTGCACTAATAATAATTATGTAAATAAAATAAAATAAAAAATCAGCGAATGCAATTAAAGTTGGAATTCATGAGGCTGTTTCAAAATTTAAGAAAGATTGTGCAATCATGCCTAAAATCGAGGAAAGAATCCGTAACTTTTCAAAAAGTCAGGATTACGATCCAATGGGAAGGTGGCAAATTTGGGAGATTTTGAGCGCTCAACTTTCTTGATGATTTTCTCGGAACGAAGCGACTGAATCTTGGGAAACCCTAAAAAAGCAGTCTTTTTTCTTCCATATCTCTCACTCCATCAAAGACCTTCGGAGCCATCAAGCATCATCTGTGCTGTAGCAACAAGAAGAATCACACAATGTCAAAGAGAAAGAAAGAAGCAACGGATTCAAATGCTGCTAGAGTGGGCGACGAACATGATGGTACCGTTTCCCTCCTTGAGTTTCTCCCAGAAACAACAAATGATAATCAACAAGTGGAATTTTCTCCCAAGTAAAACAATATAGTTCATGTGCTGCATGAGTCTCTCTCTTGCTGGTGGTAAAAAGATTGTCGATGTACTAGGATTTTCCAATTGTTACATGAATAACTTGGAGTCTCGGGTATAATTTGCACTAGGGATTAAAGTAAGAACTTGTCGGTTGATCGGTTTCTTCTGTTTTTTTTTTTTTTTTCAATGCAGTACTGTCGACAGAGCTTAGATATGTTGTGCCAGCACATTTTGTGCTCAAGATTAAGTCTTTCTCTTTGTTCGCGAAGAAAAACATGGAGAAGTATGAATCTGGCGAGTTCGAAGCAGGAGGATATAAATGGTTCGTTTCTGTTCTCTCCAGTCTCTACCTCACTCTAACATTCGAAGGCATAAAAGAACTATATACGCTGGTTTAACGTCAGGTGGCCGAAAAACATCGGTCAACTAACTTTTGAAGAGAATGAACATAATATAGAATCCTATGGCTATGCCCCAAGTTTGGGCCTTTCTTTCAGAGGATGGTTTATGTACTTTACAGGCATTAATTTCTGTTACTGCTAAGAGCCTGGTGTTTGGACCCTTTGTAGTTTCGTATATTCATCCAAAGTAAGGTAACATTTTTTTCTAAGATAAAGAGATCGTTGTGAGATTATATGTCGCTTCAGTAATCAGAAGTTGAAATACTTCAAAGATTCTAAGAATAATTATGGTCAACTGACGACGGGAGACTTTTCGTGTACATTCCATGATCGGGGAGCATCTTGATTCTGCAGGAAACTGATCCTCTATCCCAATGGAGACAAGAGCCGAAACGGAGAAGGTCACGTCTCGGTATATCTGGCGGCATCTGGGATGAGTCCTTTTCAACTTGGTTCGGAGATCCACGCGGTCGTCAGGCTCTCCGTGCATGATCAAACCTGCGATAGATACTTCACTCTACAAGGTAAAAGCTCTGTAACAGCAGCCCGAAAAGCAAAGATATTGTCACCTTCTGAACACTAATAAGGAATTGACGGAACTTGGCTTGTGAAATGAAGGAGGAGTCGCGAGGTTTCACGCGTTGAAAACCGAATGGGGAGTTCCGAGATACATGCCTCTGAAAACTTTCACCAACCCATCGAATGGGTACCTCGTGGATGACACCTGTGTCTTCGGAGTGGAGGTTTTCGTCATCAAGAGCTCAGGAGTTGGCGAATGTTTGATGCTGAAGGAGAGCGCATCATACACTCACGAATGGAGGATATCGAGGCTGTCGAGCCTGGGGGATGAATCTTTCTCTGATGTGTTCGCTGCTGGAGACCACAAATGGTAACTTCAAATTACAAACTTTTTTTCAATGACAACTCTTGCTCTTGCGCATATTTACTTTTTTCCTTTCTATTGCTGCTACTTTTTCATTTTCTTCCCCAGGAAGGTGTGTCTGTTCCCGAGGGGTGATTTGGTTAACAGAGGCCAATGCCTTTCGATGTATCTCGTTCTAGTTGATGCGAACAATCTGGCTTATGGGCAGAAAATGAACATCAAATTCATCTTACGATTAAAAGACCAAAACAACATTTTACGCGGTCAGCAAGGTAAGTGTTTGTTCTCAGGAGTGGGATGAGCGGTCCATTTCAAGGCCATTGTAGTTAGTAGCGAAAACAGAAAGTCCAGAGTGGTTCACAATGTCAACTGCACGATGAGCTTTGCTCTCGCCACAGCACACCGCTAAATAAATTGCACCCGTTAATGAGTAGAGAATTTGGTTTGTTCATGTAGTCCGTATAGTTAGAAACCGCTGAAATCTCTTAATGTTTCCAGACTTTAATTTTCTGCCCTCTTGCTCTTGTCCTTGACATTTTGCAGTTTGTACTACTGTATGGTTGAGTAGCTCCGCCACGAGCTGGGGTTGGCCTACTTTCATGCCGCTGACAACGGTTGGGAAATGCTTGATGGATGATTCATGTGTCATTGAAGCCGAAGTCATGGTGCTCGGAACAGTTAGCAAATTGCCATGACAGAAATGTCATGTACTGGATGTGTTCACAATCAAACAATCATCATTAGTTCTTTTCCCGTGACATATAATATATGGATTGGATGTGCTCGTTGCTGATGCTAAATTTTAGTTGACAAAACTAGGGCTTACATTTATGTAGAGATAAATAAATGAATAAAGAGTAAAAAGAACAAAGGCTCAATTCGGTCTTGGTCCGATTTGTGCAGCCCGCGAGAACACCCTTTAACCCAACTCACATCATATTATTTTACCACACTGTTCAATTATCACATTAGATTGACGTGTGGTTTTCATTTTAGCTCGTGGGATCATGTCCCGGGCTTATAATATATTTTACCTGACTTGTATAGAGTTTACTTTTTAAAATCCACTCTTATCTTTCATTATCTCTCTGATGTGTTGTTTTGAATTCCTCATATGGCATTCATGTTTTGAATTTTCAGTTTTGTTCAACAATTAGGATACACTTTAGGAGTGACTTAAATTGAATATCCATGCATGAACACTTGGTAAAAAGAACCTTACGATTTTACATTTCGACAGAATCGCATAAACCACTTTTTAGATAAACAAATTTAGTTTAGGTATTGAAGAGCACTAATTAATTAATTTGTGTAATCAAGTCTCTAAATTTAGGAGCTGTAGTTCATAAGAAGTTGAGCATATTTTCATGGGTCCCTTATAGAATAGAATCCTATCTTTAGATCAATCAAATTTGAATTTTTTAACATCGCGCACGGTAAGGGTCTGGAGAAACTCATGCTGAATGAGATCGCAAATCTTGAATGGAGGCGATGCTAGTTTATGCTCAATAATTTGCTAAAGTCGCTTCTCCAAGTCCCACTTTGGGAGGGTCGCGACAGTGTTCTTATAGCAATTCTTTTGCACCCAACGCTACGTCTAGCTAGGTTCTCGCAGACATTGTCATGAGTATTGTCTATACTTCTTATTAAACAAGTTGCAATAATTAGCATTTTCGGCGTGAGTCTCCATATGGCAGAGGCGAAAGTGCATTTTCAAATTTCTCTTGATGTTACATAAAAAGTAGAATTAGTTAGATTGCATATGACAAATTATAAAAATGGTCTTGGTAACGAGTGCCTCTTGGACATTGATTAACCATAATTAGTAATGAAATGTTTTCACTTTGAATGCAGTGACCGTGCTTAAAGCAGGAAAGATTGTGCTTTGGTAATTAAAATTTTCATATATTTGAATGTTTGATAAAAGTCCATAGGGCAATGATATCTCATTAAGAATAGCAAATATATAAAATATTGTGACTTCTTAAGGTCATGGTGCAAAAAAAATATAAACCAAAAAAGAAACACATAAAGTTTACATATGTACTATAATTTTTATTTTTTTTATCCGGTCAAGATTGAAATTGGAGGGCTAGTGGGGGTTACTGCATTTTCGCCAAAGCACAGGAAAAGAAAAGGAATTTTGATCGCCTTAATTTGATCACTACATTTCTTTCCCAAAAAACGAAGCGACTGAATCTTGGAAAAAGAAGAAAAAGAAGCCTCTTTAGATATTCCTTCTTCCAATTAATAGGAAACACCCCTAACCAGAAACCATCAAGAATCATTATAATTTGAAGTCCCAGAAGCAGAAGAAAAGAGAAATATTAAAACAATAAAATAGATTTCTTTATTGAGTTAATATTACGAAAAATCCCAAATTTATAATAAATTTATTCCAAATTAATCTTATGACCATAAAAAAAATTTCAAACTAGTACATCTTTAAGAATTTATCATAAATTAATTTTTCTATCTAAAAAAACTTCAAATTGATACATTTGTGATAACTTTATTATTTCTTTAATTTCCTTTAAATTGGATTAATATAACTAAAAATCACAAAATGATTTTAAACTGGTGCCTTGGCCAGTTGTAACGTATCATTCAAATTTGTAATTTGTCGATCAAATTTAACGGAAATGAATGGAAGGGTAAATTTTTGGCGTGTATAGAATCATTGGTGGCCAAGATTGGACTAAGTCATTAGTGTACTAATTCGGGTTTTTTTTTTATGGTAATCACCCATAATTTTTTCGAAAACAGTGAAATGGAACCAAGCTGATGATGGCACGTGGGTTCGCACTATATAAATCGAGAATCAGCACAGAGAAAAGAAGGGAACTTTGAATATGAATCGATTCGAACTACAGTCTCGATTCTCTACCTCTCTGCTTCCTCAATGAGGATTTCCTCGGAACGGAGCGACTGAATCTTGGAAAGGCAAAAAAAAAAAAAAAAAACACAGTCTTTTTTCTTCCATGTCTCTCACTCCACAAAAGAGCAAGCATCATCGGTACTGTAGCTACTGGAAGAACCATACGATGCTAAAGAGAAAGAAAGAAGCAAAGGATTCAAATGTTGCTGAAGTGGGCAACGAACATGGAGGCAGCATTTCCCTTTTTTAGTTCCTCCCAAAAGCAAGAAATGAAAATGAACTCGTGGAATTTTATGGCGTGACGATGCGTCTATTGATCTTCTTCAGTTGATCTCTTTTTCCCTTTCGGGGGTTGTTGTTGTTGTTGTTTCCCCGTTGGTGATTTTTGAGGGGTTTTAACTGAGCAGAGATAACTACGGAGACTGGTGCGGCTCGCCGCGAACAGGTAGTACGAGCTCGGTCGTACCTGTCCGCCGCCGTTCCGCCTTGCATCTCGACCCGAGCGGCCCGACGCCGGTTGCTGCTCGCCGCCGCTCCCCCGTCCGGGCCAAGCCGTTGCTCGCCTCTGCTACCCCCCCTCAGCCCGGGACATCCTCCCATCCACGGCTGCGGCCGCGCGAGGGCAGGTTTGAAGTCGGGTTGCGCGAGTCGCCTCGGGCTAGGGGTTTCGCTCGTGGGTCACGAACCGGGGCTGTTGTGGGTCGCAAACCGGGTAGGGCTCCTGCTAATTTGGGCCAAAAAGTGTGGGTTTTGCAAAATGTATGGGTTTGTCTTGTGGGGCTAGGCGTTTTATAAAAAAGGGGAATGAGGCGCAGTCTGGGCCCGTGTTCTAGGCCCATCCGGGCCAGCCGCTGGCGACCCGGGTCGGCCCCAAGCTCCCAACTCGGGAATCCGACCGGGTCGTTTCTAATAATATTATAACATTATAATAATTAATAAGTAATAATAGAAAAATAAAAAAATAATTTATTTTCCAGAAAATAAAATAAAATAATCAGAATATCCCATGTTTTCTCAAAAAGCCAAAAAAATAAAAAAAAATCAGGATAAGCCAAAAAAATGATTTATATTTTCAAAGAAGATAAAAAAATCCAAAAAAATGCATTTCATGTTCCAAAAAATAAAAAAAGACCAAAAAATGTTTTTCCTCCACAAATGCATGGAAAATTCCTTGAAAATCCAAAAAGCTTCAGGGCTTAAATAAGATTAGGTACCGTAAGGGTATTAGTGATTAACTAGTGTAATCAAGTCCCCGATCCTAATTTCTTTGATTGTGTAGAAGCGAATATTCCTCCCAATACTTTGCTTAGGTTTTTTAATCAACCCACCAAAATTTAATTAGTGGCAAATCATTTTTAAAATTAACTTACAGTTAAAAAAAATCGAACCATTAAGTCATGAATTGGTGGGCTTGGGAGAGCTTGGACTGAGCCCAATAGACCTAATCAAACCATTAGCCTTCGTAGGCATCCCTAATCGGGCTCTGAGAAAAAAGAGGTCGCAACACACTAATGACAAACTGATGGTAAAACCTTAAATCAATATACCCATTAACTATTATGTATATCCAACTTAGCAACTTAAAGGTACAGTTTAACGAAAACTAACAAAAATGTAAATTTGTCGTAGGTGTACTAGTTTAAGGTTTATGTTTGTGGTGACGTAAATCCCACCTGACAATTCATAAATTAAGAATTCTCACAACAATAGGGTCTACTCGATAAAAAAAAATAATAATTTGGGATAACTTTATAACATATATACCCGTTTAGAGTTTTTTGTGAGTCTCTAAGAACCACATTGTACATTAGATTAACGTTCAGGAACTTCATTGAACAAATTAAAAGTTCTGGAACCAAATTGCAAATTGGGCCAAAGTTCAAGGACTGTTTGTTTCATTATCCCCAACCTTATCTATAAGGAAATTGAATAGAAACAAATCAGAAAAAAAAAAAATCTAAATAATCGACTTGTGGATGCTGTATTTGATGTGTTATCTCCTTACTTATAGGTAGAAGCACGACACGTGAGAAAATCGAAGGGAAACCTGGGACAATTAAGAATCACCACCATGAGTGATTTAGGGTCGAGTTTCACTTTGGAAGCACCACCTCCCACAACATCTTCTGGAACGTCTTGCGGAGAGGCAGCGGTGGAAGCGGTGTCCTCAATGCCACATTTACGTGGAGTGCAGTGGAGGTCGCAAGAACATTGTGTGCAGGTAAACTCCTCTGATTAACTTAGGTTTGATGTTTCCTAAATAGTTAATTCTACCAATGTTTCTCCCCCCGTCGCATCTCTTGCTTCGACTTGAATAAATAACAAGGCTTCTTATTCCCTCGAGTCCTAACGTGCTCTTTCAGGTTTAGGATAATTTAAATAATCTGTGGAATTTTGATCAACCGCACATTCATTCATCCCTATATATACACACACACACACACACACACACACACACACATATATATATATGTGTGTGTGTATACATATATACACATATATATATATATACACACACATATTTTTAACCTTATCAAATAGCTATGAAAATAAATAAATAAAACAGCGAATGCTATTAAAATCGAAGTTCACATTTCAAAATTTAAGAAAGATTGTGCAATTATGCCTAAAATCGAGGAAATAATCCGTAACTTTTCAAAAAGTCAGGATTACGATCCAATGGAAGCAAATTTGGGAGATTTTGAGCGATCCACTTTCTTGATGATCCCCTCGGAACGAAGCGACCGAATCTTGGGAAACCCTAAAAAAGCCGTCTTTTTTCTTCCATATCTCTCACTCCACCAAAGACCTTCGGAGCCATCAAAGCATCATCTGTGCTGTAGCAACAAGAAGAATCACACAATGTCAAAGAGAAAGAAAGAAGCAACGGATTCAAATGCTGCTAAAGTGGGCGACGAACATGATGGTACCGTTTCCCTCCTTGAGTTTCTCCCAGAAACAACAGATGATAATAAACAAGTGGAATTTTCCCCCAAGTATAACAACATTGTTCATGTGCTGCATGAGTCTCTCTCTTGCTGGTGGTGAAAAGATTGTCGATATACAAGGATTTTCCAATTGTTACATGAATAACTTGGGAGTCTCGGATATAATTTGCACTCGGGATTGAAGTAAGAACTAGTCGGTTGAGCGGTTTCTTCTGGTTTTTTTATTTTTATTTTTTATGCAGTATTGTCGACAGAGTTTAGAGATGTTGTGCCGGCGCATTTTGTGCTCAAGATTAAGTCCTTCTCTTTGTTCGCAAAGAAAAGCATTGAGAAGTATGAATCTGGCGAGTTCGAAGCAGGAGGATATAAATGGTTCGTTTCTGTACTCTCCAGTCTCCACCTCACACGATCACGTTCGAAGGCATAAAAGAACTATTTGCGCTGGTTTAACGTAAGCTGGCCGAAAAACAGGTCAACTAATTCTTGAAGAGAATGTCCATAATATAGAATCCTACGGCTATGCCCCAAATTTCGGCCTTTCTGTCAGAGGATGGTTTATATACTTTACAAGCATTAATTTCTGTTACTGCTCAGAGTCTGGTATTTGGACCTTTTGTAGTTTTGTATATTCATCCAAAATAAGGTAACTTTGGTCTAAGATAAAGACATCGTCGTGAGATTATATGTCACTTCAGTAACAGAAGTTGAAGCACTTCAAAGATTTTAAGAATAATTGTGGCCAATTGACAACGGGAGACTTTTCGTGCACATTCTGTGATCGGGGAGCATCTTGACTCTGCAGGAAACTGATCCTCTATCCCAATGGAGACAAGAACCGAAACGGAGAAGATCACGTCTCGGTATATCTGGCGGCGTCCGGGACGAGTCCTTTTCAACTTGGTTGGGAGATCCATGCGGTTGTCAGGCTCTCTGTGTATGATCAAACCTGCGATAGATACTTCACTGTACAAGGTAAAAGCTCTGCAACAGCAGCCAAAAAGCAAAGATATTGTCACCTTTTGAACACTAATAAGGAATTGACGGAACTTGGCTTGTGAAATGAAGGGAAAGTTGCAAGGTTTCACGCTTTGAAAACCGAATGGGGAGTTCCGAGATACATGCTTTTGAAAACTTTCACCAACCCGTTGAACGGGTACCTTGTGAACGATACCTGTGTTTTCGGAGTGGAGGTTTTCGTCATCAAGAGCGCCGGAGTTGGCGAATGTTTGACCCTGAAAGAGAGCGCATCTTACACTCACGAGTGGAAGATATCGAGGTTGTCGAGCTTGGGGGATGGATCTTTCTCTGATGTGTTCTCTGTTGGAGGCCACAAATGGTAACTTCAAATTACAAACTTCCTTTCAATGACAACTCTTGCTCTTGCGCATATTTACTTTTTTCCTTTCTATTGCTGCTACTTTTTCATTTTCTTCCCCAGGAAGGTGTGTCTGTTCCCGAGGGGTGATTTGGCTAACAGAGGCCAATGCCTTTCGATGTATCTCGTTCTAGTTGATGCGAACAATCTGGCTTATGGGCAGAAAATGAACGTCAAATTCATCTTACGATTAAAAGACCAAAACAACATTTTACGCGGTCAGCAAGGTAAGTGTTTGTTCTCAGGAGTGGGATGAGCGGTCCATTTCAAGGCCATTGTAGTTAGTAGCGAAAACAGAAAGTCCAGAGTGGTTCACAATGTCAACTGCACGATGAGCTTTGCTCTCGCCACAGCACACCGCTAAATAAATTGCACCCGTTAATGAGTAGAGAATTTGGTTTGTTCATGTAGTCCGTATAGTTAGAAACCGCTGAAATCTCTTAATGTTTCCAGACTTTAATTTTCTGCCCTCTTGCTCTTGTCCTTGCCATTTTGCAGTTTGTACTACTGTATGGTTGAGTAGCTCCGCCACGAGCTGGGGTTGGCCTACTTTCATGCCGCTGACAACGGTTGGGAAATGCTTGATGGATGATTCATGTGTCATTGAAGCCGAAGTCATGGTGCTCGGAACAGTTAGCAAATTGCCATGACAGAAATGACATGTAATGGATGTGTTCACAATCAAACAATCATCGTTAGTTCTTTTCCCGTGACATATAATATATGGATTGGATGTGCTCTTTGCTGATGCTAAATTTTAGTTGACAAAACTAGTTCGTATATGGATTGGATGTGCTTGTTATTGATGCTAAATTTTAGTTGACAAAACTAGGTTGTACATTTATGTAGAGATAAATAAATGAATAAAGAATAAAAAGAACAAAGGCTCAATTCGGTCTTAGTCCGATTTGGGCAGCCCACATTGCTACCTTTAACCCAACTCATATCATATTATTTTACCATACTTTTCTATTATCACATTAGAGCGACCTGTAGTTTTCATTTTAGCTTATGGGATCATGTCCCACGCTTATAACAAGTCATGTAATATATATTACCCGACTTGTATAGGGTTTACTTTTTAAACTTTACCTTGTCTTTCATTATTTTTCTAATGTGTTGTTTTGAATTCCTTATATGGATTGCATGTTTTGAATTTTTAGTTTTGTTCAACAATTAAGATGCACTTTAGGAGTGACTTAAATTGAGTATCTGTGCACAAACACTTAGTAAAAAAAAAAACTTAGGATTTCACAATTTGATAGAATTGAAGGAACCACTTTATAGATAAACAATATGCATCAAAAGGGCACTAATTAATTGATTTATATAATCAAGTATCTGAATTTAGCAGCTCTGGTTCGTAAGAAGTGGAGCATA
Source organism: Eucalyptus camaldulensis (assembly GCA_019915185.1). Taxonomy (NCBI): domain Eukaryota; kingdom Viridiplantae; phylum Streptophyta; class Magnoliopsida; order Myrtales; family Myrtaceae; genus Eucalyptus; species Eucalyptus camaldulensis. The sequence continues at coordinate 5,133,948 of JAHSVA010000005.1, forward strand.
TTTTCACGTTATGCTTGGCTCCTAACCAACCCAATATGTAGTGGTGGCTCCCTTATAGAATAGAATCCTGTCTTTAGATCAATCGAATCTGAATTTCTTAACATAGCGTGCGGTAAGGGTTTGGAGAAACCCACAGGGAACGAGATCGAGCAAACCTTGAGTGGAGGCGATGCTAGTTCATGCTCAATAATTCGCTAAAGTCGCTCCACCGAATCTAACTTCGGCAGGGTCGCGATAGTATTCATGCAATAAGTATTTAGCAATCAACTCTGCCTCTATCTAGCTTCTTGCAGACATTATCATAAATCTTGTCCATACTCCTTATTGAACAAGTTGCAATAATTAGCATTTTCGGCCCGAGTCTCCATATGGCAGAGACGAAAGTGCATTTTCGAATTTCTCTTGATGTTAAATAAAAAGTACGATTAATTAGATTGCATATGACAAATTATAAAAATGGTCTTGGTAACAAGTGCCTTTTGGACATTGATTAACCATAACTAGTAATGAAATATTTTCACTTTTAATGCAGTGACTGTGCTTAAAGTAGGAAAGACTGTGCTTTGGTAATTAAAAATTTTCTATATTTGGATGTTTAATAAAAGTCCATAGGGCAATGATATCTCATTAAGAATAGCAAATATAAAATATTGTGACTTCTTAAGGTCATGATGCAATATATATAAGCCAAAATAGAAACTCATAAAGTTTACATTTGTACTGTAATTTTCATTTTATTTATCCGGTCAAGATTGAAATTGGTGGGCTAGTGGGGGTTACTGCATTTTCTTCTAAGCACAGGGAAAGAAAAGGAATTAGGATCGTCTTAATTTCATCACTACATTTCTTTCCCAAAAAACGAAGCGACTGAATCTTGGAAACAGAAGAAGAAGAAGAAGCCTCTTCAGATATTTCTTCTTCCATTTAATACGAAACACCCGTGAGCAGAAACCATCAAGAATCATCATAATTTGAAGTCCCAGAAGCAGAAGAAAAGAGAATTATTAAAACAATAATGTAAATTTCTTTATTGAATTAATATTACTAAAAATCTCAAATTTATAATAAATTTACTCCAAATTAATTTTATGACCACCAAAAAAATCCCAAACTGGTACATCTTTAACGAATCATAAATTAATTTTTTTGATTATAGAAAATCTCAAATTAATACATTTGTATCAAATTTATTATTTTCTTAATTTTTTAAAATCGGATTAATATAATGAAAAACTACAATATATCTTTAAATTGGTGTATTGGCAAATTATTATGTATCATCCAACTCAGTAATTTGAAAGTGAAATTTAATGAAAATTAACGGAATGGTAAATTTGTCGCATGTATAGGATTATTGATGGCCAAGTTTGGACTACGTAACTGTATTAAGTTGGGGTTTTTGATGGCAATCGCCCATTAATTTTTGGAAAACAGTGAAATGGACAACGCTGATGATGGCACGTGGTTTCGCATTTAGTTTTTATAAATATATAATGCATGTTATATAAATCAAGAATCAGCACAGAGAAAAGAAGGGAACTTTCATTATGAATCGATTCGAACCACAGTCTCGATTCTCTACCTGTCTGCTTCCTCAATGATGATTTCCTCGGAACGGAGCGACCGAATCTTCGGAAACGAAAAAGGAGAAAAAAAGAAAAAGCAGTCTGTTTTCTTCCACATCTCTCACTCCACAAAATGACCTTCAGAGCCATCAAGCATCATCGGTGCTGTAGCTACTTGAAGAATCATACGATGCTAAAGAGAAAGAGAAAAACGAAGGATTCAAACGCTGCTGAAGTGGGCAACGAACATGAAGATACCATTTCTCTCTTTGAGTTCCTCCCAAAAACAAGAAATGAAAATGAACTCGTGGAATTTTATGGCGTGACGATGTGTTTATTGATCTCTTTCTTCCCTTTCTGGGGTTATTGTTGTTTTCCTGTTGGTGATTTTGTGGGAGTTTTAACTGAGCAGAGATAAGTACGGAGACTAGAAAGATCCGGCCGGCGCATTATGTATTAAAGATCGAGTCTTTCTCTCTATTATCCAAGAACGACATCACCATGTATGAGACAAACGATTTCGAAGTTGGTGACCAGTAGTGTTATATCTACAACCTATCTGCGCATGCACAAATTTTTGGGTTACTCCCTGCTCGCTGTCTTCTAGGTTTTATTGTTTTTCTACGTCGACAGGGAAGATTATGATGTATATATCGTCATAAAAAAGGCTTGAGGGTGTCTTTTAGGTTGTATGGTTCTTTCTGATTGAATCGACATTTTAGGAGGTTCAGATGAATCTCATGTATGTGGGTATCCAAGTAAAGATGTGGTTAAGGTGAGTTGTTTCATGTGCTTTTTGGTAACTACACGAATGCCAATTATGCATAGCGATATGGTCCTTAATTGAAAGAAACAAATGCTCCAAGGTGAGGATAGAAAGTTTGCTCAAAGGTCTCAAAAGTGAGGATCTTTTAATGGGCAAATCAATCGCTATTCAGCTGGCAACGGAAATGCTTCATGGATATATGTTATCTAAATCTGATGTTTTGTCGTTGTGTAGGAGATTGATTTTCTATCCTAGTGGAGACGAGCAAGAAGGGGGAAGATCCCGTGTCCTTAAATCAGGCTGTTTCTGAGGCCAATCCTCCGAAAGTTGGCTGGGAGATAAATGTAACTGTCAGGTTCTTTGTGTTCGATCAAATTCGTGATGAATACCTGGCAAAAGAAGGTACGTTTGTTCCCTAAATTTTTTTAAGAAAAAGTGATATACACCTGTGGTTGCTTGGAGAACTCTCCCTTTATACCTTTCGGGGGAAAAACAGGAGGTTTCATGCAATGAAGTCCAAATGGGGGTATTCCAAGATTTACGCCGCTAAAAGCTTTCATCAATCCGTCAGATGGCTAACTTGTTGATGACAGTCTGTGTTTTCGGAGTGGAGGTTTTTGTCGTCAAAAGTTGAGCTCTGATGGAATGCTTGACGCTAAAAGCGAGTCCGAAGTCTGGTAATCATGAATGGAAGATATCAAACTTCTGTAGTTTGGTGAATGATTACTACTCTGAAGTATTCACTGCAGGGAATCACAACTGGTAGCTCTTATATTATGAATGATAACTTCGTCTGCTCGTACCTTTCTCTCTGCGTTTCCAAGCATTTTCATTCACTTGAGTTTCTTCATCTGTTCAGGAAGGTGTAGCTATATCTGAGGGGTGATTCAAGAGAGAGGAACGAAAGCCTTTTAATATATCTTTCTTTGGCCGATTCAGGGAAACTTGATCTTGGGCAGAAGGTTGACGCAAGCTTCACCATACGGTTGAGAGGCAAAGATGGCACAGTCTATACAGAGCTGACGACTATAAGTAATTCTCTCAACTAAAATTGGTGGACTAACTCAATACAGTACCTAGAAAAGCTGCTGTTTGGGTTGGAGATACTAAGTCCGATTCCTTTGAGCGTTGGCCTCATTATCCGAAATCAGGCCAATCTTTCATGTTCCTGATTCCACAAATTCTTCGCAGGTACTTCCATACATTTGTCTTAACGTGGCTATCAATGTTCGCTTCGCAGATTCGCATTGGTTTTGGTCTTGTTTTGCGTTCCTGGATAGGGTTCATGATTTCCTTGTGGATGATCACTGTATCATTAAGGCCAAAGTCAGTGTCCTCGGCACAGCTACTCAACTGCCCGGTAATTGGGTTTGAGCTCATGATAAGGCGGTTCCTACCGTTGTTTCATCCGCGTAGTGCTAATAGTTTTAAGCAAGCAAAACTTGTCGTACTGCTCTTTCGCTACTAGTTGATCCATGCTTTGCTCTTTCTCAATGCATGAGTTCCTCTAGCATAGACGAATTGTCAATACTATACTCTCCTACTTGCACGAGTTCACGAAATCAACAGCCAATTCCGACTTTAGAAAAATTTTCCTGTAAAGCGACTCCCAATTGCCGCATGCTTCGCATCTGATTACAAACAACCATCTGGGGCCACATCAAGACTAACCATTTTGAAATGGTGGCTACCTGCACTGTGGGTCACACATCTTTTAAAGTTTGTGACCTCTGTGACTTATTAACTAAGTATACCGATATGCGACACGACATAACATGTCGATACGTCATTTATAAAAAAAAATAGAAAAAATAGAAAATTCTAACACGTTGGGTTGATTTTATATATACATGATAAATTATCCTTTAGAATGAATTTTCATAAAAAAAAAAATATTAATCCACCGTATGTTAATACAATTTATTGTTTCAATTTGACAAATTCAACTACATTCCAACAATCCATTAAACTTATTAAAGCATGTCAAAACAGAAAAGAAAAAATCAACTTGGGGTGTGATTTGTGTGTTATAGAAAGTAAGAGTCGGAAGGGAAGAGAAGAGAAGAATAGAATTTTCTTCTTTCCTCTTTATTATTTTTTATTTTCTTACATATTTATATTTTAACCCATCGTTTATTAAAAATATTTAAAATTGACTCCATACATATCGGAATCACACGTTGGAATTCCGAACTTGCATATTGAAATACCTAACTTGTGTGTTAGAAAGTATAAGGAGAGTTGGCTAGATGTCGAATTTTCCGACATGTGTTGACCGAGTGATGGAGAGTGTTGGATATGTATCGGAGTATCCAACATGACATGAAAATTCTCGAAGTGTCAGTACTTCCTAGCCGGTGTTTCCTTGCTTGTTGCCCTTGCTGACGAAGAGTAATGTTGAGTTTCTCTTAGAAAACAAGACTTAATCTTTTTGTTTTTTGGCCGGTTAACAGACACAGCATTTGCACGAGGAGAAAATATTAAGTGGCTGGAGACTGTCACATTAGCTCCACATCAGCTGTAGACATAGATGTTTTAGTTGTAGCCACTCAAATTTGACTCATGGCCACAAACGTGGAATTAAATAGAAAAAAAAAAGGGGGTCAAATATCTATTCAGCCTCAGCCATGGGAGAACTTCGTTCGAGTTGCAGTACTTCCCCCTCGTTGTGGCCACCAGGGGAGTCGCCGGCACTGCTCCTGCGCGTCTTGGCCGAGCTGTCCCTTCTGGCACCGATGAAGGCCATGGGCGGGCGACTCGACGCTGGAATGCCTTCTGCCATGGAAGACCAGATCTTCAGATCTGGAGAGTGACGTCTACAAAGTGATGATGGCCATGGGCGAGCGACACTATACCCTAACACGATTCCAGAACTGGAGGTGACTGGAGAAGCAGAAAAAAATGGAGCCAGAGGTAGTTCGGGCCGGCCACCAGCAACGCTGGAAAGGGTCCTCCATCATTCATGGCTTAGATGGGTTCTCTGCCCTCGTTTTTTTAGCCACAAGCTTCCAATCTTGAGCTAGATTGTTGAAGTCTTGACCCTGTTATTCATGCCGTTAGCGACTCTAATCGACATGTCAAACGGTATTTTGTCGACGATACCTGCGCATTCAGGGTGGAGGTTTTTGTCATTAGGTGTCGAGGCATCGGCGAATGGTTGGCATTGAAAGAGAGCAGCAAATCATCCACGCATCGCAACAAAAGCATTGTCGATATTTCTTTATTTAGTAGATTAAGCTTCTAAGCAGAAACTTGACACGAGAGTTCACCTTTCAGCACACATTATCAGGCTACATGTAACTTTCTTATCTTACCATCACGCGAAAACAACAGATACATGCATTTGCATGACGTGTTAAAGAACTTTGACATGGACTACTTAATCAGCATTTTTCTCTTTCGATTTGTTAGCTTATGTTGCACACTTCTCGGGAAACACTCAGCCCAGATTTGGCTGTGAAGGCCCTATGCAAGAGCATTGCGACTTTGCCAGTCACGAACAATGCCACAAAGGCCCTTGCCAACCTCGCCCTCAGCCGTGGGCGATGCTGCCCCACTTAGATTGGGTGAGGGTTTCGGGGTTGGCAAGGGTCGCTGATGACCCTTGCTGGCTCTAAATAGAGTGAAAAAAAAAAAAAGCTAAAAAAAAAAAGTAAAAAGGTGAAACCCTCGCCTAGGGCCTTCGCAGTCAAGGGCAAGGCTAGCGAGGGCTGCCTTTGCGGCCCTTAGAAATCCGGAAGACCAAAAAAACGCAGCCTTCGTTTACTCTTTCTACGCTCAGAGCCCGGTCCGAGCAGGAGCAGGACCTTACCTTTCCCTCCCCACCACTCCACCTCTCACATGGCACGCCAGCACTCGATCCCCATCCACTGGGCCTCCTCCTCCCTGCTCCTCCTGTCGGCTTAAAAGGCCCCCAGCCCAATTCTCTCCCCACGCCCACCTTCTTCGGCCGTTCCCCCTCGATTTTCATCCTCGGACCACAAACACATTAACAATAAAAAAAGAAAAAAGAAAAAGAAAAAGAAGAAGCTTCCTTTCATTCGGATACGTCCATAAACATTTTCGAATGATCCGTCAATGTCCAAGGCGATGATATATTTTGATTCCTCAACATTTTCCCGAAACTGGTTTTCATCATCTGACCAAATTAGATTGTGATTTTCCCGAAACTAATTTTCATCATCTGATTTTATTTTTCATTTTCTAGAAATAAGGACCGGCATACTTAGGTAAAAATCAAATAGAGTCCTCAATCAAGTGAGTATTGTCCTAAAGTTACGATACTTCTACTGTTCTTTTGCCCTGATTCACTATCCCAATAGATACAAAAGTAGAAATAGAGATGGTCATGTGTCTATATGTCCGGCAATTTCCGAGACCAATCCTTTGAACGTCGGCTCAGACTTGAATGCACTTGTTAGGTTCTCTGTGTTTGATCATATTCGCAATATATTTTAAACAAGCTAACGATCCTCACATTAATTTCGAGGAAAAAGTTAAATGCAACTTTGGTTTTTAGAAAAGTTATACTTATGATATTACGGGATCACCAGGAGGTCACGTGCGACGTGGTCCAAGTGGGGGTATTCCAAGATTTGTGCCTCTAGAAATTTTTGAGGATCAGTCGATTACCTTATTGACGACCTCTGCATTTTTGGAGTGGAGGTTGTTGTCATCAAGGACTCGGGCATAGGTGAATGTCTACGACTCAAAAAGGGTACATCCTCACGGACACATGAATGGAAGGTGTCCTGCCATTCGGAAATATTTTTTTGCTGGAGATCAGGAATGGTAACGTAAATTTCTTAAATCTGTTAAATTTCAGAAATGGTGTCTGCTTGATTTTTCTGCTTTGTAGGATCTTCAATATGCAACTATTCATCTGTTCAGGGAGGTGCAGCTCTATCCAAGGGGTGATTTGAGAGAAAGGAAATGAGGGCCCAAAAAGTATTATCATGACAAATTTGGAATTAAGTCCCAGTTCTACAAAGGTCTTCGCTCAGTCGTTCCTCGTGTAGTTTGTATCGATTAATGTGGCCAAATGTTCACTTTGCAGGTTCACAATGGTTCAGTAGTTCAAGCTCTTCACGGGGGAGGTCTCATTTTATTCTGTTGGAAAGCATTCTGAGACTTCCTAGTCAATGATAAATAGACTGTTGAGGCCGAAGTCACTGTCCTAGGCGGTGCTGGTAAGCATGACAAATGCGATGCGAATTCATGATCAGACAATTTTTACCGTGATTTCCTCTGCGTCCTATGCTAATAGTTTTAAGACAGTAAGCTTGTGGAATTGTTCTTTTGCAACTAGTTGATGTTTCTCTCTTTTGATCTATACACAGTAAGTTTTTGATCCTATTCTCCTGTCTGTTCATGTTTGCTACTATTAGCCGACCACAGTAAGAACTAAATTCCAGCAATGGAATGTCCTGATGCATATTGCTTTTGCGGCATCCTTTGTTGCCACATACGTCGTATTGGTTGACAGAAAATTAATTGTACTCATACGAGACCAATATTCCAAAAAAAGTTGCAGTCCATGTCATAAAAAAACAAATGTCATGGTGCCACATTTTTTTCGAAGGATCACATTACCACAAATTTAAAAATCACACCCTTGAAGTCCTAAAAAAAAAATGCTATACTATTTGGCCTTAAAATTGCCCCGTTAAATATTTCATGAACTGTAAATAAGTCATATTATGAGCAATTTGTCCTCTCAAAAAAAAGAAATAAAAAATTCTAAATTATACTTGCTGAAGATAAGCGACACTTTGCTTTTTATCGGACTTTTGAGGTTTTTATTTCTAAAAAAAAAATATACTTGATTTCTTTGTAATCGTTCATCATATGTGCCCTCCTAAGAGAAAATTATGAATACGTCCGATCCCCAATTTTGACTCGGTAAAGTTGCAAAACTTGAAAAGGCTCCCTTAGAAAATGTCATATCTTTAACTATAAGTATCAATTTAATTTTTTTTTTTGGGATAATCGCTTAAAATTCTTTGTAAAGTTTGAACTTTAGCAATTTTTCAGGATAGACCATTAAAAAGTAAAGATTATCTCTCTTAACTTTGACACTTATGGATTGGGGCTCCTGAACTTTAATTTTTATTTTAGTCGCTGAATTTTTCTATTTGCATAGTAATTAATGATGAGAAAACCTGTATGACATGATTAATAAAATTGAAAAGAAAAATAGAGAGGGATGCATTGTCAATGGAGCTAAAAAAAAAAATCAACAAAATTATTTTGATAACAATTTTAACCAAAAATTAATTTCCAGAATAGAAATATATTTTCTATTTCTATTCTTGAATGAGTTTTAAAGCAAAAATATATGTTTGATAATGACATAAAATATTCTATTCCCATAAAAGAAATTCGTTTAATAACAACAAAAAGTTTCTCCCTTTCGGGTGGTGGCAAACAATGGCAGCTGCGACTGGCTAGTTGCAAGGACAAGCAATAAAGAGAATTTTTATTTTTCATTTTTGTTCTAGAAATAGAGAAGTTGAAAATTTTTACATCTTATTTTTGTTCCAAACCTATATTTATAGTAAAAATTTGTTCTAGAAATAGAAAAATAAAATTATTTTGCCATACGGACTTCTATTCAAACAAATTTGGATGAGAAAAATAGTTCTTGAATATAAATAGAATAGTTATTATGCGTATCTTTAATAATTATGAAAATAAATTAGCAAATGCAATTAAAATCGAAGTTCACGAGGCGATTTCAAAATTTTAGAAAGATTGTGCAATAATGCCTAAAATCGGTGAAGTAATCCGTAACTTTTCAAAAAGTCGCGATTACGATCCAATAATGGTAAAGTTAGGAGATTTTGAGCGATCAACTTTCCTTTTTTCTCCTCTCTGGCGGTAATGGAGTGATGATGTATTTTCGACTGAATCTTGAGAAACCAAAAAGGAAAAAAAAGGCAGTCTTTTTTCTTCCATATCTCTCACACCACCGAAGACCTTCAGAGCCATCAAGCATCATCTGTGCTGTAGCTACACGAAGAATCATACAATGCCAAAGAGAAAGACAGAAGCAACGGATTCAAATGCTGCTGAAGTTGGCGACGAACATGATGGTACAGTTTACTCCTTCGAGTTTCTCCCAAAAACAATAAATGATAATGAACAAGTGGAATTTTTTGTCGTGACGATGTGTCTATTGATCTTCTTTAATTGATCTCTTTTTTTTTCCCTTTCTGGGATTATTCTTCTCTCACTGTTTGTGAATTTTGGGGGGTTCTAACTGAGCAGAGATAACTACGGAGATTAGAGAGATCTCGCCGGCTCATTATGTGCTCAAGATCGAGTCTTTCTCTCTACTGTCAAAGAGCGGCATCAGCATGTATAAGACAAAAGAATTCCAAGTTGGTGACCAGAAGTGGTATATCTACAATTTCCCTTTGCAAGCACAAATTTTTGTGTTACTCCACGCTTGCTGTCTTCTTGGTTTTATTGTTTCTTAACATTGACGGTGAAGATTATGGTGTATATATTTTCATAAAAAAAAAAGGCTTGAGGATGTCTTTTAGGTTTTATTGTTCTTTCTGATTGAATCGACATTTTAGGAGGCTCAGATGAATCTCGTGTATGTGGGTTACCAAGTAAAGATGTGGTTAAGATGTGTTGTTTCATGCGCTTTTTGGTGACTACACGATTGCTAATCATGCATAGCGATGCGGTCCTTCATCGCCAATCGTGTTCAGTGAGGATGGAAACTTCGCTCAATGGTCTCAAAATTGAAGATCATATAATGGGAAATCTGTCGATATTCAGCTAACAACGGAAACTCTTCATGGGTATAAGTTTCTTTAATCTGATTTTCTGTGATTGTGTAGGAGATTGATTCTCTATCCCAATGGAGACAAGAGCATGAAGGGAGAAGATCACGTGTCCCTATATCTGGCTGTTTCTGGGGCCAATCCCCTTAAATTTGGCTGGGAGATAAATGCAACTGTTAGGTTCTTCGTGTTCGATCAAATTCGTGACGAATACTTAGCAAAAGAAGGTACATTTTTTTCCCCAAATTTCTTAAAGAAAAAGCGATTTACACCTTTGGTAGTTTGGAGAACTCTCGCTTTATATGTTGCAGGGAAAAATATGAGGTTCCATGCAATGAAGTCAAAATGGGGAATGCCACGATTTATGCCGCTAAAAACTTTCATCGATCCGTCAAACGGCTACCTTGTTGATGACACATGTTTTTTCGGAGTGGAGGTTTTTGTTGTAAAAAATTTAGGTCAGGGTGAATGCTTGACGCTAAAGGCGAGTCCAGATTCTGTTAGTCACGAATGGCAGATATCAAAGTTCTCTACTTTGGTGTATGATTGCTTCTCTGAAATATTCACTGCAGGGAAACTCAAGTGGTAGCTCTTATATCACCCCTAGCCTTTTTTTCGTTGCTCTTGCATATTCCTTTTTTTTTTTTTTTTTTTTTCTGATTTGTTATCATCGCTTGGTTGCGTTTCGTTTGCTCAGGAGGTTACGTCTGTATCCAACGGGTGACACGTACAACAGGCACAAAAACCTTTCGATATATCTTTGTTTGGTAAATTCAAGTTGTAAGAAAGTCAAAGTCACTTTTACCATTCGGTTAAAAGGGAAAGCTGGCAGGACGCACCAGAAGACGACAGTAGGTAACCGCCGATCTAAACTGAATGGCGATCACAAAATCTTTAGCTAAGTAATTATATCAAAATGAACGAAAAGATAACTGGAGTATAATTATTATGAAACATGTCATTGTTCTTATCCCACTTTCTCGCTGAGGCATAATCACACTATATACCAAGTATTTAATCTGATTTATTTGGTTTTCCACCATTGTTCTCGAGTTTAAGATTAAGACAGCTAATTCTTCTTTTGCAGGTTCTTCTTGGTTCAGTGATGGATATAAAGAGTATGGTTGGACCTCCTTCTTGCCGCTGAACACTGTTCAAGAATACTTGGTTGGTGATGTGTGTGTCGTGGAGGCTGAAGTGAAAGTTCTTGGCATAGTGAGTAAACTGCCATGATTAACTGCCGAGTTCATGATCAATCACTGACTAATGTTTCTTCCGTAGCTGGAACATTTTTTTTTTTTAATTATCTTGGGTTAGGACCTCCCTTGTTGGATAACTTTTGGGTTACTAGTTTTTTTTTATAGTTTGTTCACCAGATGTTCGGGATCCTCTTTTGACTAGAAAGGCAAGGTGGGCAATACATCTGCAAACTCTTTTGTCTGCCTCACCTCTCAAAGATGAAGATTGCGATTGCCATGATTATATATGTCTATGCTTCTTGCGTCGTGTTGCAGTCAAAACATAAGTTGCTTAACCGTTTTGCCTGTATGTTTCTTTTTTTGCTTTCCTCTTCGGATACAAAGCCCGAAAGTGGGTGTCACTTATAGAATCAAAATGACTGACTGAGTCTTCATTACTGCATTTGCGTATCTGGAATTCAAGAAGTTAGAGCTTATACGGTCGACAAGGAAAAATCATTAGATACTAAAGTTTGTAAACGAGAGTCTAGATCTTGACCAAAACCAAAAAAGGGAATCTGAATAGTTTGAGCAAATTCAACTGCTCAACGAGAAGAGTTCAGTGAGATGTTTTAAGCTCTTAGGTGATGCTGGCGATGTTTTTTTCGGGATATACAAGTGCTTTATTTGATGTCTTACATTTTGTGGGACGGATTGAAAGAGTTCTGTTCATTCAATTAAGGCGTGAATACATAACTTTATTCACCATTTTGATCAGCCTCAATCATCCCATTTTGATTAACCAAATGGAGCCTTATGGCGTGACCTATGGGTCTCTTTGTATTTTTGGATAGGCTGACTAAGGTGTTGGGCAATGTCGCAATCAGAGAATATTTGAAATAGTGTTCGATTTTTAAATGTAAAATATTGAAAAAGTACCTTATGGCACTTGTTAAGCCTTATTAAAATTTTCTGACCAAAAAAAAAAAAAAGCCTTATTAAAATTTTAATTTGAAATTTAAAATTTCAATGGAGCGTTCTGAGATTTATGACGTTAGCGACTTTCACTGACCCGTCCAATGGATACCTCGTCGACGACACCTGTGTTTTTGGAGCGGAGATTCTCGTCATCAAGAATTCGGGCTTGGGCGAATGTTTGACACCAATAGAGGGTACATCATATACACAGGAATGGAAGATATCAAAATTCTCGACTTTGGCGTATGAGTGCTGCCGTTCTGAATCAATTTTCGCTGGAGATCATAAATGTTTGACTTGATTCTTGACTATTAAAATTCCATTCGAATGTCAACTTCGTATCTGCTCATACCTTTCTCTCCGCGTTTCCAAGTGTTCTCGTTGGTTAAGTTTCTTCATCTGTTCAGGGAGGTGCGCCTCCTTCCCGGGGGTGAATCGGCAGAGAGGAACAAAAGCCTCTTAATACATCTTGCTTTGGCCAATTCAGGGACACTCGATCTTCGGCAGAAAGTCAACGCAAGCTTCACCATTCGGTTGAGACTCAAAGATGACACTGTTCATGCGGAGCAGACGGCTAAAAGTAATTCTCTCGGCTAATATAGGTGTACTAACTCAATACAATCTCTAGAAAAGATGTTTGGGTTGGAGATACTAAATCCGATTCCTCTGGGGGTTGGCATTATTATCCGAAATCAGGGCGATCTTTCAAGGTCCTGATTCCTCAAATTCTTCTCTCGGTACTTCCATTCATTTGTCTTAAGGAGCTATCAATGTTCTGCTTTGCAGATTCGCCTTGGTTCAGTCATTTGAGTCCTTCGTGGGGTTGGCCTCGCTATGCGTCGCTGGAAAGGGTTCAAGATTACCTTGTGGACAATGAATGTGTCGTTGAGGCTGAAGTCACCATCCTTGGCACAGCTAGACAACTGCCCCGGTTACTGGGTTCGAGCTCATGATAAGGCGATCCCTCCTATTGTTTCCTCCGCGTACTAGTTGATCGGTGTTTTCCTCTGTGTTAATTCTTGGGTTCCTCTTAACATATATATGAATTGTCGATCCTACTCTCCCTACTTGCTCATGTCCAACAAAACCGATAGCCGAATCCGACTTCCGGAAGATTTTCTGTGAAGCAACTCCCAGTTGCAGCTCCCTTTCGCGGTGTCCTTTTGCCGTCACATGCTTTGCATCTGATTATGAACAATTATCTCAAGCGGCATCAAGACTAGTTTTTTCAAAATGAATGCTGGCTCCGCTGGGGTCACACATCTTCAGGAGTTCTTCATCTGTTACTCAGGCCTAAGAGCTGATAAAGAGTAATCTAGAGTTTCTCTTACAAAAACAAGATTTTTATCATTTTTATTCCGTGTGGACACTGAAAGTTGCTTTACTAATTAGAAGCTGGGGAATTGGGCAAATTCTATGGGCCGGCAAGTGTTTTATACGGGATCGGTCCCGCATTCAACCTGAATTGTTGGGAAAAAAAAAACGCGGTCCATTATAATTGTTTTGCAAAATCAGATTTTTACCCTAACTTATGGACATTAAATGAAAATTACGGATGATGAATAACGAAATTATCAGGTTGTGCGAAGTGCGAAGTGCAAAGGAAAATTATGATCAGGTTATGATCAATTAGATATCTCACTGACAGCGATAAAAATAAAATTAATGGAAATATATTACTAAAAAGGGTGAAAAGAATAAGGCTGAAAAAAATGTCTCTCTTCTATTTCAAAGTGAATACTTGACCTGTATGTCAATGATACCAAGAATTTACCGAAAAATCTCTAAAATTTTATTGTTTTCTTCGATAAAGATCCGACCCTCAATCTCCTATCTATATATTTCTTTTTTTTTTCCAACAATCTCGTAATTTATCCAAAAGAAAAATCTATAGCTGGACAAACGATTAGATTACCATTTGACTTCCACGTAATTGGTCCCTTCGAGATGTCCAAGGGTAATATGACTTTTCGTATGAAAGACAACGAAAGAGGCCTTGTCCGCAAAAAAAATATCTTCTTTATCTGCGAAGTATATCCACTTGATCTGACGCCAGCTCAGTGCACACTCGCCGTGTTCTGCATCCATCTGCATTCTCGCTTACCCAGTTCCATGGCCGGACACTTGAGTCCCTGTTCTTCATCATCTTCTTCTTCTTCTTGTTCTTCTTCTTCCTCAATGTCCTTCTCACACCCTTCTTCATTCGAGCTCCACAGAAGTCTGGATAAGCTTCTTGTCTTGCCGAGGAAAACGCAGGGGCCTTCATGGGTTCCGCGGATTCGGTCAAGAAATAGCTCGAGGAAGAGTTTCCAGCTCAAATCCTCCAATGGGCATTCGCTGAGCTCTGTTTCTTTGCACGACGGTGAGCGCTTGAACCCTCTGGAGGCTGAGCATTTTCAGCGATTCGTCGAGTGAAGTTGCAATCTTTTTGGTCGTTTTTGGAGTATGGTTTTGCAGGAAGCTCTCTTGCGAAAGAACACTTCAAACCTAATGCGCAGGATAGTTTGTCTCCTGTTAATTCAGAATCAGCGAAGTCTGATTTAACTTATAGCATTACCGTCGTTGGAGCTTCTGGGGACCTTGCGAAAAAGAAGATTTTTCCGGCCATCTTCGCGCTCTTCTATGAGGATTGTCTACCGAAGGTCTTGATCTTACGTTCTTGAATTGTTCTAGTACAAGGTAGATCCATGTAGTTTTGTCAGGTATGCAGCAATGTCTGATGTAAATATTGTATTGGGTTGCTGCAGAATTTCACGGTGTTTGGTTACGCCCGGACTAAAATGACTGACGAGGAGTTGAGGACGATGATTAGCAAAACACTGACTTGTAGAATCGATAAGAGGTACTTTTTGTGTTGTTTTTATGATGGGATGCGGAATTTATTTGCTTTTTACTTTGTTTTTCTTTATCTATTTAAATGTGGATTTTTGCAGGGAAAATTGTGAAGATAAAATGAATCAGTTCCTGAAGAGATGCTTTTACCATTCCGGTCAGTATAATTCGGAGGAGAACTTCAGAGAATTGGACATTAAGCTAAAAGAGAAGGAGGTGATGGTTCCCTGTTCCAGTCTAAATGTTGTGGATTCTAGTTGTGGTACTTCTTTTCCTGTTCTGATTAGCCGATTTGTAGGGTTGCTAATTATCTTAAATCGGGTTTGCAATTTTGCATATTATGAAAAACAAATGCATATACGACACATTAATTTTGGGAGACATGCTTTGTAGCTGGCAAGTGAATTTAACAGTCCTTTTTTCCTTATCATTATAATGTCTCAAATTGCTCCTTCAGGCTGGAAAATTGGCCAATAGGTTATTCTACCTATCAATACCTCCAAATATATTCGTGGATGTGGTGAGATGTGCTAGCATTAGGGCTTCTTCGACAAGTGGATGGACCAGGGTCATTGTTGAAAAGCCATTTGGCCGTGACTCAGAATCGTCTGGTGAGCTGACTAGATGTTTGAAGCAATACCTGAATGAGGATCAAATATTTAGGTACCTTCTATCAATGTGGTCGCTTTTTGTCTATTTTCGAGGGAGACCTTGATTGTAACCAGAAGTTTGACCTTGTGATTATATAGGATTGATCATTACCTGGGGAAGGAACTTGTCGAGAACCTGTCAGTTCTCCGATTTTCCAATCTGGTTTTTGAGCCATTATGGTGTCGGAACTACATTCGCAATGTGCAGCTGATATTTTCCGAAGATTTTGGTACAGAAGGACGTGGAGGGTGAGTTCCATAGATCCACTGCTGATGCTTTTTTTTTCTGGGACGTTCTCTCAAAATAAGAAGTTACTGATTCTATAACTCTCTTCTTGTCATCAGTTATTTCGACCATTATGGTATAATACGAGATATAATGCAAAATCATCTGCTGCAAATATTGGCCCTCTTTGCAATGGAGACACCTGTCAGCTTAGATGCTGAAGACATTAGGAATGAGAAGGTGCTGAGAGAGCTACTACGTTATAACCTGTTTTACTTGTTTTTTGATGTTGCTTGTATTTCACATTGCCTTTCCAGAAGATACATTCCTTTATCACATGAGTCATGAGCAAAAAGGGTGTGCCCTCTCTCATTTGGGGATTTTTGGGCTTCCATTGCAAGACTACGATTGTAAACAGCATATTTTAACAGAGTGGTTCTGGTCATTGAATAGGTGAAAGTGTTAAGGTCAATGAGACCACTACAACTGGAAGATGTAATTGTGGGCCAATACAAGGGCCACAGTAAGGGTGCGAAATCTCTTCCTGGGTATACAGATGATCCAACTGTCTCGAAGGATAGTCTCACACCGACATTTGCCGCTGCAGCTCTTTTCATAAACAATGCCAGATGGGATGGAGTTCCTTTCCTTATGAAAGCGGGCAAGGCTCTCCACACCAAGAGGTTCACAAGCTCTCTTCTCACTGCCCCGCACACTCACTCATTAGTACTTTACAATCTGAACAACCTTGAATTGCTGCTTGTGAAATTCCAGGGCAGAGATTAGAGTTCAATTCAGACATGTCCCGGGGAACCTGTACAAAAGAAACTTTGGAACTGATTTAGATAAGGCAACAAATGAGCTGGTGCTTCGTGTACAACCTGATGAAGCTATATATCTGAAGATCAACAATAAAGTTCCTGGTCTTGGAATGAGATTGGATCGCAGCGACCTCAATCTGCTTTTTAAAGCAAGGTACTGAGCCCATGAATCTGCTAGACAGCATTTCCTTTACAAACGTGTGGATGCTATGTGTATGGCCCAATTTACCGAACTGCTGTTTGATCCATTTGATCCCATCGGTGTGGATCAAATACCAGAATTCATATAGAAAACTTAGTAGGAAGCAACTATATCATTGTGTTTTCTTTTTTCAGTGTTTGCATGCTCTAGCAACATTAACTGAATGTGATTTTGCTACTAAAGAGGCAAATGAGTGATTGATGACAAGGGATAGTCAAAATGATGAGTTCAACCATGCTTTTAATTGAGTATAAAGCGGGAAAATTTATTCCTCTACATCATGCCTGAGATTTACTGTTTTAATTGACCGAGATGCTTCTGTGATGTGTAGGTATCCTAGGGAAATACCCGACGCATATGAGAGGTTACTTTTGGATGCAATAGAAGGAGAGCGTAGGTTATTCATAAGAAGCGATGAGCTCGATGCTGCTTGGGCATTATTCACTCCATTACTTAAGGAGCTTGAGGAAAAGAAGATAGTCCCCGAGCTCTACCCTTACGGTAGCAGAGGACCAGTCGGTGCGCATTATCTTGCTGCAAAGCATAATGTTCGGTGGGGGGATGTCGGCAGTGAGGACTCATGAGATGATGAGAAGCAGTCGTAAAAAATTTAAAGGTGGAACTTCTGGTTCTTTTCCCACTTTATGCTCAATTACGCAGTGTCTTTTGCATCTCCTACTCCGAAACACGCACGGAAAGAAAGCCATTTTTCTGCGATGTTCACGTGGTGAAGGGGTGGGTTTTGTCATTCCTGATGGCCAAAGGCTCGCATTGCTTCCCCTGCATGCTGGTTGTATTTATATATTGCTGTTACAATGTACACCTACATAATTCGTAAATAATTAATTTTACATGCTAATCATATCATACTTCACAACTAGGTTGCAAACTAGCGATGGCTACCGAGTTATTAGTAAGAATAGACCACAAAAAAGGTCCCCATATCTCGTCTGATAAACATGTCTTAAGGTCTTTCAAAATGAGGTAGGTCTTGTTTTTGGTGCTTGAACTTAACCAAAAAGATGGCGTGAAATGCCCATCAGAAATCATTGACCATTCGAGGATGTTTGTTCTTTGACTTAGGCGATGAAGTCACTGTACTCCGGTATACAAACTCGAATGAGGGAGAGATGTAAATGAAAGGCACCGTCTGTTTTGCGGAATATATTTTTTAATATTTGGTTTGCTTAAGAAAATGAGTTAATAAAAAATATTTTCCTAATAAATAGAAAGTATATATTAAAAATATGTATACTATATTTAAAATATATATATTTTAAAATTTAAATATATATTTTAAAATTTAAAATCATTTTCCACAATGTGATTGGGTATTAATACTGGGGCTTGAAATTTTACAGTTGTGCTTGAAACCTGGACGCTGGTTCTAGGAATCTAGGATTGAGTCTTCGGTGTTTGTACTCGGGTCCGTTGAGGCCAAGCCCATGGCCCCTGTGCTCGTGTCCGAATTAGGGGTAAGTATATTGGACCACCCAAATTGAGAACCATTCAAATCGGACCACACCGATCGGTTTGGTCCGGTTCCTAGAGGGCTCGATCTAGTTCCCGATTCCATAAAAATGGGACTAGTGATTGTCGGTGGTGATTGTCGGTCCGGTTCCTGATTTCGGAGGGGGGGAATTAAACTAGATTGGACCGACTCTTTTTTTTTTTTTTAATATTTTTTAATTTCTTAAAAATAGCAATAAACCTAACAACTCTAGTATTTTTTTTTAATTTTTAAAATTTTTTTTTTGCTAAGTTATTGGTTCCATGGGATCATATTGGACCAGACCCGACCGGTCTGATTCTTAGTCTTAGGACCGTTTTGTTTGGTCCCCGATCCCAAAAATTGGGAATTAGGGGCCGATCGCCCCTAGTTTGGATCCCCAGCAGAGCTCAGGCCCCTAGCACCTACGCCCAGGTCTATCAAGACTAGGCCCAAAGCCCGAGTGCCCCTTTCTAATGCCTCAACATTTGAACTTGGATGTACAAAGGTCAAGCTCGAGACCCAGTACTCAAGTTCAAATCCCCAACATGGAGGTCTTTTCCGTCCAAGCGATCTGCAATTTGTACTTGAATTCCTTTTGTATCTGCCTGTTCGGTTAATTCAATAGCCTTTTTTATTGCTATGCGAAATGAAACTCTATTTTTTAACTGTTCGGCTATAAATTCTGCAAGAATATTAGGGTGCCCATAAGGGTTTGTAATTCTTGTAATAGCAATGTTGAGTTTTCGGTAGTGAAGGATGATTTTTTGCGACCATAGTTGCCTAGAGTCCGATGTGTTAGAATTAATTTGATATATGTTGACGTGTACATTAGTGGTATAAAATGACAGTAATTAATTTATCGCCATTTTAGTTATAGACAAGGGATGAGATACTCCAAATTACTTCTTTAATGATTTTCAAGTTTTAAATTTACTGAATTGAGATATTTATTGTCTTTGATATTGTTCACTAATAATTTTAGTGGGTTCAAAATATTTTTCAGACTATCAATATTTAGAATGGACATTGATTTTCTTATTTAAATATTAATTTACTAGATATTTTGTGAATTTAACAAAATAACTACTTTGAAAACTCTAGTTGAGCTGTTGGCTATTTTTTAATTTGCACAGACCTCTATTCATTTTTTCACCACGTATGTTAAGCCGCGAGTCTTTAGTTTGTAAATTGAACTTAGTCTAATAATGATTTTATGCATTGCATTACCTCTTTCAACTTTACCCAATTAATGCTCTTGATAAGCTTACTCACCAAAGAAGTTCACTCTCTCATTTCATCAAAATATCTCCTTTTTAGCTACTTTTATTTGGCCCATTGTATCTTAGATCCTCTTATTAGGACCACCTGTAACATAAGGGTTTGAATACCTATCCTTTTCCTTATACTTGGCTTTTTTAATCCTAGGTGATGATTATTATAACCCTGGTTATTTGTGTCGGATAAATATCTCAAAGAATTTTTATGATTTCAAAGCTATTCTTAGTATAATGATTACTATGATTTTTGTAGATGTTCATGATTTTTGCGCATTACTATGATTTCAAAGAGTGCGATACTTCCTTTTCCTTAATCTTAAAGGCCAAATGTTAGATGAGAAAAAACAATAATCTAGAAATAGACTGAAAGCCGTGTTCTTAGCAAAGAGTGTTTCATTCTCTTACAATTTTTACAATAGAGTTTTTGTTGGCTTGTAATTGTGCGAAAGATCAAGTGTACATGAGTAATAGCAACACCTAAATCCTAATAGTGCTATATATCATTTGATAAGATTGGTTTTTGCTAGTTGTTACGTTTTTAGCATATTACTAGTGCAATGCAGCCCGACTTATGACTGTTAGTGTGAATAGTGGACGTGGGCTTGGGGATCCAAGATATTGACATTTGACATTGGATGAGTTTATTAGAACTCTCATGGCTTACAAAATCGAATCCAACGTTGAGCTAAGAAAATCCAAAGGTAAAAAGTCCATTCCATATAAAGCTAGCACTCTTCATGTAGATTTTGAAGGATCGTCCTCCAATGGCAAGCATGATGATGATAGTGACGATGAGGAAATGGCTTCGTTGATTCAAGAGCTCCCAAGATTCTTGAAGAGAAGGAAGAAATCCAAAGGGAATAATATTATGCATTCAAAGCTCAAAAAGATGAAGAAAATGTAGAAAGAAAAATTTTCGAGCAAATGAAAAGGTCATTATAGCGGTTACAATGGCTTAGAATTAGAAATAATGTCACCGGAGTTGATAAGGAGCAAAATAGCATTAATGAGCAAGTCTAATAGAAGTACATCGACATTGTTTGGGAAACTGCCACTGTCAAGGAGACGTTGCCAATGTTAGAGAGTCATTCTAAAGATCAATGGTCTAGAACCAATGATTGCTTGAGGATTTCGATGGGTGACGGTCATCCAAGGATGGATGGCTATATATTGAGTCCGAGACAAGTAGTTGGGTTGGGTGGAAACAAACAAAACAAGACGTGCTTTGAGTCTTATTCTTTGCTCTGCTTTTGTTGTTAGCTATAGTGTATTTCTGATGTCAATGTCTGTGTGGTGCTGATATTTGTAATTAGTGATAAGAGCAAGTATATAAAAGTGTTAGCAGTACATAAGTCCTGATGGTGTGATCTATTGAAAAGGCGATACTTGCTTATTGTGACTTTTTTTGAAGATTACTAGTTGATTCCAGCTTTGTTGTAGATGTTAGTGTTGAGAGTGGATGTAGGCTTAGGGATAAAGCCAAATTACTATATATTTGATTGTGAATCTTCTATCTCTTCACTACTGCATTACTTGTTCAATATCATCGCCATTTTTTAAACAGCAACACCCATAATTGATTTCTACAATCTGTTTCTAACGATGTTGAAGTTGAACTAATGATGTTACGCAAATATTTTTCGTAGTTCTCAAATAATTTGTTCACCCCTTCTAGGTTATATTGTTAGCCCCTACAATACCTAAATGGCAATCAAAACACTCAAACAATGATAACCAAGCTTACGTTGCTCAAGCACTGTCAGGGCAGCCGCTTATACCTACTCGTCAATGATGACCTTGTAGTCTCTGATACGGTTGCCTAGCTAAAGCCTTTAACTGCATCAATGATAGCATGATGAGAAGAGAACGAGGGTGTTGGGAAAATCTCAATGTTGTTTTAACGATGATAAAGGCAATCAAAGGCTACTAACATGTATTTGTTGAGCAGTCCTAGGTGATATATGCACAAGCCAAATATGCAGATAATGTTATAAACTGCACTAGTGATTCTGATATGAGGAGTGCTCTACAACTATCAAATTGCTCTACCATATCTAAGTTGAACAAGATATTGGGTATTGAAGATGTCTATAAATTGGAAGGATCTTAAGATAAGGTGAAGATTTGATTGAGCAAGAAGAAATGCATGACAGGCTATTTTGTTCCTTCAATTGCATTCAAAAAATTCAAAACATCCCAAGTTTTGTTCCCTTCGATCACGGCAATGCAAGCTTGTTGCACCTTTGTCAACATGCTGGGATTTCATTAGTTTCTTGTAGCAAACGGACTTCCATAATATTCGTAAAATACAATCAATCACACTTTGACATTAAGTTCTTTTTCTAGATTTCGATGGTGCCACCAACAATATATTTTTATCTCTAGTTTCTATTCGTTTCGGCATAAACAAACCATGCAGCAAGAAAATATTAGGCAATAATGTTAGGCTAATGCACAATCTTGTGCGTATCAATCTTGTGCAACGAAATCCTCTCGCGTTATGTTCGAGTTTCTCTCTCGCGTTATGTTCGAGTTCTTATTTCTCAACCTCCTTCTTCCGATCCTCCGCAACTCAACTTCTTCTTTTCTTCTGCTATCTTCACTTCCGTTCTCTATCAAGTTTCTCTGCTTCACCTTTTTCCTCCATAGCTCTGGGATTGTTCATTCTGAACTGTATTTCTAGTGGAATTCTGATGATTTTCTATTTGCATGTTGCCGATCCTTGACATGCAACCCTCGAACTTTTGTGTTCTGGTCTAGGTTCCTCTCCATTAATCTTCATCTCTCTTACCAACAACGCCATGACTACGGATGATAAAGATGATTCATCCCGTATCGCTTCCTTGTGTCACCGACTCGGAAGACTTTGTGCGGAACAAGAAATGGAAGCCTGGGAAGACATACAAGCCACCGACAAAATTAAAGAGTGTCGCCTCATCCTGGTTGGTAATATTTTTACTAACCCCACTATCAATTTACCTGCTTTTCAAGTTGCTATGACGAAGGCCTGGCGTGTTAATCATGTGGATATATCTTCAAGCGATGGTGGCATCTACATAATCAAATTTTGCACTGAAATAGAAAAACGAAGAGCATTAGATGGAACCCCCTGGCTGTTCTCTGGTCATCTAGTTAATTTACGACCCTGGAAACCAAATACCCTGGTACATTGTTATGATTTTTCCACCTGTCCATTCTGGGTTCATGTCATAGGTTTACCTTTGGAATGGAACACCCCACAACTTTTAAGTCGCGCAGTACAGCAACTGGGTAGTGTGAAGGAAGTCAAACATGATACATCTGGGAGAATTCGTGTCGAGATTGACCTGCAACAACCATTAAAATCAGGGAAGCTTATTCGTATTGATGGAAAACCCCTTTGGCTTGATTTTCGGTATGAGCGACTACCCCATTATTATTACTCATGTGGAAAATTAGGACATTATGCAACATCATGTAAGGACTTCCCTTATGAGGAATCTCAATTTGAGGGCCGTGAAACAATGGTGTATGGCCCTTGGTTACGAGCAGAGCTTAAACAGCACAGCCCCTATTGGGATGCCTTTTATAATCCTCTATCACATGTAGAACCAATGGAAGAAACCATACCAGAAACTCCTCCCACTATCCACCCCCCTCTTTTAGCTTTACCTCCAACAGATTCCGCTCCTGCGATCCCCACCCCTTCCTCTGTTATCCCACCTGCAACTGCTGCGATGAACCCCAAAACCACTGATTTGGTCCCTGCAGATGCAAAGTTGAAGGGTACTCAAACTTCATCCTCTGGCTTGATACATCAGAAAAAACATACATCTCCTAGATCACAGCTATGAATCGGATCTAGTAAGAAACCTAAGCGATACTCCCCTTATGAGATCCGATCAAATCCTATACCTGAGTTGGATGAATCCACTTTACTAGACACCCCTGTTATTGAGGTTGATGACCACTCTTCTTGGGCTTTGGCGGCTGGCCCTAAACAGCCCCCATAGTCAAAATGAAAATGTTAAGTTGGAATTGTCAGGGGTTGGGCACTCCCCTGACAATTCAAGCCTTACAGGCTTTGATAGCCTCTGAAAGGCCCGACCTTATGTTCTTAATGGAAATGAAAAATAAAGCTTCAGTATTGCAGCACTTACAACGTCGCTTTACTTTCTCCCACTCCTTTTTTAGGAATCCTGAAGGCTTATCTAGAGGTCTTGCAGTATTTTGGAATGACCTGTTTGACATTACGGTTCTTTCTTCGGGTCAGTATTATGTACATATGTTAGTTTTGGATACTCAGACATCAATCTCCATGCAAGTTACCTGTCTCCATGCTCCTGCTTCCTTTCTTCCTAGGCAGGATTTCTGGAATACGATCCGAATAATTCATGAATCCACTAACTTACCCTGGTTATGTATCGGGGATTTCAACGACTTCCAATACCCCTGGGAGAAGATGGGACGAAAACTAGCTAATTATCACAGAATGTCATCATTTCGGCAGCTACTTGATGATTGTGCTTTAATAGAGCTGGATAGTAAAGGTTGTGAGTTCACCTGGTCTAACAATCAGGATGGGGATGAGTTAGTGAAGGAGAAGCTCGACCACGCCTTCTGCTCTTCAGACTGGACTTTTCTATATCCATCAACCACGGTGTTTGCTTTACCATCGATTGGCTCGGATCACTCCCCGCTTGTGTTGCATACCCATTATCTGCCTGTTAAGCCACAAAAGAGATTTCACTATGAAGCTTACTGGAATCAACATACAGAATGTACTGAAATAGTACAGGCAGTATGGGAGGGAAACCACTCTTCCTTACCTTCTAAATTGCAAGCAGTATCTCACAAGTTAACTAGCTAGAGTCGCTCTTGCTTCAGTAATGCCAGGCAGCAGATTCAGCAACTAAAGCAACAGCTTAAGACCATTACAAATCAAAAATCCTATCGAAGTGGAGATAAAGAGTTAGCCACTACAATCCGTACTGAAATTCACCAACTCTGGAATCAGGAATAACAATTCTGGGCGATGCGTTCAAGACTTAACTGGTTAGCATGGGGAGACAAGAACTCAAATTTTTTTCACGCTTGTACTGTACAAAGGAGACAGAGAAATAGAATTTGTTTACTTAAGGATGACGACCAGAACTGGCATAGAGAGCCCGATCAGCTTAAAACAATGACACTGGGTTTTTTTATTCAACTGTATCACTCTGTGGGCCCCAGGGATTTTCTTCCATTCCTCTGCAAATGTCCAACAATAGTTACTTCACAAATGAATACTCATCTTATGAGTATAGTAACAGAAGAGGAGGTCTCCAATGCTACCTTTCAATTGGGTCCTTCAAAGGCCCCTGGTCCAAACGGCCTCAATGGTCTCTTTTACCGGCATCACTGGAACATCATCAAAAGACAAATAGTCAAGACTGTGCAAGACTTTTTCCAATCTGGTCATATGCCTCCTCACTTAAACCGAACGATACTAACCTTGGTCCCCAAAGTTCATCGCCCTGAACGCATTGACCAGTATCGTCCTATTAGTCTCTGTAACTTTGCATATAAGATTATTGCAAAAGTCATGGCAAACAGATTGAAATGTTGGCTCCCCAGTCTGATTAATCCAGAACAAGCAGCTTTTGTTAGTGGCCGACAGATTCAAGATAACATTATGATGGTTCAGGAAGTACTCCACCAGTTTAAAGTTAGATCTAAAACAAAACAATTCAATCTTATTCTCAAGACAGACATGCAGAAAGTCTACGATCGTGTGGAGTGGGACTTCCTCGCAGCATATTTAACACAGTTGGGCTTCACAAATCAATGGGTAAAGATGGTTATGGCATGCATCACAACGGTTTCCTATAGTATTCGCTTCAATGGAGAACAACTACCATATTTTACACCTACTAGAGGAATCCGCCAAGGAGACCCCCTCTCCCCCTACATTTTTATATTAATGGCTAATGCTTTATCAACAGTTATCAAGCAAGCAATCAATATGGGTCATTTACAGGGGATCCAATTTAACAGAACCTGCCCTAAGCTTTCCCATTTATTCTTTGCTGATGATGCAGTGTTCTTTCTCAAAGCTTCACTCTCTGAATGCCAAAATTTCACTCATCTATTGCATCAGTACTGCCATGCCACTGGTCAACTTCTTAACAGGAATAAGTCTGCCATCTTTTTCAGCCAGAATTGTCCTTTAACATTACAGGAGACTTTAAAAGGAGAACTTCGAATACCTGTGGTGCGAAGATTCGGCAAGTACCTGGGCATCCCTTCTGATTGGGGGCTTTCCAAACGTGAGATGTTCTCCTGGATTTTGGCAAAAACGAATGCAAAATTAGCTGGTTGGAAGGAAAAGTTTTTATCTAAAGGGGGTAAGGAGATTTTACTTAAGGCAGTCATACAGGCCTTACCTCAATATGCGATGTCCCTTTTTCCGCTCCCCTTGTCTCTTTGCAGATTAATGGAAAGCAAGATATCACGTTTTTGGTGGAGTAAACAGCAACATGAGTCGGGCATACACTGGATGAAATGGTCAGAGGTAAAGCAATCGAAAACAGATGGGGGAATGGGATTCAGAGATCTAACTACTTTTAATATTGCGATGATCGGAAAACAAGTGTGGCATTTTCTTCAGCAACCACATGCACTTTGGACTCAATTGTTTAACGGTTTATATTTTAAACATTCTTCTTTTCAAAATGCCACTTCAGGCTATAGACCTTCTTGGGGGTGGAAAAGCATATTAAAGGGTAGGGATGCTATCCTTCCTAAAACTCGATGGCTGGTGAAAGATGGATCCAACATCAACATCAGAACAGACTATTGGCTATCTATTGGTAAATTAGGAAGCTGTGCAGCTGCAGGGGAACCTATCAAAGTAGCTGATATTTTAGACTCTTCGTCGGCAACTTGGAAACCGGAGATTATTACAAACTATTTCAATGACCAAGTTAGTGAAGCTATCCAAAACACTCCTATCAATTCATCACTCAACTCAGATCAATTAGTATGGACAGCCACATCATTAGGAGTTTTTACAGTTAAGAGCTGCTATCACTACTTACTTTCAACACACCGAAACTTACCTGTAATGGCCTCATCTTCTTATCAGCCTCCTCATCAACTGTGGAAAAGAATCTGGCATATGAACACAGCTCCTAAAATCCGAGTCTTTCTGTGGTTGGCTTGCAAAAATGCCATAGCAACAAAAGAAAACCTATACATCAGACATCTATCTCCCAATCCCTACTGCACTCTTTGTGCACACAAAACCCCAGAAACCGTTGAACATATATTTTTCTATTGTAACTGGACTCGCAGCATATGGTCAAACGCCCAGATCAGAATACCTGTCTCTCTTACCTCAGTAAAAAGATTGGATGCCTGGTTGGCTACTCGCGCCACTCATCCTCACTCCTCCCCGACCTTTGAAGTCATTGCTAACCTGTTGTGGGAGATCTGGTGCCATCGCAACAATGCCATCTTCCGGCAGAAAGTTCCAAATCCCATCCAGGCGGTGGATAATGCAATAACCCAGTGTAGAATCTTCAACAGTCTTCAATCCCCAAAAACTAGGGTTCCAAAATCACAAGTTAGCATGGATCACCGATGGAAACCACCAGATACAGGCATAATCAAATGCAACATAGATGGGGCTTTCGTATCAGGCAATCGTCACGGAGCTATCGCTTGTATTTACCGAAATAGTAAAGGTGAACTCACTGATATGTTTACTAATACTGCACCCGCGAAGTCGGCGTTCCAAGCAGAGATCTTCGCCATGATTAGGGCTCTTCAGCATCTCATCAAGCAGGGACTGCACCTCCATCGTGTAGCGTTTGAATCCGATTGCCTCATACTGCTGGAGGTCCTTCAACAGAAGCGGCCGCAGCCCTGGGAAGAACGACACCTTTTCGCCACTCTCCACGATCTCCTCTCCTAGTGCCCTAATGTGTCGCTCAATCATGCTAGTCGAGAGGCTAACCTAGCTGCGGATTGGGCCGCCAAAGCCCATAGGGCCCAAGGCTTATCCAATAATTGGATTGTTTTCCCTCCCCCTCCTTTCCTGAATATTGTACTCAGTGATGCTCTTCTAGCTGGTTGTATTTCTCCTTTCATCTAATATATCAGTTATTTCGTCCAAAAAAAAAAAATGTTAGGCTAATGCACAATCCAAAAGCCTGTGATTGTCTGAGAGCAACAATATGATTGTCTGAGAGCAACAATATGCACAAGACGGGCCAATTCCACCTCTCTCCCTCTCAATAAGGGAGACTGTTCAAAATTCTGAACAATTTAATTTCTCTAAATGCATTACACAATAGAAAGTACATCCCTTATTAGAAACCAAAGGAGATGTTCACCGATCGTGAATTCAAAGTGAAATCATCACTAACATTATAAACAAAAAGGTTCCACACAAAGCAACCGTTGGGAACAAAAGTGGCCAGATGAGCAATCAAAGTCTTCAATTTCGATCCTCAAATTGTAGCATCTCATAGAGTTTTTTGCTGCTGTCACAACTTATGATTGGATACATTTGCCTATAATGGAGGGAATGACCTCAAACACTCCATTAACCATACAAACTCTTCTCATCTTGTCTTCTCAGAAAGACTTTTTGTGAAGGGGGCCATCATGCCGTTGCTGTATGACCTCTCGGTTTGCGATTTTTGGAATAACTGCTAACCCAAGTCTTCCATGCAAATACAGAACTATTAGCTGAATTTTTAGTCAATCAATCATTTGTCGATTCAGCCCCAAGTTTTCCCTTATGTTCCCCGGTAGCTACACATTATGGCACTGCACAAAGTCATGCTGTCATGCACCTAAATATTCATATGCATTGCCCATATTCTATGCGTTTTATTACTCGCAAAGTCATTGATTTTGATGCATTGTAGCGTGCAATGTGGAATGCTTTAACCCCCTACGCACCAAGCACGGCCTATAAAATCTGCTTCCCCGGTAGCATTGCACTGCACAATGTCAGAAAAACACATATGAGAATAAAATAGAAACCAGCCATAAACTTTGTTGGATCATCTAATTGCAATCTCTACACAAAACAAGAAAACATTTTTTTTTAAAATGTTTATCACCAAAAATGCATCTATACATCGATTAGAGATTTACAATAGAAATATGCATAAGAATAATAGAATTGCTAGGATAATAGATTTTATAAAGTGACCATAAAAGTAAAATTGCTACGTAAAACTCACTCCTGAGAGTGCCATGTGGTATATGGCTTTTGTGTATTTATCTTCTTTTAAATCTTAATAGTTGCTTAGCTAGGAAAATGAAAATAGCAACTTCTAATTTCCAATTTTCGTTCATGAAACTTGCTTAGAAAGGTTTTTTTTTTTTTTTTTAAGATGAATGATTCTCTTTTATTCACTTAATTTGTATTAGATCTTGATGGTGCCGACAACAGTGTTATTTTGTCTCCATTTTTCATTTGTTTCGGAATATATATAGAAGAAGCAGTAAGAAAATATTAAGCAATAATACAAATGCCTAATTGCTCATAGACAAACGCCTTCTATGCTTAGTTAAGACGGAGCCTCGTGTATTGCACGATAAAATGTGGTATCGCATACACAATCGCAAACGGTTTGCTCTCGTTTACTCAACTAGGCAATATGAACAGAACGGCTAAGCCCAAGGGAAAGTAGATGTGTCGTTGAATTGTCTATGGATGATTTATCTTCAACAGCTCCATTCGAGCATAATTTATCCCGACACGAAGCTTAGACTGATTGCGCAAGAAGAAATGCATGACTGGCTATTTTGTTCCTTGAATTGCGTTCAAAAGATATAAAAAAAAACATCTCAAAGTTTTGTTCCCTTTGATCCCGGCAATGCAAGCTTGGTTGCCCCTTTGTCGACATGCCGGGATTTGCGTTCAGGTACATGTCTGGTTTTTGGTTCTATTTGTACTGAGATGACGTACGAAATCCCAAATTATCACTACCTTAAGTACAAGTTTTAGAGGCTTAATTCACGTTCGGCCGGTTAACTCAGTGTGGTTACGAGCCCTGTGACTGGATCGCCACTGATGAGGACGTCAGTGCTGTAAGAGGTTTAACTCCACGTATCATGAATATTATAGCCGGAAAATTTCGTGTTTTATCCTTAGGCAAATGGGGACCTGGTTTACGGTATTGTAATGGATGCCAAGAAGGTTGAAAGAGGATCTCAAGAAGGTTGAGGCGTGCGTGCGTCCATGTTCTCAGGATTGTCCCCCCAAGGCCAGGCTCGGGATTGGCGCCCGAACTTGGGACCCAGATTGCACTCAAGACTTATTCTCAAATGTGGATTCATTATTTTCCTGCAACAAACGGATTTCCACATTATTCGCAAAATACAACCAAACATACTTTGAAATTAAGTTATTTTTCTAGGTATCGGTGGTGCCAAAGACAGTATATTTTTGTCTCTGGTCTCTGTTCGTTTCAGCATAAATAAACCAAGCAGTGGGAAAATATTAGGCAGCCATGTTAGGGCACAATCCAAACGCCTGTGATTGTCTGGGAGCAACAATCTGCACAAGACACCTCTCTCTCCCTCTCAATAAGGGAGAACGTTCAAAATTCTAAAAAATCTTAATTTTTCTGAATGCATTACACAATAGAAAGTACAATCCTCTTCAATGACCAAAGGAAAAATTTCACTAATCGTGAATTCAAAGTGAAAACAGAACTAATATTGCAAACAAAAAGGTCTCACATAGAGCAACCATCGGGTGAACGAAAGGGGCTAGATAAGCAACCAAAGTCATCAATTTTGACCCTCAAATTGCACTAATATCGGCAAAAAAAAAAAAAAAGAAGTCCCACACAGAGAAACCGTTGGGTGAACGAAAGGGGTCCGCACTTGCACTACTATCGCAAACAAAAAGGTCCCACGTAGAACAACCGTCGGGTGAACAAAAGGGCCAGATGATCAACCAAAATCTTCAATTTTGAACCTCAAACCAAACCGTTTCATAGACTTTTTTGCTGTTGTCACAACTTCTGAATGACCTAAAATCATCTATTAACCATACCGTAGCTATATGAACCCTTGGGCATGCAATTTTTGGACTGACTGTTGACCCAAGTCTTCGGTGCCAATGACCGATCTATTGGCATAATTTCCAATCAATTAATCAATTGTCGATTTGGGCCTGAAGTTTTTCCTTATGTTCCCCGGTAGCTAAAAATTCAAATGTATTGCACATATTTTGGTGTAAATCACTCGCAAAGTCATGGATGTGATGCATCTTAGCATGAGATGAGGCACGTTTATACGCCAAGGCACCAAGCATCGCCTATAAAATCTGCTTCACTCGCTCATTCTATGTTCATCAAGACAAACTTCTCTATTTGAAATAAAATGGCTCACTTGTTGTGCTTCTACATGTCCATATGTCAGAAAGATGAAGTGCGAAGAAGCAATTGTCTTCAATTTCATTGATTATGATTCTGTACATGTAATTCTGTATTTAATTACAATGAAGAGAAATAATAAAGGAAATTCTATATTTGCCTATCTTTTTCTATCCTAAAGTATATTGGAATTCCTATCAAAAGAGATTACAAAATCATATCTTCCAACACTCCCCCTCAAGCTGATGGTCTGTATATGTCCAAGACGCCTAGCTTGTGTAGAAGATATGTATGGTGTCTTTGACAAAGAGGTTTAGTAAATATATCAGCAGGCTGTTCCGAAGTCCTTATTCCTCTCGTCTCGACAATTCCTTCTTGAATCTTTTCCTGAGTAAAATGACAATCCACTTCTATATGCTTCGTCCTCTCATGTAGTACAGGATTTGCTGCAAGCTTAAGTGCCGAATCATTATCACATAAGAGTAAAGTTGGCCCTTTAATAGGAGTTCCGAAATCCAGAAGTAAACCCCTTAACCAGACTATCTCACATACAGTCTTGGCCATAGATCGGTATTCAGCTTCAGCCGATGATAAAGATACAGTAGACTGTTTCTTTGTCTTCCTTGAGAGTAGTGATTCCCCAAATTTAATGCAGAAACCAGTAATAGACCTCATACTCATGGGGCATGTGGCATAATCTGCATCGCAATAGGCTGTCATCTCCATGTTGCACTTTCGGGAAAGAAGTATTCCCAAACCTGGACAGGTCTTCAAATATCTCACAATCTTCAAGGCTGCATTCATGTGAGACTACTTCGGACTGTGCATAAAGTGACTAAGAGTCTGTACTGCATAACAAATATCTGGCCTAGTCATTGTGAGATATATCAGTTTTCCTACTAGTCTCTGATATCCTGAGGGATCTTGCAACATAGGATCATCAGAAGAAGAGGATACGCTAGTGTCATAACTAACAGAAGTCAGTTTAGCATTTTGCTCAATAGGAATGACTGATGGTCTACAACCTGATAATCCCGCTTCTGATATTATTTCCATCACAAATTTCCGCTGACTTAATGAGATGCCCTGATCTGAGCGAGCTATTTCAATTCCAAGAAAATACTTAGGTGGCCCTAAGTCTTTGATATGAAAAGTCGAATGCAGATACTTTTCAAGTCTTTTAACAGCAGAATCATCATTCCCCATGATAAGGATATCATCAACATAGATCATCAAGTAGATGGATGACATACCTCTTGTCCAGGTGAATAAGGCATAGTCATACTTGGATTGCTTGAACCCAGCAGCCAAGAGTGCACTGATGAATTTAGCATACCATTGTCGGGAGGCTTGTTTCAAGCTATAAAAAGATTTACGGAGACGACAGACCTTTGACTCCCCTTGTCTCCGTAATCCTGGTGGAAGCTCCATATATATTTCTTCATCCAGATCACCATGTAAGAAGGCATTATGAACATCCATTTGATGTAATGGCCAGTCACAAAAAGCAGCAATGGACAGAAAAGTACGAACCGTGACATCCTTTGCTACAGGAGAAAATGTTTCATGATAGTCGAAACCTTCTCGTTGAGTGCAGCCTTTTGCCACCAATTGGGCTTTGTATCTTTCCACAGAACCATCTGCTCTGTATTTTATCTTATATACTCGTTTACATCCAATAGGTTTGCGATGATCAGGCATTGACACAACATCCCAAGTGTGATTTTCTATTAATGCATGTAATTCAGATTCCATGGCCTTTTGCCAACGAGGATCATCTTTGGCTTCATTATAGCTAGAAGGTTCTTGATCTTTAGAAATACGGCTTATGCAACATAGATGTTCTAGTGACAATCTATCAAAGGAGACATAAGAAGAGATGGGGTATCGAGTACCTAATGATTTTGAAGAACCACATATATAATCTTTCGTCCAAGTTGGCGGTCGAGTGATTCGATGAGAACACCTTTGTGACACCTGGGGTGTGAATAATTCTTCAGTAGTTATTGTTTCTGAAGTATCTTCCAACAGTGCTGGTTCGTCATGTAACGATTCTTCTATATATGACTGCTCAATGGAATTTTTAGCAGGATTCGCAAGAGGTATTGTAGGCAAGACATCAACTTCTCTTGGAGAAGTAGGAATAATAAATATTCCTTTAGGTGATGAATGTTCTTCCAACAAGAATTGGCGATTTGTCTGCTCTTCTTCAGGTAAAGATGTTAATGAAAAGGGAAAAACATCTTCATGAAATACAACGTCCCTGCTGATAAAGAAATTTCCTGTAGAAGGTGCATAAAGCCTATATCCCTTTTGCAAAGTTGGATAGCCCATAAAAATGCATTGAGTAGCTCGTGGCGCCATCTTATCTCTATGGCCCACTGTAGTGACATAGCACAGACACCCAAAGACTCTAAAATGAGATAAATTCGACTTTCTTCCATATAATAACTCAAAAGGTGTCTTTCCCTTTAAGATGCGTGATGGCATGCGATTGATAAGGTATGCTACAGTAATCACACAATCTCCCCAAAACTTTTGAGGAATAGAGGCTTGAAATTTAAGCGCACGTGCCACTTCTAAAAGATGGCGATGTTTTCTCTCAACAACTCCATTCTGTTGAGGTGTGTAAACACAAGAGCTCTCATGCAATATCCCATTTATAGTGAACAAGGAAGCACATTCAGCATTAAAAATTCTTTTCCATTATCAGTACGTATCCTACGGATTGGTTTCTGAAATTGAGCTTTGGATAAGGAAAGAAATGTCTTTAAATGAGAAAAGACCTGGTTTTTGGATTGCATGAGGAAAATCCATGTGGCACGAGAGTAGTCATCCACAATTGTGAGAAAGAATTTGGAGCCATCATGATTTAAAGTATGATAAGGCCCCCAAACATTAGCATGAATAAGAGAAAAGATTTCTTCTGTTCGAGAAGTGCTATTTTGGAAAGGAGCACGTGTTTGCTTAGCCATGGGACAAATTGGACATTTAGGATAAGGAAATAACGCACTATGCCCAAAACGTTTATGATTAAGGAAATTAATGCCATTGGCAGTAGCATTACACAGAGATTTATTGAATTCAACAGGAGATAACTTTAAAAGGTGTGGAAAATCCAACCAAAAGTATAATCCATGGCTAACTCTACCAAAGCCCATCAGTGTCCCAGTCGAACGGGCCTGAAAGAAACATTTATCATAATGGAAAAGAATGTGGCATGAATTTTCTTCACAGGCTTGGGCAACTGAGATCAGATTGAAATGGAAATCGGGTACGTAAATCACGTTTTTAATAGTAATAAGAGAACTAAGCTTTACAGTCCCAGTCATTGTAACTAAGCTTTACAGTCCCAGTCATTGTAACTTTGGTAGTATTTCCATTTGGAAGTTGTACTGATATAGGAAAAGATAATTTAATAATATCTGAAAGTAAATTCCTGTCACAGACTATGTGATCACTAGCACCTGAATCAATAATCCATGCATCCTTTGAAATTGAGTTCATCAAACAATAGGATGTACTTGTGAAGCTGCCCCCTTTATCCGAGGGATCCAATTTCTTCAAAGTTTCCATCAGCTCGTTATATTTTTCATGGGTAATTGATTTTCCCATTTGCTGACCTGACACTTGAAAAACTGAGGAAAATTTCCCTTTTTCTTTTTCTCTTGGCTTTCCATGCAATTTCCAGCAATTCTCAATTGTATGGTGCGGGCGCTTACAATAATCACAGTACATCTTACCTCTTCCTTTTGGCCCATTTTTTGCATTTGAATTGGGCCTAATGTTGGATTGAAAAGCTTGGGCCGAAATAGGCCCATATTGGCCATTGGATCCTCCAAGAAACGGCCCGTGCGAGCCATCCAGCCCATTGGTGTCGGTTGATCGTGAGCCGTCCAATCCGATTAAATAGCTGCTTCGGGAGCCGTCAGATGGGCTTAAGAGAATAGAACGTGAGCCGTCGGATGGAGCAGAGATGATGCCACGTGGGCCGTCCGATCCTGTCACCCCCTGGAACGATCGCGATCCGTCCGATTGATAGTGGAAATGATCTCCACCGTCCGTGCTTCTCTTAAAAAATGATCTAGGGTTTTCGGATTCGAAGAACCCTAGATCCGCCTCTCTCCTCCCCGAGCCTCTCTGTGACGAGCGGAAATGGCTCTTCGCGGCCAGAGCAATTCCGTCTCCTCCTTTGCCGTGGTCCCCGGATCTTTGTTGGCTCTCCTCCTGTATGGCGAGTTGATAGATCCGGCCGAGACTTGGCAGAGGCTCCATGGTAAGTATATGGGATCGGAATGGCTAGTATGCTTCGTTGAGGATGAGAAGGAATCTCGTTGCTTTCTCCCTTTCTCGCATCTGCTTGTATTGTTGTTGGATATGATTGGGCCAGTCAAATTTCTCCTCGGCTGCCTCCAACTCATTCCACAGACTCGAAAGTTTGTTATATACTGTTGCGATGCTCATGTTCCCCTGTTTCAGATATGAAATTTGCTGTGTTAGGTAAATTTTTTTTACTTGATCGAGTTTTCCATACATCTCCCTTATGCTTTCCACATTTTCTTCGGATCCTCCATCAGGGGAAGCCCGGCCGTGACCTCAGGCGCGATGCAGTTTCCAATCCAGGTTCTTACCAGTTGGCTGCATCTCCTCCAGATTCGTGCCATTCTCTCGTCGGACGGAATCGGGAACGATCCGTCGATGAAAACTTCCTTGTATTTTGTTATGAGTGCCTACCGGAATTCGGGTGACCAACTTGAATAATTATTTTCTCCTATCAATTGCCGACTTATGATCTTTAGTTCTGGGCCATTGCCGTTTCTTGTATACAATGGATCGCCAGGTTCCGGCCGGCCACTGGTATTAAGAAACTGATATAGGAAGAATCCTGGTGCAGGAGTCGGGAAGGGATTTGTTCCCTGACCTGAACCCCTGAGGCTGAATCCATAATCCGCATTTTGGAATCCCTGACTTGGTACAGTTGCTCCGCCTGTCTACTCCGGGCTGATGCTAGGGTTTGTCCCGTCATTGGTTGGTGGACCTACTTCAGCCCGCGCGCTGCTATGGTAGCCAAGCAATGATGCGTTGGGGATAGGCCTAGGATACCATGGATATGGCATCCATTGGTAAGGGTGACCTGCGAATGGTTGCCCTAAAATTGCCTGAGCCTGATGTTGCCACGCCACGTGCGGAGGTTGGCCCTGGATTTGTTGTTGCTGTTCTGATGTAGGGACTATAGTGGCTGGATCTCGGTATTCCAAGGCTCGTGTTGAAGCATTTGATGCAGATTCATCGACGGGAGGTGAGGTAAGATCTGGAGGTGTTGACATGTTGGAAAAGAAATTGATTCCTCTGTTATCTCCTCTTATGCAGATATAGTTCCTTCGGTCAATCAAGGATTTTGATTCCTTTGGCAATACTGTTCTAAAAATCGAGGCTAATGTATGAGGCAATCGGAAGCGGAAGCAAATCAGTTTAGAACCGGAATGGCTCTGATACCATGTCAGAAAGATGAAGTGCGAAGAAGCAATTGTCTTCAATTTCATTGATTATGATTCTGTACATGTAATTCTGTATTTAATTACAATGAAGAGAAATAATAAAGGAAATTCTATATTTGCCTATCTTTTTCTATCCTAAAGTATATTAGAATTCCTATCAAAAGAGATTATAATTCCTATCAAAAGAGATTACAAAATAATATCTTCCAACACCATACACTTGCTTCTCTTGTACTTGTCGTCTCAGCTAATTGGCGCACACAATTTCTCTTGTTTTGTAAAACCTCTGTGTCTCAAGAACGAAATGTCTGCATTGCTGCAGTTTAAAGAGAGATACAAAATCGCCAACGTTTTGGTTGATCCTCTTGCTCATCCCAAGACTCTATCCTGGAAAAACAGTCACGATTGCTGCTCTTGGAATGGAATCAAGTGCGACGAGAACACAGGCCATGTAACTGTTCTCGACCTGGGAAGTAGTTTTCTCTATGGCTCTATTGACAATAACAGTGCCCTCTTCCAACTTGCTCGTCTTGAAAAGCCCAAGTCTTTAAAAGCCCAATCTCAGTAACAATCACTTCAAGCACTCTCAAATACCATCCCGAATTGGAGATCTATCGATTTTGACTCATCTTGATGTCTCTTTTTCCGTTTTTTTCTGGTCCGGTCCCATCAGAAATTTTCAAGCTGAAGAGGTTGGTGTACCTTGACCTGTGTTGCAATCTGGATCCATATAATTCTACAAGTTTGTTGGAAATGAAAACGCCGGGCCTGAGAAGCCTAGCTCAAAATCTGACCAACTTGGAAGTACTTCTGCTAGGTGCCGTCAACATGTCGTCCGGAGTGCCCAACACTTTGGCGAATCTGTCTTCCCTCAGATGGCTGAATATGGATGTGTGCGACCCGCACGGTTTATTTCCATCTGCCATTTTTCATTTACCAAAGCTACGACTCCTTGGGGTGGGTTACAATGAAGTTCTCACAGGTCAAATGCCTGACTTTAACTCGAGTGGTCCTCTTGAAGAGTTGCGACTGCCGGCCACAAACTTTTCCGGGGAGATACCCGCTTCAATTGGTAATCTCCGTTCCTTGCAAATATTGACTCTAATGTCCTAAACGTGTAATTTGATAGGGTCGCTACCCACATCAATCGGAAACCTTCCTTCCTTGAGTTATCTCGACATACATGGTTGCAAATTCTCAGGATCTATCCCGGCTTCATTTGCTAATATTAGCAACCTCGAATACCTAAATGTCAGTATGAACCCATTTACTGCGCAGTCTATTTCCTATTTGTCGTGGGTTTGGAAGAATAAAAAGCTTGCCATTTTGAGCCTCCGGATGATAAATTTATATGGCGAAATCCCACCTTCAATCGGAAACTTGTCACAGCTTGTGCAATTGAATTTTCTTGGCAACCAATTAAATGGTACTATCCCATCCCAACTCACAAACCTCATTCAACTGACTAAATTGTCCCTCCAGTCAAATCAACTATCGGGTTCTATATCACCTTGGCTAACAAGCATGACTCAACTGGTTGTGCTTGACCTCACAGTCAATAACTTCCACGGCGAGATACCTTCATCAATCTCTCAACTCCAAAATCTCCGAGTCCTCATCCTTGCAAAAAACAACTTTAGTGGTACTGTTGAACTAGATAACTTTCTCAAGCTCAAACAATTGATAGTGTTGCAACTATCATCTAATAGGCTATCATGCCACACGAGTAGCACGAATATTACTCTTCCTCAGCTTCAGGCCCTAGGACTGGCATCATGCAATTTGAGTGAGTTTCCAGCATTCTTATGAAACCAAGAGAGTATGAATTGGTTGGACATATCGGATAACAACATTAGGGGAGAAGTGCCCTTTTGGGTGTGAAACAAGTGTTTGAATAGCATGCAGTACTTAAATCTCTCTCATAACTTCTTAATTGGTCTTGATCTATATTACCCGATTAATCCTTTATACATGTACACGATAGACCTATCTCATAACATGTTGAAAGGAACACCCCCTGAAGCACCACCTTTGATAATGTCCTATAGAGTATCCAACAATAGACTGACGGGAGCATTGCCACCATGGATCTGCAATTTGAGTTCAGCAATCACACTAGACTTGTCTTCTGACAATTTGGCTGGTGTGCTTCCAAATTGTTTGGGCAATATCAGCAAATTTCTCATGAATTTGAACCTCAAGGGCAACAATTTTCAAGGCAATATTCCTGAGCTATTGGTCAACGGGATGCAACTGACGATGCTTGATTTGAGTGACAATCAGTTGCAAGGCAAGTTACTGAGGTCCTTAGCCAATTGCAAAATGCTGGAGTTCATCAACTTTGGGAGCAATCTTATTGTAGGCACCTTCCTGTCATGGTTGGTATCTTTATTAGAGCTCCATTTCCTTATTTTGTGATTCAATAAATTCCACGGTGTCATAAAGAGGCCTAAATCTAGTTCCACATTCCTTAAGCTACGGATACTTAACCTCTCTAATAATGCATTCTTTGGTAAATTGCCAAGGGAATTCTTTCAGTCTTGGAATGCCATAAGATCTGCAACAGGAAGCTTTACGTACACTCAAAGAACCATTGATGACAATAATTATTATCAAAGAACCACAAATGACCACAATTATTTCTCCCTTTCCTACATGGGTAGGAATGTACAGCCAAAATGGTATCTTTCCTCTTTCATCGGTGGTTATGATTACCCTACGACGATGACATTGACCTACAAAGGACTGGAAATGTATTACCAGAAGATCTCATGTGTCTTCACGGACGTCGACCTCTCCAGCAATTGTTTTGAAGGAGAGATACCAGGCGTCATAGGCGAACTCAAGGGACTGGAGGGACTGAATCTCTCCAACAATGTCCTCACGGATCACATCCCATAATCGCTAGGGAATCTCACAGCACTTGAGTCATTGGACCTCTCTCTGGATAAACTCTCTGGACAGATTCCCCAAGAGCTAACTGAACTCACATTCCTTTCTTTCTTGAACGTGTCTTTCAACAACTTAGACCGGCCTTGTGCTGAGAGGAAAACAGCTCGATACTTTTTCATATAAGTCTTTTGAAGGGAACTGGGGACAGTGTGGAGAATTCATATTCAGGAAATGCCGAGATTCAGGGGATGCTTTAAGACAACCTTCAGCCCACCAACAAGAAGACTTGGGGTCACCGATTGAACTGGATTAGAAAATTGTTATGCTGGGGTATGGGAGCGGCTTAGTGATTGGAGTGGTCATTGGAAATGCAATCTTCTCTTGGAAACACGTTTGGTTTGAAAAAAATGCCAAGAGGAGACAACGGCCTAGTCGGACGCAACCTAAGAGGCTTAGGAATTCTTGGTCAGTCAATTTTTTCCTTTCTAGAAGATGAGTTAGGTATTTCCTCCTTTTCTTAAATGTACTTGTTCCTTTGTAATATCTTTTTAGTTAAACACATCTGTCAAACCTTCACTTTCTCCAGATCAATCACATATGCTTACCACCTCTCTAACGAAAATTTAAGTTCTCATATATATATTTTAATAAAGCCATTGTTAAGTTGTAAAAGAAGCTCATGTGCACCTTTTCTCTTTATATTAACGTTCAATCTACATTGCCACGGGGATTCATCTTCATACAGCGTTCACATCACGAGCTGAAATCCGATAACAAATTCCAGTAAAACGATCAGTAACAAGATTACGGTGCTCTCATAACTTGGTGCAATTTAGTAGGTTGTAATCCGACCATGGAAGTGACATTTAAGACACAATTCGCATACTAGAACTGTACCAAACGATTCCCATGAAAAAAAAATTCTGCCGGTATACTCTCTGCCTCTCTGCTCCTCCTTGTTTATGGGGGTGATTTCCCATCTCTGCCGTCATCTGCCTCCCCGCATAGCTTCGAGCTCCAAGCCTGCGACGCCATGATCACTTGGGATCGAGAGTCGTTCCAGGAAGTCGACAAGAAGCTCCCGGTTGAGCACAATTCCCTCCCCACCGCTCGCGTTAACAGAGCAGAAGCAGTCTGCAAGAACCCAACAAAACCCTCGCAACCGCAATCACAAGAGCAGCCATGGCTGAGTTCTCCTTGATAGGGCTAGTAAGAGCACCTAGAGGGGGTGAATAGGTGATCAAAGAAGTTTTGCAAGACATAACAAATTAATTCGTCTTGTAAGGACAATAGATTGAAGATGTAAAAGACTATAGACAGTTATATAAGGATATGAATTAAAGTAAAGAGTTTAGGGAAAGAGAATTGAAACACAAGATTTATAGTGGTTCCGCTTAGACAAAGCTTACGTCCACTCTCCCGAACTGACAACCCACTGGCTGGATTTCACTAAGAATCAAAAGAAATTTTACAGTCTCACGTTCTTGATTCCACAGTGTAGAAACTCTACCACACTTCCTTAAAGTCTCCCAAGTATTTAATCTCTCTTTTGAGTACAATTTGATATAGCTAGTATAACCACCTAGAGGGGGGTGAATAGGTGTAAAGATCATTTTTCGAGATACGAAAGCAATACTAGGCATACAATAGATGTTACAGCAATGCTTTTCCTCGATTCCACAGTGTAAATACTCTACCACACTCCCTCAAGGTATCTCAAAATATAGACTCTCTTTTGCGAACAAGATTTCGCTCAGTAAATGAATTGATTAAGAATCAAGGAGCTTCAGACTTTGGAATTCTTCTATCGTGCACACCCTCGAACAACTGGAACGTCTTCCTTTTATACTCCTTTATGCCATCATACCCGTTGGCACTTACCAAAAGAATTCCTCCAATCTTCCCGTTGGATAGAATCAATTAGGAAGATCATTTGAGCTATTAAAGGAACATGTCGATAGCCCAACAATCCTACTCGCCCATACAATCAGGATCTCGGTTTCCATAAGTAGAACCTTCCAAGAATACTTTGCCAATCATCGGATCCTTAATCAATCTTGATTCGAATAAAGAAATCTGTTACATCATATCCAGCCAAGAGATCTTCCCCAGTCGATAAGGCCAAATCCTTAAAGAAACACTCAGTTCTGGATAGCCTTTCTTCAACGAATTAGAAATTGTCAATGAGAATAGACTTTGAGTCTTGAGTCTGGTAGTCCGGAGGTCTTCAGACTTTAAATAGTAGAGTCTGCAAATCTTCAGACTAGATTGATGGAAACGTTTTGTCAGCTTTAAAATATTCCAGAAGGATTTCTCCAACAATCTCCCCATTTTTGATGGTGACAAAACTTTCCTGCAGATTTGAATAACTTTGACCTGCAAAACATTACTCAAGCAAATATGGATACCCCATAAAGATTAATGGCTTAATGATAACACTAGAATCTGCAACCACAGAAAATAGGTTAGTCTTGCATGAGAGTAAAGCCATTCATAAGATATCAATAGTACTTAATATAAGCAGCAGTTAAATCCAAATCAAAGTTCAGTCGACATCCAGACACAAGTCAAGTCAAACATCAAAACAAACTAAAAGTTCAAACTAAAAGTTCAACAAGTTTAAGTTCAAAGTTCAGAGGTTTCAAATCTCGCATCTCTCCCCATTTTTGTCATCATAAAAAAAGGTTGAGATGGGAATAGAATGGAGTCAAGGTTGCTTGGGAACGCGAACAAGCTGGAAATCTTCCATTGACTGTACGATGCCTTCCATCTTTTTCAAGTCTTCCTGCAGATGAGCGACCTCTTCACTCTTAGCATTGGCTTGATTATGAAGAGTAAGGGCTTGGATCTGATCAGACAAGGAAACAGAAGAAGCTTGTCCTACATTCTTCAAGTTCTGAACTTCGCACTCCAAAGCATATATCTGACTGCGCATTTCCAAGAGAACATCAAGGATTCTACGAAAATCTGTTGAATTATCAGTCTGCGTACTGGCTTCGGCTCGATCTGATGGAGTAAAGGCAAATGATGGTATATCAGCATAGTCACGCAGATTTGGCGATGAAGCATCTTGTCCCTCCTCAGGAAATTGAGAGGCATGAATGTCCTCTGGATCTGCTGGAGAGCGGCTGACTCCTTCACTGGTAACAGGATATGAGGACATTCCTCTTTTCTCACCATCTCCCCCTGTTTCCATGGCATCGGGTGGAGAAGAGTGTTCCTCATGCTCTCCTTCCTCTTGATTTTCTCTTTCTTCTTCTTCTTCTTCTTCTTCTTCTTCTTCAAACCTTCCTTCCTCTGCTTCTCTCTCTTCAGCTTCTCTCTCCTCTTCTTCCTTTTCCTCTTCTTCTTGCTCCT
Source organism: Eucalyptus camaldulensis (assembly GCA_019915185.1). NCBI lineage: Eukaryota > Viridiplantae > Streptophyta > Magnoliopsida > Myrtales > Myrtaceae > Eucalyptus > Eucalyptus camaldulensis. The sequence continues at coordinate 5,176,844 of JAHSVA010000005.1, forward strand.
CTGTTTCTCTCTCCTTTGTCTATATCTCTTCTTCTTCTTTCTCCTGTCCTTCTCTTTCCTCTGCTTCTTTCTCTTGTCGTTCCATTGATTCTGGAACAGAACGACTCAGCTTCTTCAATGCTATAGCAGAAATGGTGAGATCATCCTCATCATCTTCATCCTCAATGATGAGAGCTCTTCTCTTTTTGGATGGAGCAATCATGGGCTCCTTCCCTTTTCTTTTCGCTGCAGAAGAGACTTGATGAGTTTTGACAGGGGTTTTCTCCTTGAATTTCTCCAACGCCTTGTTGAGTTCTTTCGAACGCATTTTGGACACCATTTTCAGTCCTACCACCATTTTGTCACACGATCGAACATAGAGAATTTGTGGAGGCTGAATATTCAAATGTCTGAATATCTTTGACACAAGACCTGGATAAGGAAGTTGGCCCTTGTCCTTCACCACTGCTCTATACATGTGGAACAGAATAGTGTGAGGAAGAGAAAACTTTTTCCCAGCATTGATAGCGTACATCAGCTTTGCCTTTGAGTTGGAAACATCAGTCTTGTAAGTTGCTTTCGGTCTGAGGCAATTGATCACAATCTTGTGAAGCAGAATATTGAACGCATGCATCCTTGAGTAGGAAATTCTTCCCTTTGTTCTTCTGTCTTTAATAAGTTCCAATGTGGCACGAGCTATAGAGACATTTATTGGTTGATATCTCCCTCTCTCAACCCCAATCACATCCGCCAGCAAATCCACATCAACCACAAAGTCCTAATCTCGGACACTGAAAGAGACTCTATTCGCATCCAAGAAACTAAGATTTGAATATAAATATGCAGTTAATTGAGCATATGCTTCTGTGGTGTCAGAACAGAACTGTTCAAGTTGAAGAAAACTGAACTTTTCCCTCAAATTGACATTCACAGCATCAAGGAAATCAAAGTCCACACTCCTAGGGTTTATCACCCCACGTTCAACAATTTGGAGTATAGATCCTTCTGTTCCTTCGATCTAAACAACTCTGTCATTTTTCCTCGAATTTTCGCCGCAACACCCATTCTCGATTGAAATTGGCTGTACAATTTGTCATCATCATTCCCATCTATCGGATTAAATCCCCCAACACGCGGATCACTTGGGATATTTGCAAGGGTTTCTTCTGCCAACCCCTTAGGAGCAATTCTCAAATCCTCCATTTTTCGCAAAAAGATGTATTCATTCCCATATCCCTTATCCTCAATAAAATCATCGATGTAGTTCAAGGAAGTACCAGTCCTCTTTAAAGCACGGTAAAGCTTATAAATAAAAGAGGGCCTTTGAGTTCTTACAGGATCTGCGTCTTCAACAATTTCTTCCTCTTGTTGATGACCAACACCCTGTGGACTAGTTGGTGGAGAATGACGCCGCTGAGAATGTTGTGGGCTCTGCTGCTGACTTGGTGACTCCTCTTCCTCAGTGAGATCAAAGTGAGTAGGCCCCTCACTCATTCGCCGTGGTCCCCTGCTTGCGATTCTCGAAGACTTTCTTGAAGACGACATCTTTCTTAGTCTTTGAAAGATTCCTTGCTTGACTTTCCCAAGAAAGATGACAACTTTTTCGAAGGTTAAACAAGGGAGGAAGACAGGAATGGAAGATCAATGCTTTTTAGGGTTTTGGAATTAAGCGAAGAGGAACCGACTGTATATAGCTCAGTCGAAAAGGGGGGAATGCTAAGTCGTAAATGAAAGTGAAAAGATGCCTCTTTTAAAAATAATTGCCTTTTTCAAAAAATAGATAACTGCCATTTTAAAGAAAAATTAACTCTTTTTGAAAAGGAAAAATTGCACTTTTCACGAAAATTGAATATAGCATAAATCAATTATGAATAGAGGAATGATCGTACCTTTCCGAGTTTTAATATAAGAGAAAATAAAATAACTTACAGTCAAGAACCATGATTTTCTGAGTCTGAGAGTCTCTAAACCTTAACTTCTTCAAGATGTTGAGTCTAGAACGGATGATTTCAAATTGATTTTTTTCCAAAGGTTTTGTAAATATATCCGCCAATTGGTTCTTTGAGTCAACAAACTGAATCGAAACTTCTCCATTTTGAACATGATCTCTAATGAAGTGATGTCGAATCTCTATATGCTTTGCTCTTGAGTGAAGAATTGGATTTTTGGTAAGATTGATTGCACTGGTGTTGTCACAGTTAATCTTCGTGCATGAATCTTCAATTCCAAAGTCTCTTAGCTGTTGTTTTATCCACAGAATTTGTGAACAACAACTTCCGAGAGCTACATACTCTGCTTCTGCTGTAGAAAGAGCTACTGTATTTTGCTTCCTTGAAAACCAAGATACTGTCCTGTTCCCAAGTAACTAATAGGTACCCGAGGTGCTCTTTCTATCAACTTTGCAACCGGCTAGATCTGCGTCTGAGTATCCAAGAAGAGTAAAGTCTCACTTTTTAGGATACTAAAGGCCGATGCTTGAAGTTGAAGCAATGTATTTGATAATACGCTTTGCAACACTTAGATGAGATTCTTTAGGGTCTGCTTGAAATCTAGCATAAATGCAAACACTAAACAAAATGTCAGGTCTAGAAGCAATAAGATAAAGAAGTGAACCGATGATACTCCTGTATAACTTCTGGTCAACTTTCTTTCCTCCTTCATCTTTGTCTATCTTCAAGGAACTTGACATTGGTATATTAGTCTTTTTGCAATTTTCCAGTCCAAACTTTTTGACAAGATCATTAGCATATTTTTCTTGATGAATAAAAATCCCTTCCCTCAATTGTTTCACTTGAAGTCCAAGAAAGAAGGTTAGTTCACCCATCATGCTCATTTCAAATTCATCCTGCATAGACTTAGAGAATTTCTTGCACAAACTTTCATTAGAGGATCCCAAAATAATATCATCAACAATTTGAACAAGCAGAAAACTTTTGCTTTCTCTTTTGATAAATAGAGTAGTGTCTACTTTACATTTGACAAAACCATTTTGAATTAAAAACTTGCTCAGCCTGTCGTACCAAGCTCGAGGTGCTTGCTTTAAACCATACAAGGACTTTTTTAGTCTAAATACTGAGCCTGGCTTCCTTGGGTCTTCGAACCCAGGTGGTTGTTCCACATAGACTTCCTCATGGATAAATCCATTCAAGAAAGCACTTTTGACGTCCATTTGGAATAACCTGAAATTCTTATAACAAGCAAAAGCAAGTAATAACCGAATTGCTTCTAACCTTGCTACTGGAGCGTAGGTCTCGTCATAGTCTATCCATTCTTCTTACATATATCCCTTGGCCACGAGTCTTGCTTTGTTTCTTCCGACTTTTCCTTTCTCGTTCATCTTGTTCCTGAAAACCCATTTAGCTCCAATAATATATTTACCTTTTGGTTTAGGAGTCAACTCCCAGACATCATTAATGCTGAACTGTCTGAGTTCTTCTTGCATAGTTTCAATCCAGCTTTCATCAGATAAAGCTTCTTCTATGCTTTTGGGTTCTATTTCAGAAATAAGAGCTACAGCACTAGACTCTTCACGCTATTTGGATCTTGTGCGAATTCCTTCATTAATGTCGCCAATAATGAGATCTTTAGGATGACTGGACTTATGCTTCCAATTACTGGTTGATTTGTCAGGTTGATGATCACTTCCTTCATTTGAATCTTCAATAGCCACTTGTTGCTGGTCTTTCAGAGTCTGAGCTGCTTCTTGAGATTTAGACTTTGTAGAGTCTGGAGCAGTTTCAGATTCTTCAATGAGTCTGAATAGATTCATTTTGCATAGAATCCTGGAATTTGACATTCATTGATTCCTCCACAGATTGACTCTTCTTGTTATAGACTTTGTAGGCTTTGCTTGAGGTAGAATATCCAAGGAAGATGCCTTCATCTGATTTTTCTTCAAACTTACCAACTCGATCATTCGCATTTTTCAAAATAAAGCATTTACATCCAAACACATGAAAGTATTAAATAATAGGTTTCTTTCCTTTGAATAACTCATAGGGGGTTTTCTCCAGAATAGGCCTTAGAAAAACTCTATTGATAATATAACATGCAGTTGAAACTGCTTCAGCCCAAAATCGAGAAGATATGTTACTTTCAATTAAAAGAGTTCTAGCCATTTCTTGAAGCGATCTATTATTTCTTTCCCCAACTCCATTTTTCTCTAGAGTTTATGGAGAGGAGAACACATGCTGAAAACCAGATTCATCACAGAATTTTGTAAAATCTTGATTTTCAAATTCACCTCCATGGTTTGTTCTTATACTTGAGATAACATACCCTTTTTTTCATTTTGAACCTTTTTAGCAAACTTTTCAAAGTAAGAGAAGGTTTCAGACTTGCCAGGAAATATACCCAAGTAAATCGTGAGTAGTCATCCACAATTACTAGGGAATATTTCTTATCTCCAATGCTCTGAGTTCTGGTTGGTCCAAAGAGATTTATATGCAGAAGTTGTAGTACGCGATTAGTGGAAACTTGATTTATTGGTTTAAAGGAATTTCTTACCTGCTTTCCCAATACGCATGGTGTACATAGATCAGACTTTTGGTATGATAAATTGGGTAGGCCACGAACAAGCTTCTTTGCTGAAATTTTGGCTATCTGCTTCATATTGATGTGCTCAAGCTTTTTGTACCATAAGCTCGCTTCATCTTGAATTGAGATTAGACATTGCGATTCATCTGGTTTCACATCCAAGAGGTAGATATTTCCATGTCTTCGGCCCATGAATGACTGAGTAGAATCTTTACTGGTTCTTGAACATATTCCCTCTTGAAAGTTGATTTTGAAACCAGCATCACATAGCTGACTGATACTGAGTAGATTGTAGTTGAGTCCTTCCACTAGAGAAACATTGTTATTGTGAGGTTTCCAATCTTTACAGTTCCAAATCCCACAATTCTTCCTTTGTTGTTTTCTCCAAATGAGACTTTTCCACCATTTACTTAAACGAGCTTTATGAAGCAATTTGAATCTCCTGTCATATGTCTTGAGCATCCACTATCCAGATACCATTTTACCTTTTTCTTGATAGTGACATTTGAAAAAGAAACTCAAGCTTTCTTTGGTACCCATATTTTCTTGGGTCCATTGGTGTTAATATGATATGCGGTTTTTGCCCATACTTTCTTAACAGGTTTCCAAACCATAGGATACTCTTTTTGAAAATGATCTGCACTATTGCACTTTGAACATCTGAGAGCATTTCGACCTACTGGTTTTACAAAAACCTTTTTGAAATGATTTTTGTAAGCATCTCTTGTAGGTTTTTGCTTAATTCTTTCATTTACTTTAGGAAAATCAATTAAATGAATGGTTTATGTTGTCATTCCTAAACCAGATTTATTGAAATAAGGTCTTTATGCTGAAAGAATTTTCTCAAGTTTCTCAGATCCAATTGAAAATCTTTTTGAAATATTTGATAAGTCATTTTTTAAAAATGCATTTTCTTTCAAGAGATTATCGTCGCTTTCTTTAAGAGTAGAAACATTCATGTCTAAACATTTCAGCTTTTCTTTCAAAACATTGTCCAGTTGTTTTAGTGCAGAGTTTTCATTTTTAAGTTCGGAAATCCTTTTAAGAGAAGTCTTTAGACTAAAACACAGCTCATCAATGTATTTAGAAACTTTAACAGGGATTTTAAAGTTACTTACCTCAAATTCACTGTCTGAATCTGAGTCTGTTTCAGAGTTTGAATCTGAATCCGATTGTGCCATCAGACATATATTGGCATAATCATCATCACTTTCTTCACACTCTGTATCACTCCAGGTTTTTGCTTTAAGAGCCTTCCGATACTTTTCATCTTTTCCTTTCTTCTTTCTCAAAAGAGGACAGTTGGGTCTGATGTGTCCCTTTTTCTTACATTCAAAGCAGATTACATCTTTGTTTGATTCTTCATCCTCAACAAACTTAGTCTGTTACTTTTGAAAACTCTGTTTCTTTGGATTGAATCTTCATTTTCTATTCAGCTTTCTGAATCTTCTTATCATGAGAGCAAGCTCCTCATCATCCATATTGTCTTCTGAATCTGTAACATCAGAATCATCATTGGATTTTAATGCAATGGATTTCTTACCTTTGGGATCTTCGTCTTCATTGATTCGTTCCACTTCGTAAGACTAAAGAGTTCCAACCAACTCATCGACAGATAGTGGCATGATCCTTTGAGTCTCTCTTATTGAGGTTTTTATGTGATTCCAATCATTGGAGAGTCCACGCAGTAGCTTGTTTACCTTCATGGGATCAGAAATTGGTTGACCTTGATTTTTAATATCATTCACGATTTCTGTAAAACGACTAAACATGTCAGTTATAGATTCTTCTGATTTCATTTTGAAGGCTTCGTATTGACCGAGAAGAATGTTGATTCTGGTCTCTTTCACTCGATCAGTTCCTTCATAGGTAATATGTAATCTATCCCAGACTTCTTTTGCTGTAACACAAGAAGATATTCTGTTATATTCAGTAGGTGACAAAGCACAATATAAAGAATAAATTGCTTTTGCATCAAGAGCTTGTCTCTTGATTATCTCTTCCTGAGTCATTTCACTAGACTCAACATCTTATTTTCCTCTCTTTGAGACAGATGCAGCTTTAGGAGTGATTCATTTTTCTACAACGTCCCATTCCAGAGGATCATTTGATCTTAGGAACGCTTTCATCTTGTTTTTCTAGATGTTGTAATCCTTTTCATCAAAGTAAGGTGGTCTGGTATTGCTTTGTCCTTTCACCAGCCCTGGAGCTATCGTACTAGCCATGGATCTTTAACTCTGAAGTAAAACACTTCAAACAAAGTGAGTACACAGGCTCTGATACCAATTGATATAGCTAGTATAAGCACCTAGAGGGGGATGAATAGGTGTAAAGATAATTTCTCGAGATACGAAAGCAATACTAGGCATACAATAGATGTTACAGCAATGCTTTTCCTCGATTCCACAGTGTAGATACTCTACCACACTTCCTCAAGGTATCTCAAAATATAGACTCTCTTTTGTGAACAAGATTTCGCTCAGTAAATGAATTGACTAAGAATCAAGGAGCTTCAGACTTTGGAATTCTTCTATCGTGCACACCCTCAAACAACTGGAACATCTTCCTTTTATACTCCTTTATGCCATCATACCCGTTGGCACTTACCAAAGGAATTCCTCCAATCTTCTCGTTGGACAGAATTAGTTAGGAAGATCATTCGAACTATTAAAGGAACATGTCGATAGCCCAACAATTCTACTCGCCCATACAATCAGGATGTCGGTTTCCATAAGTAGAACCTTCCAAGAATACTTCGCCAATCATCGGATCCTTAATCAATCTTGATTGGAATAAAGGAATCCATTACGTCATATCCAGCCAAGAGATCTTCCCCAGTCGATAAGGCCAAATCATTAAAGAAACACTCAGTTCTGGATAACCTTTCTTCAACGGATTAGAAACTGTTAATGAGAATAGACTTTGAGTCTTGAGTCTGGCAGTCCGGAAGTCTTCAGACTTTAAATAGTAGAGTTTGCAAATCTTCAGACTAGACTGATAGAAACGTTTTGTCAACTTCAGAATATTCCAGAAGAATTTCTCCAACACAACTTAGGCTCAGCGATTGAAATAGTAAAGAAGTAGGAGCTTTAGATTTTGGAATTTTTCTTTCACGCACACACTCGAACAACTTGAGTGTCTTCCTTATATACTCCTTCATGCCTCTATAACCGTTGGCACTTTCCAAATGAGTTATTCCAATCTACTTGTTGGACAAAATCAATCAAGGAGATCTCGAGTCGTTTAAGGAATCTGATGATAGCCCACCAATCATGCTCGCCCATACAATTAGGATCTAAGTTTCCATAAGTAGAACCTTCAAAATATACTTCGCCAATCAACAGATCTAATTATCCGAATTGATTTCAATAAGAATAATTGATTACGGGATGCTATCTCCAGCCGTGAGATCTTTTTCAACCGTACGAACCAAATCCTTAAAGATAAACTCACATCTGGATAAGTCTACTCTTTGTTGGATAAGTCTTCTCTTCGTCAGTCTAGAAATTGTCAGTGAGGGTAGACTTTAAATCTTGAATCTGGTGGTCTTTAGACTTTGACGATAAAGTTTGCAAGTCTTCAGACTAGACTGATGGAAACGTTTTGTCTACTTCAAAATAATAAGGAAGTTTTCTCCAACACTTCTACCTTTCCGACACTGACGACTCCGCGGTGAGGTGACTCCGCGGTGGAAGAACTCATTTCCCTGACCAAGGACCTAATTGATTCCAATGACAATTGTTCAGTCTATCTGATAGAGGGAATTCTTTTTTTTTTTTTTTATGATTTTCAGTATGAAATGAAACTTCATCCTCAAGCCAAATTGCCTCTATCAATTGCTCCTCGGAGGACGCAATTTTCCCACTGCCAAAGTGAAATCCGGACGAGAAATCGCGTTGGAAGTCCACCACGAAGTACGATCCAGACTCTTCGCCGATGGATTGTTCTGATTCATGAAGGAGGCCAAGGTACTGTTGGATTTAGGGGCTGTCTCCGCTAAAGAGAAGTAGAAGTTGCTGAAGAAGGCAAATGAAGGAGCGGAGAAGATTGCAAGGATGGCGAATCAAATGGAAGGGTAGGCTGTAATTTATTCTTACTCAGATCTTTTCGTTTGTTCGCACTTCCGCGTTTGTCGTAACATGATTTGTTGCTTTCTTGGCAGATGTGCCCTTAGATATCAGTATACTTCATTACTGAATAGTAGGGATTACAATGTCCGCCATATGTTTTGGTTTCAATATAAGGAGCAACTTTTTCACATAACCATGATTCGGCCATAGATGCTGGCAAACTGCTTAGGCATGGCCTAACTAGGTCGATTTCAAATTTCTCGTCGAAATCTTTAAATGTCATTACTTCTATGCTTTGAAAGAGGAAATGAGCGTGAACAAGAGGAAATGAGTAGTTTGGCAAAACCACTGATAGATCAGATGATCTGGTTGAAATTCAGGTTGAGCTGTGTGGAGCTTTAATGCCTCTCTCAAGTCTCAAGTAGATAAAGTGGTTCTTAGGTTGTAAACCTGGTGATTTCACTCATGCTAATGCTTGAAGCTTAATTAGGGAGAAAAAGGCCTCGGTAAATCGACATAGGCCAATTTGGTTTAATCCAAATGTGCCGACATTTTGCTTTGTATCTTGGCTTGCTATCCTTATCAAGTTGCAGCTGACTCGTGATAGAATGTGCAAATGGCAGAATGTGAATGGTATTTGGTTCCTCTGTGGATTGAAGCCCGAATCAAGGAGACATTTGTTCTTTGATTGCTCTTTCTCCTGAAAAATGAAGTAGGCTTTTGCAGCTATGTGGTATAAGAGGTTTTGTTGGGGATTCGGATGCTGAGTTTATGTGGGTGTTGCAGACATCAAAGGGGAGATCTCTAAAAGGTAGCAAAGAATGGTGTCATTTATATCTCATGGATGGAAAGAAATACTATAGTTCACAATCAGAGAGTTGCATGTGCTGAAAAGGTTTTCGAGAGTACCTTGTTTGTGGTAAGGTTGCCGCGAAATCTTTTTTTTTTTTTTTGTTAAAGGTACTTTTTTCACTCAGACATAATGAAACGTCATATAGCCAAGAAAGAAATCACATTACACCACGTTTTTGTGCTTAGTTAAGATGAAACGTCGTGTAACTACATGATAAAATGCCGTACCAAAGAGAATCACAAACATTATGCTTTGTTTCTACTCAAATAGGTAATATGGATATAAAGATTGAGCCCAAAGTAGTAGATCCATCTTTGAATTGCCTATGGATGATTGATGGGCTACAAAAGATTAGGAAAATTGTCCAAAAAGTCATAAACATTTTGTACTTTTATCAATTCATTAATAAATCTTTTAATTTTGTCAGTTGAGTCTTAAACATTTTCACGTTTCATGAATTGAAGTGCATTCGGCCAATTTTGAATGAATATTGCTAATGTAAACACCGACCATCCTTCGTGATATGGTTAACGCTAATATAAACATTTTTAATAATATATAAATATTTTTCATCTTTTTTTCTCTTTTCTTTCTTTTCTTTTTTCCTTTTCTCTTCTCTTCTTTTGTTCATTTCTTTTTGTTCTTTCTTTTCCCCTTTTCCCTCCACTAGCCACTACCAGGCCTCATTGATGGCCAATGGAGATCGCCAACCTCAAGCGAGGGCTGCTTTCATCGACCCCTGGCGAGGGCTTGGGGCGCATTGAAAGCCAGCAACCTCCACCAGCCATCAATGAGGCCTGGTGAAGAGAAAAAAATGAAAAAATAAAAAAGAAAAGCATGAAAAGTGAAATATAAAAATATTATTTAAAATTGTCAATGTTAGTGCCGGTCATACCACATAGGAATGACACGTGCGCCGGCACCCACTTCAGCAATTTGCAACCAAAATTGGTTATATTAACTTAATTAGCAAAATATGAAAAATGTTTAGAACTCAATAGGCAAAATTAAAAAGTTTATAACTGAATTAGCAAAAGCGTAATAAATTTAGGATTTTTTTAACAAATTTCCACCCATAGATTTTATCCTTTCTAACTTCAACAACTGAGGACCTTGTTTGCTGCATTGTAATGCGTAGAGATGTTAAGAAGGTTAAAATGGAGGATCTCAAAACGGTTGAGCGTGTGTGGGTCCATGTTCCCAGGTTTCATCCCCATGGCCGGGCCCGAGACTAGGGCTCGAGCATGGGTCCCCAGCGTTCAAACTTGGAACTTTGGTTGCACTCAAAGCTTATTCTCAAATGTCTATTTCGTAATTTTCTTATAACAAATATCAATAAACGACTTTCCTATCGTTTGGCAAATATAGAACAACATGCTTTGAAAATAAGTTCCTTTGGCAAAGTTAATTTTTCCATAAACAAACGAAGATTGAGGTTTGAACAAACTGCCTTGATTGAATGATTGACTGAATCTAATAAATTTGTTGTTCCTTCTGAACTAATGAGCATTATTTGCACAATGAACGAAGGATCTTGATGTTGCCAACGAAACAGTTTAGTTTTCTTTGTTTTCTATATATTTCAAAGATAGAAACCGAACAAACATGCAATTGAAAGTGGATGCATTTTTCTACGATTGATTGAGTATAATGAGAGAAAGTGCTAATGCTATAAATAGAATTCTGAAATTGATCCGTCACCCCGGCAATCTATAGGGGCTAATGAGCAACCAAAGTCTTCATTTCTTCCCTCAATTCGTCCCATTGCATAGACTTCTATGCCGTTGTCACAACTTATAAAATGCATACTCTGTCCAAAATGGAGGGGAAAAGTTAGAGCCGTTTTTTTATAACTTACATCTCAAAAATCCATTTGGGTTGAAGGCAAAGTGAGCCTAATTCTACTTTTAGATTGCAAGACTAATATGTAACTACCGTACTCTCACATCCAGATCTTAACTTGCTTAGACAACATCTCGTCATTCTCGCCTCTCAATAATGAAACTCATTTAGAAAGGTATCTTTTGCTTTTCTTTATTTATTTTCTAGATCTGGATGGTACCAATGACAATATATTTTTTGTCTTTGGCTTTTAGTCATTTTTGCATAAACAAAACAAGCATTAAGAAAATATTAGGCAACCACGTTAGGCTATTGCACCATCCAAATGCTTGCGATTGTCCGATACCAACAATTTCCACAAGACAAGGGCCAATTCCACCTTTATCGTCCCTCTCAATAAGTGAAGACTGTTCAAATAGTCTTAATCTCTTCAAAGGATTACATCATGAAAATTACATTTCTCATCAATGACCAAAGGGAAATATTCTTAGATCATGCATTCAAAGGGAAAACAATGCTAATATTACAAACAAACAAGTTTAGCCCAAAGCAATTATTGGGTGAACGAGAGGGGCCAGATGAGCATTTAAAGTCTTCAATTTTGACCCCAAATTTATACCATTTCATTGACTTATTTGCAGTTGTCACAACTTACGAATGGATACAATTGCTTAGAATGGAGGGAATAACATTAAACCTTCTTATCGACCACACAAGTCCTTCATCTTATCCTCCCATGGAGGAACTTTTGTGAAGGGGACCATCACATGTTGCTAGGCAACACCCTTTGGTTTGCAAATTTTTGGACTAAATGTTGGTTGACCAAAATTCTTCCGTGCAAATACAAATCTATTTGTCAATTTTTGTTGAATAGTCTTAATTTCTCCAAAGTATTACATCATGGAAATTACATTCCTCACCAATGACCAAAGGGAAATATTCTCAAATCATGCATTCAAAGTGAAAACAGCGCTAATATTACAAACAAACAGGTCCAACCCACTAGAGCAATTATTGGGATACGAAAGGGGCCAAATAAGCATTCCAAGCTTTTAATTTCGACCACCAATTCATACCATTTCATTGACTTGTTTGTTGCTGTCACAATTTATGAATGGAATACATTTGCTTAGAATGGATGGAGTAATCTCAAACCTTCTTATTAACCACAAAAGCCCTTCATCTTATCTTCTTATGGAGAGACTTTTTGTAAAGGGGACCATCACATGTTGCTTTATGACACATTTTGATTTGGAAATTTTTGGACTAATTGTTAGTTGACCCAAATTCTTCCATGCAAATACAAATCTATTTGTCAATTTTTGTTGAATAGTCTTAATCTCTCCAAAGCGTTACATCATGGAAATTACATTCCTCACCAATGACTAAAGAGAAATGTTCTTAGATCATGCATTCAAAGTAAAAGCAGCGCTAATATCACAAACAAATAGGTCGACCCCACTAAAGTAGTTATTGGGCGATGAGAGGAGCCAAATGATCATTCAAAGTCTTTAATTTTGACTACCAATTCATACCATTTCATTAACTTGTTTGCTGCTGTCACAACTTATAAATGTGATACATTTGCTTAGAATGAAGGGAGTAGTCTCAAACTTTCTTATTAACCACAAAAGACTTTCATCTTATCTTCTCAAGAAGAGATTTTTTTTTGAAGGGGACCATCACATGTTGCTTGATGACACCTTCTAATTCGGAAATTTTTGAACTAATTGTTGGTTGACCCAAATTCTTCCATGCAAATACAAATCTATTTGTCAATTTTGGTTGAATATTCTTAATCTCTCCAAAGCATTACTCATGGAAATTACATTTTTCACTAATGACCAAAGGGAAATGTTCTCAAATCATGCATTCAAAGTGAAAACAACGCTAATATCACAAACAAATAGGTCCAATCCACTAGAGCAGTTATTGGGCATACGAGAGGGGCCAAATAAACATTTAAAGTCTTTCATTTTGACCATCAATTCATACCATTTTATTGACTTATTTGCTACTGTCACAATTTATGAATGTGATACATTTGCTTAGAATGGAGGGAGTAGTCTCTATCACGTCCCAACCCTTCGAGCATGTGCTCATCCCCACTTGGTCAATATAATAGCGATATCCCAGGACGCATTACTGACCCATTCGATTTTAAATATGCATGCGGAAGTAGATATAAATAATCCACAGACAATAAACCAATGGGATAGGAAAGTAGGACTCCAAATTTTCGCCTATAAAAACAACCATACTTATATGCATTGTAAACCATAATGCAAATATATACAAGGTTAACTATTAAGCCAAGTCCTAGACAACGAGTTCACAAAAAAAGAGTCTAAGGACAGGGGTGAGGTTTCAATCATTCTCTGGATCTTCATCTGCCTCAATGATCTCTCCTTCTTCCTCGCTTCAATTGGCGCCCATGGCTGAGTACCAAAGAGTCAGATTCGCCCTCGAGCTTGGGATCCTTGGCATTCACCACCGATCCATCTTTAGGGTCTGTTGTACCCTTACCAAAGGCAACCTCCAAAATGTACCGAGGTACATTAGATTCTGGCACAGGACCCTCCTTTTGCCCATCATGATAGTGACAATACCATGACTGGTACTTACGAGGCACATTTTCAAGTCCACCCATGTCAACCCAAACAGTGGATTTCACAATTATATACTCCAATCCTTCAGGGTGGGGGTGTATCAGAATATGATAACCTACTTTTGTGATTTCCTCCGGTATACCAAAATGCTCGGGAGGAGCTGGAGGTGCTGCCATCTACGGGCCTGAAATGTTATCCCACAACGGAGTGAGACGATGTCTCAGCAAGTTCTACCCCCTAAAACCCGATTAAGAAGAAAATTACGCCCTAAGGGTTGCCTAAGCACAATCAGACGTCAGAGGACTTACCTTGGCCTCAGTTTCCTTCTTGCAAGTTAGTTCAATTCATAAATATTGATAATCACATCACTCAATTCAATATGATCGAATCATCGATCAATCAACCAAGTCAATTATATGTCATCGAGACCATCACACGGTCATTTTGATTATTCAATCTCAACTCTTGGTCACAACCCAACATGTATAACCTAGATTAAGTGGTAATCATGGCCCCACGGTCAGTTTTCTAGGTTTAGTGGTGATCACGGCCCCACCTGGCAATTTTCTAGACTTAGTGGCATCACGGCTCCACTTGGCAATTTTAGATTTAGTGGCATCATGACCCCACTCGGAAATTTTAGATTTAGTAGCATCACGGTCTCACTCGATAATTTTCTAGACTTAGTGGCATCACAGCCCCACTCGGTAATTTTCTAAACTTAGTGGCATCACGGCCCCACTTAGCAATTTCAGATTTAGTGGCATCACGGCCCCACTCGGCAATTTTAAATTTATACCCACATTAACCAATTTTTGGGATAAATCCTCATAATCACTAATTTTACTCAATTTTCACAAACCAGTGCTCAATTAAATAAACATAAAGCACCACTGCAATCAACACGAAATTCCGATTACCGACCATCCCGGTTGAATTTTTTCGGAAAATAAATAATTAATTAAATAATTATGGAAATAAACAAATAAACGCCGATAAATAGCATAAATGCTAACTTAGGCCTGGTAATGCCTAATTGGAAGCTGAGATGGACCCAGAAAATTTTCGAACCACTATAGTTAAATACTAGAGCTTGTCTAGGCTCTAATTGCAATAACTAACCACCTAATATGCATTGGCAAGTAATTAAATTTACTAATATGATCTAATCTAATCACATAATCCATCTTAGCCTAAACTAATCAACCCATAAGCATAATTAACGTACTAAGCGAGGATTAGTGAGTTAAACTCATTTGTTTTGCAATCCGATCAACGCAACAAGGCTCGGTTTTCTCCAAAGCAGGCCTAGCTTTCGGGGCCAAAAAGTGAGCCAAAATGGGCCTAGAAGCTGCTGAAATACCCACTATTTATGCTTATGCTTTTGGTTGCAAAGCAGAGGAAACAAAGCTGGTTGAGGCAAATAAGAGTGGCGGTAGATCGGTGGAGACAGCGGCGGCTTGGAGGAGCGGTTCCGGGCTTCGACGGTGGTCTAAGGCGGCTCATGGCGGGGGACGACTGGCTTGCTCGAAGCTTGCTGGTTCCTCTGCAGATTTTTAGAAGCTTGCAAGGCACAATGGAGAAGAAGAAAGAGGTTGGCTAGCGGTGGGGATAAGGAGGAGGCAAAGGGGGCCACTTTGGCCTTATTTTCTCTCAATTTGTCCCCTTGAGGGCTCAACCAAAGCAAGGCTGGCTTGCACTACCAAATTTGGACCAAAATCACCCTTCTAGAAGTATTAAAAAGGTCCATAAGTCACAGTCGTGGGGGTGCTACGAATTTCAAGTAATTTCTCCTCCAATGGACACCAAATGCTTCTTGATTCACATCAATTTGGCCTCTAAAAATTTCAATATCCAGTCCTCAACCAAATTGGTATTTTTCCTCACCAATTGATTCATCTTGCTTCTCAATTGCACGATCAAAAACAGTCCCTAACTTTTTCTAGACAAAAACGGCCCGATGACGACTTTTTCCCAAAAAGTCTCGGTTTGCAGAAAATTTTTTGGAGGCTGAGTCAACGTTTTCAAAATGACCTGTGACATGATAAAACTTTCAATTTCTGAAATTGGATTCAAATTCCCAGTTAATTTTACTCCGGCGCGTTTTTAGCTTGATTTAGGCCACCGGGTAGCTTTTAAAACTTTTTATTGTAAATGACCCGTGATTGATTTTCTTTGAGCCATAATGAACCTCTTCGACACATTGGTGACTCTCGATTGTTGTGAAAATCTCGAGATTTCAAATACGAATACAAGGTACCAAAACAACAAAAAAATCAAACTAGTGCCGATCGATGAGAATTTTGCAATTCAGTAGGATCACCCATGTTTAACCACGCATTTCAATCAAACTGACCTATCTCTAATCTCTAATCGATTTATATTTGTGTCGTAATGATCTCGGCAGATGAGCACGGTCGAGCAGCTGATTCCTAGTCGAATCCTCAAGTCTATTTACCTTAAAATCCTTAATGGCTTCTCTAGATAGTCTAGTTATCTCACGAGTGATTAGCTCTGAGAACAGCACTATAGGCGCGTTGATGAAATGTCCGATTTATTGAATTGAAAGAAGAGTAAAAAATATATGATATCATAGTCTCAAACCTTCTTATTAACCACAAAAGTCCATCTTATCTTCTCACGGAGAGACTTTTTGTGAAGGGAATCATCACATGTTGCTTTATGACACCTTCTGGTTTGAAAATTTTTGGACTAACTGTTGGTTGACCCAAATTCTTCCGTGCAAATACAAATATATTTGTCAATTTTTGTTGAATGGTCTTAATCTCTCCGAATCATTACATCATGGAAATTATATTCCTCACCAATGACCAAAGGGAAATGTTCTCAGATCATGCATTTAAAGTGAAAATAATGCCGATATCACAAACAAATAGGTCCAACCTACTAGAGCAATTATTGGGCATATGAGAGGGGCCAAATGAGCATTCAAAGTCTTTAATTTCGACCATCAATTCATACCATTTCATTGACTTGTTTGCTGCTGTCACAACTTATGAATGTGATACATTTGCTTAGAATGGAGTGAGTAGTCTCAAACCTTTTTATTAACCACAAAAGCCCTTCATCTTAT
Organism: Eucalyptus camaldulensis; assembly: GCA_019915185.1. NCBI lineage: Eukaryota > Viridiplantae > Streptophyta > Magnoliopsida > Myrtales > Myrtaceae > Eucalyptus > Eucalyptus camaldulensis. The sequence goes on from JAHSVA010000005.1 coordinate 5,193,827, forward strand.
CTTCCCATGGAGAGACTTTTTGTAAAGGGGACCATCACATGTTGCTTGATGACACCTTCTGGTTTATAAGTTTTTGGACAAACTGTCGATTGACCCAAATTCTTCCATGCAAATACAAATCTATATGTCAATTTTGGTTGAATAGTCTTAAACTCTCTAAAGCATTATCATGAAAATTACATTACTCACTAATGACCAAAGGGAAATGTTCTCAGATAATGCATTTAGAGTGAAAACAACGCTAATATCACAAACAAATAGGTTCAATCCACTAGAGCAATTATTGGGCATATGAGAGGGGCCAAATGAGCATTCAAAGTCTTTAATTTCGACTACCAATTCATACCATTTCATTGACTTGTTTGCTGCTGTCACAACTTATGAATGTGATACATTTGCTTAGAATGGAGGGAGTAATCTCAAACCTTCTTATTAACCACAAAAGCCCTTCATCTTATCTTCTCACAGAGAGACTTTTTGTGAAGTGGACCATCACATGTTGCTTGATGACACTTTCTGGTTTGGAAATTTTTGGACTAACAGTTGGTTGACCAAAGTCTTCCATACAAATGCAAACCTATTTGTTTTGGGCACGAGGCTTTTCCTTGTGTTCCCCGGTAGCTAACCCTATATAGCACTGCCCAAAGTCATTCTCATGCACCTAAATATTCATATGCATTGCCCATATTTTGCATGTTTTATCATTGGCAAAGTCATTGATTCATCGTAGCATGTGATGTGGCATGCTCGCTTACCCCTACGCACCAAGCGCCCTACTTCTCTGGTAGCATTACTTTGAACACAATCATAAAAACAAATTTGAGATCAAAATAGAATTTAACCTACCCAATGGCTTTGATCATACATCTAACTAGAATCTCTATACACATAAATAGTTGTCTTTTAAAGTTTATCAGCTCTTTTATTTTATGCTAGGATTTGATTACAAAAATACATAAACTTATTATTTCTTGCAGAGCAATTAGTGATCTGTTACCAAAATAAGCATAAAAAATTAGAGTTGCCAAGATAAGAGATATTATAAAGTGAGCATAAAAATAATTGCTACACAAAACTCACTCTTCGAAGTGCCATGTGGTATATGGCTTTTGTGTATTTATCTTATTATTTTTTATATATGAATAGTTACTTAGCCAGAAAAAAAGAATAGCCACTTCTAATTTCCAATTTTCGACGATGAGCATTGTTTAGAGAGGTATTTTTAATATATATGTTTCGCTTAAACTTTTTTGAGATCTTGATGGTGTCAACAGTGTAGTTTGTCTCCAATTGCCATTTATTTCAATACATAGAACAAGCAGTAATAAAATATTAGGCTGCAATAAAAATGTCTAATTGCTCATAGACAGTTGTCCTTATTCTACCTCTATTCTCACTCTCAATAAGAAAGACTGATCATAACTCTTAACAATCATAATTTCTTTAAAGGCACTACAGAAAGTAAGTCACATTCCTCATCAGTGACCAAAGGAAGTGTTCACAGATCATAAATTCAAAGTGGAAGTAGCACTAACATCGCAAACACGAAGGTCCAATGCAGAGTGATCATTGAGTGGATGAGAGGGGCCTGAATTAGCAAGCAAAGTCTTCAATTTTGACCCTCAATTTGTACCATTTCATGGACTTGTTTGCTGCTGTCATGACTTATGAATGGATACTTTTGGTCTCGAATGGAGGGAATAACCTCAAACCATTTCTTAACGTTCGTCTGAACCAGTTTAGATACGTTTGAATCCTTTCTGCTGTTCTACTTGATTTCGCCGAGGATTATGCTCTGGGCGTGGAAGTTGAATAGGCATGAAAAGAGGGAATGACGGAGGCTTGAAGAAGTGGAGAGTTTTGTGATTTTGCAATTGGGTAATAATTTCTGAATGTTTGCAAAACAAAAGAAAAGAAGTGGAACGGTACCAGATTCATGACGAAGAAGAAGAACTCATGCTTTGTGGCGTGACGGCGTTGGACTAAGCAAGAAACGAAAGGAAATAGTATATTAAAATTAACAAATAAAAACGAAAAATAAAATGCGGTATGAAAATGATTGGAAAGTGTGAGTCCTAGCTAGATGGTTACATCTTGGAAATAGTTTTAGCTGAATTTCATTTGATTCAAATTCATCTAGTTTAAAAGTCATTATCTAGACGGTCATTTTGTTGATTTCTGTCTTTAGTATTCTCAGTGTAATTCTCTTTAGTTGAAATTAGACTTTGACTTTGATTTTGAAAATTAGCTCACGGTGTTCATGCCCGGATCAATATATATTCTTTACCCCACTCATATAAAGTTATTTTACCACACTTCACTTTGTTTGTCAATTCTTTACCGCATTTGAGTAACACGAGATATTAGCTCATGAGGATCATGTCTAGAGACTTAATAACAAGGTCATGTAACTTTTTTGTCTGACTAATATCGAATTGGGTTGATTTCACAAAGAACCCAAAATTGGTACATTTGTAATAAATTTATTCAAAATTAATTTTTTTAAAATACCCTATATAAATAAATGCGCAAGGCAAATAAACGGCTAATATTTTCGTTGTTCGAAGCTAGAAGTGTGTTAAAGAATGGCCCATCTTTTGGCAATGATTTTTATGGACTCGACGAGTAAGATTAAAGACGTCGAATTAAAATTCTTCGCTAGCTTATTTGTCCATCAAATAAGAAAAGCACCATAAATCCCTAATGAGACCTTTGTGTGGGGGGGGGGGGGGGGGTGTTGGGGGATTAGGCCGATTCCCACCACCACCGGAAAATGAAAAATGATCAGGCGACGGAAATGCCCGTCGCTAAAGTGTAAAATCTTGTTCCAGTCTCCGGCTAGGGACGGGAAAGGGACTAAATGGGACCGCTCCGGGCCATGAGCATGTTTTTTTGTCATATAAATAGTAATAAGAGCATCTTTATCTTATAATTACCATATCCATTGAAATAGTGCAAGGATTCATGATCTATTATTCACTCTTAACACATTTAAATAGCGCCAAGAATTCACGTTTTAGAATGAATAACGAGAAAAATTTTGTAAAGGTTTGGAAATAGAGAAATGACCCATCCAGTCATTTTGATGTGTGTATTTCTACACAATGAGTGAAGAATTTTTTTGTCGTTTGTGAGTTCTTGTCTTGAATGGTCCCAATAACAAGGGATATGCATGGTGCAACTTTGTACCGGGCAATTTTTTCTTAAAAGTTAATTTCTTCAATCGAAAATAAAGGAACATTGTAAAGTAAAAAAGAAGTCGAATTGCTTCACCTTTTATGCTTGGTTAAGACAGAACTATGTGTAATTGCATGATAAAATGGGGTACCGCATACACAATAGCAAACAGTTTGCTCTGTCTTCACTTAACTAGGCAATATGAACAGAACGACCAAACCCAAGGAAAAGTAGACACGTCATTGAATTGCCTATGGATGATCGAGTGCGGGTTATGATAGATGATGAGCGGCAAGTACTAAAAATTCTCTCTGGCGTGCAACGACATAATATTCTTATGAGTAGAAATTATCTTCAACGGGTCTCCTTGAGCACATAATTTATCTCAACACAAAGTTAAGACTGATAGAACAAGAAGAAATGCATGACTGGCTATTTTACTCCTTGAATTGCGTTCAAATGGTTCAAAACATTTCAAGCTTTGTTCCTTTGGTCACAGCAATGCAAGCTTGGTTGTGCCTTTGTTGACATGCTGGGATTTCATTAGTTTCCTATAACAAACGGACTTCCATAATATTCACAAAATACAACCAATTGTACTTTAAAATAAAGTTCTTTTCCTAGATACTGATGATGTCAACGACAGTATATTTTTGTCTCTGGTTTATGTCCGTTTCGGCATAAACAAACCAAGCAGTAGGAATATAGTAAGCAGCAATGTTAGGCTAATGCACAACCTAAACCACTATAATTGTCTGCGAGCGACAATCTACACAAGACAAGGGCCAATTCCATCTCTATCTCCCTCTTAATAAGGAAGACTGATCAAAATTCTAAACAATCTTAATTTCTCTGAATGCATTACACAACAGAAATTACATTTGTCACAAGTGACCACAAAAAATGTTCACCGATTGTAATTCTAAGTAAAAACAGCACTAATATCACAAATAAAAAGGTCCCACATAGCGCAACCGTCAGGTGAATGAAAGGAGCCAGATGGGCAACCAAAGTCTTCAATTTACACCCTCAAATCATACCATTTGCCATTGTCTTAATGAGTAACTAAAGTCTTCAATTTCCACCCTCAAATTGCACCATTTCATAGATTTTTTTGCTACTGTCCTTTCATTGACTTTTTTGCCATTGTCTTAATGAGTAACCAAAGTCTTCAATTCCGACTCTCAAATCGCACCATTTCATACTCTTTTGCCACTGAGCAACCAAAGTCTTCAATTTTGGCCCTTAAATTGTACCATTTTATGGACTTTTTAGCTACTATCACATCCTATTGTTGTATGACCCCTTGGTCTACAAAGTGCAGACTACTGGGCAAATAAAGATCTATGGGCTGAATTTTCAGTCAATCAATCATTTCTCAATTCGGCCCGAAGGTTTTTATTATGTTCCTCCGTAGCTACACATTACGGCACAGCATAAAGTATTGCTGTCATGCGTCTAGAGATTCAAGTGCATTGCCCAAATTTTGCGTTTTATCACGAAAATATGCATAAGAATTGGAGATATGATAGGATTTGATTATAGAAATATACGGAAATATATTATTTCTTACATAGCGGTTAGAGAATTGTTAATGAAATAAGCATAAAAAATAGAGATGCTAGGATAAGAGATTTTATAAAGTGACCATAAAATTAAATTGTTTTGCAACTCCCATGAGAGTGCCATGTGATATATGGCTTTTGCATATCTATCCTTTAAAAAAAAAATTAATAATTACATAGATGGAAAAATTGTCCAAAAGTCCTTAACCTATTGCATTTATTAATGGGTTAATACATTGAAAAACCCTAAACTGGTACACCTGTACCAAATTTACCCCAAACTATTTTTTTGAACATTAAAAAATCCCAAACTGGTACATCTGTGACAAATTTACCCCGACTGATCATTAAAAACCTTAAAGTGGTACATTTATGACAAATTTACCCCAAATTAATTTATTCGACAAAAAAAAATCCCAAACTGATAAATTTGTGACAATTATACCCTGCAGTAAATTGGATTAATACCACAAAAGAATCACAAAAATTGTAAACGGTGACAACCGAGTGTAATATCCTAAATTGGTATACCAATTAACTGTCATGTGTCATTTGACTTATTAAAATTTAACGAAAACTAACAGAGGGTAAATTTGTCACAAATATACCAGTTTGGGGTAAATTTGTCAAAAGTGTACCAGTTTGGGGTTTTTGGTGGTAAAAAAAATAGTTTGGGGTAAATTTGTCACATGTGTACCAGTTTGAGGTTTTTCAGGGTATTAACCATTTATTAATTTAGTCATAGATTTTTCAATTTTACCAATTGAGTCATAAATCTTTTTAGATTTTTCCAATTGAATCCATCCAATCAATTCTAATCGAAAATCGTTGACATGGACATTGAATGTCCCATATGACCTAGCCGGCGTTGATATAGACAATTTTAAATAATATTTTTTTATCGTTTTCTTTTCTTCCATTCTTCCTCTAGTCGATCATCAGGCTTGGATGACTGGCCAAAGGCGAGGACTGGTGAGGTCGACCTCGCCGATCTCAGGCGAACCTTACCCGCATATGGCGAGGCTCGACTTGGCCATTCACGTCCATTTTCTCCTTTTGTTGACTAGTCAAACTTTCTCATTTTTTCTTTTGATGTCATCATCTTGACTTTTTGACTCATCCGATGATCAAATGTGCTCAAATGTTAGACAATCTCCCTTATTCTACACAACGTGAATCATATTCCTCCATTGATAAACGTGTTTTGATATGTGTCCGTTCTCTTCTTTGCTATTAGCGTCGATGATTTTTACATTATGTTATATGGGGTTGTTATTCATTGAATGTGAGAAATGCCAAGTAAAAGTCTTTGTCCATTCGGACACTAAAGATGTCGCTTTAACGATTAAGCTTGAAATTTTGATAAAATAGATGGGAAATAGAAAAAAAAAATTGGGTATTTGTATGATAGAAAATTAAGTAACACTGTTCAAAAACACTATGAACCGTCTTAATTTCCTTGAAGACATTACACAACGTAAATCACATTCCTCTTCAGTGACCCAAGGACCCACACATTCATATCACAAGGCACCAAGCACCACCTATAAAATGTGCTTCACTCTCTCATACTCGTCATGTTTTTATTTTTGTGATAATTACTTGTAGTATTATAAAATGAACCTCATTGATAGTGATAAGTAATTATCGTATAATAAACCTTGATGTAGGACTTTATTCTCACTTTAGTAATAAGATTTTTCAAGTAATATATTTTAAATTGAGAAAAAGATATGAGAATAAAATAACATTTAATCTGCCTTGGATCTTTGATATATACATGGTCGACCACTTTCAAATGTTGATTACCACAACATGCGTGAATCTTTTTTTTTTTTTTTTTGTGCATCAATTAAATTACCAAAATATGTATAAGAATTAGAGAATTTCTAGCATTAGAGATTTTAAGTCCATAAAAATTGAATTTATAGGCAAAATTCACATGTGAGAGTGCCTCGGTTGACCCACGTCTCCAGGCATGAACCTTAATTATTTACGTCCACTTTCTCCTTTTGTTGACTAGTCAAACTTTCTCATTTTTTCTTTTATTGTCACCGTGTCTGATTTTTTTACCAATCCAACGGTCAAATATTACCATTTCACATGCTTTTTTGCTGCATTCTCCACGATTGACCCCCGTCTTCCATGCAACTACACGGTTAGGCACCGCACAAGGTAATGCGCGCGCACCTGAATATTCGTAGGTACGGCACATGGGTTTCATCACTTTAAAAGTCATTGGTTCGATGCATCCTAGCATAAGATGAGCCGTGTTCATCTGCTTCACTCTCTTGTACTTTGCTCATCAAAACAAAGTAATCTTTGTTTCGAACAAAATGGCTTCCTCATCGTGCTTCTACATGTCCATACACTTTCTTTTCTTGTATTTGTCATCTCAGCTGATTGGCACGCACAATCTCTCTCGTTCCATGACACCTCTATGTCTCGAGGACGAAATGTCTGCCCTGCTGCAATTTAAAGAGAGATACAAAATCACCGATGTTTCCGATGATCCTCTCGCTCGTCCCAAGACTCTGTCCTGGAAAACCAGTCGAGATTGCTGCTCTTGGGATGGGATCAAGTGCGATGAGAATACGGGCCATGTAATCGTTCTCGACTTGGGAGGTAGTTTTCTCTATGGTTCTATCGACTACAACAGTACCCTCTTCCAGCTTGCTCATCTTGAAAAACTCAATCTCAGCAACAATCACTTCAACTACTCTCAAATACCGTCCCGAGTTGGAGATCTCTCGAGATTGACTCATCTTGATCTCTCTGCTTCCTTTTATTCCGGCCAAGTCCCCACAGAAATCTTCAAGCTAAAGAGGTCGGTGCACCTCAACCTGTGTTGCAATGAGGATCCACATTCTTATAGACATTTGTTGCGGATGAAAGCACCGGGCCTGAGAAGCCTAGCTCAAAATCTGACCAGCCTGGAAGAACTTCTCCTTGGTGTCGTCAATATGTCGTCCCAAGTGCCCAACACTCTGGCGAATCTGTCTTCACTGAGAAGGCTGGACATGTTTTTTTGCGACCTGCGCGGTGTATTTCCGTCTACCATTTTTCATTTACCGAAGCTGCAATATCTTAGTGTGTCTGGCAATGCATATCTCACGGGCCGCTTGCCTAAGTTCAACTCGAGTAGTCCTCTTGAAGAGCTGCAACTGACAGCCACGAGCTTTTCTGGGGAGCTATCCGCTTCAATCGGAATCCTTCCATCCTTGAGCTATCTCGACGTAAGTTATTGCGAATTCTCAGGATCCATCCCATCTTCACTTGCTAATCTTAGCAACCTCAAAGACCTGGATGTCTCAGGGAACCCATTCACTGCCCAGTCCATTTCCTCTATTTCTTGGGTTTGGACGAAGAAGAAGCTCGCAACTTTGGCACTCGGAGGGATCAATCTATATGGCGAGATTCCACCCTCAATCGGAAACTTGTCTCAGCTTGAATTTTTATGGTTAGCGAACAACCAATTAAGCGGTGCCATCCTATCTCAGCTCATGAACCTCACTTGACTGATTTCTATAGACCTCGGAGGCAATCAACTATCGGGTTCTATACCGTCTTGGCTTATGAACATGACTCAACTGGTTTACCTTGACCTTTCAGTCAATAAATTCCACGGTGAGATACCTTCATCAATCTCTCAACTTCAAAATCTAGAGGACCTCCGCCTTTTCGAAAACAACTTCAGCGGTACTATCGAGCTAGACAACTTTCACAAGTTCAAACATTTGGAAGCGCTGCAAGTATCATCTAACAGGCTATCAGGCTGCATGAGTAGCACGAATCTTATTATTCCTCAGCTTATTAACCTAGGACTGGCTTCATGCAATTTGAGTGAGTTTCCGGCATTCTTACAAAACCAAGAGGATATTGAGTGGTTGGACTTGTCCGATAACAACATTAAGGGAGAAGTGCCCTTTTGGGTGTGGGACGGAAGATTTAAAAACATGCAGCACCTGAATCTCTCCCATAACTTCTTAACTGGTCTTGATAGATATTATCCGATGCATACTTTAGATGCGTACACGATAGACCTCTCTCATAACATGTTGAAAGGACCACCCCCTGAAGCACCATCATCGACAATGACCTACATAGTATCCAACAACAGCCTCATGGGAGCATTGCCAGCATGGATATGCAATTTAAGTTCAGCAATCATACTAGACTTGTCTTCTAACAATTTGACCGGTGCTCTTCCCATTTGTTTGGGCAATATCAGCAAATCACTCATGTTATTGAACCTAAAAGGCAACAATTTCCAAGGAAGCATTCCAAAGCTCTCGGGGACCCAATTGACGATGATTGATTTGAGTGACAACCGGTTGCAAGGCAAATTACTGAAATCCTTGGCCAATTGCAAAAAGCTCAAGTTCATCAATTTTGCAAACAATCTTATCATGGACACCTTCCCTTCATGGTTGGGATCACTACCGGAGCTTCATATCCTTATTTTGCGATCCAATAAATTCCACGGTGTCATAGAGAGGCCTAAATCTAGTCATGCGTTCCTTAACGTGCAGATACTTGACCTCTCTTCTAATGCATTCATCGGTAAGTTGCCTGTGGAATTCTCTTGGTCTTGGAATGCCATGAAATCCGAGATGCGAGACTTTACATACATGGGCAAATATCTATTTCTGTCACAATACATTGTGTTTGCCTACTATGGCTATTATGATTTTTCCATGACATTGATTTACAAGGGGCTTAAATTGTATTACCCAAAGATACTAGAAGCCTTCACAATCATTGACCTCTCCAGCAATTTGTTCATGGGAGAGATCCCCAATGCCATAAGTGATCTTAGAGGATTGCAAGGGCTGAACCTTTCCAACAATCTCCTCACTGGTCACATCCCATCATCATTAGGGAATCTCACAGCGCTTGAGTCATTGAATGTGGCACCCCTCGACGGCCCCCGATCCGATTAGGGTTGCCACAGTTCGCTTTCCTTTCAAACTTTCCTTATTAACATGTCACTCTGATACAATTTCAATTGCAGCGGGTCCATACAACTTGAGAGTTTACATCTTTTAGATCGGTCCCTTGCACAATTTGAATACGGAAGCACATTCAACAACTTCCTTCCCTATATTCAGAAAATGATGCACACCTACTAAACATCTTATATAAGTTAAAGCCGAACACGTTTATTTGCATAAAGCAGATAGACATCTTTAGTCGGTACATCAAAATGCCGTAGTCTTCTATACTTTGCTACACTTCAAAGGATGACCGACATCTTCTCCAACGGTCGAATACTTAAAGTCCATCGATCAGTGTCGGCGTCCAAAAGTTCCTCCCTTTGCTATCCCCCTCATTGCAATCATAACTAACTACTTGATTCATCTACTGGTAGTAGTGGCAGCAGAGGTATCTTATCTAGTCTGAAATGTTATTATTCAAAAGGGATTAGTACAACCACTTAGCAGGTAAAGGACCAATAAACCACTCAATACATCATGCCATACAATCATCACAATCATAGCATCGCATGTCATACAAACATCCATGCACAACATACCATGGCATCATGCACATGTTATCATATCTCATGTACCATCATCATCATCATATCATATCATCATGCCATAGGTGATCATCATCATCATGCATATCATCATGCCATAGGTGATCATCATCATATTACATCATACATCATCATCATCATGCATATCATCATGCCATAGGTGATCATCATCATATCACATCATACATCATCATCATCATGCATATCATCATGCCATGTCATATATCATCATCATCATCATCATCATCATCATCATCATCATCATGCATATCATCATCATGGTTTGATTTCCACTTTTAACTTTCAATTCAATCACCACATCATCTTTCCTCGGATCATCAATTTTATCTCATATTATACACTCGCTTCCCATGCGAGAAAAACCTTCGGCATTCAGCCATTCCAGGCCACCGGGCATCCGGCCCCCCACATTTCGGGCCTCTCACATCCCAACTAGCATCACGAGGCATTCCCCTCGGGCAAAGACCTCCAATAGGGCTTCCAGCATTTACACTCCATGGCTGGGCATCCCACACCCCAATCCTGGCATCGCAAGGCATTCCCCTCGGGTAAAGACCTCCGACAGGGCTTCCGGAATTATGTACCAACATACCACCAGGCCTCCCCTAGAATTACATACCGTATACCACCGGGCATCCCGACACTCCCGGGGAATTATCATCTGCCACATCAATCTCCGCATTGAACATTATTCATGTTCACCAATTTCAGTCTTAATTTAACATGGCATATGATGTGATGGCAAACAAAGTCATATTCAGCATGGAATTCATACATGCATCTCAATTTATTGTCATGCATACATCAAGACCCCATCATACATGCTACATGGTACAATTATTTATGAAATAAAATTTATGGATTTTATGCCAATTAAAATAATCCATTTATCATGCCCCTTTTTACATTTATTTAAATTCCAGCTTGTGCCATTTTCAAAAATATTAAATTTAATATCTATATCATTCTCAAAAATCATAAAAATTAGGGCAAGTAATAAACAAGAAAATAGGATAATGATTTCATGCAAAATACATGGCCAAATAGAATTCCACACAAATCCATAATTCACACAAAACATCATATAATTTTCGGATGAAATCAGAATGCACAGTCTTCGAAATAATTTGATTTAAAATATCCATACGACCTCCAAAAATTACGAAATTTTACCGAGTTATAGCCAAGACACTAAAGTGCATTTTTTATGAGACTTCCAAGCCAGATTTTTTTTAGATTAATTTCTACAGTCTCACGAAGCTTCTGGATCCAACACCGAAACGTCCAGTGCATGCTTCTCGGAAATACCGAGTTTTCACCTACCTATTCTTCTTCGTTTCCTCTGAAATTTGGATTTTTTACATCAAGATGTTATCTACAAGTTTCATGAAGAAATCTAAGTCAAATAGCCAGAGTATAGTCGCTGTTTAGGTCCATGAAGTCTCAGGTGTCCTGTACCACGTCTCCAGAATTACCGTCTTCAAGATTCAGTCGATTTACTAGGTTATACTTGTTAATTTCACTTCAAATTTGAGTATGTTATAGCTTAAGATGTCCCCTACAACTTTTATGAATAAATCGAAGAGAGATTCTTAGCACAAATCAACATGCAATCACAAATCCATCAAAAGGTCAGTAAAATCGTTCCAGATCTGAGGTCTCCGTAGGATGCGAGTTTAACCCCCTAAATCTCCATAATATTCCACCAAATTTTAGTATGTTATATTTCAAGGTGTTAGCTACAACTTTCATGAAGAAATAGAAGCCAAAATCGAACTCAAAACATGCATGCAAGCTCTCACAAAGTTCTGACTCAGGCGGTTCATGCGAAAACATTCCAGATCTAGCATCTCCGTAGGATGAGAGTTTGACCCCTTAAATATCCATCATTTTGCACCAAATTTCAGTATGATGTAGTTAAAGATGCTAGATACAACTTTCATGAAGAGATCAAAGTCAAAATCAAACTCAAAACATGCATGCAAGCTCTCACAAGATTCTGTTTCAGGCGGATCTCATGAAATCAGCATGCAAAGTCAAGAACAGCCACATTCTAGCTCCGATTTTTGTCTTCCCTATAATCCGAAACCTACCACAAACAAATCATACGTGCCAGGCACACATGCAAGAGTGGAAATCAGTCCCAACTTGCCTCTAAGACCGAGCAAACGAGGCACACCGGCGACGGATGGACGGCGTGCGGGCGGCGACGAGCGAGCTCTCCTCCTCCTCGGCCTCCCTCTCTCTCGCATCTCACTCTCTCTCAACAACTCTCTCCCTCTCTCTCACTCTCTCAAAACCAGCCACCCTCTCTCTCTCTCTCTCTCTCTCTCTCTTTCTTTTTGGTGGCTTATATATTGCATGCTTTCTTCTCTTGCATGGGGGACACTTGTCCCTAAGAATGAGACAAGTGTCTTCTTGGTTGAAGACACTTGGAGGAAGCCATGCGGCTCCTCCTTCCCCCTCCATGCGCCGATAGCCCAATGGGCTTTATGGGCTGGGCCTCTTGACCCACTTTAGGCCAACACACTTGGGCCTAAAGTCCAAGCTTAAATGGCCCAAAATTTTCTTAAATAAGTCCATTTTTACTTTTAATAATTTACCTTAAATCCCAACTTATATAAACACTAAATTACAATTTCATATGGCCATAAAACTTGAAATCATAAATCCATAAATTCCAATTTATAAAACACATGGCCAATGATAGGATTTTCTTTCCTATCAAATAATTATCCATTAAAAGCTTGGCCATATATCTTATTGCTAATTATGGATTAAATGGCCATAACTTGATGGTACTTCCATCACCTATTCATAGAATTTAATGTAGCTAGAGGTCGTCATGAATTTTGGGATGCCACATTGGACCTTTCTTGAAACAAACTCTCGGGACAAATCCCCCAGGAGCTAATAGAACTCAAGTTCCTTTCTTTCTTGAACGTGTCTTACAACAATCTGATTGGGTCTATGCCTAGGGGGAAACAGTTCGATACGTTTTCAAACGATTCTTTTGAAGGAAACTCAGGATTGTGTGGGGAATTCATATCCACGAAATGTCGAGATTCAGCAGATAAGTTAGGACAACCTTCAACCTACGAAGAAGAAGACCTAGGATCACCAATTGAACTCAATTGGAAAATTGTTCTTATGGGGTATGGGAGCGGCTTAGTGATTGGAGTGGCCATCGGAAATGCATTCATCTCCTAGAAACATGATTGGTTTGAAGGAAATGGCAGGAGAAGGCGACGGCCTAGTCGAAGGCAGCCTAGGAGAGGTAGGAACTCCTGGTCAGGCAAGTTTCTCAATTTATGTAGATACTAGAACTTCCTTAGAAACTAAGCTGGGTGTTTCCTTCCTTTTCTAAAATGTACTTGTTTCTTTGTAATATCTTTATAGTTATTTATGTCAAACTTCATTTTCTTCAGCTAATCTCTCATCATATCTATTTATAAAGCCACTATCGACTTGTAAACCTAGCTCATGTGCGCCTTTTGAACACTCAAATATGAATTGTCACAAGGATTCTTCTTTATCCGGGGTTTAAATCACGAGCTGAAACTTGTTTACGGATTCTAGTAAAACAATCAATTGTAATGATGCAATGTTCTCATAACTTTACGCAAATCTAGGCTCTCATCCATGCCTCAATCATTTGCTTTGGTTGTTTGTCACCTCACAAATTGTACAGACAACGGCTGTATTGACATTTGAAACAAAATCCACATTTGGAGATTGATTGGATAAGAACCAGGACAAATGATTCTTGTGAAAAATATACATATCACTTTCGCTTTTCAGATCTTCTTTTATGTTTGTGCGGTAGAAAATCAAATACACTCTCATAAAAGTAGTATATTATGCTAAGAACCAACATGGCGCAGTCGAATTTCCTAAAGTTCTTATCATGCTTGCTAGTTATGTATTTGGTTAATGTCATTTGATTTATTTGTTTAATCTTTTCATTTTTCTCAAAGAAGGATCATTTGATATGGTGATTTATTGTTAACATCTGATTTTTTGCCGATAAGTCAAGCACCCATATTTGTAAAACTAAGAAATATAATGATAAATCAACAAACGAGAGAGTTTTTTTTTTTTTTATCTCGATAATAAACGAGAGAGTTCAATTCGGCCATTTATGCAAGGACCTAAACCCACTTGCCTCAGCCCATCTATTAAGACTAACTCGGTCATTTCGGCCCGGTCCACTAACCCAGACCACTAGCCAAGCCCATTGGCCGACCCATCAGCCTAGCCCATTAAGCCCAAATTTAAAGTCCCATTAAGCAACTTCTGCACAGGCCCAGATTCACAAGTTCAAGTCGGAGCCCATAAAGCCCGTGAGAGTTTGGCCCATAAAGCGCGCACGTGCAGGAACTGAGAAGAGCGATGGAATTCTGGCAAGGGGACACGCAACAGCGGACCATACCGCACCAGATAGCGCCTCACGGACTGACAGAATTCCCTTCTCTCTAGAATCCAATTCCTGAGAATTCGTAGTTCATTCGTCTTCTCCGGACATCGCTCGCCGTCCCCGATGTTGATGGTCACTTCAATCCATCTCCACTCCGCGAGATAAAGGCTCTGTTCCCGCTGTTCTCAGATCCTGTCGCTGACGAGCCTGAGCCACGATTCGCCATTTACTCTTTCGCTGATTCCTACGGTCTTCGAAGTTTGCTTCTTTGACTTTCTTGCTCTGGTTCAATCGATAATCATTGCGGGGGCCGAGAATCCTACATGCTGATTGTGTATAAGTCTTATGTGACCGAGCTTCTGCTAGCAATTTGAACTCATCGTGTTTTGGTGATGATATGGAGAAAAATCGTTGGCATATTCCTGCGTTTAGATCATTAGATTAAAATGTCTACCATGTGTTTGACAATTTTTTTAGTGAACGTGCGTATGAATTTGAGGTAAAATTCTTGCATATTGACGTTTGGTTCACTCTTACATGTTCAAAATAAGACATCTGTGTTTGATCCTCTCATTGCACCATTGAATTGACCTGTTGTGATGCTCCGAGACGTTGCCTGCTCTGTCTTTGATTATTTCAGCCTCGATTTCGGTCCATTTCGCTAGTCTTATTGTCAAATGTGAATATATGTCAATTGATATTTAGAGGTGATTGAGAATAACCAATATGCAAATTTATAGAATAATTAAATATTAAACCGCACTTTCATTTAATAGTTTAAAATTTAAAATAGTTGGCAGTAGTCTCATAAAATCCCATAAAAATGAAAGATATGAATATATATATATATATATATTTCAATAACAAATTATTGATGGTTATGTTTGACACTACGTCATTTGGTTGAAATGACTACCTTGCCATTGCACCTATACTTGTAGAGTTGGGGATGTGACAATAATGGGGAGAATTACTAGGGAAGTCCTAAATTGGTCGGCATCCACGTTAGCGTTGGCTAGCCAAAATTAGCCAAATAAACTAAATTAACACAATTGCAAAAGATTTAAGACTAAATTAGCCAATAAATAGTTTATAATTGAATGATACAATTGTGTTAGGATTATGATTTTTTTGGTAATTTTCATAAAATAAACATATATTATGATTTTTATTTTATATTTGTATGAGTGAATATTTGCTCTGAAGCTAGTAAAATGTTAACAGGACCCCTCCCTAAAAAATTGATATGTATTGTGTTTAATCAAGGTGTCAAGTATACAAATTTTTATGGCCTCCATATTTGTGATCAGAATAACAATTGTGAACAAGGAAAATTCAAACGGGGAAGCACGTGCTTTGGTGGTTGACTATCGCAGAATTGAGTGGACGCGTTATTGAGACCTTGCATTATGCACAATAGACCGGCTGGCTATTGCAGCACTGCTTTGGCCCACTTCTGGAAATATCCTGCATGAATGTTTGAGTGATATGATTGAATCGAATACGATATTTGGGACCCATGGGTTGGCTTAATGTTCGAGGCCTAGGCATGTGCATGCTGTTAAAATCTTCCTAGGGCCAAGTCATCGCATTAGTGATTGACAACGCGCCGGGGAAAAGTCCAGGAAATTAAGGGAAGAGTCCTGAAAGTTGGAGCTATTGATGGATCCGGGAATCACGATGTCAAATGACAGACCGTAGGTAAGAGTGTTGAAAGCATTACGAGGTGAGCCTCTATCGATGGATGGTAAATCCAAGCTTGCACGCGTTTAGATTCAATATGGTTCGATTCTATTTAACAAGTATTCTATATCGTCGAGTGCCTTGACGACTAAGGCAATGAGAAAATTGTGGCTCTTCTTATTCTATTAGTAGCATTAGCATCCAATGTGCCCCGGAAAGACTTGGGGCGTCACATCTCCTATGGCGCCATGAAAAGTAACTGTTGACCCAAGTCTTCCATACAAATACAAATCCATTGGCTGAATTTTCAGTCAATCATTCATTTGTCTATGAGGCCTGAAGTTTTTTTCGTATGTTCCCATGTGCCTACATATTACGGCATTGCACAAAGTCATGCTATCACACACCTAAATACTAATATGCATTGCTCATATTTTGTGCATTTTCTCACTGGGAAAGTCATTGATTTTGATGCATCGTAGCGTGCTATGCAGCATGCTCTTACCCCTTATGCACCAAGCACCGCCTATAAAATCTGCTTCCACAGTAGCATTGCACTGCACAAATTCGTAAAAACGCATTTGAGAATAAAATAGAAATCTGTCATAAAATTTGTTGGATCTTTTAATTACAATCTCTACCAAAAAAAAAAATTAAAAATTGCTTTTAAATTTTTATCGCCAAAAATGCGTATCTTTTTTATTTCTCATACATCGACTAGAGATTTATTACTGAAATATGCATAAGAATAATATATTTGCTAGGATTTGATTACCAAAATACCTGTAAATCTATTATTTCTTGCATAGCACAGCAATTTGAGATTTGTTAACGAAATAAGCACAAAATTTAGAGATATGCTAGGATGATCGATTTTATAAAGTGAACAAAACTGATACGCAAAACTCACACTCGAGAGTGCCATGTGAATTATGGCTGTTGTGTATTTATCTTCTTCTTCTTTTAAATCTTAATAATTACTTACCCGGGAAAAAAAAAAAAAAAAAGATAGCAACTTCTAATTTCCAATTTTCATTGATGAAACTTGCTTAGAGAGGTATTTTTAAGATAATTTATTCGCTTTGATTCGCTTAATTTGTATTAGATCTTGATAGTGCCAACAACAGTGCAGTTTTGTCTCCGTTTACCATTTGTTTTGGAGTATACATAGAACAAGCAGTAAGAAAATATTAAGCAATAATACAAATGTCTAATTGCTCATAGACAATCGCTTTTTATACTTACTTAAGATGGAACTTCGTGTACAGCACGATGTATCGCATCCACAATCGCAAACAATTTGTTCTGTTTTTACTCAACTAGGCAATATGAACCCAACGGCTAAGCCCGAGGAAACGTATATGCGTCATTAAATTGCCTATGGATGATTTATCTTCAACGGGTCTATTTGAGCATAATTTATCTTGACGTGAAGTTAACACTAATTGAGCAAGAAAAAATGCATGACTCACTATTTTGTTCCTTCAATTGCATTCAAAAGGTTCAAACATCTCTAAGTTTTGTTGCCTTGGATCACGGCAATGCAAGCTTGTTGCGCCTTTGTCAACATGCCGGGATTTCATTAGTTTCCTGTAACAAACGGACTTCCATATTATTTGTAAAATACAACCAATCATACTTTGAAATTAAGCTCTTTTTCTAGCGCCACCGACAGTATATTTTTGTCTTTGGTTTCTTTTCGTTTTGGCATAAGCAAACTAAGCAACAGGAAAATATTAGGCAATAATGTTAGGCTAATGCACAATCCAAAAGTCTGTGATTGTCTGGGAGCAACAATCTGCGCAAGACGAGGGCTAATTCCACCTCTCTCTCCCTCTCAATGAGGGAAACTGTTCAAAACTCTTAATTTCTCTAAATACATCACACAATAGAAACTACATTCCTAATTAGAAACCAAAGAAAATGTTCACCGATCGTGAATTCAAAGTGAAAACAGCATTAACATCATAAACAAAAAAGTCCCACATAGAGCAACCGTTGGGTGAATGTAAGTGGCTAGATAAGCAACCAAAGTCTTCAATTTCGACCCTCCAATCATACCATTTCATAGACTTTTTTTCTGCTATCACCACTTACGATTGGACACATTTTCCTATAATGGAGGGAATGACCTGAAACACTCCATTAACCATACAAACTCTTCTCATCTTGTCTTCTCATAAAGGCTTTTTGTGAAGGGGGCCATCATGCTGTTGTTATATGACCCCTCGGTTTACTATTTTTGGACTGACTACTGACCCAAGTCTTCCATGCAAATACAGAACTATTAGCTGAATTTTAGGTCAATCAATCATTCGACAATTGTTGTGGTGCAATTAGTTTGTGCAATTGAGTGCTAATTTGTGCAATTTGATGTTGAGTGTTGATTTTGAATTATTATTTCAAAAATTTGAAATTTTGGTATTTAATTAGAAAAATACCGGGTGTCAGGTTTTGACACCAAAAATATTTTTAAATACTATATCAAATAGTGGGATTTTTAAAAGAAATGATATCATATTTTATGGTTCGATCTGATTGTGTATCAACGTACATCTATTTTACCGGATTTTTTAATATAAAGAAAATAGGTCAAGTTCATTATTTTAATTGAGGCATTTGAGTGCAAAGCACAATGTCCTTAGCCGGGATTGGATGTGCGTGTGAACATTATGAGAAACCGTCACGAGCATTTATGCCGGGCGATGCTCCTATATGGAATGCCCCACTTCAACGAATGCCAGATTGCAGTAGAGACCGGACCAATGCTCCTTTGGGAATGTTGTCTAGAGGTAGATGTTGCCATGCTTGATGGGGCGAGACGATGCCCGATTATGCCAGAAGATCACGGAACATTGAGTAGGCTGTACCCGTTGGGCCGTAAATAATTGGAACACTTGACTGAGTGAGAAGACCGTGCCTGATTATAGGACAAAATTGTGTGGCATGAAATGGGACGCGTCATAACGATTTGACCTTATAATCGGGACATCTATGATTGATTGGTTTATTAAAGTGAAGCATTTCAATTATCGAGTGCAATTATTGTATGCATTTGTTATATGAGCTGTACTAACGTGCAAGAATGGGCTAAGGCAAGGTAAGTCCTCTATGATATGTGTAAAGGCTGCCTCTAGTTGTATTATCTTCTTAATCGAGGTTTAGGGTGTAGACATGCTTAGATTTTTATCTCACCCCATTATGGGTTACCATTTTCAAGGCCATAGTATGAAGGATCTAAACTCGAGGCTGAAGGATCTAGAATATAGGTGGCCTAGGGTTTTCTTTTGGACATAGGCTTGTGTATAAACTTGATGTGTTTATAAAGTATGTTTTGTTTAAATTTTTTGTCTTACTTTTCTATCCCATGTTGATTGTTGTCTGGAGTTTATTAATTCACTTCCACATGTGCAAGCATTGAAGGGGTTGACGATGTGTCCTCGAAATGTTGCAATTTAATCAATCACTGAGGGATGTGTACGTGCTCAAGATTCGGGGTGTGACACTATGCACTAAGCACCGCCTATAAACTCTACTTCCTCGTAGCATTGCATTGCTCAAAGTCAAAAACACATTGGAGAATAAATTAAAACCTGCCATAAAATTTGTTGGATCATCTAATTACAATCTCTATACAAAACAACAAAATAATTTTTTTTATAAATGTTTATCACCAAAAATGCATCTCTTTCATTTCTCATGCGTCGATTAGAGATTTATAATTGAAATATGCATGAGAATAATAGATTTGCTAGGATTTAGTTACCAAAATATACTTAAATCTATTATTTCCTGCATAGCGATTTGAGATTTGTTAACGAAATAAGCACAAAAATTTATAGATTTGCTATGATACTAGATTTTATGAAGTAACCTTAAAAGTAAAATTGCTACACAAAACTCACATTTGAGAGTGCCATGTGGTATATGGCTTTTGTGTTTTTATCTTCTTCTTCTTTTAAATCTTAATAGTTACTTAGCTTGGAAAATAAAAATATCAACTACTAATTTCCAATATTCGTTCATGAAACTTGCTTAGAGAGGTATTTTTTTAAATATAAATGATTCTCTTTTATTCACTTAATTTGTATTAGATCTTGACGGTGCCAACAACAATGTTATTTTGTCTCCGTTTTCCATTTGTTTCGGAATATACATAGAACAAGCAGTAAGAAAATATTGAGCAACAATACAAATGTCTAATTGCTCATAGACAATCGTCTTTTATGCTTAGTTAAGACGGAACTTCGTGTATTGCACAATAAAATGTGGTACTGCATACACAATCGCAAACAGTTTGCTATGGTTTTACTCAACTAGGTAATATGAACAGAATGGCTAACCCCAAGGAAAAGTAGATGCATCATTGAATTTCCTATGGATGATTTATCTTCATGTCTATTTGAGTTTAATTTATCTCAACATGAAGTTAAGACTTATTGAGCAAGAAGAAATGCATGAGTGCCTATTTTGTTCCTTCAATTGCGTTCAAAAGATTTAAGACATCTCAAGTTTTTTTTCCCTTTGATCACGGCAATGCAAGCTTGCTTGTGCCTTTGTCGACATGCCCGGATTTCCGTTTAGGTACTTATTTGGTTTTCAATTCTATTTGTACTGAGATCACGTAAGAAATGCCAAAGTGTCACTACCTTAAGTACAAATTTTAGAGGCTTTAATTCACGTTCGTCCGGTTAAGTACTATAGCCTATGACTGGATCACCACAAATGAGGTCTTTAGTGCTATAAGAGGTTTAACTCCACGTATCGTAAGTATTATAGTCTGAAAAACTCGTGTTTTATTCATCGGCAAATGGGGACCTCGTTTGCAGTATGGTATTGCTTTTAGATGCCAAGAAGACTGAAAGAGAGGATCTCAAGAAGGTTGAGGCGTTCGTGCATCCATGTTCTCAGGATTTTTACCCCGAGGCCGGGCTAGGGATTGGTGCCCGGGCCTGGGTTTCTGGCGCCCGAACTTGGGACCAGGGTTGCACTCGAGACTTATTCTCAAATGTGAATTTCATTATTTTCCTACAACAAACGGATTTCCATATTATTTGCAAACTACGAGCATACTTTGAAATTAAGTTATTTTCTAGATATCAGTATATTTTCTGCTTTCTATTATTTTCGGCATAAACAAACCAAGCAATGGGAAAATATTAGGCAATGATGTTAGGCTAATGCACAATCCAAACGCCTGTGATTGTTTGGGAGCAACAGTCTACACAAGACAACGGCCAATTCCGCCTCTCTCTCTCTCTCCCTCTCTCTCTCTTGATAAGGGAGACTGTTCCAAATTTTGAACAATCTTAATTTCTCTAAAAGCATTATACAATAGAAAGTACATTCCTTATTAGTAACCAAAGGAAATATTCGCCGATTTGAATTTGAAGTGAAAATAGCACTAATGTTGCAAACAAAATGGTCACACCCAAAGCAACTACTGGGTGAATGAAACGGGCCAAATAAGCAACCAAACTTTCAATTTCGCCTATGATGGAGGGAATGACCTCTAACTCTCTATTAACCTTGCAGATTCTTCATCGTCTTCTCAGTGAGATACTTTTTGTAAAGGGGGCCACCTTATTGTTGTTATATGACCCCTTGATTTGCCATTTTTGGCCCAACTGCTGACCAAGTCTTCCATGCAAATACAAATCCATTGGCTGAATTTTCTGTCAATCAACCATTTGTTTATTCAGCCTGAAGTGTTTTCTTATGTTCCCCGGTAGCTACACGTTACGGCACTGCACAAGTCATGCTGTCATGCACTAAAATAAACCAAAGTCTTTTTTCCCGTTGTCACAACTTGTGGATGGATACATTTGCCTATGATGGAGGGAATGACCTCTAACTCTCTATTAACCATGCAGATTCTTCATCTTATCTTCTCAGTGAGATACTTTTTGTAAAGGGAGCCATCTTACTATTGCTATATGACCCCTCGATTTGACATTTTTGGCCTAACTGCTGACCCAAGTCTTCCATGCAAATACAAATCTATTGGCTGAATTTTCAGTCAATCAACCATTTGTTTATTCGGCCTGAAGTGTTTTCTTATGTTCCCCGGTAGCTACACGTTATGGCACTGCACAAGTCATGCTGCCATGCGCTAAAATATTCATATGCATTACCCGTATTTTGCGTCTTTTGTCACTAGCAAAGTCATTGATTTTGATGCATCATAGAGTGCTATGCGGGATGCTCTTACCCCTATGCACCAAGCACCGCCTATAAAATCTACTTCCCCAGTAGCATTGCACTGCACAAAGTCAAAAAGACACATTTGAATAAAATAGAAAAATCTGCCTTAAAAGTTGTTGGGTCATCTAATTACAATCGCTATACGAAACAAGAAAACTAATTTTTTTTTAAAATGTTTATCACCAAAAATGTATATCTCTTTTATTTCTCATACATGGATTAGAGATTTATAAACGAAGTATGCATAAGAATTGATGGTGCCAACAACAATGTTATTTTGTTTCCGTTTTCCATTTGTTTCGGAATATACATAGAACAAGCAATAAGAAAATATTAAGCAATGATACAAATGTCTAATTGCTCATCGATAATTGTCTTTATTCTACCTCTAATATCACTCTCAATAAGTAAGACGGTTCAAAACTCTTAGCTGTCATAGTTTCTCTAAACGCATTACATAACATAAAGTTATATTCCTCATCAGTGACCAAGGGAAGTGATCGCAAATCATAAATTCAAAGTGGAAACAGCACTAACGTTGCAAACAGAAAGGTCCAATGCAGAGTGATCATTGTGTGAACGAGAGGAGCCAGATGAGCAATCAAAATCTTCAATTTTGACTCTCGATTCGTACCATTTCATTGACTCAGATGTATTACACATATTTCTACGTATTACATCACTCGCAAAGTCATCAATTTGACGCATCATAGCATGAGATGAGGCGTGTTCAGACCCCTAGACTCCAAGCACCGCCTATATAATCTGCTTCATTCTCATATGCTCTGTCCATCAAAACAGAGTTATCATATTTGAAATAAAATGGCTCGCTCCTCGTGCTTCTGCATGTCCATAAACTTGCTTTTCTTGTACTTGTGGTCACATCCTATTGGTGCTCACAATCTCTCTCGTTCTGTAAAACCTCTGTGTCTCGAGAACGAAATATCTGCACTGCTGCAGTTTAAAGAGAGATACGACATCGCCAATGTTTCGAGGGGTCCTCTCGCTCGTCCCAAGACTCTATCCTGGAATAAAGGTCGGGATTGCTGCTCCTGGGATGGAATCGAGTGTGACGAGAACACCGGCCATGTAATTATTCTCAACTTGAGAAGTAGTTTTCTCTATGGTTCCATCGACAGCAACAGTACCCTCTTCCAGCTTGCTCACCTTGAAAAGCTCGATCTCAGCAACAATCACTTCAACTATTCTCAGATACCGTCTCGAATTGGAGATCTATTGAGATTGACTTATCTCGATGTCTCTTATTCCGTATTTTCCGGTCGAGTCCCATCAGAAATCTTCAAGCTGACAAGGTTGGTGTACCTTGACCTGTGTTGCAATCTCGATCCATATACTTCTACACGTTTGTTGGAAATGCAACCACTAGGCCTGAGAAGCCTTGCTCAAAATCTGACCAGCCTGGAAGTACTGTCCCTTGGTGTCGTGGCTATGTCGGCCAAAGTGCCCAACACTTTGGCCAATCTGTCTTCCCTAAGAGCGCTGAAAATGGATGTGTGCGACCTGCACGGTGTATTCCCGTCCGCCATTTTCAATTTACCAAAATTGATATATCTCTGGGTGGCTGACAATAAAGCTCTCATAGGACAATTGCCTTACTTCAACTCAAGTAGTCCTCTTAAACAACTGCGAGTGCCTGGCACGAGCTTTTCTGGAAAGCTACCCGCTTCAATCGGCAATCTCCGTTCCTTGGAATTCTTGGATCTTAAATCCGAAACATGCAATTTGACAGGGTCGTTACCCGCGTCAATTGGAAAACTTCCTTCCTTGAGTTATCTTGACATAAGCGGTTGCAAATTCTCAGGGTCATTACCCTCATCAATTGGAAACCTTCCTTCCTTGAGTAACCTCAGCGTAGTTGGTTGCAATTTCTCAGGATCCATCCCAGCTTCATTTGCTAATCTTAGCAACCTCGAATACCTGGGTGTCAGCATGAGCCCATTCACTGCCCATACCATTTCTTCTTTGTCTTGGATTTGGAAGATTAAGAAGCTTGCCGCTTTGTATCTTGAGCAAATCAATTTATATGGCGAAATTCCACCTTCAATTGGAAACTTGTCTCAACTAGTGGAGTTAAGCTTTCTTGGCAACCAATTAAGTGGTACTATCCCATCTCAGCTCGGAAACCTCACTCGGCTGACGAGATTGTACCTCCGACGTAATCAACTATCAGGGTCCATACCGTCTTCGCTTATGAGCATGACTCGATTGGTCATGCTTGACCTTGCGGTCAACAAATTCCACGGTGAGATACCTTCATCAATCTCTCAACTCCAAAATCTCCAGATCCTCCTCCTTGTTAAAAACAATTTCAGCGGCACTGTTGAGCTAGACAACTTTCTCAAGCTCAAACAATTGTTAGTGCTGCAACTATCATTTAACAAGCTATCATGCCGCACTAGTAGCACAAATGTTAATCTTCCTCAGCTTCTTGTCCTAGGACTGGCATCATGTAATTTGAGCAAGTTTCCGGCATTCTTACAAAACCAAGAGAGCATGAATTGGTTGGACCTATCGGATAACAACATTAGGGGAGAAGTGCCCTTTTGGGTGTGGAACGGCAATTTTAATAGGATGCAATACCTGAATCTCTCTCATAACTTTTTTACTGGTCTTGATCAATATTACCCAATGAATCCTATATATATGTACACAATAGACCTATCTCATAATATGTTGCAAGGACCACCCCCAGAAGCACCGCCGTCCATAATGTTCTATCTAGTATCCAATAACAGGCTGACGGGAGCATTGCCACCATGGATCTGCAATTTGAGTTTAGCAATCGCACTAGACTTGTCTTCTAATGATTTGACTGGCGTGCTTCCAGTTTGTTTGGGTAATATCAGCGAATCTCTCATGATATTGAGCCTAAAAGGCAACAATTTTCGTGGAAATATTCCTGAGCTATTGGTGAAGGGGACACAACTGACGATGCTTGATTTGAGTGACAATCAGTTGCAAGGCAATTTACCAAGGTCCTTAGCCAATTGCAAGATGCTCGAGTTCATCAACTTTGCAAACAATCTTATCGTGGACAGCTTCCCATCATGGTTGGGATCTCTACCAGAGCTTCGTGTCCTTATTTTGCGATCCAATAAATTCCACTATGTTATAGAGAGGCCTCAATCTAATCAGACGTTCCTTAAGCTGCAAATACTTGACCTCTCTATTAATGCATTTGCCGGTAAGTTGCCTATGGAATTCTTTCAATCTTTGAATGCCATGAAATCTGAGACGGGAAACTTTACATATATGCATAGAAACCTACAGCCAAGATGGTACCTTAGCCTCACCTACTATGGCAATTACGATTTCTCGATGATAGTGATTTATAAAGGCCTTAAATTGTATTACCCGAAGATATCAAAAGCCCTCATAGTCATTGACCTCTCCAGCAATTTGTTTGAAGGAGAGATCCCGGGTGCCATTGGTGATCTTAAAGGACTACGGGGATTGAACCTTTCAAATAATCTCTTCACTGGTCACATCCCACCATCGTTAGGGAATCTCAAAGCACTTGAGTCATTGGACCTTTCTTTGAACAAACTCTCGGGACAGATCCCCCAGAAGCTAACAGAACTCGGGTTCCTTTCTTTCTTGAACATGTCTTACAACAATCTAACTGGGTCTGTGCCTAAAGGGAAACAATTTGATACGTTTTTGAATGATTCTTTCGAAGGAAACTTGGGACTATGTGGAGAATTCATATCCACAAAATGTCAAGATTCAAGGGATAAGTCAAGACAACCTTCAACCCACCAAGAAGAACGCCTGGGATCGCTAATTGAACTTGATTGGAAAATTGTTCTTTTGGGTTATGGGAGCGGCTTGGTGATTGGAGTGGTCATCGGAAATGCATTCATCTCCTGGAAACATGATTGGTTTGAAGGAAATGCCAGGAGAAGGCGACAGCCTAGGCAACCTAGGAGGGGTAGGAACTCTTGGTCTGGCAAGTTTTTTAATTTCTGCAGATATTAGAACTTCCCTAGAAAAAATGAGCTAGGTATTTCCTTCTCTTTCTCAAATGCATTTGTTTCTTCATAGTATTTTTATAATTATTTATGTCGAACTTCATTTTCTTCATCTAATCTCTCATCACGTCTATTTATAAAGCCATTATCAACTTGAAAACCCAGGTCATTTGCGCCTTTTCCTATAAATGTATAAGCAAAAGTACTACTGTTGAACACTCAAATCTGAATTGCCATAAGGATTCTTCTTTATCCAGGGCTCACATCACTAGCTAAAACCCATTTATGGATTCTCGTAAAACAATGATACAATGTTCTCACAACTTTATGCAAATCCTAGCTTTCATCCATGCCTTGATTATTTGCTTTGGTTGTTTGTCACCTCACAAATTGTACAGACAATGGTTGTATTGACATTTGAAACAAAATCCGCATTTGGAGATTCATTGGACAAGAACCGTGACAAATGATTCTTGTGAAAAATATACATATCAGTTTTGCTTTTCAGATCTTCCTTTATGTTCATGCGGTAGGAAATCGAATTCTCTTTCATAAAACAGCATATTATGCTGAGAACCAACATGGCAAAGTTGAATTTACTAAAGTTCTTACTATGCTTGCTAGTCATTTTCTTGGTTAATGTCATTTGATTTATGTGTTTAATCTTTTCTTTTTTTCTCAAAGAAGGATCATTTGATATGGTGACTTATTGTTGACAGCTGAATTTTGGCAGATAAATCAAGTTTCTGTCTTTGTAAAACCATGAAAAAAAATAAATAAATCAATAAACGAAAGAATCCAATTCGGCCATTCGTGTAAGGACCTAATCCCATTTGCCTCAGCCCATTTATTAAGTCTAACTTGCTCAAGTTCGCCCAGTCCACAACCCAAACCACTAGCCAAGCCCATCAGGAATTTGACCGGCCCGTCAGTCTAGCCCATGAAGTCCAAATTTTAAATCGCATGAAGCGACTTCTGCAAAGGCCCACATTCACAAGTTTAAGTCGGAGCCTCTAAAGCCTGTGAGAGCTTGGCCCATAAAGCGCGCATGTGCAGGAACTGAGGAGCGAAGGAATTCTGGCAAGGGGACTATGTTACACCATATACTTATAGCACCTCACGGACTGACAGAGTTCCCTTCTCTCTAGAATTCGTAGCCCATTCTTCTTCTCCGGACATCGCTCGCCGTCGCCGCTGTCGATCGTCACTTCAATCCATCTCCACCGCTGCGAGATAAAGACTGTTCCCCCTGTTCTCAGTCATTGGTCGCTGAAGAGATTGAGCGGCAGTTCGCCATTTACTCTTTCACTGATTCCTCCTCTCTTCGAAGTTTGCTTCTGTGACTGTCTTGCTCTGGTCCGATCGATAATCATTGCAGGCAAACATCCTTAGTTTACGAACCGTATCTGCTTTGTTTCTGCTAAAAAGAGAGGCCGAGAATCCTACGTACTGATTGTGTCTGAATCTTATGTAACCGAGCTTCTGCTAGCGGTTTGAATTCCTCGTGTTTTGTCATATTCCTGCGTTTAGATCATTAGATCAAAATGTCTACCATGTGTTTGACAATTTTTTTAGTGAAACCTACCTGTGAATATTGACGTTTGGTTGATTCTAACGTCTTCAGAATAAGACGTCTGTGTTTGATCCTCTCATTGCACCATTGAATTGACCTGCTGTGATGCTCATCCGAGATGTTGCCTGCTCTGTCTTTGCTTATTTCAGGCTTGGTTTCAGTCAATTTCGCTAGTCCTATTGTCAAACGTGAATATGTGTCGATTGATCTTTAGAGGCGGCTCAAAATAACCAGTATGAAAATTGATAGAATAATTAAATATTAAACTCCGATTTCATATAAAATTTTAATATTTTAAATAGTTGATAGTCTCACAAAATCTCACAAAAATGAAAGATATTAATATATATATTTCGATAACAGGTTGTTGATGGTTATGTTTGAAACTATGTCATTTGGATAAAAGGACTACCATGTCATTGCATCTATATTTGCAAAGTTGGGGGTGTGATAGTAATTTGGAAAATTACCAAAAAAAGTCCTAAACCGACCGGTGTCCACATTAGCACTGGTCGGTGGACTAAATTGGCATAAATATGAAAAGTTTTAGACTAAATTGGCAAAAAAAATTATGATTACATTGATACAATTGTAATAAGTTTAGGATTTTTTTAATAATTTTCATTAAATAAACATACATAGGATTTTTATTTTATATTTTTTATGAGTGAATATTTGCTTTGGAGCTGGTAAAATGTTGACAAGACCCCTCCTTAAAAAATTGATATGTAATGTATTTAATCAAGGTGTCAAGTGTACAAATTTTTATGGCCTCCATATTTGTGATCAGATTAACCATTGTGAACGAGGAAAATTCAAATGGGGAAAGCACGTGCCTTGGTGCTTGACTTTTGCAGAA
The DNA here is from genome assembly GCA_019915185.1 of Eucalyptus camaldulensis. Taxonomy (NCBI): domain Eukaryota; kingdom Viridiplantae; phylum Streptophyta; class Magnoliopsida; order Myrtales; family Myrtaceae; genus Eucalyptus; species Eucalyptus camaldulensis. The sequence goes on from JAHSVA010000005.1 coordinate 5,222,860, forward strand.
TTGAGTGGACCCGTTATTGAGACCTTGCATTATGCACAGTAGACTGGCTGGAAGCACTGCTTTGGCCCAGTCCAGGAAATATCCTGCATGGCTGTTTGAATGATATGATCGAGTAAAAAATTATTGAATACGAGATCTCGACCCCACGAGTTGGCTTAACGGTCAAGGCCTAGACATGTGTATGCTGTTACAATCTTCCTAGGACCACGTCATCGTGTGGATGATCGACAACGCGTAGGTGAAAAGTCTAGAGAATCAAGAGAAAAGTCTTAAAAGTTGTAGCTATTGACAGATCAGAGGAACGTAATGTCAAATGACAGATTGCAAATAAGAGTCTCAAAAGCATTAGGAGGTGAGCCTCTGTTGATGGGTGGTAAAACTAGGCTCGCAGGCATTCATTGGATTCTATTCGACAAGTATTCTCTATCTTTATGACCACGAGTTCCGAGTACCCTGATGACTAAGGCACAAAGAAAATTGTGGCTATTCTTATTCTATTTGTAGCATTGGCCTCCAAATGTAGCCCTGAAGAGACTCGGGGGTTCACATCTCCTGTGAAGCCATGAAAGCTACTTCTGCATCGTTGAATTTGAAAAGGAGTTTGCCATGTCCCCTTCATGTAAATATAGAAGGGATATGTTCACTACAAATCCTAAAAATTATTACAAAAATATAATCAAATATTAAATTTGTAAAAATTTTAATTAAGTCCTAAAACTTATCAAATTTATGCAATCAAGTCCTAAAATTAATACTGTCAATTTAACTAGCAGAAAACACTAATGTAACTTTTTAAAATTCCACATGACATTTTTTAAATAATTTTTAGCCAATTTTTTTAAAGTAGATTAAAATAATAAAAAAGCTAAAAAAATTATTTAAAAAGGCAAAACTGAAAAGAAAAGGGAATCCGGACGAGAAATCGCGTTGGAAGTCCACCACGAAGTACGATCCAGACTCTTCACCGATGGATTATTCCGATTCGTGGAGGAGGACGAGGTACCGTCGGATTTGGGGGCTGCCTCCGCTAAAGAGCAGAAGAAAAGTTGCTGAAGAAGGCAACGGATGAACGGAGAAGATCGCGAGGATGGCGAATCAAATGGAGGTGTAGGCTGTAATTTATTCTTACTCAGATCTCTTCGTTTGTTCGCGCTTCCGCGTTAGTCGTAACATGATTTGTTGCTTTCTTGGCAGATGTGCCCTTAAATATCCGTTTACTTCATTACTGAATAGTAGTGATTACAATCTCGGCCATATGTTTTGGGTTTCACTATAAGGAGCAACTTTTTCACATAACCGTGATTCGGAAACAAAAATCAAACCATAGATGCCGGCAAACTGGGTACGGCCTAACTAGGTCGATTTTGAATTTCTCATCGTCAAGATCTTTAAATGTCATTACTTCTATGTTTTGAAAGAGGAAATGAGCGTGAAGTAGCAATAAGAGGAAACGAGTGTTTGGCAAAACCCCTGCTAAATTAAATGATCTGGTTGAAACTCAGGCTGAGCTGTGTGGAACTTTAATGCCTCTCTCAAGTCTCAACTAGATAGAGTGGCCTTCTAGGCTCTAAATCAGGTGATTTCACTCAGGCTGATGCTTGGAGCTTAACTAGGGAGAAAAAGGCTAAGGTAACTTGGCATAGGCTAATTTGGTTTAATCCAAATGTGCCGAGATTCGGCTTTATATCTTGGCTTGCTATCCTTGCCAAGTTGCAGCAGGGTGATAGATTGTGCAAATGGCAGAACGTGAATGGTATTTGTGTCCTCTGTGGATTGCAGCCCGAATCAAGGAGACATTTGTTCTTTGATTGTTCTTTCTCCTCTGAAAAATGAAGTAGGCTTTTGCAGCTATGTGGTATAAAAGGTTTTGTGGGAGATTGGGACGCTGAGTTTATGTGGGTGTTGTAGACATCAAAGGGGAGATCTCTGGAAAGTCTTATTAAAGGTGGCAAGGAATGGTGTCATTTATTTCTCATGGAAGGACAGAAATACTATAGTTCACAATATGAGAGTTGCATGTGCTGAAAAGGTTTCCGAGAGTATCTTGTTTGTGGTAAGGTTGCTATGCAAATTTTTTTTTCGTTGAAGGTACTTTTTTCACTCAAACACAACGAAACATCATATAGCTAAGAAAGAAATCACATTACACCGCGTTTTTGTGCTTAGTTAAGATAACACGTCGTGTAATTGCACAATAAAATGCCGTACCAAAGAGAATCACAAACAATATGCTTTGTTTCTACTCATAGGCAATAGGGGTATAAACATTGGGCCTAAAGAAAGGTAGATCCATCATTGAATTGCCTATGGTGATTGATGGGCTACAAAAGATATGGAAATTATCCAAAAAGTCATCAACCTTTTACACTTTTATTAATTCATTCTTAAATTTTTCAATTTTATCAATTGAGTCTTAAAAATTTTCACACGTTATCAATTAAAGTGCATTTAGCCAATTTTAGATAAATACTACTAGCATAGACACCGATCATCTTACGTGACATGATCCATGATAACATGAATATTTTTAATAATATTTAATTATTTTTCTCTTCTTCTTTTTTCTCTTTTCTTTCTTTTACGTTTTCCTTTTCCCTTCTCTCTATCTTCTTTTTTTTTTTTTGCCTTCTTTCTTTTTTCCTTTTTCCCTCCGCTGACCACTACCAAGACTCATTAATGGTCTGTCGAAGTCACCAGCCTTAGGCAAGGGCTGCCCTCATCAACCCTTGGTGAAGGTTGACCTCGCCAAGGCAGGCGAGGACTTGAGGCACACCAAAGGCCAGCAACCTCCATTGGCTTGGTGAAGGGAGAAAAGAAAAAAGAAAAGAATGAAAAGTGAAGGACAGAAAAAATTTAAAAAAAAAATAAAAGAATATATTATTTAAAATTGTCAATATCAATGTCAATCATATTACATAAGATTGGTTGGTGTGCCAACACTCACTTAAGCAATTTATAGTCAAAATTGGCTAGATTAACTCAATAAGCAAAATATGAAAAATGTTTAGATCGGTGCACCAACACCAACTTAAGCAATTTGCAGCCAAAATTGACATGATTAACTCAATGAACAAAATATGAACAATATTTAGAACTTAGTTGGTAAAATTAAAATATTTATGACTAAATTAGCAAAAGCGTAATAGATTTAAGATTTTTTTAACAATTTTCCACCCATAGATTTCATGCTTTCTTACTTCAGCAAATGAGGACCTTGGTTGCTACATTGTCATGCGTGGAAATGTCAAGAAGGTTAAAATAGAGGATCTCAAGAAGGTTAAGCATGTGTGGGTCCATGTTCCCAAGTTTCTTCCCACGGCTGGGCCCGAGACTGGTGCTCGAGTCGGGTCCCCGGCACTCGAACTTGGGACTCCAATTGTACTCAAGATTTATTCCCAAATGTCTATTTCATAATTTTCTTGTAATAAATGACTTTCTTATTGATTGGTAGATACAAACCAAAAGTTCCTTCCGAAAAATTTCTAGCAAAGTTCATTTTTTGAGAAATAAACGAAACTTGAGTTTGAACGAACTGCCTTGATTGAATATGGGACTAAATGTAATAAATTTGTTATTTCTTGTGAACCGATGAGCATTGTTTGCACAATGAACGAAGGATCTTGATGTTGCCAACAACACAATTTAGTTTTCTTTGTTTTCTATTTATTTCAAAGACAGAAACAAGACTATTCCAAACTCTAATTAATCTTAATTTCTCCGAATGCATTACATGGCATAAATGACATATCTAATCAGTGACCCAAAGAAATGTCTACAGATCATGAATCTAAAGTCGAAACAGCACTAACATTGCAAATAAAGAAGTCCAACACAACGCAACCTAAGTCTTCAACTACCCTGTATTATTTTTTATTACGTGTACTTTTTGGCTGCTTTCAGTACGGTTGACCCAAGTCTTCCATGAAAAATGCAAATATATATGTATATAATATAATATGATATAATATATATGTGCTTTTTGCTGCTTTCTCCACGGTTGACTAAAGTCTTCCACGCAAACGGAGATGGATTGACTGAGTTCAGAGTATGTGCCCAGTAGCTAATGCGCATGCGCATAAAATATTCATAGGTGCTGCACGCGCGCGCACATTTATACATACATATATATATATATATATATATATATATATATATATATATATATATATATATATATATGCTTTTTCGCTGCGTTCTCCATGGTTGACCCAAGTCTTGCACGCAAATGTAGATCGATTGGCTGAGTTCAGAGTAGGTGCCCGGCAGCTGCCAGGCAGCTACCCGTTACGACGCTGCGGAAAGTAATGCGCATTGGGCGTTTCATCACACTAAGAGTCATTGATTCAATGCACCGTAACACGAGATGAAGCGTGTTTATATCCGCAGGCACCCAGCGCCACCTATAAAATCTGCTTTACGCTCTCATACTCTGCTCATCAAAACAAATTTGTCTCTATTTCGAACAAAATGGCTTGCTTGCCGTGCTTCTACATGTCCATACACTTTCTTTTCTTGTACTTGTCGTGCCAGCCTATTGACGCGCACATCCTCTCTCGTTCTGTGAAACCTCTATGTCTTGAGGATGAAATGTCTGCACTGCTGCAGTTTAAAGAGAGGTATGAAATCGCCAATGTTTCGGGTGGTCCTCTCGCTCATCCCAAGACTCTATCCTGGAAAAATAGTCAGGATTGTTGCTCTTGGGATGGGATCGAGTGTGATGAGAACAAAGGCCACGTAATTGTTCTTGATCTGGGAAGTAGTTTTCTCTATGGTTCTATCAACAACAACAGTACCATCTTCCAGCTTGCTCATCTTGAAAAGCTCAATCTCGGTGACAATCACTTCAACTACTCTCAAATACCGTCTCGAGTTGGAGATCTATCGAGATTGACTCATCTCAATCTCTCTGCTTCCTTTTTTTCTGGCCAAGTTCCATCAGAAATCTTCAAACTTACAAGGTTGGTGTACCTCAACCTGTGTTGCAATCTGGATCCACATCATGATAGACCTTTGTTGGAGATGAAAGCGCCGGGCCTGAGAAGGCTATCTCAAAATCTGACCGGCCTAGAAGAACTTCTCCTTAGTCTCGTCAACATGTCGTCCCAAGTGCCCTACACTCTGGCGAATGTGTCTTCACTAAGAAGGCTGAACATGGATGAGTGTGACCTGCGCGGTATATTTCCGCCTGCCATTTTTCATTTACCGAAGCTGCAATATCTTAGTGTGGATGACAATGAGGATCTCACGGGCCGCTTGCCTAACTTCAACTCGAGTAGTCCTCTTAAAGAGCTGCAACTAGGAGGCACAAGCTTTTATGGGGAGCTACCGGCTTCAATCGGTAATCTCCGCTCCTTGGAGATGTTGGATATTTATTCCTGCAATTTGACAGGGTCCCTACCCATGTCAATCGGAAACCTTCCTTTGTTGAGTTATCTTGACATAAGTCGAAACAACTTCTCAGGATCCATCCCGGCTTCTATTGCTAACCTTAGCAACCTTGAATACCTAGATGTCGGAATGAACCCATTCGCTGCCCAGCCCACTTCCTCTTTGTCTTGGGTTTGGAAGATAAAAAAGCTTGCCACTTTGAACCTCTGGAGGATCAATTTATATGGCCAAATTCCCCCTTCAATCGGAAACTTGTCCAAACTTGTGAAGTTATCCTTTCTTGGCAACCAATTAAGCGGTACCATCCCATCTCAACTCATGAACCTTACTCAGCTAACTCATTTGCGACTCCGAACCAATCAACTATCAGGTTTTATACCTTCTTGGCTTGTGAACATGACTCAACTAGTCGTGCTTGACCTTTCACGCAATAAATTCCACGGCCAGATACCTCCATCAATCTGTCAACTCCAAAATCTCCAAGTGCTCGGCCTTTTCGAAAACAACTTTAGCGGTACTATTGAACTAGACAACTTTCTCAAGCTCAAACAGCTGTGGGTGCTCCAACTATCATCTAACCAGCTATCATGCCACACGAGTAGCGCAAATGTTATTCTTCCTCAACTTGAGGCCCTAGGACTGGCATCATGCAATTTGAGAGAATTTCCGGCATTCTTGCAAACCCAAAAGGATATGAATTGGTTGGACCTATCGGATAACAACATTACGGGAGAAGTGCCCTTTTGGGTATGGGACGGAAGATTTGAAAGCATGCAGTACCTGAATCTCTCCCATAACTTCTTAACTGGCCTTGATCGATATTACCCGATCAATCCTTTATATATGTACACGATAGACCTATCTCATAACATGTTAAAAGGACCGCCCCCTGAAGCACCATCATCCATATTACACTACATAATATCCAACAACGGGCTAACGGGAGTATTGCCACCATGGATCTGCAATTTGAGTTCGGCAATCACACTAGACCTGTCTTCTAATAATATGACTGGTGTGCTTCCGGTTTGTTTGGGCAACATCAGTGAATCTCTTGCGATATTGAACCTAAAAGGCAACAATTTCCACGGGAGCATTGCCAAGGTTTTGTTGAGGGGAACGCAACTAACAATGATCGATTTGAGTGATAACCAGTTGCAAGGCAAGTTACCGAGGTCCTTGGCCAATTGCAAAATGCTCAAGTTCATCAACTTTGCAAACAATCTTATTGCGGACACTTTTCCATCATGGTTGGGATCTTTACCAGAGCTTCATGTCCTTATTTTACGATCCAATAAATTCCACAGTGTCATAGAGAGGCCTAAATCTAGTTCCACATTCCTTAAGTTAAGGATACTCGACCTCTCTATTAATGCATTTACCGGTAAGTTGCCTATGGAATTCTTTCAGTGTTGGAATGCCATGAAATCCAAGACGGGAAACTTTGCATACATGCAAAGAAACGTACAGCAATCAGATTACCTTATGTACATCGGCAATGGCATTTACAATTTCTCCATGACAGTGATTTACAAAGGGCATAAAACCATTTACCCAAAGATATTAGAAGTCTTCACGATCATTGACCTCTCTAGAAATTTTTTCAAAGGAGAGATCCCTAATGTCATAGGTGATCTCAAAGGATTGCAAGGACTGAACCTTTCCAACAATTTCCTCAGTGGTCACATCCCATCATCGTTGGGAAATCTCACAGCACTCGAGTCATTGGACCTTTCTCTGAACAAACTGTCAGGACAAATCCCCCAAAAACTATTAGAACTCAATTTCCTTTCTTTCCTGAACATCTCTTACAACAATTTGACTGGGTTTGTGCCAAGAGGGAAACAATTTAATACGTTTTCAAACAATTCTTTTGAAGGGAACTCAGGACTCTGTGGGGAATTCATATCCAAGAAATGTCAAGATTCAGGGGATAAGTTGGGAAAACCTTCAACCCACCAAGAAGAAGAGTTGGGATCAGCAATTGAACTCGATTGGAAAGTTGTTCTTATGGGGTATGCGAGTGGCTTAGTGATTGGAACGGTCATTGGAAACACATTTATCTCTTGGAAACATGTTTGGTTTGAAGGAAATGCCAAGAGAAGGCGACGGCCTAGTCGGAGGCAGCCTAGGAGGGGTAGGAACTCTTGGTCAAGCAAATTTTTCAATTCGGGTAGATGTTAGAACTTACTGGAAGAATAAGCTAAGTATTTCCTTCTTTTTCTTAGATGTACTTGTTTCTTCATAGCATCTTTACAAAAATTTATGTCAAACCCTCGCTTTCTTCAATTAATCTCTCATCACATCTGTTCCCCACCTCTCTAACGTAAAATTACACTTTTTATTCTTTTTTACAAAGCCATTGTTAGCTTGCAAACCAAAGCTCATATGCGCCTTTTTTCTATCATTGTTGAAGCAAAGTACTCCTATGTAACAAGCAAATCTAAATTGTCACATGGATTCTTCTTTATCCAAGGTTCACATTACAACGTGAAACCCTTTTACAGATTCGAGTAAAACGATCAATAGCAAGACCACAGTGTCCTCATAACTTTATGTAAATCTAGGCTCTCGTCCGCACTTCAATCATTTGCTTTTTTTGTTTCTTTGTCATCACACAAATTATGCAGACACTGTTGTATTAACATTGGAAACAAAATCCACAGTTGGAGGTTGAGTGGACAAGAATCGTAACAAATTATTCTCTCAGATCTTCTTTTACGTTTTTGCGGTTGGAAATAGGATTCTCTCTCATAGAGCAGTATATTATGCAGAGAACCAACGTGGCATGGTTGAAGTTCTTAAAGCTCTTACTAAGTCTGCTTGCTAGTCATGTACTCTGGAATTTACACAGTAAATCTATTTGATTTTTTGGGTTAATACCCTGAAAAACCCCAAACTGGTACATCTGTAACAAATTTACCCCCAAACTATTTTTTTACCATAAAAAACCACAAACTGGTACACCTATGACAAATTTATCCCGACTAACCATAAAAAAAACCCTAAACTAGTATATTTATGACAAATTTACCCCAAAACTAATTTATTCAACCTCCAAAAACCCCAAACTGATATATCATATAGCCTAGGTTAAATTGGATTAATACTACCGAAAAAATCAAATAAATTGTAAACTGTGACAAACGGAGAGTAAAATCCTAAATTGATATATAAGCCAACTGTCACGTGTCATTCAACTTAATAATTTGACAATAAAATTTAACAAAAACTAACATAGGGTAATTTTGTCACAAGTGTACCAGTTTGGGGTAAATTTGTCAAATGTGTATCAGTTTGGGGTTTTTGATAGTTAAAAAATTAGTTTGGGGTAAATTTGTCACAGGTATATCAGTTTTGGGTGGCATTAACCCTTGATTTTTCTATACATCCATTTCTTTTTCCCGTGAAAGGATAGTTTGGTAGGATGGCTTCTCTACAGCTAATTTAATTACTTGGAATGGTTCTCAAGATAGTGATTGGTTGATTATGGCTCAAAGTTAACGTTGATCGATTCAAAATCCGACACGTAAATAATTTTTTTTTTTTTTTTTTTTTTGCTCAAAGACGCGTAATTGAATCTTAAGGAAATATGGCTAACGATAGGAAAGTCCGAATTGAACTCTTTGCCAATAAGATCGTGGGTGATGGAAAAAAGGAAATCCCATTTCCTGTAGCCTTCGTTTCCTTATTGAAGTATATGTTGACGTCGGAGAGGGGCTCATAGTATTTATGTATAAAATTATTCTGTTGTTGAGTTTCATCTGTGGTGCACAGTAGGTGCGCTAAAGCACGCTAAAATGTGCGGAATTTGCGAGAGTCACAGAGCATCGAGAGCGTTCTAACAAGAGTACTGAGATTTTGAGAAACTCATTCGTTGAGATTGATTCTTTTAAGTTCGGGTGCTATTTAAGACTTGGAAACACTAGAGATTAGAGTGTCCAAAGGATTGTAATCTTCTTCTTGCTGATTATAGCGAAATCATGTCATCGATCTCTTCGTGGGTATGCACACCTTCAAACCACGTAAATTCATTGGGTTTTAGATTGAACTTCTGTAACATATTTCTCGCTTGAGTTGCTTCCTTAATTCGCGGTCCCGCATTCGTCTTATCGTGATTTGCGTTTCTTTCTTTGCAGATATGCCCTTAAATATTCGTATACTTCATTATTGAGTAGACCGCCACTTGTTTTGGTTTCAAGATAAGGAAGCAACTTTTTCCGTAGCCCCAATTCAGAAACAAAAATTAAACCATAGGTGCCTGGGAACTGCTTGGGTGCAGCGTAACTAGAACGTTCATTACTGAATTTCTCGTCAAAATTTGTTAATGTCATTACTTATATAGCGACAAGTGATTATCGTGTAACAAAACCTAAACTTAGGACTTTGTTCTCATTTCAGTAATGAGTATTTTCATGTACAATTTAAATTCAGAAAAAGATATTCGAGGACAGAATATAATTTACCCTGCCATATCATTCATCCAATTTGAATTTATATATACATCAATTAATTTTATTTTATTTTTTTGGTAAGGACATCAATAAATTTTTAAAATGTCTCATTGCCAAAATCTGCAGAAGTCTATTGCTTTTTGCACATCGATTAGATTATCAAAATATGCACAAGAATTAAAGACTTTCTAAAATTGGAGATATTCTAAAGTCCATAAAAACTAAATTTCTAGGCAAACCTCACACATGAGAATGGGAAAATTTGTTTAAAAACTCCTAAACCTATTATACGGCGGTCAATTTAATTCTAAATCTTTCAATTATGCTAATTTAATCATAAACATTTTGATGATTTACCAATTTATTCATAAATCTTTCAATAGTACCAATTTAAGCCTAAACATTTTCATGATTTGCCAATTTAGTCATAAACTTTTGACAATTTGTCAATATAGCCCTTTCAGCTAATATTATATATATATATATATATATATATATATATATAATTGTTTATGACTAAATTGATAAAATTTTAAAACATAATTCAAAAGGTTTAGGTGCCAATGTCTAAGCACCCAAGACCTATGCCAATTCACTGATGCCCTGGCCTAAGTCCATGGCTAAATTCCACGGAGGTGGGCTCGTGACCCCAGTGCTCGTGCCTAGATCCCCATTGTTGATTCCCAAGTACTTGTCTCCTAGGCTCGAGTCCAAGGAAGTTGGATTCAAGACCCAGCACCCAAGTCGCCAACAGCCATGCCCAAGTACTCAACTCATACAATCGAGACACTAGCGCTTAAGCTTCGATCCACAACGATTGAGCTCCAGGCCACGGTGCCCATGCCCAAGTCCTTAACTCCTGCGCCCAAGTCATCAACGATGCCCAGGCCTAATTTCTCATTAGCTAGGCTAATCAGGCCTAAGACCTCAACACTCGTACCTGGGTCCCTAATGGCCTTCCCCTACTCTCGTGCCCAAGTCATCAACAAACAAGTCCATAGAGGTTGGGCCTGTGAACTCAATGCCTATGTTGGAGGTCCCAGCAGCCATGCTCAAGACAAGACCCCGATGCAATGCCTAGTTCTCCGATAGCCTTACTTGGATAACTGATCACTACCCCTAAGTTACTAGCTCAAGGGCTCAATTCCTCGACGGGCAAGCCCAAATATGTAGAGACTACTCCTAGCTCCCTCAAGATTGGGACTAAGACCTTGGTGCCTATTCCCAGGTCCTTGCTACCCATGCCCAAAAACTTGGCTCCTACACCCAAGTCACCAGCGTCTAGACCTAGGTCCATAAAAGTCAGAATTCTTAGTGGTTGGGCTCAAGAATTCTGCTCCCTCAACTGAGACTTCGATAGCTGGGTATCTCTTATATAACACGTATAGCGCTTGTCCTTTTAAGAAAAATAAAATCAAGTTTTCATTTCTGTTGACACCTAATTTAAATTTAGAAATTAGAAATAGAAAATAATCTTTGATTAGAGGGAAATTTTTTTTAAAAAAATTGAATTCAAAAACTCAACAGTCAAATATTTTGGAGCCACTTTGTTGTTGAGAAGTTGAGTGAAGATGTGCAAGTATATCGGAAAATCTTCATCTACGAAAAAACAAACTCAAGTCTTTCTCTATAAATAAAGAGTACGAAGCCTTGAATGAGGGGGCGGTTTCTCTTCGTCGAAAAAAAAAAGTGAAAAGTGAAAAGTGAAAGGAGGAAAAAGAGAAAAGAGGGCTTCGATTTGTGGGAGAGGAAGAAGAAGAAAAGTCAAAAGAAAAGAAGCTGCAGAAAATGCAGAGAGAGACAGAAGGAGGAGACATGAAAATGACGTGAGAGAAAGGAGACGTGCAGTAGGGGAAAAGAAGAAACAAAAAGCAAAAAGAAAAGCAGAGCTTGCCCCGACGCCGTTGATCCAGCACCTCCGCCGCAACCCCGAGCAGCCAACGTCCCTGCATCTCCCCGAGCACCGCCGGTCCCTGAACCCACTGATCCGGCCATCGCCCGGAACCAGAAGCTCCGACGCCCCACTCCGACTGACCTGCGACACCACCGGAAGCTGAGCTGCTGCACGTCCGAGCGACGCCCCCTTGCTGCCAAGTTTTCCTCCGCCGCGCCCCGCTTCACCTACAATGCCCGTAGCAGCCGCTCAACGAGCCGCCCGCCCTCTGCCTGAGTTGAGTCGAACCTCCACAGCCCGACGCCGCCTCTGCCGCTCTCACTGCACTCGCGCCGCCACACCGACACCACCGGAATCCGAGTACCACCACTGCAGCCGGATCCGACACCCCTGCAGCATCCGCCTTCGAGCTAGTCGACACGCCTCATCCGCGACGCCCTGCCCCGACGCCGCGTCACCTCTGCTCGACCCGGTGCCCGACGCTCCTTGCTGCCCTGCCAACCGAACCCTTCGCCCGTGTGATCCCCCGTTTTGTTGCAGGTCTACCTTTGCCAGACCTCGCCGGAGCTCTGACCTCGGGGAGACTCCGACCGACGGTAACTTCCGACGACGCCGGACACCCTTCAACTGACGCCATTTACTACCGTCGCTGCTCCCATTTTCCAAGCCTTAGGTAGTTTATTTTTATTTTTTATTTTTTACTTATTTCATGTTATGTTAGCTTCTTTTTAAGTTTAATTATTTGAATTGTAGTATTGTATGTCAATATTTGTAGACCTTGTAGACATTAAGGGGTTTTATCCCAAATTATGGTAATTATTAATTTGACCGGGGTCATTTTTTTAATTACTTTAATTTTTAGGAATTTTGATAATATTTCAATTGTTAAATCATTATAGAGTTAAAATAATTGTTAATTTAATTCGTGAGACAACGGATTATTTTTTCAGTTATTTCAATTCTTATCTTCATTCTTTTAAAATAATTACTTGTTTGGAAAGACTAAAAAAAATCAAAAAATCAAAAAGTACATAAAAATCTAAATATTGCATTAGAGCATTTAGGTTTAGTAAATTAGGACAGTATTTTTAGGGTTAGTAAATTAGAATTGCATTTATAGGATTATAATTTTAGATTATACTTTTAGATGGGTGATTTTTGTTAGGGCTAATTTTAAATAATGTTGGCATGTCTTAATTTTTTTTTATATAGCTTTTAAGATAAGATATAGTTTAAGTTAAATTGATTCCTAAAATAAATTAGAATATCATTCACTTTAGTTAGTCTAATTATTTTTTTAATTAATTCCGAATTTCAATAAAAAGAATCCAAAAAATATTAGGTACATATTAATTCATTTGCATAATAGGTTTAATTAGAATTTGTTTATTAGTAAAATATGGTCATATCTAGAACTTAGGTACTTAGGTCCATTACACATTTCATATTAAAGCAGCACACCTAGATATTTTTAGATTAAGTCAATTTTCATTTAGTAAAACAAAAAGAGGAACAAAAAATGTCATGCATGCCATATGAGTTATAATTTAATTGTTTTTTTAATAAAAAGGAAAATGCTAAAAGATGATCATTGCACCATTAACTTACTTTCTTTTCAATAAAAAACATTATGTCATTAAATTTTTTTTTAAAAAAGATCATTTCCTTGGTTAGTTAATAGGTTAATTCATAATTAATCTCATATCATCATTATTTAGCATAGGTTGCATATATGCATTAAAAAATGAATCATCATAAAAAAAAAATCATAAAAGAGCATGCACGTAGAAATACCATGTCATTCATCCCATATCACATAGCACATGCATATTTAGGATTATATAAATTAGATTGCATATATATATAGTGATAAGTTTAAGTCATACCATATGAATTGCATCTCGCATGTCATTAAAATAAATTCATGCATATTAAGTTTAGATTAAGATTGCATAAAAAGAAAAATTAGGTGTCATGTCCTTTAGAAATCATGTTTAGGACATGCATTTTTATTAGCATTTTTTTTATTTGAATGTTATTTTATTGATTGTGCACCCGCATGACCACCATTTGCATGTTAGTAGCTTAAGTTTAAATTAATCAACATTGCCTGCGAAATATTTTTAAAATTAAAGTAAAAATGTATCAAAAGAGCGTTAGACTAATCTAGCGTAACAGTGTCCCCGGACCTACTGAATCTCTGGTTCGCAATAATAAAGTATTCTCCCATACTTTACTTGGGTTTCTAACCAGCCCTAATTGGTTAGTGGCAACTCCAAATTTAGTATAATTGCATGTTTGAATAGATTAATTTCTTAACATCAAGTCGCGATTAGTAGGATTTGGGAGGGTCCGTGCCAAATCTTTGGACTTAGTAATCCATTAGCCCTTTCGAATAATTCACCTTCAAAATTCGGGAAGCTCGCGACAATTTCTAAACAATAAAAACATTTTTCAATTTATTTTCAGATTTCAGACAAACAAATGAGAATATTCATATTTTCTTGAAAAATGACTTCCTAACAAATATTTTCTAAAAATGTGAAATTTTTCGTAAAACAAACGGAGCCTTAATATCTTTCTACACAATCTCTTCTTCTTTTTCCCTTTAAGAAGGATCATTTCTTTTTGACAAACCTAAAGAAGGATCATTTCATGAGGTTGCTTTTTTACAGCTAATATAATCACTCGGAAGGTTCCCAATGGTGATTTGTGGATTGTGGGTCGAAGTAACTGTCGTTTGACTAGAAAGCCTACACATAATTGAATTGTAAAGGGAACCTGGCCCATATCAAGAAAGTCTAAATTGAACTCTTGCTAACGGGCCCCCAAGACGTCCTTTCCTTATTGAAGTCGAGGTCCCCGTTGACGTCGGAGAAGGGCTTACGGCTTTTTATGCATATAAATTTTCTTGAGTTCGGTCTGGATACAAAGTGAGTACGCTTGATATATGTGAAGCTTACCGACCAAAAAAAGAGAGATATGTGAAGCTTGCGAGAGACACAGAAAGCATCGAAAGCCTTCTAGCAAGAAATTTAAGAGTGAGAGAACTCATTTGCGGTGATTGATTCTTACGAGTTCAGGTGTTATCTAAAATTGAGAAATGCTTGAGATCGAGTGTTCAAGCAATGGGAACCTTCTCCTTACTATTTATGATGGAACCAACTTGTTGATCTCTCCTTGTAGAGTAGGCACACCGCTGAACCGTGTTCAGAATTTATTTTTGCAATTTATTTCTTACTTGAATCGCTTCATTTGTTCATGCTTCCACATTAGTTGTAACAAAGTGACATTAGAAACTAAGTTCATTGTTGATTGGTTGTTCCAAGAATTTTGTCAGCTACGATAATCATTATGGCCTCTATGATCTTCGAGTAAGAGAAATCCACAATTTTAATTTTGTCAGCTACAATAATCATTATGGCCTCTGTGATCTTCCAGTAAGAGAAATCCACAATTTTAATTTTGCACGCATTAAGATGCGCACTGGAGACACAGGATTTGGATTGAGGATTTAAGGGAAACGATAAATTTCCCCAAACTATGAAAGCTGCTAAAAAAGCAGATATTTTGAAAAGAGTTCCAGTTTTTATTCTGCTGTTTTGGTTTCAGTGGGATATGAGAGGAATGTAGCTGCAGTTTCGGCGAAACTTGAAAGCGTTATAAATGTCAAAATCGCTCTCAAAGGTACTTTTCACGTTTTTTAACTTTTCAGATTGTTGAGGGAACATCAATCCAGGATCACCTGTATAAGTTCAATAGAGTCATCAACGATATGAAGAATGTGGATGAGAACGTGTTGACCAACGGTGGAGGAAGCGTGAACTGGTGAACCTGCTAATTTACTCAAGACTACGAGCATTTGGGTGCCCCGCATATGGCCATGTTAGGGACGGTAAGCTAGAACCGAGGATGAAGAATTGCATATTTCTATGCTACGCAGTATGCACTAGGGAGGTTAGAGGCCGTGGTGTTCAGATCCTAAAATCACCCGGATTCATCAGCAGCAGAGATGTTGCAAGGAAACTCAGTAAGTACAGACTGGTGCCACGAGACAAGCGGAGCTTCAGTTGGAGGCTTGGCGGAAAACGCAGATGGGAAGTGAGGATAGAGGCCCCAAGCCGGGCGTCAGTGAGGGCACTAGTCAGTCTAGAGCAGAAGATAGTACTCGTGGAGAGGTGCAGCTCGCAAAGACCTCATCCTCCATAGCGACAAGTAGAGAACGCGGGGAGATCAGAGAACCACGGAGCCATGCAGATTGCGTTACTTCAGATAAGTGTTACTTATGCCATGTCTGCTGAGGAGGATGTCGAGGATTTACTCTCATACCGAGAAGCAGTGTCAGGTGTAGAGCTTCAGCAATGGATTGGTGCAATGAGAAAGGAGAAGGGATCTCTCTAGTGGAATCAAACATGGCCAGTCACTGGTATCTTCAAAAGGGCAGAAGATAGGGTGCAAGTGGGTATTCATAAAGAAGCATGACAGTTTCAACTCATGAGCAACTAGATATAAGATGTGCCTGGTGGTGAAGGGGTTCATGGTACGAGATATTCTCACTTGTGGTGAAACATTGTTTGATTGGGGTGGTGTTGCGATTAGTTGCAATGAACAAGTAGCTAGATGTTAAGACGGCTTTTCGGAGAATCAGAGCAGATATACATGCAATAGCTGGAAGGCTTTGTTGCTCTGGGTCCTAAAGACAATGTATGCTTGCTCAAGCAATCTCTTTATGACTTTAAGCAATGCCATAGTGGTGCAAGCGATTTGACTCCATTCAACGCTATGATAAGAGTGCTGATAAAAATCGCATGTACTTTAGGAGGTTATACCATGGTAGTTACAAAATTTTATATGGCCTTGCCTTGCTTCCACACCTAAGTCACCGGCGAACAAGGCTAGGTCCATCAAGGTCGGGCCTGAGAACTCAATGCTCCCATCAAAGTCCCCAAAGGCCCATGCCCAAGGCCTTGGTACTAGTACATGGGTCCTTGACCACCATGCTTGGGTAACTAACATCCACACCCAAGTCACTAGCTCTTGAACTCCCTCAACAGCCAACCTCCCTCAAAATCATGCCAAAGAACTAGGTATCTATGCCCAGGTCCTTGATACCCATGCTTGGATACTGCTCATGCCGCCAGGACACCAGCAATTGGGTATCTCTCATATACTATGAATAGTGCATGACATTTTAGGAAAATAAAATCCAGTTTTTCTTTTCAAATGATATAATTTTTAATTCATTTTTAAATTTCAGTCAAATACCAGAAAAAATTCTTATTTATTTGGGAAAAAAATTCTTGAAAAATATTTTTGGAAAATATCAAATTTTTTGCAAAACAAATGGAGCCTTGATTTCATTTGATTTTTCTTTCTAATCTCTTCATCTTTTTCCCCGAAAGATGGATCATCGGATGAGGACGCTTCTTTACAGCTAATATAATCACCTCTGAAAGGTTCCCAGATGGTGATTTGGGGATTACGGGTCGAAGTAAGTGTCGTTTGATTAGAAAGCCTGCACACAATTGAATTGTAAGGGAACTCGGCCCATATCAAGAAAGTCCGACTTGAACTCTTGCTGACAGGCCCGCAAGACCTCCTTTTCTTATTGAAGTTGAGGTCCATCGTCGGAGAAGGGCTTATACAGCTTTTTTTTGCATATAACTCTTGTCGAGTTCGGCCTGGATACAAAGTGAGTGCGCCTAATATATGTAAAACCTGGCGGGCAAAAGTCCAGCACAAGCGCCATAACTTGGCACAGGGGGACACTTAAGTGCCATAACTTCAAAACGGTACACTTAAGTGCCACTTTTTTTTTCTAATGGGACACTTAAGTGCCACCTCCGGCGACCCTTGCCGGAAATCCTACATGGCAATATTTTATTATTATTTTTTGCTTACGTGGCTCGCCGGAGCTCCAAATCAGCATAAAAATTTAAAAAAAAAGAAAATTTTAAAAATTTTAATTTTAAAAAATTTAAAAATTAAAAATTAAAAATTAAAAAAAAGGGGGGGAGGTCGAACGGGCGGCTGAGGGTTGAGCCCTCGCCGCCGCCGCCTCCCCGCCGTCGCCGGGAAGGGCCAGCTACTGAGGGGGGAGGGTCGGCCGGGGTCGCCGACCGACGGCGAGGGCTCGCGGGCCCTCGCCGCCGGCCCCTGGCCAGGGCCCGGCGACCCTGGCCAACCCTCCCCACTCCGTCGCCAGACCTTCTTGGCGGCGGCGGGGAGGCGGCGAGGGTCGCAGCCCGCGCCCAGATCTAGGGCGAGGGTCGCGGCCCTCGCCCAGATCCGGCGAGGGCTCACGGGCCCTCCCCGCCGCCGCCGGGAAGGGCCGGCGACCGGCGGCCCTCGCCGCGATCCGGCGAGGGCTCGCAGCCCTCGCCGTCGGTCGGCCGGGGGTCGGCGACCCCGGCCGACTCTCCCCCCTCCGTCGCCGGCCCTTCCCGGCGACGGCGGGGAGGCTGCGGCGGCGACGGCGGGGAGGCTGCGGCGGCGAGGGCTCAGCCCTCAGCCGCCCATTCGACCTCCCCCCCCCCCCCCCCCCCCCCTTTTTTATCTTAATTTTTTAAAACTTTTAAATTTTTCTTATTTTTTTAATTTTTTGAATACTTTATAATTTAATTAATTTTTATATTATTATTTACACGTAGACATGAAACGGCGTCGTTTTTGCGTTTTCTCCGCCACGTCAGCGTGCAAAACGACGCAGTTTTGGACTAAACTCGCCGGAAAATTGCCACGTCAGCCATTTGGCCGAATTTTCACTGGAGTAGCACTTAAGTGTCCCATTTTGCTCCGATGATGGCACTTAAGTGTACCATTTTAAAGTTATGGCACTTAAGTGTTCCTCCGTGCCAAGTTATGGCACTCCAGGTGTCCTCGTCTCAAAACTGGCGAGAGACAGAATGCATTGAAAGCCTTCTAGCTAGAAATTTAAGAGTGAGAGAATTCATTTGCGGTGATTGATTGTTGCGAGTTCAAGTGACATCTAAATTAGGAAACGCTTGAGAGTTGTCTGTTCAAGCAATTGTAATCTTCTCTTTGCCATTATAATGGAACCATCTCATTGACTCTCCTCGTAGAGTAGCCAAAGTGCCAAAGCGTCTTATTTCTGCAATTTGTTTCTTGCTCTAATGGCTTCATTTGTTCACACTTCTGCATTAGTCGTGACAAAGTGGCAATGGAAACTAAGTTTAAACTTCACTTGAGGCTTGAATCGCTTCATGTGTTCATACTTTCGTGTTAGTTGTAACAAAGCAGCATTAGAAACTAAGTTTATTGTTGATTAATTGTTCCAGGAATTTTGTCTATCTACGATAATCATTATGATCTCTGTGATATTTGAATTATAGAAATTCATAATTTTAATTTCGTGCACATTAAGATGCGCACTTTATTGGAGACACGGGATTTTGGATTGAGCTTTTAAGGGAGATGATAAATTTCCCCAAACTATGAAAGCTGCAAAAACAGCTGATATTTTGAAAAAAGCTGCAGGTTTGGTTCTGCCGAATTTAGGAAACGATGTTTTGGTTGAAGTGGCTTATGAGTTTAATGTAGTTGCAGTTTGGGCTGCGAAGCCGTCCCGAAGATACTTTTCCTGATTCAACGTTTCTTAACTTTCTAGATTAATGAGGAACATCAATTCAAGATCACCTTTATAAGTTTAATAGTAATTAATGACATGAAGAATGTGGATGAGAACGTATTGACCAATGGTGGAGGAAGCGTGAACTGGTGAACCTGTTACATTACTCGAGTCTACGAGCATTTGGGAGCCCCGCATATGGCCATGTTTAGGACGGTAAGCTAGAACCGAGGACAAAAAATTGCATACGCCTATGCACTAGGGATGAAAGGTTACAGGCCGTGGCGTTGGGATCCTCGAATCGCCCGGATTTCATCATCAGCAAAGATGTTGCAAGGAGACATGGTAGCCAGTAGTATTCTTCAAAAGCGATGTCAGGTGTACAGCTTCAGCAATGGATTGGTGCAACGAGAGAGGAGATTGGAGTCGCTTGAGTGGAATCAAACATGGTAATCAGTGGTATCTGGCAGAAGATAGGGTGGAAGTGGGCATTCAGAAAAGCGCATGATAGTTTTGATTCACGAGCGACCAGATACAAGACCCGCTTGGCGAAGGGGTTCGTTGCACGAGATATTCTCACTTGCGGTGAAGCATAGTTCAATCGGGGTGGCGTTGGGACTAGTTGCGGCGGACGACTTGGAGTTGGAGTAGCTCGATGTTAAGACGGCGTTTCTAGACAAGGAATTAGAGGAGCGGATATTCATGCAATAGCCAGCAGGCTTTGTCGTTTCGGTTCACTAAGGCAATGCATGCTTGCTCAAATGATCTGTTTATGGCTTTAAGCAATCTTATAGTGGTACAGACGATTTGATTCCATTCAACTTTATAGAAGAGTGCTTATGATCATTGCATGTACTCTAGAAGGTTATACGATGGTAGTTACATTTATTTAATGTTATATGCTAATGATATATTGATAGTAACTACGAACAGTTGAGACACCAAATGAGGAGTAATTTTGAGATGAAAGGCTTTGGTGCACCAAGAAAGATAGTCAGTATGAAGATCTAGAGAGATAGGTTTGTAGCGATGTTTTTGGCTATCACAAGGTGATTACATATGTAAAGTTCTGAGATGACTTACTATGCAAAATATTATGCTGAGAACCAATGCAGCACAGTTGAATTTCCCAAAGTTCTTACCATGCTTGCCAGTGATGTTCTTGGTTAATGTCCCTTGATTTATCCGTTCAATTTTTTTCTTTTTTTTCTCAAAGAAAGATCATTTGATATGGTGACTTATTGTTGACACCTGAAATTTTGCAAATAAATCAAGCTTCCATCTTTGTAAAACCAAGAAAAATAATAATAAATCTATAAACGAGAGAGTCCAATTTGGACATTTATCCAAGGATCTAAACCCATAGTCTAACTCGCTCACTTTGGCCCGGTCTTCCAACCCAGCCAATAGCCAAGCCCATCAGGAATTTGGCCAGCCCATCAGCCTAGCCCATGAAGCCCAAATTTAAAGTCGGATTAAGCAACTTCTGCACAGGCCCAGATTTACAATTTTAAGTCGGAGCCCATAAAGCCCGGGAGAGTTTGGCCCATAAAGCGCGCACGTGCAGGGACTTAGAAGAGCGAACGAATTCTGGCAAGGGACACGTAACAAAGGACCACATTACACCAGATAGCACTTCACGGACTGACAAAATTTCCTTCTCTCTACTTACAATTCCAGAGAATTCGTAGTCCATTCTTGTTCTCCGGACATCGCTCGCAGTTGCCGTGGTTGATCGTCACTTCAATCTATCTCCACCGCCGAAGAGGTGGTTGAGAATCACCTGTATGAAAATTGATAGAATAATTGTATATTATATCGCGTCTTTATCTAAAAACTTAAATTTTTAAAACAGCGGTTTTACAAAATCTTGAAATTAATCGTGGTGTGTTCTTTCAAGTGCTCTTTTTTTTTTCTTAAGGTTTGTAGGATCCAGTTTAGATACATTTGAATCCTTTCTGCTGTTCTACTTGATTTCGCCGAGGATAAAGTTCTGCCTACGGAAGTTGAACAGGAATGAAAGTGAGAACGATGGAGGCTCGAAGAAGTGAGAGTTTTGTGATTCTGCGATTGAGTAATAGTTTATGCATGTTCGCAAAACAAAAGAAAAGAAGTGGAACGGTAGCAGATTCATGACGAAGAAGAAGAAGAAGAACTCGTGCCTTGTGGTGTGACCGCGTTGGACTAAGAAAGAAACGAAAGGAAATTTAAAAAAAAATAATAATAAGTAAAATTAATAAATTAAACATAATAAATAAAAAACGAAAAATAAAATGCGGAATAAAAATGATTGGAAAGTGTGAGTCCTAGCTAGACAGTTGCAGATTGGAAATAGTTTTAATCGAATTTCATTTGATTCGAATTCATCTAGTTTAAGAGTAATTATATTTGGATTTCGAAATAATTTGATTTTTTAGCTTTTATTTTCTTTTAGATGAAATGGATAAGCAGATAAGAAAAAACATTAAAAAAGAAAAGGATAAAAAAAAATCTCATTTGATTCATATTAGAATTACTTTTATGGGTCATTTTATTGATTACCGTCTTTAATATCGTTAGTGTAATTCTCTTTAGTTGAAATTAGACATTGACTTTGATTTTGAAAATTAGCTCACGGTGGTCATGCCTGGCTCAATAATAAGGCAATAAATATACTTTACTCCATTTGTACCGGATTATTTTACTACACTCTACTTTTTGTTGTCAATTTTTTTACCACATTTGAGTATCATGAGGTATTAGCTCATGGGAATCATGTCTAGGGACTTAATAACAAGACCATTTTTTTCTAACTCATATTGGATTAATGTCACAAAAAACCCCAAATCGATATATTTATAATAAATTTATCTAAAACAATATTTTTGAAAAATAGCCTAGTTAGCAAATAAATAGCTAATATTTTCGTTGTTGTTGGGAGTGAGAAGTACGTTAAAGAATGGCCCAACCTTTTGGCCATGATGTTTGTGGACTCGATAAGTAAGATTAAAGACCACGAATTAGACTCCTCCGCTAACTTATTTGTCCATCAATCAAGAAAAGCACCATAAATTCGTAATGAGACCTTTTGTGGGGTGGGGTTTGTTCGGTATGATATTACATCAGGCCGATTCCCACCACACCAGAAAATGGAAAAGACCTCAGGCGACGGAAATGCCCGTCGCTAAAGTGTAGATCTCGTTCCCGTCTCTTGCTAGGGAAGGAAAAGGGACTGAATGGAACCGCTCCAGAGCATGAGCAAGTTTTTTTTTTTTTTTTTGTCATTTAAATAGTAATAAGAGCATATTTATCTTATAGTTACCGTATCAATCGAAATAGTGCAAGAATTCATGATCTATTATTCACTCTCAAAATGTTTAAATTGGGCCAAGAATTCACGTTTTAGAATGAATAACAAGAAATATTTTGAAAAGGTTTGGAGATAGAAAAATGACCTATCCACTTATTTTGATGTGTATATGTCTACACAACGAGTGAAGAATTTTTTTGTTGTTTGTGAGATCTTGTCTTGAGTGGTCCCAGTAACATGGGATATGCATGGTGCAACATTGTACCGAGCAATTTTTTCTTAAAAATTAATTTCTTCACTCGGAAATAACGAAACGTTAGTAGAGTCGAGAAGAAGACGAATTGCTTCACCTTTTATGCTTAGTTAAGACAAAACTTCGTGTAATTGCACGATAAAATGGGGTACCGCATACACAATAGCAAACAGTTTGCTCTGTTTTTACTTAACTAGGCAATATGAACAGAACGACCAAGCCCAAGGAAAAGTAGATGCGTCATTGAATGATTGAGTGCGCGTTATGTTAGATGATGTGCGGCAAGTACTAAAAATTGGCTCTACCGAGATGATGTGCGGCAAGTACTAAAAATTGGCTCTGCTGTGCGACAACATAATCTTCTTATGAGTAAAAATTATCTTCAACTAGTCTCTTTGAGCACATCATTTATCTCGACATGAAGTTAAGACTGATGGAACAAGAAGAAATGCATGACTGGCTATTTTACTCCCAGAATTGCGTTCAAATGATTCAAAACGTCAAGTTTTGTTCCTTTGGTCACAGCAATGCAAGCTTGGTTGTGCCTTTGTCGACATGCCGGGATTTCATTAGTTTCCTATAACAAACGGAATTCTGTAATATTTAAAATACAACCAATCGTACTTTGAAATTAAGTTATTTTCCTAGATACCGATGGTGCCGACAACTGTATATTTTTGTCTCTGATTTCTATCCATTTTGGCATAAACAAACCAAGCGGTAGGAAAATAGGAGACAGCAATGTTAGGCTAATGCACAATCCAAACAACTATAATTATGTGGGAGTAACAATCAGCACAAAACAAGGCCAATTCCACCTCTATCTCCCTCTCAATAAGGGAGACTGATCAAAATTCTAAACACTCTTAATTTCTCTGAATGCATTACACAAAAAAAGTTATATTCGTCATAAGTGACCAAAGAAAATGTTCACCAATCGTAATTCTAAATGAAAATAGCACTAATATCACAAACAAAAAGGACCCACATAGCGCAATCATCGTGTGAATGAAATGGCTCAGATGGGCTCCCAAAGTCTTCAATTTCGACCCTAAAATCACACCATTTCATAGATTTTTTTGCCACTGTCCTTTCATAAACTTTTTTGCTACGGTCCTAACAAGTAACCAAAATCTTCAATTTTGACCCTCAATTCACACTATTTCATGGACTCTTTTCCCATTGTCCTTTCATAGACTCTTTTGCCATTGCCCTAACGAGTAATCAAAGTCTTCAATTTTGACCCTCTAATTGCACCATTTCACACCATTTCATTGACTTTTTTGCCACTGTCCTTTCATAGACTTTTTTGCTAGAGTCCTAACAAGTAAACCAAAATCTTCAATTTTGACCCTCAATTCACACTATTTCATAGACTCTTTTCCCATTGTCCTTTCATAGATTCTTTTGCCAAACGAGTAACCAAAGTCTTCAATTTCAACCCTTGCCATTTCATAGACTCTTTTACCATTGTCCTAACAAGCAAGCAAAGTCTTCAATTTTGGCTATCAAATCGTACCATTTCATATGGACCTTTTTAGCCGGCTGTCGCATCCATTTGTTATATGACCCGTTGGTCTGCCAATTGCCAGGCAAATAAAGATCTATGGGCTGAATTTTCTGTCAATCAATCATCTATCAATTCGCCCTGTAGCTACACATTATGGCATAGCACAAAGTCATGCTGTCATGCACCTAGAGATTCATCAGCATTGCCCAAATTTTGCATTTTATCACCAAAATATGCATAAGAATAGAAGATATGATAGGATTTGATTATAGAAATATATGTAAATATATTATTTCTTGCATAGCGGTTAGAGAATTGTTAATGAAATAAGCATAAAAAATAGATGTTAGGATAAGAGCTTTTATAAAGTGACTTTGTGCTGTGCCATAATGTGTAGCTACAGGGCGAATTGATAGATGATTGATTGACAGAAAATTCAGCCCATAGATCTTTATTTGCCTGGCAATTGGCAGACCAACGGGTCATATAACAAATGGATGCGACAACCGGCTAAAAAAGTCCATATGAAATGGTACGATTTGAGAGCCAAAATTGAAGACTTTGCTTGCTTGTTAGGACAATGGTAAAAGAGTCTATGAAATGGCAAGGGTTGAAATTGAAGACTTTGGTTACTCGTTAGGACAATGGCAAAAGAATCTATGAAAGGACAATGGGAAAAGAGTCTATGAAATAGTGTGAATTGAGGGTCAAAATTGAAGATTTTGGTTTACTTGTTAGGACTCTAGCAAAAAAGTCCATGAAAGGACAGTGGCAAAAAAGTCAATGAAATGGTGTGAAATGGTGCAATTTGAGGGTCGAAATTGAAGACTTTGATTACTCATTAGGGCAATGGCAAAAGAGTCTATGAAAGGACAATGGGAAAAGAGTCTATGAAATAGTGTGAATTGAGGCACAGCACAAAGTCATGCTGTCATGCACCTAGAGATTCATCAGCATTGCCCAAATTTTGCATTTTATCACCAAAATATGCATAAGAATAGAAGATTTGATAGGATTTGATTATAGAAATATATGTAAATATATTATTTCTTGCATAGCGGTTAGAGAATTGTTAATGAAATAAGCATAAAAAATAGATGTTAGGATAAGAGCTTTTATAAAGTGACTTTGTGCTGTGCCATAATGTGTAGCTACAGGGCGAATTGATAGATGATTGATTGACAGAAAATTCAGCCCATAGATCTTTATTTGCCTGGCAATTGGTAGACCAACGGGTCATATAACAAATGGATGCGACAACCGGCTAAAAAAGTCCATATGAAATGGTACGATTTGAGAGCCAAAATTGAAGACTTTGCTTGCTTGTTAGGACAATGGTAAAAGAGTCTATGAAATGGCAAGGGTTGAAATTGAAGACTTTGGTTACTCGTTAGGACAATGGCAAAAGAATCTATGAAAGGACAATGGGAAAAGAGTCTATGAAATAGTGTGAATTGAGGGTCAAAATTGAAGATTTTGGTTTACTTGTTAGGACTCTAGCAAAAAAGTCCATGAAAGGACAGTGGCAAAAAAGTCAATGAAATGGTGTGAAATGGTGCAATTTGAGGGTCGAAATTGAAGACTTTGATTACTCATTAGGGCAATGGCAAAAGAGTCTATGAAAGGACAATGGGAAAAGAGTCTATGAAATAGTGTGAATTGAGGCACAGCACAAAGTCATGCTGTCATGCACCTAGAGATTCATCAGCATTGCCCAAATTTTGCATTTTATCACCAAAATATGCATAAGAATAGAAGATATGATAGGATTTGATTATAGAAATATATGTAAATATATTATTTCTTGCATAGCGGTTAGAGAATTGTTAATGAAATAAGCATAAAAAATAGATGTTAGGATAAGAGCTTTTATAAAGTGACTTTGTGCTATGCCATAATGTGTAGCTACAGGGCGAATTGATAGATGATTGATTGACAGAAAATTCAGCCCATAGATCTTTATTTGCCTGGCAATTGGCAGACCAACGGGTCATATAACAAATGGATGCGACAGCCGGCTAAAAAAGTCCATATGAAATGGTACGATTTGAGAGCCAAAATTGAAGACTTTGCTTGCTTGTTAGGACAATGGTAAAAGAGTCTATGAAATGGCAAGGGTTGAAATTGAAGACTTTGGTTACTCGTTACGACAATGGCAAAAGAATCTATAAAAGGACAATGGGAAAAGAGTCTATGAAATAGTGTGAATTGAGGGTCAAAATTGAAGATTTTGGTTTACTTGTTAGGACTCTAGCAAAAAAGTCCATGAAAGGACAGTGGCAAAAAAGTCAATGAAATGGTGTGAAATGGTGCAATTTGAGGGTCGAAATTGAAGACTTTGATTACTCATTAGGGCAATGGCAAAAGAGTCTATGAAAGGACAATGGGAAAAGAGTCTATGAAATAGTGTGAATTGAGGCACAGCACAAAGTCATGCTGTCATGCACCTAGAGATTCATCAGCATTGCCCAAATTTTGCATTTTATCACCAAAATATGCATAAGAATAGAAGATATGATAGGATTTGATTATAGAAATATATGTAAATATATTATTTCTTGCATAGCGGTTAGAGAATTGTTAATGAAATAAGCATAAAAAATAGATGTTAGGATAAGAGCTTTTATAAAGTGACTTTTTGATGTGCCATAATGTGTAGCTACAGGGCGAATTGATAGATGATTGATTGACAGAAAATTCAGCCCATAGATCTTTATTTGCCTGGCAATTGGCAGACCAACGGGTCATATAACAAATGGATGCGACAGCCGGCTAAAAAGGTCCATATGAAATGGTACGATTTGATAGCCAAAATTGAAGACTTTGCTTGCTTGTTAGGACAATGGTAAAAGAGTCTATGAAATGGCAAGGGTTGAAATTGAAGACTTTGGTTACTCGTTAGGACAATGGCAAAAGAATCTATGAAAGGACAATGGGAAAAGAGTCTATGAAATAGTGTGAATTGAGGGTCAAAATTGAAGATTTTGGTTTACTTGTTAGGACTCTAGCAAAAAAGTCTATGAAAGGACAGTGGCAAAAAAGTCAATGAAATGGTGTGAAATGGTGCAATTTGAGGGTCGAAATTGAAGACTTTGATTACTCATTAGGGCAATGGCAAAAGAGTCTATGAAAGGACAATGGGAAAAGAGTCTATGAAATAGTGTGAATTGAGGCACAGCACAAAGTCATGCTGTCATGCACCTAGAGATTCATCGGCATTGCCCAAATTTTGCATTTTATCACCAAAATATGCATAAGAATAGAAGATTTGATAGGATTTGATTATAGAAATATATGTAAATATATTATTTCTTGCATAGCGGTTAGAGAATTGTTAATGAAATAAGCATAAAAAATAGATGTTAGGATAAGAGCTTTTATAAAGTGACCTAAAATTAAATTGTTACCCAAAACTCACATGAGAGCGCCATGTGGTACGTTGCTTTTGTGTATCGTTCTTTAAAAAAAAAAAATAGTTACATAGATGGAAAAATTGTCCAAAGTCCTAAACCTATTGTATTTGTTAATTTAATCCTAAACTTTTCAATTTAACTAATTTAGTCATAAATCTTTTCATATTTTGCCAATTGAGTCATCCAGTCAATTCTAACCAAAAATCGCCAACGTGGACATTAGACGTTCCAGTGACTTGACCAACATTGAAGTAAATAATTTTAAATAATATTTTAATATTTTTCGATTTTTTATTTCCTTTCTTTTTATTTTCTTCCCTTTTGCCTCAAGTTGATCATCAAGCTTGGATGACCGGCTAGAGGCAAGAACCGGTGAGGTTGACCTCACCAACCTCAAGCGAGCCTCGCCCACATATGGCAAGGCTCGACTTGGCCATTCACATCCATTTTCTCCTTTCGTTGACTAGTCAAGCTTTCTCATTTTTTCTTTTGTTGTCATCATGTTTGACTTTTTGACCAATCCAATAATCAAATATGCTCAAATGTTAGACAATCTCCTTTATTCTACATAACATAAATTATATTCCTTCATTGATAAACGTGTTTTGATATGTGTCTGTTCTCTTCCTTGCTATTAGCGTCGATGATTTTTACATTATGTTATATGGGGTTGTTATTCATGGAATGTGAGAAATGCCAAGTAAAAGTACTTGTCCATTCGGACACAAAAAGATGTTGCCTTAAAGATTAAGCTTAAAATTTTCATAAAATAGATGGGAAATAGAAATTCTTTTTGGGATTTTTATGATAGAAAATTAAGTAACATTGTTCAAAAACACTATGAACTGTCTTAATTTCCCGAAGACATTACACAACATAGATCACATTCCTCATCAGTGACCCAAGGACGCACACATTCATATCACAAGACACCAAGCACCACCTATAAAATGTGCTTCACTCTTTCATACTCGTTGTGTTTTTATGTTTGTGATAATTACTTGTAGTATTATAAAATGATCCTCATTGATAGTGATAAGTAATTATCGTATAATAAACCTTGATGTAGGACTTTACTCTCACTTTAATAATAAGATTTTTCATGTAATATAACTTACATTGAAGTTGTGGGAAGTAGATGTACGATGGTTTGATGATTCATTGGCGATGTTGTTACCATGTCTTAATTTCCAGAAATCATCAGGGATATTTTTGTCTGATGATTCATTGGCTACGTCGTCACCTATATTCCAGGTGGTTACCACAGTGGTCGACAAACGTCCCAGAGCATGAGCATGCTTTTTTGTCATTTAAATAGTGATAAGAGCATTTCATTTCGTAGTTACCATGTTGAATGAAACAGTGCAAATTTTCTTCACTTTTGAACCGTTTTAATTGCAACAAGAAACCATGTTTTAGAATCAAAAACAAGAAAAGTTTTGAAGAAGGTTTGGAGATAGAGGAGTGACCCATCCAGTCCTTTCGATGTTTATTAGTCTACACAACGAGTGAAGGAATTTCTTGTGCGAGATATTGTCTCGAATGGTGCTCACAACACGGGATATGTATGGCACAATGTTGTGCCGTGAGATTTATTTTTGTTAAAGATACTTTTTCACTCAAACATGACGAAACGTTATAAAGCCAAGATAAAAATCATATTGCACCTTGTTTTGTGCTTTGTTAAGATGAAACGTCGTGTTACGTTGACAGTCCCAAACATTATGCTTTGTTTCTACTCAAATGGGTGAGACGGATATAAGGATCGAGCCAAATGCAAAGTGGATCCATCATTGAATTGCCTATGGATGATTCATGGCCTACAAAAAAATTGGGAAAATTGTCCAATAAATCATAAACATTTAGCATTCTTCTTAATTCAGTCTTAAAATTTTCAATTTTAGCGAGTTATAAACATTTTCATGTTAGCAAAAGGACATTTGGTTTCTCGGGTTACTGTTCACGCTTCTCCCTTCTTGGGCGACTAGACACT
Source organism: Eucalyptus camaldulensis (assembly GCA_019915185.1). NCBI lineage: Eukaryota > Viridiplantae > Streptophyta > Magnoliopsida > Myrtales > Myrtaceae > Eucalyptus > Eucalyptus camaldulensis. Next base: position 5,252,642 of record JAHSVA010000005.1, read on the forward strand.
GTTTCTTCTGCAATCCGAGCTGCTGATTCCAGGCGTGTTGCCTATTCGTTTGGGCCAATTTTTGGGGGGAAAGGGACGCCTCTTGCCTCTCTTTCAACCCCCCTGGCATCGTCTCCTGGTACGTCTCCTCTCCTCGTTTCGCATGGCTATCTATGGCTAGGGTTCCGCCCGCCTGCTTGCTGCTGTGATTCGTTAGTTGAGATGGAATCGGAGTCGATGAGGGCTCGAAATGAGGAGAAAGGGACAAGTTCCCATGGTGGGCCTCCCATTCTGACTAAGGAACCTTTGTTGTTGACTGTTATGGGAGGAAATTCGAGTTCGGACACCATGTCTAGTCCGAACGAAGCGCGAGGTCCTCGCGCAAATGGTGGGGCGCGACCTGTCCAGCGAGGAAGGTCCCGCTCAGCTAAGCCTCAGGGCAGGGACACCTCTAAGAATCCATCAGGGAAATCGTGGGTTGCGGTGGCAAGAACCGTGGCCAAGGGCTACGATTTAGTGTATACCCCACTGAATATGGTTAACAATAGACCTGTGATTGAGATCACTGATGAAGATCTGGAAGCTACAGATCCCAAGATGTTTGAATGTTTAATGGGCTACTTCATTGGTCGCCGAATGCCTTTTAAGGTAGTTGAGGAAGCTATGAAGAAAGCGTGGGGGCCAAACCTTGTTGAAGTCATGTCAAATGGCAAAGGTCTTTTTATGTTTCGCATTCCTGATAGGGAATTCCGTCGAAGTGTGCTTGAAAGTGGTCGGATGACAGTTGCTAGAATACCACTTGTCCTGCAGCAATGGTCCCCTGGTCTTGAGCTAAGAAGGGAGACCCTCCGTACGGTTCCTGTTTGGGTTAGACTATCGAATATTCCCTTTTCGTGCTGGTCCACCCACTTCATCGGGAGGGTTGCAAGTGCGCTTGGCAAACCCCTTTATGTGGATAAGAGAACAGAGCAGGTGAACTGCCTTACCTTTGCTAGGGTCTGCATCGAAATTACTGCTGATCAACCTGATTGTAAAATGATTGAGACAACCCATAATGGTACGAAGTGTGAAATAGGAGTGGAGTTTGAGTGGCGACCCACTACCTGTGCTGGATGTGGCATTTTTGGCCACAATTGTGCAACGGCTATTAGGCCTGGTAGACCTGGAACAGAACGCGCTAATGCTGGTCATCCTTCAGAGGAGTCTGAACCTCTCAGCAAGGCCGCAAGTGGGAGCATCTCTTAGCAAACCAGACCACCTTCGGTGGCGTTTGAGGATCAAAGGGGAATGTCTTCGGGTATGCCTTTGGTCCCTCTTCCGGAATCTCCAATTGATGCAGGACAGAACAGGAGCTCCTCTGGTGGTTCTTTTCCTCTCGTTCAGCTGGTTGTGGATCTGGAGGAACCTCTTCCATCGCACCAAAGTGACCTTGCTCAGCATGGGAATCAGGTCGAAGACAAAGAGAAGGAGCAGAAGCCGCAGAATCTGAATGCTTCGCTGATACCATACTCGGAGGAAGGGCAGTCTCGCAACCTGAAGGAAGCTGTGCCTGGCCAAAAGCCTCCTAAAGTCCCTGCTAAACCACTTGGAAAAATCACTCAGGCTTCTGACTTGGCACCGGATTCCGTAATGCCGTCTGGAGACCAGGAAAATGATACCAGCAATTCATCTAATGAAGACGGTGGCCACACACCTAGACCCGCTCCTTTGAGTGGTCCTTCGGAACCTACTAGGGTTGGTTCGAGCCAAGATCAGCTTCTCCTTTTGCTGCCTGACCCGCCGGGACCTTCGCCTGCGAAGGACTCGAAACCAACTAGAGGTAGGCGTAGGAACGCCAAGCGGAAATAATTCTCTCCTTTTGCTTCTATGTTTTTTGGCTTTTAGAATGTTAGAGGTATTATGAACCCTGTCAGAAGGGCGGAGGTTAGGAAGTTTGCTGTTGCAAATAAGCTATGCCTTATGGGGCTTTTTGAAACTAAAGTTCCAGAGCCTTTGTTTGGTTCCATTTCTTCCAATATTTTGAGAGGCTGGAATTGGATTGTGAACTATGATTTTGCTCCTCGCGGTAGAGTCTGGATTGGATGGGATCCAGCTACCGTCAGTTTTGAGTTGATCTCTTCAAATGACCAAGCCATCCATGGGTGCGTGAAGGGGTTATCTTCTAATTTTACTTGCTGTGTTTCTGCTATTTATGGAGAGCATTCCTTTGTGCGGCGGAGGCCTCTTTGGTCTGATCTTATCCATTGTGACGATCTTTTTCAAGACTATGCCTGGATAGTAGCGGGAGATTTCAATGCATTCAAGGACCTTTTTGATCGCGTTGGTAGCTCTAATGCCTGGATCCCCTGTTTTGATGAATTCAAGCTTTGTCTGGACCAAACGGAACTTGAGGATCTCAGGTACTCTGGCCTTCGATTTACCTGGTCGACTTCGGCGGGTGCGAATAGGAAGATGCGGAAAATTGACAGAGTTCTTGTCAACTCTAAATGGAGAATGGACTTTTCATACTCGGAGGCGTCTTTTCTTAATCCTGGGATTTCTGACCATACTCCTATGGTTGTCAGGGTGGTGGATCCGCATCCAAGGAGGAAGCCGTTTAAGTACTTTGATTTCTGGGTTGATCACCCGGACTTCCATTCTACGGTTTTGCAGGTGTGGGATAGTCAAGTTTGGGGAGTTCCCATGTTTAAATTAGTCTCGAAGCTGAAATTGTTGAAATCTCGCCTCAAGGATCTTAATCTGGAGGCTTTCTCGGATATTTCTCTAAGAACTCTTGAAGCGAGGGAAGCCTTGCGTTCTACTCAGCATCTCCTTCAGTTGGATCCTGAAAATATTCCACTAGCTGAACTTGAAAGAGGGCAGCGCCGTGCTTTTATAGACCTTCGTGGTCAAGAGGAATCGTTCTATAAGCAAAAATCAAGGATTAGATGGCTGAAGGAAGGAGATCGCAACACAAGATTCTTCCACAACTGTGTTAAAGCTAGACATCTCAATAACTGTATCCTCTCTGTCAAAGACACTGCAGGTACGGTGATCTCGGATCCTGATTTGGTGCCCCAAGTTTTTCTATCTTTCTTTTTGGATCTACTTGCTCCTCGAGTTGGCTTAGTTAAGCCTGATCTTCAAGAGCTTACTTCTCTCATTCGAAAGCCGCTATCCGATAGCCAGGTATGTTCCCTAGCTTCGCCCGTCTCTGATTTGGAAGTTAAGAAGACCTTGTTCTTGCTTGCGAAGGGAAAAGCCCCCGGTCCAGATGGTTTTACAGCAGAATTCTTTAAAAGTAACTGGGGTATCGTGGGCTCTTTAGTTACAGAGGCTGTGAAAGATTTCTTCTCAGTAGTTGTCTTCTTAAAGAAGTTAATGCGACTATCCTAACTTTAATTCCCAAGGTGCCGCATGCTTGTGAAGTAAACGACTTCAGATTGATTGCTTGCTGCAACACTATCTATAAACTTATCACCAAGATCTTGGCCAATAGAATTGCGCCTGTACTTCAGGATATTGTTAGTCCGTCCCAGAATGCGTTTGTGAAGGGTAGAAGAATAAGGGATAATATCTTATTGGCTCAAGAGCTGTTTGCAGGCTTCCACTTAGACCCATACCTCCCAAGATGTGCAGTCAAAGTGGATTTTCGCAAGGCCTATGACACTGTGGACTGGGATTTCCTAGAGCTTACCCTTACTGCCTTCTGGTTTCCTCTGTGGATTATTCGCCGGATTATGGCTTGTGTACGCACACCCAGGTTCTCTATCTCTATTAATGGGGAGCTTCATGGCTTCTTCCCAGGAGGCAGAGGCCTTAAGCAGGGCGACCCAATGTCACCTTATCTATTTACATTGATCATGGAAATCTTCTCGGGAATTTTGAACCAAAGGTCTTCGGCTAAAGAGTTCAAATGTTATTGGAGATGTAAGTCTCCCAAGCTCACTCATCTGTTTTTTGTAGATGATGTGTTCCTTTTTTGCCAAGCAGATTGGAAATCGGCTGTGATCCTTAAAAGAAGCCTCGACATTTTCTCTTCATGGAGTGGTCTTCTCCCTAACAAAAATAAGAGCGACATCTTTCTTTCGGGAGGCGGTCCTGCTTTGTGCAACAGAATCCTCCTAGCATTGGCTTTCAGGAAGGTAAACTTCCGATTCGATATCTTGGAGTGCCGATCATCTCAAAGAGGTTGACTAAGGCTGACTGTACTCAGTTAATTGACCGCATTACCGCGCGAGCCCGCTCCTGGTCCCACAGGTTCCTCTCTTTTGCTGGGAGACTTCAGCTCATAAGGTCAGTGCTTCATGCTATTCAAACTTTTTGGGCTAGTGTCGTTACTTTGCCCTCTTCAGTTATCTTGGGGATTGAAATCATTCTTCGTAGATTTCTTTGGAAAGGCACCTCCTTGGATAAGGGAGGTGCAAAAGTCTCATGGGCGGATGTTTGTTTGCCTAAGGAGGAAGGGGGCCTGGGTATTCGGTCTATCAAGGACTGTAACAAAGCCTCAATGCTGAAATTTATTTGGATCCTCTTTACGGATAAGGAATCTCTGTGGTGCCGTTGGATACACTCCAACTTTTTAAAGAAACATAACTTCTGGGTTGCCCCTTAGCCTTCGGTTTGTTCCTGGAGTTGGAAGAAGATCCTTCATCTTCGGGGCTGTTGTAGACAATCCTTCGATTGGGAGGTCGGTGACAGCCGGTCTACTTCATTGTGGTTCGATAGCTGGTTGCCTTGTGGCCCTCTTCATCTACAAGTTCCTCAATCTTTTTTGTTGGACCCCGACGTTCCTGCAAAGGCGACTGTGGCTTCTTTATATTCTTATGCTGGTAGATCCTGTAAATTCCGGTTAGAGGATTGTGGTTTCTCGCTTCCTTCTCTTTCGATTGATAGCAATCGTTTTGTGTGGCGTCAAGATTCTTCGGGGGCCTTCTCCGTAGCTTCTGCTTGGAACGTCATCAGAGCTTCTAAAGCCAAAGCACCTTGGACTTCTTTTGTGTGGGATAAGGATGTAGCCCCTCGGTTTCAATTCCTTTTGTGGCTTATTACTAAAAACCGCTTGCCAACGCAGTCACTTCTCCTCTCATATGGAAGGATTGATTACTCGACTTGCACTTTTTGTAATACTCAGCCAACTCGACCAACCATTTGTACTTTGATTGCAATATTTCAAATACCATTATCTACTTTTGGGCAACTTGGTGCAATTTGCCATGGAGGAACGGCACTTGGACGGAAAACCTTGATTGGGCTATGAAATTCCTTGCTGGTAAGGACTTCTTTCATAGTCTTTCCCGCTATTCCTTTGGAGCTCTTTGCCATCTAATTTGGAAGAAGAGAAATGCTATGATTTTCCGAGGGGAATCTCTTGATATTCCCGCTTTGATAAACCATTTGATAAAGATGGTTAAAGATAAAGCAATTACCTACAAGGATGTCCCTGACAATCCAAGGAATCGGCGTCTTCAGAGGGGTTGGAATCTCGACCCTATTATCTTCACGTAACCCTTTGGGGTTTTATCTTTTGATCTTGCTCGGTCGTCTCCAGTGCGGATGTTCTGGCTCACGGATTCCCAGGCGTCCATTGAGGTCTGGTGGCTGAATCTGGTGGTTGTGTTGTGTCTGTTGTTTGCGCTCTTTCTGTCCTTGCCTCTTGAGGCTTTTGCGCGGCTCCCTTCCACTCTTTTGTTCGCATTGAGAGTGTAAGTTTTGGTGCCGTTTGTGTACATTTGTCCTAAGCTTATCAATATATTCTTACATTTACCAAAAAAAAAAACATTTTCATGTTTTGCTAATTGAATGCATTTTGTGGCCAAAAATCGCTAACATAGACACCGACTATCATATATGACATAATCAGTGCTAATGTGGATATTTTTTAATAATATTTTAACTTTTTTGAATTATTATTTTTCCCTCTTTTTTTTTTCTCTTTTCCTTCTTTTCTTTTTTTCCCTTTTCTCGTCTTTTTTTTTCCTTTTCTTTTTATTCTTTCTTTTGTCTTTTCCCCTTCTTCAACACCACTGGGCCTCGTCAATGGCCGGCAAAGGTCCCCAACCTAACATGAGGGCCGCCCTTGTCAACCCATAACAAGGGTCACCCTCACCTGAGCAAGCAAGGGCTTGAGGCTGTGCCTGAGGCTAATGACCTCCACTGGCCATCAATGAGGCTTGGCAAATGGAAAAAGGGAAAAAAATGAAAAGAAAAGAAAAGAAAATATTTTTTAAAAATATTATTAAAAATTATTTACGTTAATGTCGACCATGCCACATAGGATAACTGGTGTGCCGACATCGACTTCAACAATTTTCAATTGAAATTGATTTGATTTACTCAATTGGTAAAATGTAAAATGTTTGGACTCAATTGGCAAAATTAAAAAGTTTATCACTAAATTGACAAAAGTGTAATAAGTTTAGGATTTTTTGAACAATTTTATTCCCATACACTTCACTTTAAAAAAAAAAAAAAAAACTTCAGCAAATGGAGACATTGTTTGTTGCATTCTAATGTGTGAAGATGCCAAGAAGATTAAACAGAGGATCTCAAGAACTCTGAGCGTGTATGGGTCTATGATACCCAGATTGTTCCCCATGGCCAGGCCTGGAACTGGCGCTCGAGCGTATGTTCCCAAAGCCCAAACTTGGGACTCCGGTTGCACTCAAGACTTATTATTAAACGTCTATTTCGTAATTTTCGCATAACAAATATCAACAAACGATTTTCCTATTGTTTGGCAAATACAGACCAACATGCCTTGAAAACAAGTTCCTCTGGAAAAATTTCTAGGAAAGTTATTTTTCCATGAACTAAATGAAGCTTGAGGTTTAGACAAACTCCCTTGATTGAATTTGGGAGTGAATGCAATTAATTCATTGTTCCCTTGTGAACCGATAAGTGTTGTTTGCACAATGAATGGAGGATCTTGATGGTGCTATCTGTTGGAGAAAACTTCCTTGCGTGTTTTGAAGCTAACAAAACATTTCCATCAATCTAGTCTGAAGACTTGCAAACTCTATCGTCAAAGTCTGAAGAGTGCCGGACCACCATACTTAAGATTCAAAGTCTATCATCATTGACAGTTTCTATACCGTCGAAGAAGACTTATCCAGAATTAAGTATTTCTTTAAGGATTTGATTCTATCAACTAAAGAAGATCTCTCGGCTAGATATAGCATCTTGGAATCCTTTATCTTGAAATTGAATCAACCATTTTGGATCCGTTGATTGGCGAAACATACTTGGAAGATTCTACTTATGGAAACCTAGATCCTGATTGTATCGGTGAGCAAGATTGATGGGCTATCGTCATATTCCTTAAATAACTCGAAATCTCCCTAATTGATTCTATCCAATGGGTAGATTGGAAGAGCTCCTTTGATAAGTGCCAACGGTTGTGATGGCATAGAGGAGTAAATAAGGAAGATGTTCTAGTTATTCGAGTGTGTGCGCAATAGAGAAATTTCAAAATCTGAAGATCCTTGTTCTTTGTCAATTCAATTGTTGAGCGTGAACTTGTACTCAAAAGAGAGTTTTATTTCTGTAAGACCTTGAGGAAGTGCAGCGGAGTCTCTACATTGTGGAATCAAGGAAAAGCTATATTGTAACAACTCTTTTAATTCTTAGTGAAATCCAATCAGTGGGCTGTCAGTGCGGAAGAGTGAATGTAGACTTGAATTAAGCCGAACTACTATAAACCTTGTGTTCTTATTCTCTTCCCAAAGCTCTTTTACTTTGATCATAACTGTATTTGATTATCAGAGTCTAATTTCCTTTTCATAGTCTATTGCTGAACAAAATTGGTTTAAAAGCAAAATTTATACTTTACTCTACAAAATTTGTTTTCGCACCTATTCACCCCCTCTAGGTGCTCGTACTAGCTTTCACACTATCAACATAGTTTAGGTTTTCTCTGTTTTCTATTTATTTTGGAGACATAGATAGAACAAACAAGCAATTGAAAAGCAAATGCATTTTTCTATGAGCAACCAAAGTCTTCATTTCTCCCCTCAATTTGGCCCATTACATAGACTTGTTTACTATTGTCACAACTTATAAAATGCGTACTCTGTCTAGAGCAGAGGGGAAAACTTAGTGCCCTTTTTTATTGCTTACATCCCAAACATCCATTAGGGTTGAAGGTAAAGTGGGCCTAATTCTGCTTGTAGATTGCAAGATTAATATGTATCTGCCATACTCCCACATCTAGATCTTAGCTTGCTCAGACAACATCTCTTTGTTACCAGCTCTCAGTGATGAAACTCGGGTTTTTTTTTTTTTTTTTTGCTTTTTTGTATTTATTTTTTAGATCTCAATGGTGCCAACAATAGTATAATTTTTGTCATTGGTTTCTATTCATTTTGGCATAAACAAAACAAGCACGAGGAAACTATTAGGCAACAACGTAGGCTATTAAGCAATATAAACACTTTATAACACAATCAATCACCCCATGAGTAGCAATCTGAAGAATGACAAGGGCCAGTTCCACCTTTATTCTCCCTCTCACTAAGTGAGATTGTTCAAAACTCCGAACAATCTTAATTTGGAGATAAGTGGTCCATAAAATTTGATCCTATGTGTAATGTCCTACCAAAAATTTTAATTTGTTCAATGTAATCCATGAACTTTAATCTAGTGTGTACTATCATCCCTAAACTTCTAAATTAATTCAATATGATTCATGAACTTTTGACACACATTCAATCTAGTCCATAAATTATATAATAAAAAAAATTAATGTTGTCATTCCATTAATTCAAGTTCATGGACAATATTGAACTTTTTTCATATAGTTTAGGGACTAGATTAAATATGTACAAAAAATTTAGATACACGTTGAATAAATTAAAAGTTTAGGATAACCATAGCGCATTGAGCTAAAGTTCATAGACTATTTATGTATTTATCCCTTTTGCAAAGCATTACACGATAGAAATTACATTCCTCATGCAGATTATGCATTCAACTTGAAAACAGCGCTAATATTGCAAACAACCAGGTCCATCTCAGAGCAATTATTGAGCGAAAGGAAGGGGCTAAATGAGCAACCAGTCTTCGATTTCAACCCCCAATTCGTAACCTTTCATCAACTTGTTTGCTGCTATCACAATTTATGAATGGATACATTTCGCAGAATGAAGGGAATGACCTCAAATGGTCTTATGAACCACATAACCCCTTCATCTTATCTTCCTACAAAGGGACTTTTTGTGAAGGAGACCATCACATGTTGCTATATGACTTTTTGTAAATGAGCAACAAAAGTCTTCGATTTTGACCCCCGATTCGTAACCTTTCATCAACTTGTTTGCTGCTATCATAACTTATGAATGTATACATTTCCCTAGAAGGAAGGGAATGACCTCAAACGGTCTTATGAACCACATAAGCCCTTCATCTTATCTTCCTATAGGGGGAACTTTTGTGAAGGGGACCATCACATGTTGCTACATGACCTTTTGTAAATGAACAAATCAAAGTCTTCGATTACGACCCCTAATTCGTAACCTTTCATCAACTTGTTTCCTGCCGTCACAACTTATGAATGGATACATTTCCCTAGAATGAAGGGAATAACCTCAAACAGTCTTATGAACCACAGAATCCCTTCATCTTATCTTCCTACAGAAGGACCTTTTGTGAAGGAGACCATCACATGTTGCAATATGACTTTTTGTAAATGAGCAACAAAAGTCTTCGATTTTGACCCCCAATTCGTAACCTTTCATCAACTTGTTTGCTGTTGTCATAACTTATGAATGTATACATTTCCTTAGAAGGAAGGGAATGACCTCAAACGGTCTTATGAACCACATAAGCCCTTCATTTTATCTTCCTATAGGGGGAACTTTTGTGAATTGGACCATTACATGTTGCTACATGACCTTCTGTAAATGAGCAATCAAAATCTTTGATTACGACCCCTGATTCGTAACCTTTCATCAACTTGTTTCCTGTTGTCACAACTTATGAATGGATACATTTCCATAACCTCAAACGGTCTTATGAACCATAGAATCCCTTCATCTTATCTTCCTACAAAAGGACCTTTTGTAAAGCGAACCATCACATGTTGCTAAATGACACCTTTTGGTTTGCAAATTTTTGGACTAATTGTTGACTCAAAGTCTTCCATGCAAATGCAGATCTATTTGTCAATTTCAGCACGAAGATTTTCCTTATGTTCCCCAGGAGTTAACCCTATATGGCACTACACAAAGTCATTCTCATGCACCTAAAGATTCAAGTGCATTGCCCATGTCGCATTGTCTGTGTCTCGTGTGTTTTATCTCTGGCAAATTCATTGATTTTGATGCATCGTAGTGTGCAATGCGGCATGCTCGCTTTCCCTTGTGCACCAAGCGCCCTACATCCCTAGTAGCATTGTGCTAAACACATGCAGGAAAGCAGATTTGAGAACAAAATTAGAATTTAACCTACCCAATAACTTTGATCGCACATCTATTTAGAATCTCTTTATACATGAAAGAATTATGTTTTAATGTTGTTAGGTCTTTTATTTTCTATATATCGTTAGAAAAATTATTACCAAATATGCATAAGAACAAGTGATTTGCTTGGATATTATTACAAAAATAAATAAATCTATTATTTATTGCTTAGTGATTGGGAACAAAATAGAATTTAACCTGCCCAATAACTTTGATCATACATCTAACTAAAATCTCTGTACACATAGAGTTATGTTTTAAAGTTAATCGGGTCTTTGATTTTCTATACATCGGTTAGAGACTTATTGCCAAATATGCATGAGAATAAGAGATTTGCTAGGATTTCATTACAAAAATACATAAATCTATTATTTCTTGCAGAGCAATTAGAGATCTCTTACCAAAATAAGCATAAAAATTAGAGAGTTGCCGGGATAAGAGATCTTATAAAGTGAACATAAAAATAATTGCTATACAAAACTCACTCTTGACAATGCCATGTGGTATATGGCTTTTGTGTATTTATATTATCTTTTTAATATATTAATAGTTACTTAGCCAGAAAAAAAAAGAATAGCGACTTCTAGTTTATAATTTTCGGTGATGAACATTGTTTAGAGAGGTATTTTTGAGATAAATGTTGCAGTTTTATTCGCTAAATTTATTTTAGATCTCAATGGTGCCAACAGTGTAGTTTGTCTCCAATTGCCATTCGTTTTGGCAATATACAAAGAGCGAGCGGTGAGAAAATATTAGGATGCAACACAAATGTCTAAGTGCTCATAGACAATCGCCTGTATTACCTCTATGCTCACTCTCAATAAGTAAGACTAGCCATAACTTTTAACGATCGTGATTTTTCCAAAGGCACTGCATGAAGTAAGTCAGATTCCTCACAGCGACCAAAGGAAGTGTTCACAGATCATAAATTCAATGTGAAAACAGCCCTAACATCGCAAACAGAAATGTCCAACGCAGAGTGATTGTTGAGTGAATGAGAGGGGCCCAAATGAGCAAGCAAAATCTTCAATTTCGACCCTCGATTCGTACCATTTCATAAACTTGTTTGCTACTGTCACAACTTACGAATTGATACTTTTGGTTTAGAATGGAGGGAATAACCTCAAACTATTTCTTAATCATACAAGCTCCTTTACCTTATCTTCCCGCAAAGAAGGATTTTTGTGAAGTGGACCATCATGCTGTTGCTATATCACCCCTTGGGTGTGCAATTTTTGGACTAACTGTGCGGCCCAAGTCTTCCTGCAGACCGATCGACCAGCCGAATTTCCAATTAATCAATCGATTGTCGATTTGGGTATACATTACAGCACTGCACAGAGTCATGTGCATGCACCTAAAGATTCATATGGATTTCACAGACTTTTGCGTGTTACATCACTCACAAAGTCATCGATTTGACGCATCGTAGCATGAGACACCTCTAATTAGTCAGCTGCATCGCATGCAAAGGGGTTGAAAGGCCGATGGTGAGATGCCGACCTCACCAGCCATGACAATGCTCGACCTCACCCAATGACAACGAGGCCCTCGCCTTGCCAGGGTGGGTGAGGTCGACCTCGCTAGCCCTCACCTCTAGCCAATGGTCTAGCGACCGGCTAAACGAAGAAAAATAGAAGAAAAAAAAAAGGAAAAGAAAAATATAAAAAATATATTAAAATATTATAAAAAGTTGTTTACATCAGTCAGCCGTGCTACATAACACGGTTAGCATCCATGTTAGCAATTTCCAGTCAAAATTGACCGAATTGATTTAATTGCTTAAAATTGAAAAGGTTTATAACTCAATTGGCAAAATTGAAAGATTTAGGATTAAATTGGCAAAAGTGCAATAGGTTTAAAATTTTTTGGACTATTTTCTCATTAGATATTTGTATTTTCCAATAGCTTGTTATTGGTGTTTGCTCATAGACAATTGTCTTTATTCTACCTTTATTCTCCTTCTCAGTAAGTGAAGACAGTTCGAAACTCTTGATGGTCATAGTTTCTCCAAACTCATTACATTAGTTACATTCCTCATCAACAAACAAAGGAAGTGCTCACCGATCATAAGTTCAAAGTGGAAACGACACTAACATCGCAAACAAAAAGGCCCAACACAGAGTGATCGCTTGGTGAACAAGTGGGGCCAAATGAGCAACCAAAGTCTTCAATTTCGACCACCGACTTGTACCATTTCATTAGAGCTGGCAAAATGGGTCATAAACCCATATTATGATCCATTTTTAGTTAAATGAGTCATATATGGGTCAAGTGAAAGTTAATATGGGTCATAAACGGGTCAAGTGAAAGTTAAATATGGGTCAAAAACGGGTCAAGTAAAAGTTAAATATGGGTTAGAAATGGGTCAAGTGAAAGTTAAATATTAGTCAGAAATGGGTCTAAGAAAGTAAAACACAAAAAGAAATGGGTCTAAATGGGTTATTAGGAAACCCACTTTAAAGTTTAAACCCATGGCCTTTTTTAACTTTATAAAAATATTTTTTATAAAAAATAGAAATTATAATTATTTTTTATATTTCATTTTTTTTCTTTTTTCTTTTTCTTTTTCTTCTTTCCTTAGCCGACGGCCGGCAAGGCGACGGCCGGCTGGCGGCAGATGATAGGCCAAGTGAGACTCGAGCTCACCGACGGCAGACGGGGCCCCGGCCTCACCAGATCGGAGAGATTGAGCCCCGCCCAATGCCGATGAGCTCGAGTCTCCCCAGATCCGGCGAGGCTCGACCTCACCGACGACTAGCGAGGCCTCGACCTCACCGAAGACTGGCGAGATCGAGTCCTGCTAGACGCCAGCGAGCTCGATCTCACCTGTGGCCGGCAGCCGACTAAAAAAAGAAAAAAGAAAAGAGAAAAGAGAAAAATTAAAAATAATTATTAAAAATTAAAAATATATTTAAAAAATTAAAAAATCGATTTTTTATAAATATTTTTAAAAGAATTATAAAAAATTTCCATTAAATTTGTATTGCATAAAAATTGTTAAAAATTTTGTATTGCATAAAAATGTTTTAACAATACTTTTTTTATAAAAAAAAATCATTAAAAAGAGCTTTTTCAGGCTTAGTTAAAAAAATTTCATCTTACAGTTTTTAGTTATTCAATGGTATGTTCACTTCAAATAAGAGAAGCATGTGCATAGTCTAATTTTTTTATAAATAGTTCAATTTATAGGTTTTTTTTAACTTTTTTTATTTTTATTTTATTTACTATTTTTGATTTAATTTGAAGTTTTAATTCAATTAGCATATAGTAGAAATGAGTTCCTAGAATATTAATAGGTTTTAGCAATATGGGTCAAGTCGGGTTGGGTATGGGTCGGATACGGGTCGTGTTGAGTATGGGTCACTAGATTTACACTATAAGAATATGAATCAAAACGGGTTAAATAAATCAAATATGAGTCGACCCATTTTCGACCCAACCCATACCCGACCCGACCCACCCATTTGCCACCCCTACATTTCATAGACTTGTTTTCTACTGTCATAACTTGTGAATGAATTTTTTTTTTCTTCTACAGACTCTTTGTGAAGGGTTATTGTTGCAATGTGACCACTTGGTTTGCAATTTTTGGATTGTTGACCCAAGTCTTCCATGCAAGTGGCAGATCTATTGGCTGAATGTTTAATTAATCAATCGTCAGTTTGGGCCCCAAGTTTTTTCTTATGTTCCGCGGTAGCTACATATGACCGCACAGCACAAAGTCGTGTTCATGTACCTAATGATTAATATGCATTGCACATATTTCTGCGTGTTACATCACTTGGAAAGTCATCAGTTTGACGCATCGTAGCATGAGATGAGGCATGTTCAGACCCCTAGGCACCAAGCACCGCCTATAAAATCTGCTTTACTCTCGTACTCTGCTCATCAAAACATAATTCTCTGTTTGAAACAAAATGGCTCGCTTGTCATGCTTCTATATGTCCATAAACTTTATTTTCTTGTACTTGTGGTCACATCCTATTGGCACTCACAATCTCTCTCGTTCTGTAAAACCTCTATGTCTCGAGGATGAAATGTCTGCACTGCTGCAGTTTAAAGAGAGATACGAAATTGCCAATGTTTCAGGTGGTCATCTCACTCATCCCAAGACTCTATCCTGGAAAAATAGTGAGGATTGCTGCTCCTGGGATGGAGTCGAGTGCAACGAGAACACGGGCCATGTAATTGTTCTCGACCTGGGGAGTAGTTTTCTCTATGGTTCTATTGACGAGAACAGTGCCCTCTTCCAGCTTGCTCATCTTGAAAAGCTTGATCTCAGTGACAATCACTTCAACCACTCTCAAATACCGTCCCGAATTGGAGATCTCTTGAGATTGACTCATCTCGATCTCTCTGCTTCGGTTTTTTCCGGCCAGGTCCCATCAGAAATCTTCAAGCTGACGAGGTTAGTGTACCTTAACCTGTGTTGTAATCTGGATCCATATACTCCTACTACAAGTTTGTTGGAAATGAAACCGCCAGGCCTGAGAAGGCTAGCTCAAAATCTGACCAGCCTAGAAGTACTTGACCTTGGTGTCATCAACATGTCGTCCAAAGTGCCCAACACTCTGGCAAATCTATCTTCGTTGAGAACTTTGTACATGGATGTGTGCAATCTGCACGGGGTACTTCCGTCTGCCATTTTCAATTTACCAAAGCTGCGATATCTCGGGGTGGCTGAAAATGAAGCTCTCACCGGACGATTGCCTGACTTCAACTCAAGTAGTTCTCTTGAAGAGCTGCGACTGCCTGGCACAAGCTTTTTTGGAGAGCTACCCGCTTCAATCGGTAATCTCCGTTCCTTGCAGTTATTGGATCTTGGATCCAAAACGTGCAATTTGACAGGGTCCCTACCCACTTCAATCGGAAACCTTCCTTCCTTGAGTTATCTCGACATAGCAGGTTGCAAATTTTCAGGATCCATCCCAGCTTCATTCGCTAATCTTAGCAACCTCGAATTCCTAACGTTCTCAAGGAACCCATTCACTGCCCAATCGATTTCCTCTCTTTCCTGGGTTTGGAAGAATAAGAAGCTAGCCACTTTGAATCTCGACAAAATCAATTTATATGGCAAGATTCCACCTTCAATCAGAAACTTGTCACAGCTTGTGGAGTTATGCTTTGCTGCCAACCAATTAAGAGGTGCCATCCCATCTCAGCTCATGAACCTCACTCAGCTGACTGAGTTGTACCTCGAAGTCAATCAACTATCAGGGTCGATACCGTCTTGGCTTATGAACATGACTGGACTTGTCGTGCTTGACCTTATAAATAATAAATTCCACGGCGAGATACCTTCATCAATCTCTCAACTTCAAAATCTTGAAGTCCTCGACCTTGCCAGAAACAACTTCAGTGGTACTGTTGATCTAGACAACTTTCTCAAGCTCAAACAGTTGCAAGTGCTTCAACTATCATTTAACAAGCTATCATGCCACACTAGTAGTGCGAATGTTATTCTCCCTCAGCTTCGGATCCTAGGACTGGCATCATGCAATTTGAGCGAGTTTCCATCATTCTTACAAAACCAAGAGCAGATGGATTGGTTGGACCTGTCAGATAACAACATTAGGGGACAAGTGCCCTTTTCGGTGTGGAACGGCAGTTTGAATAGCATGCGGTACCGAAATCTCTCTCATAATTTATTAACTGGTCTTGATCAAAATTACCAGATCAATCCTTTAAATATGTACACGATGGACCTATCTCATAACATGTTGAAAGGACCACCCCCTGAAGCACCGCCGTCCATATTGTTCTATATAGTATCCAACAACAAGCTGACAGGAGCATTGCCATCATGGATCTGCAATTTGAGTTCAGCAATCATGATAGACTTGTCTTCTAACGATTTGACCGGTGTGCTTCCCCTTTGTCTGGGCAATATCAGCAAATCTCTCAAGGTGTTGAACCTAAAAGGCAACAAATTCCACGGAAGCATTCCTGAGCTATCGGTGAGGGAGACGCAACTGATGATGATTGATTTGAGTGACAACCAGTTGCAAGGCAAGTTACCGAGGTCCTTGACCAATTGCAAAATGCTCGAGTTCATCAACTTTGCAAACAATCTTATCATGGACACCTTCCCGTCATGGTTGGGATTTCTACCAGAGCTTAATGTCCTTATTTTGCGATCCAATAAATTCCACGGTATCATAGAGAGGCCTAAATCTAGTTCGATGTTCCTCAAGCTACGGATACTTGACCTCTCTATTAACGCATTCATCGGTAAGTTGCCCATGGAATTCTTTCAGTCTTGGAATGCCATGAAATCCAAGATGGGAAACTTTACATACATGCACAGAACACTGCAGCCGCCAATATACCTTGAGTTTACCTACTATGGCAATTACGATTTTTCCATGATAGTGATTTACAAAGGGCTTAAATGGTATTACCCAAAGATATCAGAAGTCTTCACAGTCATCGACCTCTCCGTCAATTTCTTCGAAGGAGAGATCCCTAGTGCCATAGGTGATCTCAAAGGACTGCAGGGATTGAACCTTTCCAACAATTTCCTCACTGGTCACATCCCACCATCGTTAGGGAATCTCACGGCACTTGAGTCGTTGGACCTTTCTCAAAACAACCTCTCGGGAGAGATCCCCCAGAAGCTAATAGAACTTGGGTTCCTTTCTTTCTTGAACATGTCTTACAACAATCTAACCGGGTCTGTGCCTAGAGGGAAACAGTTCGATACTTTTTTGAGTGATTCTTTTGAAGGGAACTCGGAACTGTGTGGGGAATTCATATCCAAGAAATGTCAAGATTCAAGGGATGCATCAAGACAACCTTCAGCCCATCAAGAAGAAGACTTGAGATCACGCATTGAACTCAACTGGAAAATTGTTCTAATGGGATATGGGAGCGGCTTAGTGATAGGAGTGGTCATCGGAAATGCATTCATCTCTTGGAAACATGTTTGGTATGAAGGAAATGCCGGGAGAAGGCGACGGCCTAGTCAAAGGCAGCCTAGGAGAGGTAGGAACTATTGGTCAGGCAAGTTTTTCAATTTCTGCAGATTTTAGAACTTACCTGAAAAATAAGCTAGATTTTTTTTTAAATGTACTTGTGTCTTCATAGTATCCTTACTGTTATTTATGTTAAGCCTTCACTTTCTTCGGTTGATATCACATTTGTTTACAACCTCTCAAACCTAAACTTTTTCTTTTTTGGACAATGCCACTGTCAGCTTGTAAAATCAATGCTCAAGCAAAAGTACTCCTATTTCAAAACCAAATCTAAATTGCCACATGGATTCTTCTTCATCCAAGTTTCACATCATAAGTGACACCCGTTTACAGATTCTAGTAAAGCAATCAATAGTAAGGGTATAATGTCCTCATAACTTTAAGAAATTTTAGGTTCTCGTCCACACTTCAATCATTTGCTTTCCTTGTTTGTCACCTCGCAAATTATACAGACAACGTTTGCATTGTCATTTGAAATGAAATTCGCATTTGGAGGTTGACTGGACAAGATCTGTGACAAATGATTCTCGTAAAAATTTAGATATCAGTTTTGCTTTTCAGATCTTTTTTTTCACGTGTGTGCGGTAGGAAATAGGATTCTCTCTTTTAGAGGAGCATATTATATAGAGAATCAGCGTGGCACAGTTGAATTTCCTGAAGTTCTTTTAAGCTCTCTCGGCCCCATTGGTAACAACAGAACATGTACAAGACAGAGCGCCTCACGGACTGACCTCACTGGAAGTTCCTGCTCTCTAGAATCGAATTCGAGGGAATTCGTAGTTGATTCTCCTTCTCCC
Source organism: Eucalyptus camaldulensis (assembly GCA_019915185.1). Classification (NCBI taxonomy): domain Eukaryota; kingdom Viridiplantae; phylum Streptophyta; class Magnoliopsida; order Myrtales; family Myrtaceae; genus Eucalyptus; species Eucalyptus camaldulensis. Next base: position 5,270,831 of record JAHSVA010000005.1, read on the forward strand.
AACGTCACTCACCGCCGTTGATCGTTGCTTCAAGCCAGCCCCTGTTCTCAGTCGCTGTCGCTGAAGAGATCGAGCCACATTCGCCATTTATTCTTTCACTGATTCCAGTCTTCGAGTTGCTTCCCTGACTGCCTTGCTGAGATCCAATGGATATGTTTAATCGAATCGTATCTGCTCTGGTTTTAGCAAAACTCAGGCCGAGTATCTTAGCTTAGTTTGTTTCACAAAAACTAAATGATTTTAAAAAAAATTAAATGATAACTTCTATTGCTTATCACTTAAAAAAATGAATAAATGAAAAATATTTTCATCTTCCATAATAAATAATTATCAATAATAAAAGCATTTTTCATTTGATTAATTATTTCAAGCAAGCGATTATTTTTAGGAAAATATTATCCAAATTATTCATTTTTTACGAAACAAATGGAGCCTTAGAATAAATTGTGTAAATCTTATGTAACTGAACTTCTGCTATCGATCTAAACTCATTGTGTTGCTTTGGTGATGACATGGAGACGAATCATTGCCATATTACTGTGCGGAGATCAGTAGATTAAAATGTCATCTAACGTGTTCGATGATTTTTATAGGGGAATCTGTGTACTGATTTGAGTAGAATTCTTGCAAATTAGCGTTTGGTTGATCAGTACGTGTCCAGACTAAAACATATGTTTGATCCTTTCAATCGCAACTTGGAATTGATCTGCCGAGACCTCCTATCTTGCCTGCTCATTGTAGTGCGTGACTATATGTGAATTCATCCGTCTAGGTTTTTATTTTGTGATAATTATTTCAACGAGCGGCATTGACAGTGATAAGTAATTATCGTATAATAAAACCTTGATGTAGGACTTTATTCTCATCTTAGTATTAAGAATTTTCATGTGATAAAACTTAAATTCAGAAAAAGAGATGTGAGAATAAAATAGCATTTAACCTGCCTTGGATCTTTTATATATATATGGTTGATCACTTTCAAATTTTATTACCACAATATGTGTGAATCTATTGTTTTCTGTACATCAATTAGATTACCAAAATATGTATAAGAATTAGAGATTTTCTAGCATTAGAGATTTTAAAGTAATTAAAAAATAAAATTTCCAGGCAAAATTCACATGTGAGAGTGCCACGTCATTTAACCCGTGCGAGCTTTACCCACTTACATGTTTATATGTATGTATGTACGTTTGGGCTACCTTCTTTCAGATTTTGATGGTTACATAGCGGAAAAAGAAAATAGAGACTTTTAGTTTGTGATGAAACTTATTTAGAGAGGTATTTTTAAAATATACATTTCGCTTTTGTCTGTTTATTCTGTCTTAGATCTTGATGGAACCAGCAACAGTCTACTTTTTGTCTGCGCTTTCTATTCATTTCGGCGGTATGGATAGAACAAGCAACAAGAAAATACTAGGTAACAATATTTAGCCATCGCACAATACAAACACCATATTGAACATAGATAATCACCTTTATTCTACTTCTATTTTCGCTCTCAATAGACAAGACTATTCCAAATTCTAAACAGTCTTGATTTATCCAAACACATTACACAAAGTAATTACTGTTGGAATTTGAGTCGGCGGAAGACGACTTACCTGATTCCGATGCGCAAACAGCAAATGGCCCTGGAACGAACATTGAATTGCGAATAAATCACGAACAACACTTTCTCACGTTAGTCTGGATGCAATCACAAGGAAAACACCCGATTTCCATGGTGTAAATGCCGATCGTTCTTGCAAAAGTGAAATGGAATTCATTTTTCTTATTTGATGGAAATGGAGAGAAAATTTGGTGCGAATGAATAGCCAACCCTTTCAACGGTTGTGTTCGAGAGGTTTTTATACGTCTCCATAACACTCCTACAAATGGTGTCCTTCCATCGTACCATATCAAGTCCAAATGGTGCGGTCCAATCGCACCCCATCATGGACGTACTAACTAACTAGCTAAAGTACAACATCTCCCACTCGGACATGATGGGCTTGATAGCTCTCTATCAAGAATATAAGGTATTCAACATTCATCAACTTTACAAAACAATTCATACTGGCAAATAAGCCGTGCGACCAGTGAGTACACCTACACTTGGGAGCTCAAATTATGCACCTGTTAGGGATAACATAATGGCTACAACCTTGAAAAGAAATAAACAATCGATGTCTCACAGTGCCCCAGACATATTTTGTTACATCAATCCAAGTATACCTATCCCTTAAAGGCTATACTTGACTATTCTCAAAATACCATGTATTTACAATTACATCCGCAACCACATAGGGCGATATAATTGGTCGACCAGTAAATACATGTGATAGATGTAAAATAACAATAGTCTTCTTTCGCACTCATGTCTCTCTCAATTTTAGAACAACTGCTTTCCTAGACACGTCCCATAGGCCATATCTATTCATGACCGCCCGTAACATGCTAAAGTAGCAACATTGATCTTTCACTTCGAGAACATAGTCAGAAGTAACATAGGGCACAAAATTGAGGTAAAATACAAATTACCTCAAGGGCTCACACGATGAGTAAATAGAGATAATTTTACTTATCTTCCCTTATTGGTCGTACAATGCACATGTAGTACGAATTACATGCTATAGTGGATTACTCTTTCTATAAGAGCGTATGTCAATTATCAAATACATCCACCATACAGATCTTAGCCTAAACATAGTCATGTGCCTCTCACGTACTCATGTTTAGCCCGAGTGCTATATCAGCTCGCTTTCTATAACGCCCAATTAAGCACTCGCATCCGGCATCTTTCAAGCATACATGATTGTAGGACTATCATGTTCGGTCTTATTATAAACAAATCACAGACCTCATCTTGACTCTAATCAAGGCGACATATTTTATGTACCAAACTTGCTCTTCAGCATATATTTGTACATAACGTCTCATTTCAATGTGCTAACTATAGCACTTGAGGCGATTGCTCGTGTGAGTGAGCCAATCATTACCTGCTGACATACTTTTCAATAATTTATGTGTATTTGTGCTAGTCTCATAGTGGACTCGTACTTATTGATAAAACATCAAATCACTAATAAACAAACAAGTACAATACATCTGTCCATAAATACATAAACCAATGATCCTCTACAATAACAGATATCACATTCTACGCAATCCTAGTGATATCCTATGGGTTAAGAACATGTCTCTAGGAATAGCTTTCGTAAATGGATCAGCAACCATTCTATTGGTTGAAATGTATTGCAGGATCACTTCTTTCTGCGTTATAATATCTCTGATGAAATTATTCTTTATGTGAATGTGCTTTGTCCTTCCATGATACTTGGGATCTTTCACATAGGCAATGGCCATCACATAGGCAATGGCCACCTGACTATCGCAATAAACTGTCACTAGTCTTGGAACTTCAGTGACAGTGGCTAAATTTTCCAAGAAACGTTTTAGCCATACTGCTTCTTGCACTGCGGCAGCACATGCAATAAATTCTGCCTCCATCGTAGACAAGGCCGTGCATGTCTGTTTCTTGCTATTCCAATAAATCGCACCTCCCACCTCCATTGAGCAAGAACGCATATCCAGAAGTCAATTTACGCTCATCCAGGTCTCCACCCCAATCGGCATCTGAATAACCCAATAGGCGTAAATCACTCCCTTGGTAACAAAATCAATAGTCCATGGTGCCCTTCAAGTATCTCGGGATCATCTTCACTACTTTCCAGTGTGCTTGACCGGGATTTGATTGATATCGGCTCACCAATCCCACGGCATAACATATGTCGGGTCGAGTACACATCATAGCATACATCAAACTTCCGACTGCACTAGCGTAATGAACAGTTTCCATCACTTTGATTTCTTCTGGAGTCTTAGGACACATCTCAGTACTTAGGCCTTCACCTTGCATGACAGGGGTATCAATGGGATTACAATGCTGCATATTGAAACACTCAAGAATCTTCATAATATAAGACTCTTGTGATAAAGTAAGGAGTTTCCTTGATCGATCTCTTTCGATCTTAACTCCTAATATATAAGCAGCTTCTCCCATATCCTTCATCTCAAAATTGGAGGACAACCATTCTTTTATGGTGATAACTGAAATAGCTAGTACGAGTACCTAGAGGGGGGTGAATAGGTATACTAAAATTTCCCAAAGCTTGCACGATATCAATTAAAGTATTTGCAACAGTTAAAAATTCAATCGCAAGACTAAGTAAGGGAAAGAGAGAATTGAACACTCGGTTTATAGTGGTTCGGCTTGATTCAAGCCTACGTCCACTCTTCTGCACTGACAGCCGATTGGCTGGATTCCACTATGATCAAAGAGTTGTTACAGTGTTGATCTTCCTTGATTTCTAGGTGTAGATGATCTACCACACTCACTCAAGGAGTCACCAAGTATAAACACTCTCTGTATACAAATTCGCTCAGTCTCAACTAACAATCAAGGATCTTCAGACTCTGGAATTTTTCTATCGATCACACACTTAAAACAACTAGAACGTCTTCCTTTTATACTCCTTCATGCCATCATAGCCGTTGGCACTTACCAAAGGAATTCCTCCAATCTACCCGTTGGACGGAATCAATCAAGAAGATCATCCGAGCTATTTAAGGAATCTGATGATAGCCCATCAATCCTGTTCGCCCATACAATCAGGATCTCGGTTTCCAAGAATAGAATAATCCAAAATTATTTCGTTGACCATCGGATCTTCAATCGACCTTAGATAAGAATTAAAGAATCCGAAATGATTATCCAACCAAAGAATCTATTCCAGAGGATAGGATCGAATCCTCAACCATAAACCTTGGCTTTGGATTTCCTTCAACACTGGATTAGAAAGACTGTCGGTGAGAATAAAGTCTTGAGTCTTGAGTCTTAAGATTTGAGACTTGAGACTTAAGTCTTGAGTCTTGAGTCTTGAGTCTTGAGTCTTGAGTCTTGAGTCTTCAGTCTTCAGTCTTAAGACTTGAGTCTTCAGTTTTGAGACTTGAGTCTTGAGTCTCGAGAGAGCAGAGTCTTCAGACTTTAAACTGACAGTCTCCGAACATGCAGACTTTAGACTGAAAGAAACGTTTTGTCAGCTTCAAAATCTTCTGGAAAGATTTCTCCAACAATCTCCCCCTTTTTGATGGTGACAAAACTTTCTTGAAGATTTGAACATCTTTGACCTGCAAAACATTTCTCAAGCAATATGGCTAACTCATAAAGATTAATAAAACAACCAGACTCTGCATCCACAGAAAATTGGTTAGTCTTTCATGAGAAACACCATATAACAACACTTGAATAAATGCAACTAGTCAAGTTCATAATCCACAGCCAATTCAGTCAAATTCATACCCAAGTTCAAAATCTCAAGTCATACTCAAAACATAACCATATAAGGTCAAAGTAAAATGAATGAAAGTTCAAATTGAAAGTTCAAATTGGTTCTCCCCCTTTTTGTCAGCATTGAAAAGGGTGAGAAAAGTGTCATTTCTGCTTGGGAATGCGCACGATCTGGAAATCCCCAATAGACTGTACTACTCCTTCAAGCTTCTTCAGGTCTTCTCGCAGATGAGCTACCTCTTCACTCTTGGCATTTGCTTGAAGTTGCATAGCGAGGTCTTTGAATTTATCTGAAGATTCTTGTCCAGAATGCTTCAAGGCTTGGATTTCACAGTCCAGAACATATATCTGGTTGCGCATTTCCAGAAGAATATTCATGATACTACGAAAATCTGCATAATCATCCGTCTGTGTACTTGCATTAACTTTCTCAGATGCAGACGATGGCTCTTCTTTTTGGTCTGGCAGATTTGGAATCGAAGTATCACCTTCTTCAGGCAGTTGAGAGTCCTGAACTTCTTCTGGTTCTTCTGGAGATTGTCTTAGATCTTTAGCAGCATGAGGTGTAGACCTCTCTTGCTCACTAACTCCCCCTGTCTCTAGGACATCAAAATGAGAAGAGTGAAGATCATGCTCTTGATTTACCTTCTCTCCAGATTTATCAGCAGACTGATCTTTTTCTTTTTCTCCTTCTTCTTCAACTTCTTTCTCCTTCTCTCTCTGTGCTTCTTCTTCTCTGCTCTGCTGAGGTTCTGTCTGATAAGACACTGAACGTCTTTTTCTTGTCAGTGCTGGTATAGTGGGATCTTCATCATCTTCATCCTCATCTTCTTCTTCTTCTTCCAGGATAAGATTTCTTTTCCTCTTTTTCGATGAAGCACCAATGACCTTCTTTCCTTTCCTTTTTTGAAACAGACTGGACTGGAGATTTCACTTTGAATTTCTCCATTGCCTTAGAGAGTTCTTGCAGACGCATCTTCATCAACATTTTCAATCCTACCACCATCTTATCACATGCTCGAACACAAAGAGTATGTGGCAGTTCAATATTCAGATGTCTGAAGATCTTGGTCACCAGACCAGGATAAGGCAATTGTCCTTTGTCTTTTGACACTGCTCGGTACATATGGAAAAGAATAGTGTGCGGTAGAGAAAACTTTCGGCCTGAGTTGATAGCATACATCAACTTTGCTTCAGGAAGAGACACAGAAGTCTTTGAAGTAGACTTTGGTCTGAGGCAATTGATCACAATCTTGTGAAGCACAATGTTGATAGCATTCATCCTGGAATAGATAATTTTCTTATCTACATCCCTATCTTTGACAAGATCCAGAGTGGCTCGAGCAGGTGAGACTTTGATTGGGAGATATCGTCCCCGTTCAACTCCTATTATATCTGCCAACATACTCACATCTACCACATAGACTTGATCTCGAACACTGAATGAAATTCTATTCGCATCTAAAAAGCTAAGATTTGAATAGAAATAAGCAGTCAGTTGATCATACCCGTCTGTAGAGTCAGAGCAGAAAGTCTCAAGTTGGAGCAGATTCAACTTCTCTCTTAAGTTCAAGTTGATAGAATCCAGGAAGTCAAAATCAACACTTCTAGGATTGATTATCCCTCTTTTCAACAGTCTGGAATACACTTTTTCCTGATCCTTGGATTTAAACAAATCCATCCGATTTCCTTTCACCTTTGCAGCCACACCCATTCTAGGTTTAAATTCAAGGAACATTTTGTCATCATCGTTCCCATCAATCAGATTCTTTCCTGGCATACGAGGATCACTTGGAATATTCGCAATAGCCTGCTCTGCTTTTCCTTTCGGAGCAATTCCCAACTCTTCCATTTTTCGCAGAAAAATGTATTCATTTCCATAATTTTTGTCCTTTAGAAAGTCATCTATATAACTTAATGAAGAACCGGTGTTTTTCAACGCACGATAAAGCTTATAGATAACAGAAGGTCTTTGAACTCTTACTGGGTCAGCTTCCTCAATTATCTCTTCTTCCAGATCTTGACTTGCACTTTGTGGGGCAGGAGATGCTGAATGACGTGGAGAAGAGCGAATCGGACTTTGTCGCTGACTTGGCAAGTCTTCTTCCTCTGTGAGATCGAAGTGAGTCGGTCCCTTCTCCATTCTTTGTGGTCCCCTGTTTGCGATTCTTGATGATTTCCTTGAAGACGACATCTTTCTTTGTCTATTGAAGGATTCCTTCACTTGCTTTTCCCAAGAAAAGATGACCACTTTCTCGACAATGGACAAAGAGTAGAAACAGTATCGAGAGGAGAATGCTTTTTAGGGTTTTGAAAAATTGGGGGTAGAATAACCGTATATATACCTCGGATTTGAAAAAGGAAGTTTAAACGACATAAATCAATAACTGCCAAAATTATCTTTCTTTAAAAAAAAACAAGTTTTTCAAATTTCACACCAATTATATCTAAATAATAGAACGTACCTTTTAGATAAAATAAACAACTTACAGTCTTTAGCCATGAATGTTTGAGTCTCAGGATTTAGAGTCTCAGAGATCTGAGTCTTGGAGTCGGTGAGTCTCTAGACTTTAACTTCTTCAAGCTTCAAAATGTTGAGTCTCGAGCGGATAAAGTCGAACTGATTTTTCTCCAAAGGCTTTGTGAATATGTCCGCTAGTTGACTTTTTGAATCAACAAATTGAATCGAGATTTCTCCATTTTGAATATGATCTCTAATGAAGTGATGACGAATCTCAATATGCTTTGCTCTTGAATGAAGAATTGGATTTTTGGTGAGATTGATAGCGCTGGTATTGTCACATCTGATTTCTGTGCATGAGTCTTCAGTGCCAAAGTCTTGTAGCTGTTGTTTTATCCATAGAATTTGCGAACAGCAGCTTCCAAGAGCTACATACTCTGCTTCTGTAGTTGAGAGAGCTACAGTGCTTTGCTTCCTTGAAAACCAAGACACTGTCCTGTTTCCAAGCAATTGACAAATTCCAGAAGTGCTCTTTCTATCGACTCTGCAACCAGCCAGATCTGCATCTGAGTATCCTAGAAGATTAAAGTCTCCCCTCTTTGGATACCAAAGACCGATGCTTGATGATGAAGCAACGTATTTGATAATACGTTTCACGGCAATGAGATGTGATTCTCTAGGATCTGATTGAAACCTAGCACAGATACAAACACTAAACAAAATATCAGGTCTAGAAGCAGTAAGATAAAGAAGTGAACCGATCATGCTCCTGTACAGCTTTCGATCTACTTTCTTCCCTTCTTCATCCTTGTCTATCTTCTGAGAACATGACATTGGTATGTCGGTCTTTTTGCACTTTTCCAATCCAAACCTTTTGACAAGATCATTTGCATATTTTTCTTGATGGATGAAAGTTCCTTCCTTCATTTGTTTTACTTGGAGTCCAAGAAAGAATGTTAACTCTCCCATCATACTCATTTCAAATTCATCCTGCATAGACTTAGAAAATTTCTTGCAGAGACTTTCATTAGAGGATCCAAAAATGATGTCATCGACATATATTTGAACAAGTAAAAAGTTTTTGTTTTCCTTTTTGATAAATAGAGTAGTATCTACTTTACCTTTGACAAAACCATTCTGTAATAAAAACTTACTTAGTCTGTCGTACCAAGCTCGAGGTGCTTGCTTTAGACCATACAGAGCCTTTTTCAGTCTAAAGACTGAGTTTGGCTTCTTTGGGTCTTCAAATCCAGGCGGTTGTTCCACATAAACTTCCTCATGGATAAATCCATTTAGGAAAGCACTTTTGACGTCCATTTGGAATAACCTGAAATTTTTGTAGCAAGCAAACGCAAGTAATAGACGAATAGCTTCTAACCTTGCAACTGGTGCGTAAGTCTCATCATAGTCTATTCCTTCTTCTTGCGTATATCCTTTGGCCACGAGTCTTGCTTTGTTTCGTACGACTTTTCCTTTTTCGTTCATCTTGTTCCTGAATACCCATTTGGTTCCAATAACAGATTTACCTTTTGGTTTAGATGTCAATTCCCATACATCATTGATGTTGAACTGTCTGAGCTCTTCTTGCATAGCTTCGATCCAGCTTTCATCAGATAAAGCTTCTTCTATGCTTTTTGGTTCAATTTCTGAGATAAGAGCCACAGCACTAGATTCTTCATGCCTTTTTGATCTGGTGCGGATTCCTTCATTAAGTTCACCAATAATAAGATCTTTGGGATGACTGGATTTGTGCTTCCAGTTACCAGGTTGATGATCTCTTTCCTTATTTGATTCTCCATGAGCGTCTTGATGATGGACTTCCAGAATCTGAGATGCTTCTTGAGATGTAGACATTTGAAGATCTAGAGCGGATTCAGTCTCTTCGTACTGAGTCTGGCTGGATTCATCTTGCACTGAGTCTTGGAATTTGACATTCATTGATTCTTCCACAGACTGGCTTTTTTTATTGTAGACTCTGTAGGCTTTGCTTGATGAAGAATATCCAAGGAAGATGCCTTCATCTGATCTTTCTTCAAACTTACCAACTCGATCATTTGCATTTTTCAAAATAAAGCATTTGCAACCGAACACATGAAAGTATGAAACAATAGGCTTCTTACCTTTGAACAATTCATAGGGGGTTTTATTAAGAATAGGTCTTAGAAAGACTCTATTTATAATATAGCAAGCAGTTGAAACAGCTTCAGCCCAAAATCGTGAAGAAATTTTACTTTCAATTAAAAGTGTTCTAGCCATTTCTTGAAGAGATCTATTCTTTCTTTCCACAACTCCATTTTGCTCTGGAGTATACGGAGAAGAAAACATGTGATTAACACCAGATTTATCACAGAATCTCGTAAAATCTTGATTTTCAAATTCACTTCCATGATCTGTTCTTATACTCGAAATAACACATCCTTTTTCATTTTGAATCTTTTTAGCAAACTTTTCAAAATATGAAAAAGTTTCTGATTTATTTGCAAGAAAATATACCCAGGTAAAACGAGAATAATCATCTACAATTACTAGACAATATTTCTTACCTCCAATGCTCTGGGTTCTTGTTGGTCCGAAGAGATCCATATGAAGCAATTGCAGTACATGATTAGTAGATACATGATTTATTTGCTTAAATGAATTTCTTACCTGCTTTCCCAGAATGCATGGAGTGCATAGGTCAGACTTTTGATATGGCAATTTAGGTAGACCTCGAACAAGCTGCTTTGAAGAGATTTTGGCTAATTGCTTCTTGTTGATATGGCCAAGTTTTCTGTGCCATAGAACTGCTTCATCTTGAATTGAGATTAAGCATTGTTCTTCATTTGGCTTTACATCAAGGAGATAGATGTTTCCATGCCTTCGACCCATAAAAGACTGAGTCGAATCTTTGCTAATTCCAGAACATATACCTTCTTGAAAGAAGATCTTGTAACCAGTATCACACAATTGGCTAATGCTGAGAAGATTGTAGTTGAGTCCTTCCACTAGAGAAACATTGCTTATTGTGAGATTTCCAATTTTCACAGTTCCGAATCCCACAATACTTCCTTTGCTATTTCCTCCGAATGAAACTTTTCCACCATTTACTTTAATGAGCTTTATGAAACTATTTGAGTCTCCTGTCATGTGTCTTGAGCATCCGCTGTCAAGATACCACTTTACCTTCTTTTTGACAGAGACCTGCATTCAAAAGAGAGTCTCAAGCTTTCTTTGGTACCCAAATTTTCTTGGGTCCTTTGGTGTTAGTAGGATGAGCATTATTAGGCCATACTCTCTTAACAGGCTTCCAAACCATAGGACACTCTTTTTCAAAATGATCCTGACTGTTACATTTAGAACACCTTAAAGCATTTCGACCTACAGGTTTTACAAAAACTCTTTTGAAATGATTTTTATAAGCCTCTCTTGATGGTCTTTTCTTAATTCTTTCTTTTACTTTTGGAAAATCAATCAAAGGGATTGTTTCAGTTGTCATACCTAGACCCGACCTATTGAAGTAAGGTCTTTGGATTGAAAGAACTTTTTCAAGTTTTTCAGATCCTATTGAAAATTTCTTTGAAATATTTGATAAATCAGTTTTTAAGAAAGCATTTTCTTTTGAAAGTTTTTCTTCACTCTCTTTAAGAGTAGAAACATTCAAGTCTAAATTTTTTACCTTTTCTTCTAAAATGTTTTCCTTTTGTTTTAAAACTGAATTTTCCTTTTTAAGTTCTGAAATCTTTTTAAGAGAGGTCTTAAGACTAAAACATAACTCATCAATATATTTAGAGACTTTGACAGGGATTTTATAATCACTTACTTCAAATTCACTGTCTGAATCTGATCCGGAGTCTGAGTCTGATTGCGCCATCAGACACAGGTTGGCATATTCCTCATCACTTTCTTCACACTCTGTATCACTCCAGGTTTCGGCTTTAAGAGCTTTTCGAGATTTCTCAGCTTTTCCTCTTTTCTTTTTCAGAAGAGGACAGTTGGGTCTGATGTGTCCCTTCTTTTTACATTCGAAGCAAACTACATCTTTGTTTGGTTCCTCATCATCAACAGACTTGGTCTGCTGTCTCTGAAAACTTTGTTTCTTTGGGATGAACCTTCTGCCTTTTCTATTCAGTTTTCTAAATCTTCTTATCATGAGGGCGAGCTCCTCATCATCCATATCATCTTCAGAATCTGCATCATCAGAATCATCATTTGATTTTAGTGCAATAGATTTCTTACCTCTTGGATCTTCGTCTTCATTAATTCGTTCCACTTCGTAAGACTGAAGAGTTCCAATCAGTTCATCTACAGATAATGGCATGATTCTTTGGGTCTCTCTTATTGAAGTCTTTATATGATTCCAATCCTTGGAGAGTCCACGTAGAAGCTTGTTCACCTTCATGGGATCAGAAATTTTTTGTCCTTGGTTCTCAAGACCATTGACAATATCTGTAAAACGACTAAACATGTCAGTTATAGATTCTCCTGGTTTCATTTTGAAAGATTCATATTGACCAAGAAGAATGTTAATTCTGGTCTCCTTCACTCGATCTGTCCCTTCATAAGTGATATGTAACCTGTCCCAAACTTCTTTTGCTGTAACACAAGAAGATATTCTGTTATATTCAGTTGGTGACAAGGCACAATATAAAGAATAAATTGCTTTAGCATCGAGTGCTTGTCTCTTGTTTATTTCTTCTTGAGACATTCCGCTGGTTTCAACAGTTTCTTTCCCTCTTTCAGAGATTGATGCAGCAGCAGGATTAATTCCTCTTTCCACAACGTCCCATTCCAGAGGATCCTTTGATCGTAGGAAAGCTTTCATCTTGTTCTTCCAGATGTTGTAATCCTTTCCATCGAAGTAAGGAGGTCTGGTATTGCTTTGCCCCTCCATCAGCCCTGGTGCTAGCATACTAGCCATGGATCTTTTACTCTGAAGTGAAACACTTCAAACAAAGTAAGAACACGAGCTCTGATACCAATTGAAATAGCTAGTACGAGTACCTAGAGGGGGGTGAATAGGTATACTAAAATTTCCCAAAGCTTGCACGATATCAATTAAAGTATTTGCAACAGTTAAAAATTCAATCGCAAGACTAAGTAAGGGAAAGAGAGAATTGAACACTCGGTTTATAGTGGTTCGGCTTGATTCAAGCCTACGTCCACTCTTCTGCACTGACAGCCGATTGGCTGGATTCCACTATGATCAAAGAGTTGTTACAGTGTTGATCTTCCTTGATTTCTAGGTGTAGATGATCTACCACACTCACTCAAGGAGTCACCAAGTATAAACACTCTCTGTATACAAATTCGCTCAGTCTCAACTAACAATCAAGGATCTTCAGACTCTGGAATTTTTCTATCGATCACACACTTAAAACAACTAGAACGTCTTCCTTTTATACTCCTTCATGCCATCATAGCCGTTGGCACTTACCAAAGGAATTCCTCCAATCTACCCGTTGGACGGAATCAATCAAGAAGATCATCCGAGCTATTTAAGGAATCTGATGATAGCCCATCAATCCTGTTCGCCCATACAATCAGGATCTCGGTTTCCAAGAATAGAATAATCCAAAATTATTTCGTTGACCATCGGATCTTCAATCGACCTTAGATAAGAATTAAAGAATCCGAAATGATTATCCAACCAAAGAATCTATTCCAGAGGATAGGATCGAATCCTCAACCATAAACCTTGGCTTTGGATTTCCTTCAACACTGGATTAGAAAGACTGTCGGTGAGAATAAAGTCTTGAGTCTTGAGTCTTAAGATTTGAGACTTGAGACTTAAGTCTTGAGTCTTGAGTCTTGAGTCTTGAGTCTTGAGTCTTGAGTCTTCAGTCTTCAGTCTTAAGACTTGAGTCTTCAGTTTTGAGACTTGAGTCTTGAGTCTCGAGAGAGCAGAGTCTTCAGACTTTAAACTGACAGTCTCCGAACATGCAGACTTTAGACTGAAAGAAACGTTTTGTCAGCTTCAAAATCTTCTGGAAAGATTTCTCCAACAATAACCAAAATCTTGTCATTTCCAGCCAATAGAATATCGTCCACATAAAGTGATAAAATCACAAATTTATCTTTGGACCGCTTGACATATACACAGTGATCTTCTTCGATCATCGTGAAACCAAATGTTATTATTACTTGATGAAAACGAAAATACCACTGTCTAGATGATTGCTTAAGGCCATATATTGAGAGATGAAGCTTGCAAACTTTATGTTCCTCATCTAATTCTCCATTGAGAAATACCGTCTTTACATCCATTTGATGTAATTCAAGGTCCAAATGTGCAACGATGGCTAGAATAAGGCGTATTGAGGCAAACGTTACAACTGGTGAAAAAGTTTCCTCATAGTCTATACCCTCTTGTTGAGTATAATCTTTTGCCACAAGGCAAGCCTTATACTTTTCAATGGATCCATCCACCCTTTGCTTAATCTTAAAGACCCATTTGTTTCCAATGGCCTTACGACTAGGTGGTAGATCAACCAAGTCCCAGACATAGTTTGCTCTCATTGACTCCATCTCATCTTCCAAAGCTTTTCTCCATATTTCCTTATCAGAGGATGAGAGAGCCTCTTGAACAGTCTTAGGCTCGGCATCGTCTTTTTGAGCAATCATAAATGCTTCCCCTTCAATCTCAAAACGACGACGAGGAATACTTTTACGATTACTTTTATGTAATTGAATTTCTCTTGAATTCAATTCATCAAGCGATGCAACACTCCCACTAAGTCTTGTGTGTTGAGGTGAATCTTCATTTTCCTCTACAACATCAGTGGGTGTGTTATCAGGATCTTCCATCTCATATAATTGCAAGTAGGGGTGAGCATGGTCCGGGTTGGTCTGGGCCACCCCCTAACCCTAGGACCAACCCATACAGTGTTGGTCCTCAACTTTTAGGACCGAGGACCGACCCTATTGAGCCTGAGACCAAGGACCGGACCGACCCAATGGGTTCGGTCTGGTTCCAGGGTTAATCCGGGACCGATCGATAATTTTTTTCGTCTTGTTTTTTATACTCCCTAAAAAAGCAAACCTTTAAATTCAAATTACACATCCATTCACAATGCGGCATTGTGCAACTAAACTATAAATACCAATATATATTTAGCAAATTTAAGATGACACAATAATAGAAATTTCGTACTTACTAACTGCTCATCGAGATATGAGACAAGACAGGGTCCACAATGCGGCAAGCGGGACGTTGCTACTTTTGATTTTGGCAAATTGAAGAACAAAGAAGACATAATGGAAGAGAACGTACTTTGAGGAAGGAAGCTGTGAGGAGATTTACGGCGTAAACTTCGTGCCGTTTTGGATGTCGCGAGTCCGTGACTATGAGGAGTCCTTGGTCCTCACGGTGAAGAACGTACTCTAGACTATGGAGGAGGAGGCCGTGAAGACCTTTTATGGCGTAAACTTCACGCCTTTTAGAATTAGATGCTGTCTATCCATGACTTTGAGCCTGAGGAGTCAACGGCTTTAGCATCATTTTACTTAAGTTTTTTTTTTTTAACAGACATTTTACTTAGGTTTGAATATATAAAAGAATTATAAATAATATAATATAATATAATATAATATACAGGGTTGGTCCAGGGTTGGACCGACCCAAAACTCTCAGGACTGAGGACCAACCCGCACAGTGTTGGTCCTGGAATTCCAGGACCAAGGACCGACCCAGTCCCCTTGGGAACCGGACCAGGACCGGCAGGGTTGGGCTGGTCCAGGGTCGGTCCAAGGTCGACCCTAGACCGCTGCTCACCCCTAATTGCAAGTCCTTATCAATCTCACCTCTATTAGGAAAATCGTTCTCCAAGAACGTGACATCTCGTAACTCCATTTCAGTCACACTTCCATAAGCTTGTTCACCTATGAACACGTACCATTTGAATTCGGAATATCTTATAAAGATACATTTCTTCCCTCTAGGACCTAATTTGCCATGTTTATAGGAAGAATCATGAACATAAGCTGCACATTCCCATGGACGTAGACTACTCAAGTCTAGTTTCCTACCAGTCCATAACTCATAAGGGATGGAAGTGACCGATTTTGAGGGCACACGGTTAAGTATATAGGCAGCAGTCAATAACGCATCTCCCCAATAAGAGATAGGTAAATTTGCTTGTACCATCATAGACCTAACCATTTCCAATAAGGTTCTATTCCTTCTCTCATCTACCCTATTTTGTTGTGGAATACTAGGAATAGTCAATTGTCATACAATTCCCTTTTCATCACAAAGAGCCTTGAATTGCTCCGATAGATACTTACGTCCACGATCAATTCTCAATGCCTTTATTGTTTTGTTCAATTGATTCTCTACCATCGCTATATATCGTCTAAAGCAGTTTAATGCTTCTGACTTATGGGAGATCAGAAAGACATAACCGAAACGTGTGAAGTCATCTATGAAAGTGATGAAATATGAGGCTCCATGCCTCGCCCTCATATTCAAAGGACCACAAATGTCAGAATGTATGAGATGCAATGGAAATTCAGCTCTAGTCCATTTACCGAATGATTTTTTAGTTGTTTTTCCCGCCAGACAATATTCACATACGGATAGACTAACATTAGTGAGTGACCCTAAAAGGCCTTCTCTAGCTAATCTTTGCATTCTTTGCAATCCAATGTGACCTAATCTAGCATGCCAAGTACTTGCATCAATCTCAACGTTGTTAGAAGACGCAATTAAAGAAAAACAACCATCAACATTAACATTGTATTGATCATAGTCAATGTCTAACACCATAAAACCATTCGATACATGACTTGAACCATAATAAACTGTTCCATACAAAATGTTAACACAATCACCATGGAAATTTAATACATAACCTAAGCTAAGAAGAACAACTACAGAGACCAAATTTTGTCGAATATCTGGAGCATAAAGAGGACATCATGCAAGAATAGGTTTCCACCACCACGTAAGATTAATTTACATGTGTTGATTCCCTTCATTTCAACTCTTGAGTTATTCCCAACATATATCCATCTTCTTCTAGGCAGTATCCGACGATACTCCACAAATGCTTCTCGGTCTCTAACTACATGGTCTGTTGCTCCTGAGTCTACAGTCCACATCGGATGAGATTCAGCAAGCATTACAATACAAAAGCATTACTCAAAGTAATTGAGTAATAGGGTACCTTTTTCGGCTCAGTGCATTCACGAGCAAAGTGACCCATCTTGCCACAATTATGGCACTCCATCTTGGCATTGTCCTTCTTCCCACCACGCTTCTTGCGTCGGAAGGTCTTAGCCCTCTTGGGTCCCTGATCAGTCATCTTTCCTTTGTTGTTGAACTAAAGATTCCTCTTGCGCTTAAAGCCCGAAGCCTTGCGTGAACTCGATTCAGCAACATAAGCAAGGGTAGAGGATCTTGCAACCTCTAGGCGCTCATCCTCTAATTCCAAATGACGCGCAATATCATCAAAAGTGACGATGTTCTCATTATGCGTCATATTGATCTTCATATGCTCCCAATTATTAGGAAGAGACCTTATAACAGCCTAAACTTGCTGTTCATCAATAAGGGAGTGACTTGCCGACTTCAGCTCACAAATCATGTTTGACATCTCCCGAAGATGCTGCCTCATCATTACATTTGGGCGCTTCAGAATGTGTCAAACTTGATGGTGAGTCTCCTCAGCTTAATGGCAGATGTACCCCCAAACTTATCTTTCAAGGCAACCCACATAGCTTGAACTTTGTCATAACTCTCAAACTCACACATGAGATCATCTTGCATACAGCTCAGCAACGTGATGCGAGCAATGCTATTTTTCTTTTTCCAAGCTTAATAAGTTTCCAAATCTCTCATGTGTTGAGCTGAAGTTCCATGCTCAAGTTCATCTATGGTATGGTTGAGGGTTTCTAAAACCTCTTGCTCCTCAAGGATGTACTGAACCTTTCGGTGCCAAATATCATAATTGTCACCGTTCAGCTTCTCACCCTTATTGAGGTCAGCCACAATGGTCTTGGATGCCGAAGCCATAATCAATAGCTATAACACATTGACATAATTAACGTAGAATCAATACTAGCCCACTTTACAGAGTAACACACATATTAAATTTGTAGCAAAGACAAACTAAATTAATGATAATTCAACAAAAGACACAAAAGACACAAAAGCAAAAGTTCACTATGTTCCCAATCAACTTCTATGTACAATTGTTCTATTATCATTAATTAGTTTGATTTGCGCAAATTTTAAGTTCTAGGTGAGAACTCCTTTCAATTCTACCAACCTACGAACTCCCACTAGGAAAAATAATTACGTGACCTTATGTAATTTCTACATTTTTCCTTAACACAAAAAAACTTTACATGATAATAACCAACGTATAAACAACAATCATGCTTCAACTATAATTAAAATTGCAATTCAACATTTAATGGATTTCCTACCATTGTTCTAATTTTCTAGCAACTAGAAAATTGCAAGTATATTAAAATATATACATCATATCATTGAACCATGCTCTACACAGCATATATAACATCATTTGCACACAAGCTAGCTACTGTATTTCCTAAATAACAAGGAAAAACAAGCCTCAAATGAATAAACTGCATTAAACCCCAAAAAATACGCATACATAGGGTTCTCAAAGCGTTTTAATACATTTATAAAATTCAAAAGTATAAAATAATTATACCACTATGTAGAGGACAATCATACGATCTAAACGCCACCGACCACACTCCAATCGGAGCTCGCACGCACCCCCACGCGCCGCCTGAGTGCGCGGCTCGTGTGGCGCACGCGTAAGCGAGCCAAACGGCTCCTGGCCGGTCCGACTGGTCCGACCGGTCCAACCGGTCCAACCGGTTTGACCGCCGAACCGGTCAACGGTTGGGTCGGATCTCAGGTCAGGTCGGGTTGCCGGTGGGGTCGAGTTGCTGGCCGGCCAATTGTTGCCGGCGCTGACGTCATCGATGACGTCATCCCGGCAGTTACCAACCGTTGGGTGACGTCACCACACGCCGGTTCGCCGACCGGCGCGTGCCGGTTCACCGGTTGGCATGCGTCGCACACGCGCCGGTTCGCCGACCGACGCGTGTAGCGCACGCGCTGGCTTCGCCAGCGCTTCAGGCGCGTGGCGCCCACACGCAGCAACTTCTGGCCACGCGTGTGGGTGCATCCGGCGTCGCCCAGCGGTGCTCGACCGATCGCCGGACTCATCTCGACGAGCTCTTTCATCCTGTATATTCAAAAATTAATTTTGACCAAAAAATTATTTCGAAAAATGGCCAAAACCTCACGGATGCACGCGACCCCGAACCCGTTCTTTGCTCCGGTTCAATTTCGAGTTTTTCATATGGCAATTCCGACTATTAGAGATCCA
Source organism: Eucalyptus camaldulensis (assembly GCA_019915185.1). NCBI lineage: Eukaryota > Viridiplantae > Streptophyta > Magnoliopsida > Myrtales > Myrtaceae > Eucalyptus > Eucalyptus camaldulensis. The sequence continues at coordinate 5,289,972 of JAHSVA010000005.1, forward strand.
AACAGTGTAAATTTCATACTCTTGATCTCAATATCAAATGGAAAATGAGAAAACTCGATGAAAAATAAGGCAGAAAACACGACCTGGCTTTGATACCAATGTTGGAATTCAAGTCGGCAGAAGACGACTTACCTGATTCCGATGCGCAAACAGCAAATGGCCACGGAACGAACGTTGAATTGCGAATAAATCACGAACAACACTTCCTCATGTTAGTCTGGATGCAATCACAAGGAAAACACCTGATTTCCACGGTGTAAATACCGATCGTTCTTGCAAAAGTAAAATGGAATTCATTTTTCTTCTTTGATGGAAATGGAGAGAAAATTTGGTGCGAATGAATAGCCAACCCTTCCAATGGTTGTGTTCGGGAGGTTTTAATACGTCTCCATGACACCCCTACAAATGGTGTCCTTCCATCGTACCGTATCAAGTCCAAATGGTGTGGTCCAATCGCACCCCATCATGGACGTACTAGCTAATTAGCTAAAGTATAACAATTACATTCCTCATTATTGACCCAAGGGAATGTCCACAAATCATGAATTCAAAGTCAAAACAACACTACCGTCGTCGCGAACAAAGAAGTCCAACACAGAGCAACCGTAGGGTGAACGAGAGAGGCCATGGGAGTGACCTAAGTCTTCAACTTCCACCCTTAACTATTACCATTTCATATACTTTTTTGCTGCTTTCTCCACGCTTGACCCAAGTTTTCCATGCAAATGTTGATTTATTGGCTGAGTTCTCATTATGTTCTCCCGCGGCTATTCGTTAAGGCACTAGGCAAAGTAATGCGCCCGCACCTAAATGTTCATAGGTACTGCACATAGTCTGTGTATTCCATCACTCTAAAAGTGATGAGATGAGGCGTATCCATATCCCTAGGCAACAAGCGCCACCTATAAAATCTGCTTCACTCTCTCATAGTCTGCTCATCAAAACAAAGTTGTCTCTGTTTCGAACAAAATGGCTTCCTCATCGTGCTTCTACATGTCCATACACCTCCTTTTCTTGTATATGTCATCTCAGCTGATTGGTCCGTACAATTTCTCACGTTCCACGAAACCTGTGTCTCCAGGACAAAATGTCTGCCTTGCTGCAATTTAAAGAGAGATAAAATCACCAATTTTTGGGGTGATCGTCTGGCTCATCCCAAGACTCTATCCTAGAAAAATAGTCAGGATTGCCGCTCTTGGGATGGGATCGAGTGCAACAAGAACATAAGCATGTAAGTGGTCTTGACCTGGGAAGTAGTTTTCTCTATGGTTATCAACAACAACAGTACCCTCTTCCAGCTTGCTCGTCTTAAAAACCTCAATCTCAGCAACAATTACTTCAACTACTTTCAACTATCGTCCCAAGTTGGAGATCTCTTGAGATTGACTCATCTCAATCTCTCTTTTTCTCGTTTTTTCTAGGCGAGTCCCATCAGAAATCTTCAAGCTGATGAGGTTGGTGTACCTCAACCTATGGTGCAGTCGGGACCCATATGATTATCCCACACCTTTGGTGGAGATGAAAGTGCCCGGCCTAAGAAGCCTAGCTCAAAATCTGACTAGCCTAGAAGAACTTTTCCTAGGTGCCGTCAACATGTCGTCCCAAGTGCCCAACACTAGCGAGTCTGTCTTCACTAAGAAGGCTGAACATGGATGAGTGCCACCTACACGGTGTATTTCTGTCTGTCAGTTTTCTTTTACCGTAGTTGCGATATTTTGGGATGGGTGACAATTATGTTCTCACGGGCCAAATGCTGGACTTTAACTCAAGCAGTCCTCTTGAAGAGCTAGGGCTGCCACTCGCGAGCTTTTCTAGGGAGCTACTGGCTTCAATTGGAATCCTTCATTCCTTGAGTTATCTCGACATATGTCATTGCAAATTTTTAGGATCCATCCGGGCTTCACTTGCAAATCTTAGCAGCCTCAAATACCTGGATGTCTCAATGAACCCATTCAATGCCCAGTCCATTTCCTCTTTTTCTTGGGTTTGGAAGAAGAAGAAGCTGGCAACTTTAATACTCCGAATGATCAATTTATATGGCAAGATTCCACCTTCAGTCAGAAACTTGTCCCAGCTTGATATGTTAAGCTTTGCTGACACCCAATTAAGCGGTGCCATCCCATCTCAGCTCACGAACCTCACTCAGCTGACTATTTTAAACCTCGAAGGCAATTAACCATCCGGTTCTATACCGTCTTGGCTTATGAACATGACTTGACTAGTCATGCTTGACCTTGCGTTCAATAAATTCCATGGTGAGATAGCTTCGGCTGCGAGGGGGCTCGCGGGTGCTGCAGGTCGTAGGTTGCTGCGCGGCGGTGGCATCGAGCTCCGAGCGGAAGGGACAGGCGGAGGCGAGGCACCAATGGTAGCGATTGGCGCGATGGGCAGTAGCAGAAACAGTGATGCAGGTTGCTGGTGCTGGACATCGGGAAGAAACCAAGGAAGGAAGAAGACAACTTTTTTTTTAATTTTCTTTTTTTTTTTTTACTTTTCCCTCTCTCTGCTCACTCCCTTTGCCACCGTTGGTTTCTTTCTTCTCTGCAAATGGTCAGAAAAAAGAAAAGAAATGACTCTACCTTTTGACTTTGTACGGTGGAGAAGGAGGGCTTCTTTTTCCTTTCTTTTTTACCCTCTCTGTTGCGCGAGTTCTTTCTCACGATTTTTTGGTCTTCCTTGCACGAATTTTCTCTCGCACGAATTCTTTTGAATTTTTCTGGTCGTCTGAAAATTTTTCTGAATTCGCTCCCCTGAACCTTGTGCAGGTCAACTCCTTTTTATAGTGGTTCCGATCGGCCGCTTTCTATGGAAAATTTTAAACTTCCATCTTCTATTGCATTAAATCATTAATGCAAATCGGAGCATGATTTCGCAATCAGCTCGATTTTGCATCGATTCCTTCCATTTTATCAAAATCTTTGCCCTTTGTTCGCCTGATTTTTCAATTGTTTCTACATTTATCAAAATCTGAATACTCATCATAATTTCAAACTTCCATGCATAATCAATCAAATCAATTTTTCCCATTTTTATTTTTTTTCTTTTCAAATGCAATTTTATTTTTCCAAAATTAGGTGTCAACAGCTGCCCCTCTTTGAAGGTGAGCTCGTAGAGGTTACCTTCAAAGACAAATTGAGACCTAATTTTAATTCTGCACATGCACTAAATGACTTTTTGTTGGAAAATGAATTCCTTTTTTACTACAATTTATATGATGCATGGAAATGCTAATGCAAATGATAAAGGAACTTACCTAGAATTACTTACCTTCGGGGAGAGTAAAGTAACTCAAGATAGATTGGTGTTACATGTCCATGATCTGTACCATTCTACGGTCACCTAGAATAGTAACATGACTTCACAAAGAGATTGCTTTCTCAGGACCCGTACCATTCTACGGTCGCCCAGTATGGCATTGTTTGGTTGTGTTTAGGACCCGTACCATTCTACGGTCGCCTGAGTGTTGTCTAGGACTCATACCATTATACGGTCGCCTAAACGGGGATCTGTTTTCCAGGACCCATATCATTCTACGGTCGCCTTGACGAAAAAATGATTTTTCAGGACCCGTACCATTCTACGGTCGCCCGAACTAAGGTTGTCTAGGACTCGTACCATTCTACAGTCGCCTAAACTAGGATTCATTTCCAGGACTCGTACCATTCTACGGTCGCCTGAATAAGTGTCGTCTAAGACCCGTACCATTCTACGGTCGCCTTGACGAAAAAATGATTTTTCAGGACCCTTACCATTCTATGGTTGCCTGAGTAAGTGTTGCCTAGGACCCGTACTATTCTACGGTAGCTTAAACTGGGATTCATTTCCAGGACCCGTACCATTCTACGGTCACCTGATGAATCTGGGAAAAATCTTTGGGGGGCGACTCCATCGAGCGCCAGTGCTTGAAAAGGAATACCTGTACAATGACAAGTATTTAAGGTATGGATAGAGATAGACTTACCTAATGACATCTCTGTTCCTTGGGGATACGTTTCCTGCAAAACACAGGTGTAGGAAAAGCAATATGCATTCACAGACATGCATTAATTCAAATGAGGCTCATGCGTGATGACTTCTATCAATCTTGCATCGCCTAATTTTCATTGGGAAATATTTCAAAAGAATATTCCAATCTAAACATATGAGTGTCATGGACGTGTCAAATGAGGAATCTTTTAATCTGAAAGGACTTTTCTCTCATCCTTATCAAAAGGGTTGTTTAATCCTAACCTTTGATGTAGGATTTTGGCAATCACTCTATCTCACTGTCGTCGTGTCAAGCAAGGTTCTATGCAATCTCACAAGTGATACGACCCTACCAATCTGAGAGGTCTTTAACAGGGATCGTAATGTGGGCCTAGTCAACGGCTCAACAAAAGGGACTCTTTGAGTCGAGGCTTTTGAAAGAATGAGTGATATTCTGTAATCATCTCTAGGTTTACAAGTCAAGAACCCTGCAAAATGAGAAAGGAATAATCTTGATCGCACTTCTTTGAGCGATGCTTAAAACATGTGAACCCCTAGGTTAATTGAAGTGCCCTAATCTGAAGAGACTTTGCAGGGAATATAACGTAGGCTTGGCTCATGGGTTGAGAAATGAAAGGATTATTAGGCTCAAAAAAGTGTTTAGGAGGTTAAAGTTAGTGATCATCTTGACATTTTCATCACTTTCCTTCTCCACTGTCGAAGATTTTTTATCACAACTCCATTGATTGCAACAGCATTTGAGAGTTTTTTTTGGTACCACCTTGTTGGGGATACAACTTACTATATCAAGAGTTTGATTTTTTTTTTTCTCTTTTCTTGGCATTGGCCTTGCTTTTACCAAGCACACTGCTTTTTCATGCTCCATTATTTTGCACCATCCTTTGGACATACACAGTTTTCTTTTATGAGCATTTTAGACCATGCTACTTGAATGATTGTCTTTCATCTTGCCCCAATGTGGGGGATGATCACCAACTGGATGACATGAAATTAATTTATAGGCTCAAGTAGGCTATGCAATAGTCAAAAGTGTGTAGGATAAAGAAAGAACTGCTCTTCATCATCTTAAGGCACTTCAAATTACCGTACGAGTTACACTGCAAAAGCAATATTCGAAGATTGATGCAAGTGAGAGCAAGAAGATTCCTACCATTCATTTCAAATTTGTCCCAATGTGGGATGATTCTTGACAGGGATAATTTTAAAAAATCTCCATAAGTGTATGGGGCTCAAAGGGGTTGAGCAATGGATCACCTGTAGTGTTTGGGATAGAGAAACGAATGCCTCTCATCACCTTGGTTGACGTGCCCTTTACGAGATAGCCCTCTTCTTTACGGGCATGGAATTTTTCACACAACTCACTAGGGGTTAGTGTATGAAACAGTATATGGAATAAGGCTTGCTTTTCGTCATTCCAAAGTACTCCATTTGACACATTCAATTCATCTCACACAATTCATCAGGGAAAATATGCAAAATTTGCAACAAATTTGAATGATTCAACTTATTGAAGTAATTTACTCATCATAGAAATGCTTGCAGTTCAAAACATGACATGGCAAATTCTATCACGGATAATACTTCTTGACAACATCAGAATTAACTGGAGTGGAACACTCATGACCATGCATTTCTGCCAAGATCGAGGCACATTCAGGAAGTATCTTCTTTACCACATACGGGCCACTGTAATTTCGAGCGAACTTGCCCCTAGGCTTCGGAATTGGATTGGACCATTTCCACACCTTTACATGTTACAAGACTGTCTCTGAAACAAAAAGTAGATGGGTCAAAAAGACAAACAGAGTAAATCAAGTTTTATTTTTTTGAAATTTTTTTTTTTTTTGAAAAGCATTTGGAAAAGCATTTTTTGAAACATTTTGACACGAGAAAGCATGACGAAGCCCAGGCCTCAGAATTCTCCTTGGATTTTTCTTTTCTTTTATCGATTGGATATCATCACTAGGCTGGTTTGGTATACCTCATCATGCCCTCAAAATAAAATTTGTAATTTCATTGAAATTCATCAATCAATTACATTTATTGAATGGAAAAATGCAACACTCAAGAATTAAAAGAAAAGGAAACTGAAAACATCTCTCAAAAAACAATAAAAATTCCCATGCAGGGGAATGTGCAAAAGCAGTAAAAGAGTTACTCTTGTGGGCCAAAACCCATCTCTTCAAGGGATCCTTCACCAATGGCTCCGATGATGAGGTCGTCGAATAAGCTTGCAACTCCTTCCAGCTCATCATCTGGGTTTCCGTCTTTAGGAGTGTCGGTTCATCCATGCCACCCCATCCGTCTGGGACTATCTTACTAGGATCAATGTAGTAGCTGGGAGGGGCCGAATATTTCACCAGATAATCAAACTTGCCACTAGGTTGTCCTAGAGTGTCTATCACTTATGCTTCATCCTGCATCATTCTTGGAGGACTGGGGAATGTCTCGTGAATGCTCGGGGGTAGTGGGCTTTGCCTCTCTCATCCTTGGTCAGGTGGCGAGTTCCGTCTTTCCTGTCTTCGTCCTTCAGAACTTCCCCCACCTCTTTCATGGTGCCCTAATTCAATAGAACAGGACCTCTTAGGGGCTTCAACAGGGTTCTGAATGCCTTGACCTCTTCTTTCAAGGCCATATGACATCATCTTGAAACCCCAAAAGTGGAAATGAATGGTACGGTAATTTTCCCTAAGGCATATAAGACAAGACGAAGGATGAAACATTGTCATGGACCGACGAAAATTGCAACAAAGTAAGTGAATTGCAAAGTGAGAGTCCAGACAACTTAGTTTCACCGGAAAGGGATGACAAGCACACACGCATGAAATGTGAGGCTCGATTTCTATCTAAATGGCTTAACAAAGTGGAGCTAAGAGGATGATCTAACCGTTGCAGTCTCGCATTAACGTGTCAGGTCCCCCTAACTCTGGTTTAGTCGAATAGAATGTCCAATAGTCACACAGTCTCGCGGATATGGACAAACATATTCGACACCATGAAAAGACTTTTGGGGAAGAGAAGGTCAACCTCTACATAGCAGTCTCGCTTGGGAGGAAGTATCCTTCTCAACACCATCCTAGAAATCCTATCGCAGCCCAGGTCCGGCCACAGGTTGTGTGTGCAATAGTGTAGTGCTAAAAACAATAAAACATGAACAACATTTTAAATACAAACAACACTTCTAATCATGGAAAAATAAATCATTAATCCCATACTTCAACCTGCAAGACAAAGGTTGGCATAGACTACTCCCCTTATACCTCCCATCTGCAAGAACATTTAACACCTTAGGAATGTTAGGGACGTACCTAGGATCCTCGCTGCCAAACAAAAACACTTTTAAAAGAAAAAGAAAAATTGGCCTAAGTCCACTAAGTGTTTTAACACAAGGTCCCCAGCGGAGTCACCAAGCTGTCGCAACCTATTTTTTTGGGTGCACCACCTAAAACTAGGTTAATGGACTACTAAGCTTTTAAACTTAGCTCGGTCTCTCCCAAGCTCATACCAATTCGCGACTTAAGTCTAAATTTTTAAATATTCAAGACGTTATTAACTAGGAGTCGCCACTAATCGGTTTATGGTAGGTCGACTAGACACCTAAGTAAAAGAAATAGAGATTTATTTTATTTCTACGAACCAGAGACTAAGGGTACAGGGACTTGGTTACACTAGAATTTTCTAATGCCCTTTCGGTACCATTTCTTTTAATTTTCAAAATATTTTTGCAGGCAGCTTGGATTTATTTTAAGCTAAATCATTATCATGCAAATGTGGTGACCACACGGGTGCTCATCCATTATTAAAACATTCAAATAAATAAATTGCATCACCTAAAGCAAGCAATCATTTTTTTGGATTTTCTAAAAAATTAGAATTCTTATATAAAATGCATTTTAAAACTAAATGACTTAATCTTATTAATGTGCAAATTCTAATTAAATTGGCCTATTATGCAAACTAGTTATTATGCACCTTATGACCTAACTTTACTAACAAATTCTAATTAAATGATCATATTATGCGAACTAATTAACATGCACCTAGATTTTTGTATTTTTATATTTTTTTATTGAAATTTAGGATTTATGAAAACCCTACTTAAACTATCTAAAAAGGGATAATTTTCTAATTTATTCTAAGGATTAATTTGACTTAACCCTATTCTATCTTTAAAAAAACTATTTTTTAAAGAAAATGGGATAAGTAAAATGTACGAACATTATCTAAAAAACTAATTTAGGTCCAACCCTAACTTACTTCTAAAAATGCAATCCTAAAAATGTAATCCTAAAAAATTTCAAATTTACTAAACCTATATGCTCATGCAGAATTTTGATTTTTTTTTTTATTTTCTGATTTTTAGTTTTTTTAAAAAGATAAGTAATTATTAAATCTAAACTATCAACAAAATAAATGATTAAAATAATCAAAAAAATAACCCATTGTCTCACAGGTCAAATTAACGATTATCCTAACCATAATTATCATGACAAAGAGATCAAAATAATTAAAAATCTGATCCGAAGTCTTATGGATCAAATTAATAATTATAATGATTTAACAATTAAAATTCTACCAAAAAGCCCAAAAATTAATATAATTAAAAAATAATCCGATGTCTCTCCGATTAAATTAATAATTACAATAATTCCGGACAAAATCCTAGTGAATAATGCCTACAAGATTTATGAAATGAAAATTGACATCCATTGTTCCAATTAAAATAACTAAACTAAAAAATAAATAAAATAAAGTAAAATAAATGAAAATTAAAGATAAAACTAAACCACCTAAGGGGGACTGAGGAGGACGGCAGCGCGATGGGAGTAGGCGCGGGCGAGCAGGTCGCAGGCGATGGGGCGCAGGCTGAGGCGCGGCGGCGGAGCTACGGACGTCGCTGGTGTAGGCGCGGGTGAGGCGGCGGGAGCAACGATGCCAGCGAACAGTGGCGTCGCGGGCTGCTGCAAGGGCGCGGAGGTGCAGTGATCAACTTGAGCTGCTGGCGGAGGGCCGTGCTGCTGGTGCTCGAGCGAAGGCCGGCGGGCTACGGTTCGGAGCTAAGTCGTCGACCAGCGAGGGGCAGTAGCAGGCGGGTGTGTCGGCAACTGCTGGGTTCGACGGAAGGAGGCTCGGAGGTGGTGCTGTAGCTGGCGATCAAGGAGCAGAGGCTTGCCCGCGTCGGCACGGCGCGGTCGTCGGGCGAGCGGTGCCGGGCGATCAACGGCAAAGAGTGCAATGGCGTCACGTGGGCTAGGGGGATCACAGCGGCAGGCTTCGGCTGCAAGGGGGCTCACGGGTGCTACAGGTCGCAGGTTGCTATGCAGCGATGTCGTCGAGCTCCGAGCGGAAGGGACAGGCGGAGGCGAGGCACCAGTGGTAGCGATTGGGGGAATGGGCAGTAGTAGAAACAGTAATGCAGGTTGCTAGTGCTAGACGCCGGGAAGAAACCAAGGAAGGAAGAAGACAACTTTTTTTTTAATTTTCTTTTTTTTTTACTTTTCCCTCTCTCTGCTCACTCCCTTTGCCGCCGTTGGTTTCTTTCTTCTCTGCAAATGGTCAGAAAAAAGAAAAGAAATGACTCCACCTTTTGACTTTGTACAGTGGAGAAGGGGGGCTTCTTTTTCCTTTCTTTTTTACCCTCTCTGTTGCGCGAGTTCTTTCTCACGATTTTTTGGTCTTCCTTGCACGAATTTTCTCTCGCACGAATTCTTTTGAATTTTTCTGGTCGTCTGAAAATTTTTCTGAATTCGCTCCCCCCTGAACCCTGTGCAGGTCAACTCCTTTTTATAGTGGTTCCCATCGGCCGCTTTCTATGGAAAATTTTAAACTTTCATCTTCTGTTGCATTAAATCATTGATGCAAATCAGAGCATGATTTCGCAATCAGCTCGATTTTGCATCGATTCCTTCCATTTTATTAAAATCTTTGCCCTTTGTTCGCCTGATTTTTCAATTGTTTCTATATTTATCAAAATCTGAATACTCATCAGAATTTCAAACTTTCATGCATAATCAATCAAATCAATTTTCCCCATTTTTATTTTTTTTCTTTTCAAAATGCAATTTTATTTTTCCAAAATTAGGTGTCAACAAATAATATTAAAAAATTTACAAAAAGGTCAAATAATTAAAACAAGAAAAAAAATGGAAAAAAAAAGGACAAGGAATGGTGTTGGGTTCTGCCACCACCACCCATTGCTGAAGGGGTTAGCTAGGGTTGTCGGCCCTAAGTTGTGGCAGCGACAACAGGGAGGAAAGGGGCTGGGCGAGGTGTCGCTAGCCCAAGCAAGGCCCTCCCCAGGGGCCGGCGACTATCGCCTACCTCAAGCGAGGCCTTGCTAGCCCTAGACATGGCTGGCAACTATCACTAGGCTCAAGCGAGGCCTAGCGAACCCTCACTGAGGCCAACAAGGTTCGCCCAGATCTAGACAATGCATCTTCGGCCCTCGCCCAGATTTGGGTGACACCAACCCTTGCCTGTGGTCGGCAAGCCTCACCAGCATTTGGGCAAGCCTAATTTTCGACCCTAGCGAGGGTCGTCGGCCCTCACTTGGGGCCAGCAAGCCCTTGTCCAAGGCTGTCGAGGCTCACCGGCCACCCTCGACTAGGGCCAATGACCTTCGCTAGCCACTCCAGCAATGGGCAACAATGGCGATAGCCACCGATGAGTCCTACCTTTTTTTCCTTTTTTCAGTTTTGTTTTTATACTTATTTTAGCTTTTTGTAGTTTTTTAGTTTTATGTAGATGAGATTTAGAGGAAAAAGTAATAAATAAATAAATAAAGCCATGTAAAAGAGAGAAATTAGTTTTAAAATGCCACATCGGCATTTTTTTGTTAGATAAATTGATAATATTAACAAAATGACTCGATTGCATTTTTTGAAAGTTTTTAAACTCAAGCGTACTTTCACAACAAATTTTAAGACTTGTAGTAGATGTATCCCATCTTTTAAGTATGCAAACGATAGACCTCTCTTACAACATGTTGAAAGGACCACCCCATAAAGCACCATCGTGCGTAATGCACTATATAGTATTTAACAACAGCCTGACAGGAGCATTGCCTCTATGGATCTACAATTTGAGTTCAGCAATCGCACTAGACTTGTCTTCTAACTATTTGACTGGTGTGCTTGCGGTTTGTTTGGATAATCTCAATGACTCTCTTATGATATTGAACCTAAAAGGCAACAATTTCTACGGAAACATTCCTGAGCAATTAGTAAGGGGACGCATCTAACAATGATCGATTTAAGTGGCAACCAATTGTAAGGCAAGTTACCAAGTTTCTTGGCCAATTGCAAAATGCTCGAGTTCATCAACTTTGCAAACAATTTTATCGTGGACACCTTCCCGTCATGGTTGGGATCTTTACCGAAGCTTCAGGTCCTTATTTTGCAATCTAATAAATTCCATGGTACCATAAGGAGGCCTAAATCTAGTTCCACATTCCTTAAGCTACAGATACTTAACCTCTCTATGAATGCATTCATTGGTAAGTTGTCCATTGAATTCTTTCAGTCTTGGAATGCCATGAAATGCGAGACGGGAAACTTCACGTACATGCACAGAAACCTAACACCACTAGCATACCTTGTGTTCACATACTATGGCGATTAAGGTTTCTCCATGACAGTGATATACAAAAGTATTGAAATGTATTACCCAAAGATCTCGGAAGTTTTACGGTAGTTGACCTCTCCAACAATTTGTTCAAACAAGAGATCCCTGGTGTCAAAGGTGATCTCAAGGGACTATAGGGACTGAACCTTTCCAACAATCTCCTCACTAGTCACATCCCACCATCGTTGGGGAATCTCGCAACATTTGAATCACTGGACCATTCTCGAAACAAACTCTCAAGACAGATCCTCGGGAAGCTAACAGAACTCGGGTTCCTTTCTAAACTGAACATGTCTTACAACAATCTGAACAGATCTGTGCCAAGAGGGCAACAATTTGATACATTTTCAAATGATTCTTTTGAAGGGAATTGGGGATTATGTGGGGAATTCATATATAGGAGATGTCGAGATTAAGGAGATACGTCCAGACAACCGTCAACCCACTTAGAAGAAGACTTGGGATCACCAATTGGACTCAACTGGAAAATTGTTATGCTGGATATGGGAGCGGCTTAGTGATTGCAATGGTTATCGGAAATGCATTCATCTCCTAACAACATGTTTGGTTTGAAGGAAATGCCAGGTTAAGGCAAAGGCCTAGTCAAAGGCAACCTAGGCGGGGTAGGAACTCCTGGACAGGCAAGTTTTAAATTTCTGCATATATTAGAACTTACCCGAAAAAGGAGCTAGGTATTTTCTTCTTTTTTTAGGGTGCGTTTGTTTCATGGAAAACTCAATAATTAAGGAAAATATTTTCTTAAAAGTACTTTCCGGGAATACGATTAGGTTTCTTTTGTTTGGTATATATCATTGAAAACGTTCTTTCCCGTTTGGACCTCATTGGAAAATGCTTTCTCTCATATAAAAATAATCAAATTTTTAAATAAATATTTATTTTTTATTTTTTTTCCTTTTTTCCCTTCTCTCCCAGCCGCCTCTCCACATCATCTCCCTCTGCAGCGATTCCATCCACCAAAGCTCGACCGAGCTCCAAGTAGAGGCACAAGCCGACGAGCCTTGACCATGCCCGAGGTGCAGGCGCACGTGTAGTAAACAAGGACGAACCTGGGCTCGCATTGGAAGAAGGCACAGGCGCACCGAACAGAGAAGAAACAGAGCTCCACAGCGAGGCAAACAATGGCGAAGGGGAACTCCGCGAACGGCAATGGACTAGAGCTCGTGGCAAGCTGAGCCATTCCAAAGGGCAACGATCCTCTGGACACGACTGACGACAGCGTACCAAAGAGCATCGGCGCCGAAGTCGCCAGCGTGGAGCCAAATCCATTGGAGAATGAAGGTGCAGAAGACGCTGACGAAGAGGAAGAGAGGGAGCGAAGCCAACAGGAGCGCAGGAAGGGCTAGGGTTGGAGGAGGCAACGGTGACGAAAGGGAGGGGGCGAAGGAGAAGGAGAGAGGGGATGAGGAGTTAAGGTTTACGTTCACAAGCAAAGAAAGAAAAGAGAAATCGAGAAAAAAGATATAATAATAACAAATTCAAAATTTTTAATTAAAATTTTTTTAATAATAAATTTTTCATTAAGCAAGGACCTTAAAACATTTTGAAAAACATTATCCGGTTATTTTAACAGCGCAACCTAAATCTTCAACTATCCTTCGTTATTTTTTATTTCATGTACTTTTTTGCTGCTTTCAGTGAGATTGACCCGAGTCTTCCATGCAAAATGCAAATATATATGCATATAATATAATAAGATATAATATATGTGTTTTTTGCTGCTTTCTGCACGGTTGACTCAAGTCTTCCACGCAAACGGAGATCGATTGGCTGAGTTCACTGTATGTGCCCAGCAGCTACCTGCTACGGCACTACGGAAAGTAATGCGCATGCGCATAAAATATTCATAGGTGCTGCGTGCGCGTGCATATATATATATATGCTTTTTGCTGCGTTCTCCATGGTTGACCCAAGTCTTGCACGCAAATGTTGGCTGAGTTCAGAGTAGGTGCCCGGCAGCTACCCGTTACGACGCTGCGGAAAGTAATGCGCATGCACATAAAATATTCATAGATACTGCACATTGCGCATTTCATCACACGAAGAGTCATTGATTCAATGCATCGTAACACGAGATGAAGCGTGTTTATATCCCCAGGCACCCAGCGCCACCTATAAAATCTGCTTTACTCTCTCATACTCTCCTCATCAAAACAAATTTGTCTCTATTTCGAACACAATGGCTTGCTCGCCATGCTTCTACATGTCCATACACTTTCTTTTCTTGCATTTGTCGTGCCAGCCTATTGACACGCACATTCTCTCTCGTTCTGTGAAACCTCTGTCTCAAGGATGAAATGTCTGCACTACTGCAGTTTAAAGAGAGATATGAAATCACCAATGTTTTGGGTGGTCCTCTCGCTCATCCCAAGACTTATCCTGGAAAAATAGTCAGGATTGTTGCTCTTGGGATGGGATCGAATGCGATGAGAACACCGGCCATGTAATTGTTCTCGATCTGGGAAGTAGTTTTCTTTATGGTTCTATCGACAACAACAGTACCATCTTCCAGCTTGCTCATCTTGAAAAGCTCAATCTCGGCGACAATCACTTCAACTACTCTCAAATACCGTCTCGAGTTGGAGATCTTTCGAGATTGACTCATCTCAATCTCTCTGCTTCCTTTTTTTCTGGCCAAGTTCCATCAGAAATCTTCAAACTTACAAGGTTGGTGCACCTCAACCTGTGTTGCAATCTGGATCCACATCAGAGAAGAAAGCGCCGGGCCTGAGAAGGCTATCTCAAAATCTGACCGGCCTAGAAGAACTTCTCCTTAGTCTCGTCAACATGTCGTCCCAAGTGCCCTACACTCTGGCGAATCTGTCTTCACTAAGAAGGCTGAACATGGATGAGTGTGACCTGCACGGTATATTTCCGCCTGCCATTTTTCATTTACCGAAGCTGCAATATCTTAGTGTGGATGACAATGAGGATCTCACGGGCCGCTTGCCTAACTTCAACTCGAGTAGTCCTCTTAAAGAGCTGCAACTGGGAGGCACAAGTTTTTATGGGGAGCTACCGGCTTCAATCGGTAATCTCCGCTCCTTGGAGATGTTGGATCTTTATTCCTGCAATTTGACAGGGTCCTTACCCATGTCAATCGGAAACCTTCCTTTGTTGAGTTATCTTGACATAAGTCGAAACAACTTCTCAGGATCCACCCGGCTTCATTTGCTAACCTTAGCAACCTTAAATACCTAAATGTCGGAATGAACCCATTCGCTGCCCAGTCCACTTCCTCTTTGTCTTGGGTTTGGAAGATAAAAAAGCTCGCCACTTTGAACCTTTGGGGGATCAATTTATATGGTGAGATTCCCCCTTTAATCGGAAACTTGTCTCAACTTGTGGAGTTATACTTTGTTGGCAACCAATTAAGCAGTATCATCCCATCTCAGCTCATGAACCTCACTCGGCTAACTGATTTGGGACTCTCAATCAATCAACTATCGGGTTCTATACCGTCTTGGCTTGTGAACATGACACAACTAGTTCTACTTGACCTTGCGCGTAATAAATTCCACGGCCAGATACCTTCATCAATCTATCAACTCCAAAATCTCCAAGTCCTCCGCCTTTTCAAAAACAACTTCAGCGGTACTGTTGAACTAGACAACGTTCTCAAGCTCAAACAATTGGAGGTGCTCCAACTATCATCTAACCGGCTATCATGCCGCACGAGTAGCACAAATGTTATTCTTCCTCAACTTGGGATACTAGGACTGGCATCATGCAATTTGAGCAAGTTTCCAGCATTCTTGCAAACCCAAAAGGATATGAATTGGTTGGACCTGTCGGATAACAACATTACGGGAGAAGTGCCCTTTTAGGTGTGGGACGGAAGATTTAAAAGCATGCAGTACCTGAATCTCTCCCATAACTTCTTAACTGGCCTTGATCGATATTACCCAATCAATCCTTTATATATGTACACGATAGACCTATCTCATAACATGTTAAAAGGACCACCCCCAGAAGCACCGGCATCCATATTATACTATATAGTATCCAACAACAGGCTAACGGGAGCATTGCCACCTTGGATCTGCAATTTGAGTTCAGCAATCACACTCGACCTGTCTTCTAATAATATGACTGGTGTGCTTCCGGTTTGTTTGGCCAATATCAGCAAATCTCTCATGATATTGAACCTAAAAGGCAACAATTTCCGTGGGAGCATTCCCGAGGTTTTGTTGAGGGGGACGCAACTAACGATGATTGATTTGAGTGACAACCAGTTGCAAGGCAAGTTACCGAGGTCCTTGGCCAATTGCAAAATGCTCGAGTTCATCAACTTTGCGAACAATCTTATCGTGGACACTTTTCCGTCATGGTTGGGATCTTTACCAGAGCTTCGTGTCCTTATTTTGCGATCCAATAAATTCCACGGTGTCATAGAGAGGCCTAAATCTAGTTCCACATTCCTTAAGTTAAGGATACTCGACCTCTCTGTTAATGCATTCACCGGTAAGTTGCCTATGGAATTCTTTCAATCTTGGAATGCCATGAAATCCGAGACGGGAAACTTTATATACATGCAAAGAAACCTACAGCCATCAAGTTACCTTGTTTTCACCTACTATGGCAGGTACGATTTCTCCATGACAGTGATTTACAAAAGGCTTAAACGGTATTACCCAAAGATATCAGAAGTCTTCACAATCATCGACCTCTCCAGCAATTTTTTCAAAGGAGAGATCCCTAGTGTCATAGGTGATCTCAAAGGATTGCAAGGACTGGACCTTTCCAAAAATTTTCTCAGTGGTCACATCCCATCGTCGTTGGGAAATCTCACATCACTCGAGTCATTGGACCTTTCTCTGAACAAACTCTCAGGACAAATCCCCCAAAAACTAATAGAACTCAGGTTCCTTTCGTTCTTGAACATCTCTTACAACAATTTGACTGGGTCTATGTCGAGAGGGAAACAGTTCAACACATTTTCAAACAATTCTTTTGAAGGGAACTCAAGACTCTGTGGGGAATTCATATCCAAGAAATGTCAAGATTCAGGGGACAAGTGTGGAAAACCTTCAACCCACCAAGAAGAAGACTTGGGATCACCAATTGAACTCGATTGGAAAATCATTCTTATGGGGTATGTGAGCGGCTTAGTGATTGGAGTGGTCATTGGAAACACATTTATCTCCTGGAAACATGTTTGGTTTGAAGGAAATGCCAAGAGAAAGCGACAGCCTAGTCGGAGGCAGCCTAAGAGGGGTAGGAACTCTTGGTCAAGCAAGTTTTTCGATTCTGGTAGACATTAGGACTTACCGGAAAAATAAGCTAAGTATTTCCTTCTTTTTCTTAAATGTACTTGTTTCTTTGTAGTATCTTTACAAATATTAATGTCAAACCTTCGCTTTCTTCAATTAATCTATCATCTCATCTGTTCCCCACCTCTCTAATGTAAAATTACACTTTTTATTCTTTTTTACAAAACCATTGTTAGCTTGTAAACCAAGCTCATATGCACCTTTTTTCTATCAATGTTGAAGCAAAAGTACTCCTATCTAACAGTCAAATCTAAATTGTCACATGGATTCTTCTTTATCCATGGTTCACATTACAACGTGAAACCCGCTTACAGATTCTAGTAAAACGATCAATAGCAAGACCACAGTGTCCTCATAACTTTATGTAAATCTAGGCTCTCGTCCGCACTTCAATCATTTGCCTTTTTTTGTTTTTTTGTCACCACACAAATTATGCAGACACTGTTGTATTAACATTTGAAACAAAATCCGCAGTTGGAGGTTGATTGGATAAGAATTGTAACAAATTATTCTCTCGGATCTTCTTTTACGTTTTTGCTGTTGGAAATAGGATTCTCTCTCATGCAGAGAGGATTGAAGTTTACGCACTTCAATCATTTGTTTTTTTTTTTTTTTGGTCACCACACAAATTATGCAGACACTGTTTATTAACGTTGGAAACAAAATCCGCAGTTGGAGGTTTTTTTTTTTTTTACAAGAATTGTAACAAATTATTCTCTCGGATCTTCTTTTAACGTTTTTGCGGTTGGAAATAGGATTCTCTCTCGTGGAGCAGTATATTATGCAGAGAACCAACGTGGCATGGTTGAAGTTCTTAAAGCTCTTACTATGTCTGCTTGCTAGTCATGTACTCTGGAATTTACACAGTAAATCTTTTTGATTTTTCTGTACATCCATTTCTTTTTCCCCTGATAGGATAGTTTGGTAGGATGGCTTCTCTACTGCTAATTTAATCACTTGGAATGGTTCTCAAGATAGTGATTGGTTGATTATGGCTCGAAGTTAATGTTGATCGATTCAAAATCCGATACGTAATTGAATCTTAAGGAAATATGGCTACCGTTAGGAAAGTCCGAATTGAACTCTTTGCCAATAAGATCGTGTGTGATGGAAAAAAGGAAATCCC
This sequence comes from Eucalyptus camaldulensis, assembly GCA_019915185.1. Lineage (NCBI taxonomy): Eukaryota > Viridiplantae > Streptophyta > Magnoliopsida > Myrtales > Myrtaceae > Eucalyptus > Eucalyptus camaldulensis. The sequence goes on from JAHSVA010000005.1 coordinate 5,307,999, forward strand.
ATTTCCTGTAGCCTTCGTTTCCTTATTGAAGTATATGTTGACGTCGGAGAGGGGCTCATAGTATTTATGTATAAAATTATTCTGTTGTTGAGTTTCATCTGTGGTGCACAGTAGGTGCGCTAAAGCACGCTAAAATGTGCGGAATTTGCGAGAGTCACAGAGCATCGAGAGCGTTCTAACAAGAGAACTGAGATTTTGATTGATTCTTTTACGTTCGGGTGCTATTAAGACTTGGAAACACTTTAGATTAGAGTGTTCAAAGGATTGTAATCTTCTTTTTGCTGATTATAGCGAAATCATGTCATCGATCTCTTCGTGGGGTATGCACACCTACGAACCACGTAAATTATTGGGTTTAAGATTGAACTTCTGTAACATATTTCCCGCTTGAATTGTTTCCTTAATTCGCAGTCCCGCATTCGTCGTATCGTGATTTGCGTTTCTTTCTTCACAGATATGCCCTTAAATATTCGTATACTTCATTATTGAGTAGACCGCCACTTGTTTTGGTTTCAAGATAAGGAAGCAACTTTTTCCATAGCCCTAATTCAGAAAAAAAAAAAAATTAAACCATAGGTGCCTGGGAACTGCTTGGGTGCAGCGTAACTAGAAGGTTCATTACCGAATTTCTTGTCAAAACTTGTGAATGTCATTACTTATATAGCGACAAGTGATTATCGTGTAACAAAACCTAAACTTAGGACTTTATTCTCATTTCAGTAATGAGTATTTTCATGTACAATTTAAATTCAGAAAAAGATATTCGAGGACAGAATATAATTAACCCTGCCATGGATCTTTGATCATTCATCTAATTTGAATCTATATATACATCAATTAAATTTTTAAAATATCTCATTGCCAAAATCTGCAGAAGTCTATTGCTTTTTGCACATCGATTAGATGATCAAAATATGCATAAGAATTAAAGACTTTCTAAAATTGGGGATATTCTAAAGTCCATAAAAACTAAATTTATAGGCAAACCTCACACATGACAATGGGAAAAATTGTTTAAAAACTCCTAAACGTATTATATAGCAATCAATTCAATTCTAAATCTTTCAATTCTGTCAATTTAATACTAAACCTTTTGATGTTTTACCAATTTAGTCATAAATATTTCAATTGTACCAATTTAATTCTAAGTATTTTCATGATTTGCCAATTTAGTCATAAACATTTGACAATTTGTCAATATAGCCCTTTCAACTAATTATTCATATAATTTGTTTATGACTAAATTGCCAAAATTTTAAAACAGAACTTTAAAAGGTTTAGGTGCCCATGTCCAGGCACCCAAGGCCTATGCCAATTCACCGATGCCCTAGCCTAAGTCCATGGCTAAATTCCATGGAGGTGGGCTCGTGACCCTAGTGCCCGTGCCTAGATCCCCGATGATGATTCCCAAGTACTTGTCTCCCAAGCCTGAGTCCAAGGAAGTTGGACTCAAGACCCAGGTGCCTACACCCAAGTCGCCAACAGCCATGCCCCAGTACTCAGCTCACACACCCGAGACACTAGCGCTTAGGCTCCGGTCCACAACCATTGAGCTCAAGGCCACGGTGCCCATGCCCAAGGCCCTAACTCCTACGCCCAAGTCATCGACGATGCTCGAGCCTAATTTCTCATCAACTAGGCCAATCGGGCCTAAGACCTTGACGCTCGTACTCAGGTCCCTAATGGCCTTCCCCTACTCTCATGCCCAAGTCATCGACAAACAAGTCTATAGAGGTTGGGCCTAAGAACTCAATGCCTATGTTGGAGTCCCCAGCAACCATGCTTAGGACAGGACCCCGATGCAATGCCTAGTTCTCCAATAGCCTTACTTGGATAACTGACCACACTACCCTTAAGTTACTAGCTCTAGGGCTCATTCCTCGACGGGCAAGTCCATATCTGTAGAGACTGGGCCTAGCTCCCTCAAGATTGGGACCAAGACCTGGTGCCTATTCCCAAGTCCTTGATACCCATGCCCAGAAACTTGGCTCCTACACCCAAGTCACTGCGTCCAAACCTAGGTCCATAAAAGTTAGGGTTCTTAGTGGTTGGGCTCGAGAACTTTGCTCCCTCAACCGAGACTCCAACAGTTGGGTATCTCTTATATAACACATATAGCACTTGTCTTTTTAGGAAAATAAAATCAAGTTTTCATTTCTAAACAATAAAATAATTTTCAATTCATTTCATATTTCAAACAAACAAATGAGAATGTTCCTATTTTCTTGAAAAATGACTTCCTAACAAATATTTCCCAAAAACGTGAAATTTTTCGCAAAATAAACGGGGCCTTAATATCTTTCTATACCATCTCTTCTTCTTTTTCCCTTAAAGAAGGATCATTTCATGATGTTGCTTTTTTACGGCTAATATAATCACTCGGAAGGGTTCCCAGATAGTGATTTGTGGATTATGGGTCGAAGTTAATGTCGTTTGATTAGACAGCTTACACAGAATCGAATTGCAAGGGAACCTGGCCCATATTAAGAAAGTCTAAATTGAACTTTTGCTAACGGGCCCCCAAGACGTCCTTTCCTTATTGAAGTTGAGGTCGACGCTGACGTCGGAGAAGGGCTTATGGCTTTTTATGCATATAAATTTTCTTGAGTTCGGTCTGGATACAAAGTGAGTGCGCTTGATATATGTGAAACTTGCGAGAGACACAAAAAGCATTGAAAGCCTTCTAGCAAGAAATTTAAGAGTGAGAAAACTCATTTGCGGTGATTGATTCTTGCAAGTTCAGGTGTTATCTAAAATTGAGAAATGCTTGAGATCGAGTGTTGAAGCAATGGGAATCTTCTCCTTACCATTTATGATGGAACCAACTTGTTGATCTCTCCTTGTAGAGTAGGCACACCACTGAACCGGGTTCAGGTTTTATTTTTGCAGTTTATTTCTTAGTTGAATCGCTTCGTTTGTTCATGTTTCCCCATTAGTTGTAACGAAGTGGCATTCGAAACTAAGTTCATTGTTAATTGGTTGTTCCAGGAATTTTGTCAGCTATGATAATCATTATGGTCTCTATGATCTTCGAGTTAGCGAAATCCACAATTTTAATTTTGTGCACATTAAGATGCGCACCGGAGACATAGGATTTGGATTGAGCATTTAAGGGAGACAATAAATTTCCCAAAACTATGAAAGCTGCTAAAAAAGCAGATATTTTGAAAAGAGTTCCAGGTTTTATTCTGCTGAATTTAGGGAACAATGTTTTGGTTTCAGTGGCATATGAGAGGGGAATGTAGCTGCAGTTTCGGCAAAACTTCAAAGCGTTGTATATGTCAAAATCGCTCTCGAAGGTACTTTTCGCGTATTTTAACATTTCAGATTATTGAGGGAACATCAATCCAGGATTCACCTGTATAAGTTCAATAGAGTCATCAATGATATGAAGAATGTGGATGAGAACGTGTTGACCAACGGTGGAGGAAGCGTGAACTGGTGAACCTGCTAATTTACTCAAGACTGCGAGCATTTGGGTGCCCCGCATATGGCGATGTTAGGGACGGTAAGCTAGAACCGAGGATGAAAAATTGCATATTTCTACATTTCTACGCTACGCAGTATGCACTAGGGATGGAAGGTTGCAGGCCGTGGTGTTCAGATCCTACATTCACCCGGATTCATCAGCAGCAGAGATGTTGCAAGTAAACTCAGTAAGTACAGACTGGTGCCACGAGACAAGCGGAGCTTCAGTTGGAGGCTCGGCGGAAAACGCAGATGGGAAGTGAGGATAGAGGCCCCAAGCCGGGCGTCAGTGAGGGCACTGGTCAGTCTAGAGCAGAAGATAGTACTGGTGGAGAGGTGCAGCTCGCAAAGACCTCATCCTCCATAGCGACAAGTAGAGAACTTGGGGAGATCAGAGAACCACGGAGCCATGCAGATTGCGTTACTTCAGATAGTGTTACTTATGCCATGTCTGCTGTAGAGGATGTCGAGGATTTACTCTCATACCGAGAAGCAGTGTCAGGTGTAGAGCTTCAGCAATGGATTGATGCGATGAGAGAGGAGAAGGGGTCTCTCTAGTGGAATCAAACATGGCAGTCACTGGTATCTTCAAAAGGGCAGAAGATAGGGTGCAAGTGGGTATTCAAAAAGAAGCATGACAGTTTCAACTCATGAGCAACTAGATATAAGACGTGCCTGGTGGTGAAGGGGTTCATGGTACGAGATATTCTCACTTGTGGTAAAACATAGTTCGATTGGGGTGGTGTTGTGATTAGTTGCAATGGACAGGTAGCTAGATGTTAAGACGGCTTTTCAGAGAATCAGAGCAGATATACATGCAATAGCCGGAAGGCTTTGTTGTTCTGGGTCCTAAAGACAATGTATGCTTGCTCAAGCGATATCTTTATGACTTTAAGCAATGACATAGTGGTGCAAGCGATTTGACTCCATTCAACGCTATGATAAGAGTGCTGATAAAAATTGCATGTAACTTTAGGAGGTCATACGATGGTAGTTACAAATTTTTACTCTTCCATGCTGATGATATACTGATAATAACTAAGAACATGTTCATTATTGATGAGTTAAGATGCCAATTGAGGAGTAATTTTAAGATGATAGATTTAGGTACAACAAAAAAGATACCATGGAGATCTAGAGAGATAGGTTTGTAGCCAACCTTTTTGGCTATCACGAGATGATTACATACATAAAGTGCCGAGGCGGCTTAGTATGCAAAACACCAAGCCGGTGAATTCCTTGCCAGTTGCATACTTTACAATTTCAACTGACCTTAGACCAAATTCGGAGGATGAGATGGCATATAAGTCCCACTCAGGCTTAATGGATCTCAAAAGCATTTCTAGGCAAGCTATGTAAGACTATTTAGTTAGAAAGATCGGGTCCAGCCCGAGGGCAGGCCTAAACAACAAGTTAGGCTCAACATAAATACATAAATAAGCCTAGTCCCGCCCCTCGATCACTTCTATTGGCAAGTCGAAAGGTACCCTTATTTATAGTGGAAAATCTACATATAATTAGCAACTTTTTTTGTATTAAAAAAAGTATCTATACTCATGTTATCTTTACTGTAGTTCATAACTTTTCATATAAAAAAATGATTAAGAACGTATTGAAATTCACTAAGTTATCATAACTAAAGATATATTTGGACATCCCAATAATTAGTGACTAGTTTTGATTGACCAACTTCACAAACGATACATTAATCGGCCGAACAAGTCATTTGTTTTTCTTTTTTTTCCTGATCCAACTCCTTCATCAACAATGAACGGTCCACAATGGCCACGGACGAATATTCATTTTCAAGCCAACCAAACCATAGGAAAAGGCCCAACCTTATATTCTCATATGACCATTTTTGAAATAAGGTTAAAAGATGGATTATTATACATACCATGCCTGCATCAAAGGGAACAAAAAAAACGTAACCCTCTTTGCTTGTACTATTTATTCTTCTTTTTCTCATCTTTTTCGAATGAATCTGCTTTAGTATCCCACCTTAAATATTGCGCATGGAGTTAAATAAATAAATAAATAAAAGAAGAAACTAGTGTAAAATAAGATTAATTACAAGATTAATTTAAACCCTCCAAAAATGTTCGCGAAGCAAATACCAATATGGAATTGAAGGCATTTCTTAATAAAATGGATCATTTCAATTTTCAAACCATCTTTATTGTCATTTTCACTAGGGGTAAGCGATTCTAGAGTTGGTCCAAGTTCCGTCTAGAATCTACCCATCAAAATCGATTCCCAAATTTTTTAAATCTAGAACTTAACATATATACTCTAGAACCCAAAACCTACCCTGTCACAGGTCGATTCTAGGGTCTACTCATGTTTCACATGTATTATTAATTAAATGATTACAAAAAATCAACACCTCTAATTAGGGGTGTGCATGATTTAGGCGGGCGGTTCCCAACCTAGAACCGGGAACCGCCCGGTAAGGACCGGTTCCAAAAAATTGGAACCGAGATCCACCCGTTTGTTACATGGATCCACCCGGGAACAGGACCGCCGGTCCGGTCCGGTTCCTAGGTGGATCCATGGAACCGATCTTGACGTGAAACAATTTTGGTTTTCAACATAGAACAACTATGTGACATCAAAGCAAGCCAAAGAAAGAAAAACCAAATTTAAGTACGTGGAGATGCGGACGGCAGGAGAAGTAAACGCAGCGAATTTACAAATACGGTCCGGGGCGGTTCCCGGGTATTTTGCACACCCCTAGAAGGGAGTGAGATAAGATCTAGGGTTTCTTTAAGTAAAAATTTTTTTTAATATTAAAAAGGTTCCGATCTGGTCCGGGTGGGCGGGCGGGTGGATCCGCCCATGGAACCGGGAACCGGACCGGTTCCCTCAAGAACCGCCGATTCCGGGCGGTTCCGGTCCGGTTCCGGGCGGTCCGAGCGGTTCCCAGGTATTTTGCACACCCCTACCTCTAATGATCATTATTTGCTATTATAATTTACTTACCATAGCTCATATTTAAACACATGAAGAATATGAAAAATTAACAAAGTAAAACTTTTAGTCGTTAATATGCCGAAAATGGAAACTCAAAGTAGTGATTCCATATTACATACTCATAATCGAATACTATGGAATTTCACAAGTGTGACACCCCGAACCACCTAGGGTCGCCATAGGCACCTGACGTTACACCTAATGGAACACTAACTACATCTCTTAGATGAAGCATCGCAAATCATATACACATTTTATTTTTTTTGAAAACGGTCCCAGCGCGACTCATTAGTGGAAGCAAAATATAATATCTCCATCTCCTGATCCTTTCAGAAATCTCTTAGCCTTTTCCTCCTGATCCTCAATCAGTCTAGGAGCATATCTAGACAGTTCATAAAATCTAGCCTCATACTGGTCCACTGTCAGCTCCTTTTGTTCTAGCTAAACAAATTCTGTAATTTTCCTGTCCTTAACACAGTCAAAAAAATGCTTGCTATTGAAAGCTCTCACAAACTCCTCCTAGTTAACATCAATACATGTTGGAAAGATTTTGTCCTTCAAAGCTCTCCACCAAAACTTTGCATTTCCCTCCAGCTGGTACTCTGCCAAAGTTATTTTCTCAGCATTATTACAGTCCAACACCCGAAAAATTCGTTCCATCCCATCAATCCATTGTTCCACCTCCTCAGGACTTCCCATTCCATTGAACTTAGGTGGCTTCTGTTGGAGAAATCTTTCCAGAATATTTTGAAGCTGACAAAACATTTCTATCAGTCTAAGTCCGGATATCGATAGTTATAGTCTCAAGACTTTGTAATCTCAAGACTCAAGACTCAAGAATCAAGATTATTCTCACTGACAGTCTTTCTAATCCAGTAGCGAAGGATATCCGAAGCCGAAGTTTATGGTTGAGGATTCGATCCAATCCTCTGGAAAAGATCCCTTGGTTGGATAATCACTTCGGATTTTTTTATTCCTATCTAAAGACAATTGAAGATCCGATGGTCGACGAAACATTCTTGGAATGTTCTATTCTTGGAAACCAAAATCCTGATTGTATGGGCGAACAGGATTGATGGGCTATCATCAGATTCCTTAAATAGCTCGGATGATCTTCTTAATTGATTCCGTCCAACGGGTAGATTGGAGGAATTCCTTTGGTAAGTGCCAACGGCTATGATGGCATAAAGGAGTATAAATGGAAGACGTTCTAGTTCTTTTAAGTGTGTGATTGATAGAAAAATTCCAGAGTCTGAAGAACCTTGATTGTTAGTCAATACAGTTCGAACGAAATTGTACACACAGAGAGTGTTTATACTTGGTGATACCTTGAGCGAGTATAGTAGATCATCTACATCGAGAAATCAAGGAAGATCAACACTGTAACATCTCTTTGTTCATAGTGGAATCCAGCCAATCGGCTGTCAGTGCAGAAGAGTGGACGTAGGCTTGAATCAAGCCGAACCACTATAGATCTCGTGTTTAATTCTCTCTTTCCTTTACTCAGTCTTACGATTGATTTTTTTTTTCGGTCTAAGTATTGTGCAATCTTCAAGAAACTTTAAAAACCTATTCACCCCCCTCTAGGTACTCGTACTAGCATTATCAATTGGTATCAGAGCCCGTGTTCTCACTTTATTTGAAGTGTTTTACTTCAGAGTAAAAGATCCATGGCTAGTATGCTAGCACCAGGGCTGGTGGAAGGGCAAAGCAATACCAGACCACCCTACTTTGATGGAAAGGATTACAACATCTGGAAAAACAAGATGAAAGCTTTTCTACGGTCAAAGGATCCTCTGGAATGGGATGTGGTGGAAAGAGGAATTACTCCTACTGCTGCATCAGCATCCGAAAGAGGGAAAGAAACTGTTGATACCAGCGGAATGTCTCAAGAAGAGATAAACAAGAGACAAGCACTTCATGCAAAAGCAATTTACTCTTTATATTGTGCTTTATCACCAACTGAATATAACAGAATATCTTCTTGTGATACAGCAAAAGAAGTCTGGGACAGATTACATATCACTTATGAAGGAACAGACCGAGTGAAGGAGACCAGAATTAACATTCTCCTTGGTCAATATGAAGCCTTCAAAATGAAACAAGGAGAATCTATAACTGACATGTTTAGCCGTTTTACAGATATTGTCAATGGCCTTGAGAATCAAGGACAGAAAATTTCTGATCCTATGAAGGTGAACAAGCTACTGCGTGGACTCTCCAAGGATTGGAATCATATAAAGACTTCAATAAGAGAGACGCAAAGAATTATGCCATTATCTGTAGACGAGCTGATTGGAACTCTTCAGTCTTATGAAGTGGAACGAATTAATGAAGACGAAGATCCAAGAGGTAAGAAATCCATTGCATTAAAATCTAACGATGATTCTGATGATACAGACTCTGAAGAAGATTTGGACGATGAGGAGCTTGCTCTTATGATTAGAAGGTTCAGAAAGTTGAATAGAAAAGGAAGAAGGTTCAACTCACGGAAACAAAACCTTCAGAAACAGCAAACCAAGTTTGTTGATAATGAGGAACCAAACAAAGATGTAGTTTGCTTCGAATGTAAGAAAAAAGGACACATCAGACCAAATTGTCCTCTCCTGAAGAAGAAAAGAGGAAAAGCTGAAAAGTCTCGAAAAGCTCTCAAAGCTGAAACTTGGAGCGATACAGAGTGTGAAGAAAGTGATGAGGAATATGCCAACCTGTGTCTAATGGCACAATCAGACTCAGATTTTGGATCAGACTCAGACAGTGAATTTGAGGTAAGTGATTATAAAATCCCTGTTAAAGTCTCCAAATACATTGATGAACTATGTTTTAATCTTAAGACTTCTCTAAAAAGGATTTCCGAACTCAAAAAGGAAAACTCAATTTTAAAACAAAAGGAAAATATTTTAGAAGAAAAAGTGAAAAGTTTAGACTTGAATGTTTCTACTCTTAAGGAGAATGAAGATAAACTTTCAAAAGAAAATGATTTCTTAAAAATTGACTTATCAAATATTTCAAAGAAATTTTCAATAGGATCTGAAAAACTTGAAAAAGTTCTTTCAGTCCAAAGACCTTACTTTAACAAGTCTGGTTTGGGCATGACAACAGAAACAATTCCTTTGATTGATTTTCCAAAAGTAAAAGAAAGAATTAAGAAAAGACCGTCAAAAGAGGCTTACAAAAATCATTTCAAGAAAATCTTTGTAAAGTCTGTAGGTCGTAGTGCTCTAAGGTGTTCAAAGTGTAACAGTCAGGATCATTTTGAAAAAGAGTGTTCTATGGTTTGGAAGCCTGTTAAGAAAGTATGGGCTAGTAATGCTTATTCTACTAACGCCAAAGGACCCAAGAAAATTTGGGTACCAAAGAAAGCTTGAGACTCTCTTTTGAATGCAGGTCTCTGTCAAAAAGAAAGTTAAGTGGTATCTTGACAGTGGATGCTCAAGACACATGACAGGAGACTCAAATTGCTTCATAAAACTTGTTCAAGTGAATGGTGGAAAAGTTTCATTTGGAGGAAACAGCAAAGGAAGCATTGTGGGATTTGGAACTGTGAAAATTGGAAATCTCACAATAAGCAATGTCTCTCTAGTGGAAGGACTCAACTACAATCTTCTAAGTATTAGCCAATTGTGTGATACTGGTTTCAAGATCTCCTTTCAAGAAGGCATATGTTCTGGAATTAGCAAAGACTCAACTCAGTCTTTCATGGGTCGAAGGCATGGAAATATCTACCTTCTTGATGTAAAACCAAATGAAGCACAATGCCTAATCTCAATTCAAGATGAAGCAGTCTTATGGCACAGAAAGCTTGGCCATGTCAACATGAAGCAATTAGCCAAAATCTCTTCAAAGAAGCTTGTTCGAGGTCTACCTAAATTGCCATACCAAAAGTCTGATTCATGCACTCCATGCATTCTGGGAAAGCAAGTAAGAAATTCATTTAAGCAAATAAACCATGTCTCTACTAATCATGTACTATAGTTGCTTCATATGGATCTCTTCGGACCAACCAGAACCCAGAGCATTGGAGGTAAGAAATATTGCCTAGTAATTGTGGATGATTACTCCCGCTTTACTTGGGTATATTTCCTTGCAAGTAAGTCAAAAACCTTTTCGTATTTTGAAAAATTTACCAAAAAGGTTCAAAATGAAAAAGGATGTGTAATTTCAAGCATAAGAACAGATCATGGAAGTGAATTTGAAAATCAAGATTTTACGAAATTTTGTGATAAATCTGGTTTTAATCATATGTTTTCCTCTCCATATACTCCAGAGCAAAATGGAGTTGTGGAAAGAAAGAATAGATCTCTTCAAGAAATGGCTAGAACACTTTTAATTGAAAGCAAAATCTCTTCACGATTTTGGGCTGAAGCTGTTTCAACAGCATGCTATATTATAAATAGAGTCTTTTTAAGACCTATTTTAGAGAAAACCCCCTATGAATTGTTCAAAGGTAAAAAGCCTATTGTTTCATACTTTCATGTGTTTGGTTGCAAATGCTTTATTTTGAAAAATGCAAATGATCGAGTTGGTAAGTTTGAAAAAAGATCAGATGAAGGCATCTTCCTTGGATATTCTACATCAAGCAAAGCCTACAAAGTCTACAACAAGAAAAGCCAGTCGGTGGAGGAATCAACGAATGTTAAATTCCAAGATTCAATTCAAGATGAATCCAGCCAGACTCAGTATGAAGAGTCTGAACCTACACCAGACTTTCCAATGCTTACAACTCAAGAAGCATCTCAATCTCTGGAAGTCCAACATCAAGAAGCACATGAAGATTCAAACAAAGAAAGAGATCATCAACCAGGCAGAACAACCAGTAACTGGAAGCATAAATCCAGTCATCCTAAAGATCTCATTATTGGCGAAATCAATGAAGGAATCCGCACCAGATCAAAAAGGCATGAAGAATCTAGTGCTGTGGCTCTCATTTCTGAAATTGAACCAAAAAGCATAGAAGAAGCTTTATCTGATGAAAGCTGGATCGAAGCTATGCAAGAAGAACTCAGACAATTCAACATCAATGATGTCTGGGAATTGACATCTAAACCAAAAGGTAAAACCGTTATTGGAACCAAATGGGTATTCAGGAACAAGATGAATGAAGAAGGAAAAGTCGTACGAAACAAAGCAAGACTCGTGGCCAAAGGATATACGCAAGAAGAAGGAATAGACTATGATGAGACTTACGCTCCAGTAGCAAGGTTAGAAGCTATTCGTTTATTACTTGCGTTTGCTTGTTATAAAAACTTCAGGTTATTCCAAATGGACGTCAAAAGTGCATTCCTAAATGGATTCATCCATGAGGAAGTTTATGTGGAACAACCACCTGGGTTTGAAGACCCAAAGAAGCCAGACTCAGTCTTCAGACTGAAAAAGGCCTTGTATGGTTTAAAGCAAGCACCTCGAGCTTGGTACGACAGACTAAGTAAGTTCTTATTACAGAATGGTTTTGTCAAAGGTAAAGTAGATACTACTTTGTTTATCAAAAAGGAAAGCAAAAGCTTTTTACTTGTTCAAATATATGTGGACGATATTATTTTTGGATCACCTAATGAAAGTCTATGCAATAAATTTTCTAAGTCTATGCAGGATGAGTTTGAAATGAGTATGATGGGAGAGTTAACATTCTTTCTTGGACTTCAAGTGAAACAAATGAAGGAAGGAACTTTTATCCATCAAGAAAAATATGCGAATGATCTTGTCAAAAGGTTTGGATTGGAAAAGTGTAAAAAGACCGACATACCAATGTCATGTTCTCAGAAGATAGACAAGGATGAAGAAGGGAAGAAAGTAGATCAAAAGCTGTACAGGAGCATGATCGGTTCACTTCTTTATCTTACTGCTTCTAGACCTGATATTTTGTTGAGTGTTTGTATTTGTGCTAGGTTTCAATCAGATCCTAGAGAATCCCATCTCAATGCTGTAAAACGTGTTATCAAATATGTTGCCTCATCTTCAAGCATCGGTCTCTGGTATCCCAAGAAGGGAGACTTTAATCTTCTAGGATACTCAGATGCAGATCTGGCCGGTTGCAGAGTCGATAGAAAAAGCACCTCTGGAACTTGTCAACTACTTGGAAACAGAACGGTGTCTTGGTTTTCGAGGAAGCAAAGCAGTGTAGCTCTTTCAACGACAGAAGCAGATTATGTAGCTCTTGGAAGCTGCTGTTCGCAAATTCTATGGATAAAACAACAGCTACAAGACTTTGGGATTGAAGACTCATGCACAGAAATCAGATGTGACAACACCAGTGCGATAAATCTCACCAAAAATCCAATCCTTCATTCAAGAGCAAAGCATATTGAGATTCGACATCACTTCATTAGAGATCATATTCAAAATGGAGAAATCTCGATTCAATTTGTTGATTCAAAGAGTCAACTAGCGGATATATTCACAAAGCCTTTGGAGAAAAATCAATTCAACTTTATCCATTCAAGACTCAACATTTTGAAGCCTGAAGAAGTTAAAGTCTAGAGACTCACCAACTCTAAGACTCTAATCTTTCAGACTTTAAATCCTCAGACTCAGACATTCGTGGCTATAGACTGTAAGTTGTATTTCATCTAAAAGGTACTAATTGTCATTTAGTTATATTAACTCGAAAAGGTACGATCTTTCGTTTAATAATTTTGGCAGTTATTGATTTTGAAAAGAAGTGATCGTTCACTTTCCTTGCACCGATTGAACTTCCTTTTCAAAACTGAGTTATATATATACAGTTTTTCTTTTCCCCAATCTTCAAAACCCTAAAAGGCACTCTCCTCCCGATACTGTTTTACTACTTGTTCGTCGTCGAGAAAGTGGTCATTTTTCTTAGGAAAGCAAGTGAAGGAATCTTCCAAACGACAAAGAAAGATATCTTCTTCGAGGAAATCATCAAGAATCGCAAGCAGGGGACCACAAAGAATGGAGAAGGGACCGACTCATTTCGATCTCACTGAGGAAGAAGACTTAACAAGTCAGCGACAAAGTCCGATTCGCTCTCATCCACGTCATTCAACGCCTCCTGCCCCACAAGGTGCAAGTCATAATCTGGAAGAAGAGATAATCGAGGATGCCGATCCAGTAAGAGTTCAAAAGCCCTCCTTTTTGTATAAACTTTATCGTGCATTGAAAAGCACAGGTACTCCATTGAATTATATAGATGACTTCCTTAAGGACAAAAATTATGGGAATGAGTACCTTTTTCTGAAGAAAATGGAGGAATGGGGAATTGCCCCGAAAGGAAAAGCAGAGGAAGCACTTGCGAACATTCCAAGTGATCCTCGTATGCCAGGACAAAATTTAATTGAAGGGAACGATGATGACAGAATGTTCCTTGAATTTCAACCGAAAATGGGAGTGGCAGCAAAGGTGAAAGGAAATCGGATGGATTTGTTCAAATCCAAGGATCAAGAAAAAGTGTATTCCAGGCTGTTGAAAAGAGGGGTGATAAACCCTAGAAGTGTCAATTTTGACTTCCTGGACGCCATCAACATAAACTTAAGAGAAAAGTTGAATTTGTTTCAACTTGAGAATTTTTGCTCTGACTCTACGGACGGTTGGAGTTGAACGAGGACGCTACCTACCAATCAAAGTCTCACCTGCTCGTACTACTCTAGAACTGGTCAAAGATAGGGATGCAAAGAAGAAAGTTACCTATTCCAGGATGAATGCCATCAACATTGTGCTTCACAAGATTGTGATCAACTGTATTAGACCAAAGTCTACGTCAAAGACTTCTGTGTCTCTTTCTGAAGCAAAGTTGATGTACGCAATCAACACAGGACGGAAGTTCTCTCTCCCGCACACTATTCTCTTCCATATGTACAGAGCAATGTCGAAAGACAAAGGACAATTGCCTTATCCTGGTCTGGTGACCAAGATCTTCAGACATATGAATATTGAACCACCTCAAACTCTTTGTGTTTAACCGTGTGATAAGATGGTGGTAGGTTTGAAGATGTTAACGAAGATGCGTTTGCAAGAACTTTCCAAGGCAATGGAGAAATTCAAAGTGAAATCTCCTGTTCAGTCTGCTTCAAAGAGAAAAGGAAAGGAGGCCATTGGAGCCTCATCGAAAAAGAAGAGAAGAACTCTCATCCTGGAGGATGAAGATGAAGAGGATGAAGATCCTACGATCCATGCACTGATAAGAACCAGACGTTCTGTGTCTCAGCCGAGAGAATTTCAGAAGAACCAGAGAGAAGAAGAAGAACAGAGAGAGAAGGAGAAGGAAGCTGAAGAAGAGAAAGAAAAGTCTGCTGCTGAATCTGGAGAGAAGGGAAATCTGGAGCATGATCATCACTCTTCCCCTTTGGATGTCCTAGAGACAGGGGGAGTTGGCGAGCAAGAAAGGTCTACACCTCATGCTGCAGATAGTGAAGGTCCAAGACAATCTTCAGTAGACCCAGAAGAATTTCAGGCTTCTCAATTGCCTGAAGAAGGTGATACGTCGACACCAAATCTGCAAGACTATACAGAAGTGCCATCATCTGAAAAAGCTCATGCCAGTGCACAGACAGACAATTCTGCAGATTTTCATCGAATCATGGATATTCTTCTGGAAATGCGTGGCCAAATATATGCTCTGGACTGTGAAATTCAAGCAATGAAGAATGCTGGACAAGCATCTTCAGTCAGCCTGGAGGACAAGATGAAAGACCTCACTCTGCAAATTCAAGCCAATGCCAAAGGAGAGGAGGTAGCTCATCTAAGGGAGGACTTGAAGAGGCTGGAAGGCGTAGTCCAGTCAATGGGAGAATTCCAGATCGTGCGCATTCCCAAGCAGACATGACTCCTTTCTCACCCTCTTTTTAATGATGACAAAAAGGGGGAGAACCAATTTGAACAAACATTATTTTAAAACTTTATTTGACTTTTGTGTTTATGTTTATTTTTGAGTATGACTTGAGAACTTGAACTTGAGTGTTAGACTGAATTGGCTGTGGATTTTGATGCTTGACTGGTTGCATTTATATCAAGTATTGTTATATGGTATTACTCATGAAAGACTAACTAATTTGCTGTGGATGCAGAGTCTGGTTGTTTATTAATCTTTATGAGTTAGCCATATTGCTTGAGAAATGTTTTTGCAGGTCAAAGTTGTTCAAATCTACAAGAAAGTTTTGTCATCATCAAAAAGGGGGAGATTGTTGGAGAAATCTTTCCAGAATATTTTGAAGCTGACAAAACATTTCTATCAGTCTAAGTCTGGATATCGATAGTTATAGTCTCAAGACTTTGTAATCTCAAGACTCAAGACTCAAGACTCAAGATTATTCTCACTGACAGTCTTTCTAATCCAGTAGCAAAGGATATCCGAAGCCGAAGTTTATGGTTGAGGATTCGATCCAATCCTTTGGAAAAGATCCCTTGGTTGGATAATCACTTCGGATTTTTTGATTCCTATCTAAAGACAATTGAAGATCCGATGGTCGACGAAACATTCTTGGAATGTTCTATTCTTGGAAACCAAAATCCTGATTGTATGGGCGAACAGGATTGATGGGCTATCATCAGATTCCTTAAATAGCTCGGATGATCTTCTTAATTGATTCCGTCCAACGGGTAGATTGGAGGAATTCCTTTGGTAAGTGCCAACGGCTATGATGGCATAAAGGAGTATAAATTGAAGACGTTCTAGTTCTTTTAAGTGTGTGATTGATAGAAAAATTCCAGAGTCTGAAGAACCTTGATTGTTAGTCAATACAGTTCGAACGAAATTGTACACACAGAGAGTGTTTATACTTGGTGATACCTTGAGCGAGTGTAGTAGATCATCTACATCGAGAAATCAAGGAAGATCAACACTGTAACATCTCTTTGTTCATAGTGGAATCCAGTCAATCGGCTGTCAGTGCAGAAGAGTGGACGTAGGCTTGAATCAAGCCGAACCACTATAGATCTCGTGTTTAATTCTCTCTTTCCTTTACTCAGTCTTACGATTGATTTTTTTTTTCGGTCTAAGTATTGTGCAATCTTCAAGAAACTTTAAAAACCTATTCACCCCCTCTAGGTACTCGTACTAGCATTATCAGCTTCAACTTCAGAAATTGCTCCACCAGTCCTTGAGTACGGCGTTCTGCTCCAGGTTGCTGCTGCGCTTGTCTTTCCATCAGATTTCCAATATTGGCCAATGCCTACAGGATGTCTTCCATTCGGGGTTCAGCCCTTGCAGCAGAGGCTTCAGCCCTTGATGGATGAGCACTTCCAGCTCGCACCATGACTTTCCTGCAATTTCCAAGCATTGCCTCAGGAATAATCTGAGACTCACTGCCTCCATTCAAAGCAACCACTACTACTACATAAGTAACATATACATGTTACTAGTACCTAAAGGCAACTCCAAATAAACTACTAGGGATCTACGAGTGAATACTCATCACCCGTTATTCAATTATTCCATTTTATATCCTATGGTGTGCATTGTCATCATGTTCCTCGACTTCCAAATGAGGCTCCTTATCACTCCACCTATAATCACTTGCTCTGATACCAAAAAGGCGCGGCACTGTGACACCCCGAACCACCTAGGGTCGCCACAGGCACCTGACGTTACACCTAATGGAACACTAACTACTTCTCTTAGATGAAGCGTCGCAGATCGTACACATTTTTTTTTTTTGAAAATGGTCCCAACGCGACTCATTAGCGGAAGCAAAATATAATATCTCCATCCCCCCCTCCAACAACCATGACACAATTGCACACCACTAATCATCATGAGAAAAGACGAAGCCATGACACTTTATTTACATATTTTCAAGATGGGTTTCATTGGGTCGGTACATCAAAAGAAATGCCAGGACATGAAACCACACTCGGCCTAAACCCAAAGAGAAACAGTCGACCCACTACGACTCACGTGCAAAATCCCCCATCACTAGTGTCGGCTAACCATCCCAAAAAGTTGATGCTCCTACTTCTCACGCATGGGCCCTCACACCTATCCCGGTGCATCAGGCGGTGGTGGCGGCAACATCCCACGCATTGCTCCGTCTCGACGAACATGGACGGATATGAACTCCTGGACAACAGGGCCCCTAGCCAGGCCCACGTCATACATAACTAAACAGCACACTCGAATAAAAGTCAGTCCAGGAATGGTGGGACAGTCGATCTCCATACACTCGACCTCTACATCTGAAGGAATGCCGTAAAATACGCCCCGCGTGATAACAGGGAGCGGCATCCTGCTAATCTGAAATGTTGGTCCCTGAATGGGTGAGTACAACCACTCAGTAGGTAAATGAATCCAATAACCACTCAATGCATCATACAATACAATCACAACATCACACATGTCACTCATGCATCCAAGCATACTTACCTCGAAGCCATGTATATACCATCATACATCATCATCACAATCATAACACATACATATCATCAGGCCATGAATGATCATCATCATATCATATCATTTATGCATATCATCATCATATCTTATATACATGTCATCATGCCATAGGTGATCATCATCATATCATGTCATATATGCATATCATCATGCCATAGGTGATCATCATCATATCATGTCATATATGCATGATTCAATTTCCACTGTTAACTTTCAATTCGATCACAACATCACTCTTTCTCGGGATCATCAATTTCATCACATACTTTACACTCGCACCCCATCCTGGCATCGCGAGAAAAACCTCCGGCATTCAGCCACTTAAGGCCACCGGGCATCCGGCACCCCCACATTCCGGGCATCTCGAATCCCAACTGGCATCACGAGGCATCTCCTCGGGCAAAGACCTCCGAGGCTTCCGGCACCCAACCATTCCGGGCATCCTGATACTCCCAGGGCCATCCGGCCATGTATCTCTATACATTCCGGGTATCCGACACCCCCCATCCCGGGCATCCTGATACTCCCAGGGCATTATCATCCGCCACAAACATATTCCTCATTTATCATTGATCATGTTTACCAATTTAGGTCTCAACTTAACATGGCACATGGTGTAATGGCAAACAAAACCACTTTCATCCTTTGATCTATACATGCATCAGCAGTCATCATCATACATGCAGCAAGACACAATCATTCATAAAAATCAGGTTTATGGAATTTGTACCATTCAAATAGTCCATTTATCATGCCTTTTTGGAATTTATTTAAATTCCAGCTTACACCATTTTGAAAATATTTAAATTAGATATCCATATGATTCCCAAAAATCATGAGATTAAGGCATATGATAAACAAGACAGTAAGATAGTGATTTCATGGAAAACACATGGCCAATAAAGTTCCACACAAAAGATATCATTCACACAATCACAGCATGCAATTTCGGATAAAAACAGAATGTGCAATTTTTGAAATAATTCGATTACAATACCCAAGCGACCTCCGAAAATTATGAAATTTTACCAGGTTATATTTAAGACACTAAAGTAGATTTTTCATGAAGACTTCTAGCCCAGATTCGTTTTAGATAATTTCCTATAGTCGTTCGAAGCTTCTGGTCCTTATACCGAAACGTCCAGTGTAGTCATCTCCGAAATACCGAGTTTTTACCCACTTATTCTTCTTATTTTCCTCTAAAATTTGGATATTTTTTACTTCAATAGGTCCCCTACAACTTTCATGAAGGGATCTAAGTCAAATTTCCAAAGAACAGTCTCCATATGGGTCCATGAAGTCTCGGGTGTCCAGTACCGCGTCTCCAGATTTACCGTCTTCAAGAGTAGGTCGATTCACTAGGATATACTTGTTCATTTTACTTCAAATTTGATTATGTTAGTCTTTAAGATGTTCTATACAAGTTTCATGAAGAAGTAGAAGAGAGATTCTTGATAAAAATCAACATGCAACCACAAATCCACCACAAGGTCAGCAAAACAGTTCCAGATCTAGTGTCTCCGTAGGATGAGAGTTTGACCCCTTAAATCTCCATCGTTTTGCACCAACTTTTAGTATGTTGTATTTTAAAATGTTTGCTACAACTTTCATGAAGAAATAAAAGTCAAAATCGAACTCAAAACATATATTCAAGCTCTCACAAGATTCTGACTCAGGCGGTTCATGCGAAAACATTCCAGATCTAGTATCTCCGTAGGATGAGAGTTTGACCCATTAAAACTCCATCATTTTGTACCAAATTTTAGTATGTTGTACTTTAAGATGTTGGCTACAACTTTCATGAATAAATAAAAGTCAAAATCGAACTCAAAACATGCATTCAAGCTCTCACAAGATTCTGACTCAGGCGGTTCATGCGAAAACAGCAACATCACTCAAGAACAAGTCATTCTAGCTTCGGTTTCTCCCTCCTATTCGCCCAAAATTCGACATTTCTACAAACATACATGCAACACACACATGCAAGAGTAGCAAGAGGACCCCAACTTGCCTCTAGACCGAGGAGAACGACGGCACTCGGTGGATGAACGGGCGGCGTGCGGCGGCGACGGGCGACTCCTCCCCCCTCTTGACTTCTCTTCTCTCGGCCTCACTCTCTCTCTCTCTCTCTCTCTCTCTCTCGCACGATTCTCTCTCTCTCACTTGGCCGAACAACACAACCGGCCACCCTCTCTCTCTCCTCTTCCTTTTATTTCCCCAATTCCTCATCATTTGCAATCATTAGATTGCCTCTTCCAATGGCCAATGCATGGAAGTCCTCCTTGCCACTTAGCAAGGCCCATGCAATTGGCTTTGGGCTTGGGCTTGGGCTTGGGCTTGGAGGCATTTGGGCCAGCAATGGGCCGGCCACTCCTCCCCCTTTCATGGTCGACGGCAGCCCACTTGTGGGCTTTAATGGGCCGACCAACTTGGCCCATTGAAGGTCAACTCTTGGGCCTAAGGCCCAACCTAAATAAAGAATCAAATTTTACCCCTTTCTTATTATTTCTTTTAGGAATTTAATTACTAAATTCCACATAGCCAAAAATCTTGTAACATTTTATTTATGGGAACTTAGTCTATAAAATGCATAGCCAAGCATAGATTATTCTCATTAATTTATCCTATAGTCCAAATTTCAAAAATTCATGAACACAAACATATCACTTAGCCTTAAGAGAATACCAATGGCTAAAGCATAAACCATAGGTAATTTCATTACCTAATTATGGGCTTTAATACACCTTAGAGCTTGTCTTGAATTTTTTTGGGATGCCACAATTCTCCCCTCCTTAGAGAATTTCGTCCTTGAAATTTAGACACCACTCGTGCCTTCTTGAAACAAATAGGGGTACTTTTCCTTCATCTGATCTTCACTTTCCCATGTGGCTTCCTCCATATCATGATGTCGTCATAGTACCTTAACCAGAGGGATCTTTTTAGTCCTAAGAATTTGTTCCCTTCGATCCAATATATGTACAGGCTCTTCAATGTACCTCACTTTCTCATCCACTTTGATGGCTTCATGATCGAGTATGTGACCAGGATCCGGCTGGTACTTCCTCAACATCGATACATGAAACACATCATGCAAATTTCCCAACTTAGGAGGTAGCGCTAAGCGATAAGCTACATCCCCTATCTTTTCGAGTATTTCAAAAGGTCCTACAAATCTGGGGCTTAACTTACCCTTCATCCCAAATCGAGATATCCCTTTCATAGGAGATACCTTAAGGAATACATGGTCTCCCACACTAAATTCCAAAGGCCTTCTACGCCTATCTACGTAGTCTTTCTGCCTACTCTGAGCTGTTTTAAGTCTTTTCCTAATAATTTCAACAGCTTCAGTGGTAACTTGTACCAGTTCAGGTCCTGTTAATTTCCTCTCACCTACTTCATTCCAACAGACAGAAGTCCTACATCTCCTTCCATATAATGCTTCATAGGGAGCCATGCCTATACTTTTCTGGAAACTATTATTATAGGCAAATTCCACCAAATGCAATCTTTCATCCCAATTTCCTTTGAAATCAATTACACAAGCCCTCAACATATCCTCTAATGTATGGATTACTCTTTCTGATTGTCCATCTGTCTGGAGATGAAAAGCAGTACTAAACTGAAGCTTAGTCCCTAATGCAATTTGAAGACTTCGCCAAAAGTTCGAAGTAAATCTCGAATCCCGATCTGAGGTAATAGTCACTGAAACACCATGTACGCGTACTACTTGACCTACATATATATCCGCATATTTGTCCATTGGGTAGTCCATGCGAACCGCTAGGAAATGAGCCGATTTAGTCAAACGATCCACTATTACCCAGATAGAATCATGGCTACTTGATGTCCTTGGCAATCCTTGCATAAAGTCCATTGTTATATGTTCTCATTTCCATTCTGGTATGTCTAATGGTCTCAAGAGCCCTACGGGTTTGCGATGCTCCGCTTTTACTTGCTGGCACGTCAGACATTAAGAAACATGCTTAGCCGTATTTGCCTTCATACCATTCCACCAAACTGCTGACGCAAATTCTTGTACATCTTTGTACTACCTGGATGAATACTATAATTACTCTTATGTGTCTCCGACAGAATTTCCTTCTTTAATTCTTTGTTATCGGGAACACAGAGTCGTCCTTGGCATCTTACCACTCCATCTTCAGAGACATGAGATTCCGGTCTTTTTCCTAAAGACACAGCATCTTTCACTTTCAAAATCTCTGGGTCGGATTCTTGCAAGATTTTAACTTTCTGAATAATCTCGGGTTCTATTCTTAATGCATTAAGCATACCAGTAAGACAATCCATTTTCAATTTAAATTCTGAGTCTGCTACAGACTTTAACAACCCCCATTTTGCCATCCTCAAACTAGCCATTTCCATAGCCGACTTACGACTAATAGCATCCGCTACCCTATTCGCTTTCCCCGGATGGTATCTTATCTCACAATCATAATCCTTTAATAACTCCATCCACCTCCTTTGTCTCATGTTCAACTCCTTTTGTGAGAACAGATATTTCAAGCTCTTATGATCCGTATAAATCTCAAACTTCTCCCCATACAAATAGTGTCTCCATATCTTCAAGGCAAACACTATAGCTGCTAGTTCTAAATCATGCGTTGGGTAATTCGGTTCATGGGGTTTCAATTGTCTAGATGCATAGGCTATGACCTTGCCATGTTGCATCAAAACACATCCCAGTCTTTTGTGAGATGCATCACTATATACTGTAAAACCATCAGGTCCAGTCGGTATAGTCAGGATTGGAGCTAAGGTCAATTTCCTTTTAAGCTCTTGGAAACTCCTTTCACATTCCCCATTCCATTCAAATTTCACATTCTTTCGGGTCAACTTAGTTAAAGGACCTGCCAATCATGAAAATCCTTCGATAAACCTTCTATAATAACTAGCCAGTCCTAAGAAACTTCGTATTTCAATAGGTGTCGTTGGTCTCAGCCAATTTACTACCATTTCAACTTTTGTCGGGTCTACTGCAATTCCCTTTCCTGACACCACATGCCCTAAAAATATTATCTAGTCCAGCCAAAACTCACACTTACTAAACTTGGCATACAACTTATACTCTCTCAGAGTCTGCAAAACTATCCTCAAATGTTGCTCATGCTCTTTAGGCCCTCTTGAATATACCAGAATATCATCAATAAATACAATCACAAACTGGTCTAAATAGGGCTTAAATATCCTATTCATTAAATCCATAAATGCAGCCGACGCGTTAGTCAATCCAAATGGCATAACAAGGAACTCGTAGTGTCCATAATGAGTCCTAAACGCAGTCTTAGGAATGTCCTCTTTCTTAATTCTTAACTGATGGTATCCCGACCTCAAGTTAATCTTAGAGAAAACCAAACTTCCCTGGAGTTGGTCAAACAGGTCATCAATTCTAGGCAAATGATACTTATTTTTAATGGTCACCTGGTTCAGCTGCCTATAGTCAATACACAAGCGCATCGATCCATCTTTCTTTTTCACAAACAAGACCGGTGCACCCCAAGGTGAAGCACTTGGTCTAATGAATCCTTTGTCAAGCAACTCTTGTAGTTGCACTTTCAATTCCTTCAATTCGACTAAGGCCATCCTATATGGGGCTTTTGATATTGGTCTTGTTCCAGGCATTAACTCAATTTCAAATTCAACTTCCCGCTCTAGGAAATACATCTTGAAATTCATTAACTACTCGAACTTCCTCAAGTTTAGGCTCCTTCCTTGCATAATCTTTAACTATGGCCAGGTATCCTTGACATCCTTTGTCAAGTAACGCACAGGCTTCTACTGCCAAAATAAGTGCTACAGGTAAATGGGTCTGACCTCCTAAAAATTCACAACTAGATTGATCAGGTAAAACGAATTGGATCACTCCTTCTATAACAATCCATTCTAGCCCGATACTTACGAAGCCAGTCCATTCCTATGATAACGTCAAAATCATACATGGCCATTACAACTAAGTCTATTTCCATATCCTTTCCTTCTATTGATATCTTACAATTCCCACACACCAGCGTAAACAATACCATATCCTTTAAAGGCGTGGAAACACAGAGGCGTCTCAAGAGGCATAACTTCTATCTTATTCAAACGTCTATATCTCTCAGACACAAATGAATGCGTTGCACCCGTATTAAACAATGCATATGCCTTTTCACCATTGATAAGGATCGTACCTAAGATAACATTTTTGGAAGCTTCCGCTTCCTCTTGGGTGACCGCATACACCCTTCCTTGTGCTGGTGACCTCTGAGGATTTCCTTGTAAATTCGATCTAATAGCACTCTGATATCCCTGTCGCACCGAGCCAACACTCACTTGCGACCTTTCTTGTGAGCAACTTCTCCTAAGATGGCCCACTTGTCCACAACCAAAACATTTTAGTCGTCCATTGTAAGGTCCTAGGCCATGTTGCCCATTACACCTTTGACAAACACCAGGCTGATAGGGTGTTTTCCCTATATTCAGACCACTTCTTGCTCCCCCAAAATTTCCAAAATTACTCTTCTTCTTCACATTCCAAGTCTGACCTTAACCAGAATAGGGTCTCTTACCCCTTCTCACATCATTAAAATTCCACGGTTTCTTAAACTCTGACCGTTCTCTCAACAGTTCCTGCTCCACTAACTGTGCCCTTTCATAAATCTCATTATAATCTCTTATGTTCAAAGGCACTAGTTACTTTCTAATGTCAGTTCTCAACCCTTTTAGAAATCTCTTAGCATTTTCCTCCTGATCCTCAATCAGTCTAGGAGCATATCTAGACAGTTCAGAATCTAGCCTCATACTGGTCCACTGTCAGCTCTTTTTGTTCTAGTTGAACAAATTCTGTAATTTTCATGTCCTTAGCACAGTCAGAAAAATGCTTTCTATTGAAAGCTCTCACAAACTCCTCCCAGTTAACATCAATACCTGTTGGATAGATTATGTCCTTCGAAGCTCTCCACCAAAACTTTGCATTTCCCTCCAGCTGGTACTCTGCCAAAATTATTTTCTCAGCATTATTACAGTCCAACACCTGAAAAATTCGTTCCATCCCATCAATCCATTGTTCCGCCTCCTCAGGACTTCCCATTCCATTGAACTTAGGTAGCTTCAACTTCAGAAATTGCTCCACCAGTCCTTGAATACAGCCTTCTGCTCCAGGTTGCTGCTGCGCTTGTCTTTCCATCAGATTTCCAATATTTGCCAATGCCTGCAGGATGTCTTCCATTCAGGGTTCAGCCCTTGCAACAGAGGCTTCAGCCTTTGATGGATGAGCACTTCCAGCTCGCACCATGACTTTCCTACAATTTCCAAGCATTGCCTCAGGAATAATCTGAAACTCACTGCCTCCGGCATTCAGCCACTTAAGGCCACCGGGCATCCGGCACCCCCACATTCCAGGCATCTCGCATCCCAACTGACATCACGAGGCATCCCCTCGGGCAAAGACCTCCGAGGTTTCCAGCACCCAACCATTCTGGGCATCCTGATACTCCCAGGGCCATCCGGCCATGTATCTCTATACATTCCAGGCATCCGGCACCCCCCATCCCGGGCATCCTAATACTCCCAGGGCATTATCATCCGCCACAAACAGATTCCTCATTTATCATTGATCATGTTTACCAATTTAAGTCTCAACTTAACATGGCACATGATGTAATGGCAAACAAAATCACTTTCATCCTTTGATCTATACATGCATCATCAGTCATCATCATACATGCAGCAAGACGCAATCATTCATAAAAATCAGGTTTATGGAATTTGTACCATTCAAATAGTCCATTTATCATGCCTTTTTGGAATTTATTTAAATTCCAGCTTACACCATTTTGAAAATATTTAAATTAGATATCCATATGATTCCCAAAAATCATGAGATTAAAGCATATGATAAACAAGACAGTAAGATAGCGATTTCATGGAAAACACATGGCCAATAAAGTTCCACACAAAAGATATCATTCACACAATCACAGCATGCAATTTCGGATAAAAACAGAATGTGCAATTTTTGAAATAATTCGATTACAATACCCAAACCACCTCCGAAAATTATGAAATTTTACCAGGTTATATTTAAGACACTAAAGTATATTTTTCATGAAGACTTCTAGCCCAGATTCGTTTTAGATAATTTCCTATAGTCGTTCAAAGCTTATGGTCCTTATACCGAAACGTCCAGTGTAGTCATCCCCGAAATACCGAGTTTTTACCCACTTATTCTTCTTATTTTCCTCTGAAATTTGGATATGTTTTACTTCAAGAGGTCCCCTACAAATTTCATGAAGGAATCTAAGTCAAATGTCCAAAGAACAGTCTCCATATGGGTCCATGAAGTCTCGGGTGTCCAGTACCGCGTCTCCAGATTTACCGTCTTCAAGAGTAGGTCGATTCACTAGGATATACTTGTTCATTTTACTTCAAATTTGATTATGTTAGTCTTTAAGATTTTCTATACAAGTTTCATGAAGAAGTCGAAGAGAGATTCTTGATAAAAATCAACATGCAACCACAAATCTACCACAAGGTCAGCAAAACAGTTCCAGATCTAGTGTCTCCGTAGGATGAGAGTTTCACCCCTTAAATATCCATAATTTTGCACCAAATTTTATTATGTTTTAGTTTAAAATGTTTTCTACAACTTTCATGAAGAAATAAAAGTCAAAATCGAACTCAAAACATGCATGCAAGCTCTCACAAGATTCTGACTCAGGCGGTTCATGCGAAAACATTCCAGATCTAGTATCTCCGTAGGATGAGAGTTTGACCCCTTAAATCTCCATCATTTTGCACTAAATTTTAGTATGTTGTATTTTAAAATGTTGGCTACAACTTTCATGAATAAATAAAAGTCAAAATCGAACTCAAAACATGCCTGCAAGCTCTCACAAGATTCTGACTCAGACGGTTCATGCGAAAACATTCCAGATCTAGTATCTCCGTAGGATGAGAGTTTGACCCATTAAATCTCCATCATTTTGCACCAAATTCTAGTATGTTGTAGTTTAATATGTTGGCTACAACTTTCATGAAGAAATAAAAGTCAAAATCGAACTCAAAACATGCATGCAAGCTCTCACAAGATTCTGACTCAGGCGGTTCATGCGAAAACAGCAACATCACTCAAGAACAAGTCATTCTAGCTTCGGTTTCTCCCTCCTATTCGCCCAAAATTCAACATTTCTACAAACATACATGCAACACACACATGCAAGAGTAGCAAGAGGACCCCAACTTGCCTCTAGACCGAGGAGAACGACGGCACTCGGCGGACGAACGGGCGGCGTGCGGCAGCGACGGGCGACTTCTCCCCCCTCTCGGCTTCTCTTCTCTCGGCCTCACTCTCTCTCTCTCTCTCTCTCTCTCTCTCTCTCTCTCTCTCTCTCTCTCTCGCATGATTCTCTCTCTCTCACTTGGCCGAACAACACAACCGGCCACCCTCTCTCTCTCCTCTTCCTTTTATTTCCCCAATTCCTCATCATTTACAATCATTAGATTGCCTCTTCCAATGGCCAATGCATGCAAGTCCTCCTTGCCACTTAGCAAGGCCCATGCAATGGGCTTTGGGCTTGGGCTTGGGCTTGGAGAAATTTGGGCCAGCAATGGGCCGGCCACTCCTCCCCCTTTCATGGTCGACGGCAGCCCACTTGTGGGCTTTAATGGGCCGGCCAACTTGGCCCATTAAAGGTCCACTCTTGGGTCTAAGGCCCAACCTAAATAAAGAATCAAATTTTACCCCTTTCTTATTCTTTCTTTTAGGAATTTAATTACTAAATTCCACATAGCCAAAAATCTTGTAACATTTTATTTATGGGAACTTAGTCTATAAAATGCATAGCCAAGCATAGATTATTCTCATTAATTTATCCTATAGTCCAAATTTCAAAAATTCATGAACACAAGCATATCACTTAGCCTTAAGAGAATACTAATGGCTAAAGCATAAACCATAGATAATTTCATTACCTAATTATGGGCTTTAATACACCTTAGAGTTTGTCTTGAATTTTTTTGGAATGCCACAACAAGATTGCGCGAAGATATAGAACAAGAAAAACACAAATATTTGTTCCAAGTTCCAGGTTCCACAACCTACCTATCAAAACAAGCTCTCCAATTTTTTGAATCTCGAACTTATCTTGCGTACTCTCAAACCAGGCCGATTCCAATGGGTCCGGTTTTTGCTTTGATTCTTGGTTCCACCCTCAAACCATGCTCGTCCCTAATTTTCATGGTGAAAAAAGGGAGAAAAGAATTCTCCTCCAATTATCATCATGCAATTTCCTAGTTCACCATTATACCTAATTTAATTAGGCCCAACGAGAGATTGGTTAATATGGTTTCGAATGTGTGTAAGTTACCTGTGCAATACCTACTCTTGCTTATATTAAGATAAACATATACATAGGCCTATGAACTATGTTAAATGCTACGCTAATGTGAATGTAGAGGATAATTACCAAATCAGTCTTAAATCTATTGTTCAAATGTTAATTTAGTCTTAAACTCTTCAAGTTTACCAACATAGTCCTCAATCTTCAATTTCTAGTGGCAGTTTGCTAAGAGGACTAAATTAAAAAATTTCACAAATATTTAGAATTATATTAATAAAATTGAAAAGTTTAGGATAAAATTGAAATCCGTATAATACGTTTAGAACTAAATTAGTATTTTCCCGTGAATGTAATATTGAAGATGGGAAGGCTCATATGCCACTGGAAAAATATAGTTTGTTAAAGAGCTAAAATTTTCAGTCTTTTCTTTCCCAAATGCCTCGAAAATAGATTCGAGAAACACAATAAATGATTGTGGCACATTTGCAAAACGAAAATTATCCACACCTTTAGAGATAAGATAATAAAAATAATAAAGCTCGCGAATTAAAGAAATCAGAAAGTTCATGATTTTTTCAATAAATAAAAGTTACTAACTCAATAGAGAAAGATTCGACAAAAAAAAAAATTAATAGAGAAAGCTTTAAACACAATTACTTGCACATTTCCAAAAATTACAATCATTCTTTGGAAATTGCCATTCACGAACATCTAACCCTATTACCAAACATGACCAAAAAAATAAAATAAAATCCAGCAAGCACTTACTGACAAAAAATAAAATAGCAGATGATAAAATCCAGAGAGCACTTAATGACAAAAAATAAAATAAAATCCACACAATCTCTCTCTCCCCTCAGCTGTCCATTATCAATGCACTTGAGATTGTAAATGACTTTGTCAAAGATTCAGCCCACTTTTTGCCCCTTTTATTCCTCCATTATCTTATACATCCTTCCCAATTATAATTTGTATATTTTCTTTGGCCCTCATATACGAATAACAACACAAAAAATACGCTAGCAATCATGTATGCATATAAACGAAAGAGACATTCGAAAAATCAAGAAAAATCACCCTATCAAAAAATACTTCAGTAAAACTAAATAATAGAAATGTGAGATGAAAAATACACAAGAAAATCGTGAGAAAATTACTTTGCAACTTTTTTTAAAAGGTTGTTGTAAGATAGATTAGATTTGAAATGGGGGAATATAACGTAGATTATCGATCCACACATTTATTAATGGCTATAATATTTGTTAAATAAATATCTAAAGTTAGTAAAAGAGAGAGGAAAATAATTAAAATGCCATAAAAGTATCAGATTCTCCTTGCTTTAAATAATAGTATAGCCAGTATAGATATATAGTATAAAAAAGATATATATCACATCAAATCACATATTATTAAATGACACTATAATTAATAATTACAAATAATAAAAAATACAAAATACAAAAAAGTACACGTCTACCTCATCACCATCACCTCCCCCCCCCCCCCCCCCCCCGCCCGGTCTCTCTCTCTCTCTCTCTCCACCAAACCCAGCCCTAACCAACAGCAAATGCGCCCCCCCCCCCCCCCCCCCCCCCGGCACCCCCCCGCACAATTTAGCAAACACCCCCTTTACTTTCCGATTTAATTAAATTAAAATCAAAATCAAAATGTTATATATAAATAAACTTTATCTTAACGCCTGCGCCCCCCCGTTTACTTTCACTCAATCTCATAATAATTTTATTTATTTATTTTTCCTCCGTTTTATTAACTCCCTTTTTTTGGGGCCCTTTTCCTCTAAAGACCACATCCCCCCAATCGGCGATCCACCGGCATCCCCCGGCCTGCACTGCGGATTGCCGGAGCTGCTCCGCTGTGCCGCCCTGAAGCTCACCACCCTCCCCCACCGTGCACAATGAGTCCTCCATTTGCCCCCTGCTGAGGCCACCTTGAAAAGCAGTTCCTTCAGTGTGTTTTGTTTGCACATGGGTGCCGGTACTTAAGTCCCCAACAGCCTTGCCCTACTCCCATGCCCAAGTCACTAGCGAACAAGGCTAGGTCCATAGAAGTCAGGATAGAGAACTCAATGCTTATGTTAGAGTCCCCAAAGACCATGCCCAGGACCCCATGCTGGTGCTTGGGTCCCCAACAACCAAACCCAACTCCATAGAGACTAAGCCTAGCTCTCTTGAGATTGGACCCAAGACTCCGATGACAATGCTTAGGTCCCTAATACCCGTGCCCGGATGCTTGGCTCTTGTGCCCAAGTCACCAACATCCGAGCCTAGGTCCATCAAGGTCAATCATGGTTCCTCAACACCCGTGGTCAAGTTCTTAGTGGCCAAGCCTAAGAATCCCTACTCGTGCGATCGAGACTCTAGCAGTCAACATCTCTTATATAACATGAATAGTGGATATCCATTTAGGAAAATAAAATGAAGTTTCCTTTCCAAACGATGAAAATAATATTTCATCTAAATATCGAAAAATATTCATACTTTCTTGGAAAGTGATTTCTTAAAAATATTTTCCAAATGCCAAATTTTTCTCAAAACGAACGAATTCTTAATGTCATTTTATACTCTGTATAATCTTTTTTTTACCCCCTAAAAGAAGGATCATTTGATGAGATGGCTTTTTTACAGCAATATAATCACTTGGAAGGGTTTCCAGATAGTGATTTGTTGATTATGGGCCGAAGTAGATGTCGATTGATTAAAAAGCCTACACGTAATTGAGTTGTAAGGAAACCTAGCCCATATCAGGAAAGTCTGAATTGAACTCTTGCTAATAGGTCCGCAAGACCTCTTCTCCTTATTGAACTTGAGGTCCATTTTGACGTTGGAGAAGGGCTTATAGCTTTTCTTTGCATATAAACCTTGTTGAGTTTGGTCCTGATGCATTGGGAGTGCGCTTAATATATGTAAAACTTGCGAGAGACACGGAAAGCATTGAAAGTCTTCCAGTAAAAAATTTAAGGGTGTGAGAGAATTCATTTGCTGCGATTAGTTCTTGCAACTTCAAGTGTTATCTTAAATAATGAGGAAACACTCGAGAGTGTTCAAGTAATTGTAATCTTCTCTTTGCCACTTATAATGGAACCATCTCTTGTTGATCTCTCCTTGTGGAGTAGGCAAGTCACCAAACCGTGTTCAGGTTTTATTTCTGTAATTTATTTCTTACTTGATTGCTCCATTTGTTCACGCCTCCATATCAGTTATAACAAAGTGGCCTTAGAACCTAAGTTTATTGTTGATTGGAGGCTTGAATTGCTTCGTTTGTTCATGCTTCCGTGTTATTCATAACAAATTAGCATTAGAAACTAAATTATTGTAGATTGGTTGTTCCAGGAATTTTGTTCATCTAGGACAATCATTATGGTATCTGTGATATTCGAGTTAGAGCAATCCACAATTTTAATTTTTTTGCGCGTTAAGATGTGTACTTTATTGGAGACATGGGATTTGGATTGAGCATTTAAGGAAGATGATAAAATTCCCCAAACTATGAAAGCTGCAATAAAGGTGACAATTTGAAAAAAGCTACAAGTTTTATTCTGCTGGAGACACGGGATTCCTCAGCAGGTAAGCAACCAGGCCTAAGTCCTTTAAGGCTTGACCCAATACCTTGGTGCTGGTACCTGTGTCCCCGACGGCCTTGCCTTGCTCCCACACCTAAGTCACCGGCGAACAAGGCTAGGTCCATCAAGGTCAGGCTTAAGAACTCAATGCTCCCATCAAAGTCCCCAGCGGCCCATGCCCAAGACCTTGGTACTAGTACATGGGTTCTCAACCGCCATGCATGGGTAACTACCTTCCACACCCAAGTCACTAGCTCCCAAGCTCCCTCAACAGCCAACCTCCCTCAAGATCATGCCAAAGACCTAGCTGTCTATGCCCGGGTCCTTGATACCCATGCTTGGATACTGCTCATGCTGCTAGGACACCGGCGGTTGGGTATCTCTTATATGCTATGAATAGTGCATGACTTTTTCGGAAAATAAAATCAAGTTTTTCTTTCCAAATGACATAATTTTCAATTCCTTTTTAAATTTCAATCAAATACCAAAAAATATTCTTATTTATTTGGAAAAAAAATTCTTGAAAAATATTTTTGGAAAATATAAAAATTTTCACAAAACAAATGGAGCATTGATTTCATTTGATTTTTCTTTCCAATCTCTTCATCTTTTTTTTCCCGAAAGATGGATCATCGGATCAGGACGCTTCTTTACAGCTAATACCTGGAAGGGTTCCCGGATGGTGATTTGGGGATTGCGGGTCGAAGTAAGTGTCGTTTGATTAGAAAGCCTGCACACAATTGAATTGTAAGGGAACCTGGCCCATATCAAGAAAGTCCGACTTGAACTCTTGCTGACAGGCCCGCAAGACCTCCTTTTCTTATTGAAGTTGAGGTCCATCGTCGGAGAAGGGCTTATACAGCTTTTTTTGGCATATAACTCTTATCGAGTTCGGTCTGGATGCAAAGTGAGTGCGCCTAATATATTTAAAACTGGAGAGAGACAGAATGCATTGAAAGCCTTCTAGCTAGAAATTTAAGAGTGAGAGAACTCATCTGCGGTGATTGATTCTTGCGAGTTCAGGTGACATCTAAGATTAGGAAACGCCTGAGAGTTGTCTGTTCGAGCAATTGTAATCTTCTCTTTGCCATTATAATGGAACCATCTCATTGACTCTCCTCGTGGAGTAGCCAAAGCGCCAAACCATGCTCACGTCTTATTTCTGAAATTTGTTTCTTGCTCTAACAGCTTCATTTGTTCACACTTCCGCATTAATCGTGACCAAGTGGCAATGGAAACTAAGTTTAAATTTCACTCGAGGCTTGAATCGCTTCATGTGTTCATACTTCCATGTTGGTTGTAACAAAGCGGCATTAGAAACTAAGTTTATTGTTGATTGGTTGTTCCAGGAATTTTGTCCATCTATGATAATCATTATGGTCTCTGTGATATTTGAATTAGAGAAATTTATAATTTTAATTTTGTGCACATTAAGATGCGCACTTTATTGGAGACACAAGATTTTGGATTGAGCATTAAAGGGACACGATAAATTTCCCCAAACTATGAAAGCTGCAAAAAAAGCTGATATCTTGGAAAAAGCTGCAGGTTTTGTTCTGCCAAATTTAGGAAACGATGTTTGTGGTTGAAGTGGCTGATGAGTTTAATGTAGCTGCAGTTTGGGCTGCAAAGCCGTCCCGAAGATACTTTTCCCGATTCAACGTTTGTTAACTTTCCAGATTAATGAGGAACGTCAATCCAAAATCACCTTTATAAGTTCAATAGTAATTAATGACATGAAGAATGTAGATGAGAACGTATCGACCGATGGTGGAGGAAGCGTGAACTGGTGAACTTGCTACTTTACTCGAGTCTGCGAGCATTTGGGAGCGCCGCATATGGCCATGTTTAGGACGGTAAGCTAGAACCGAGGACAAAAAAGTGCATATGCCTATGCACAAGGGATGAAAGGTTACGGGCCGTGGCGTTGGGATCCTCAAATCGCCCGGATTTCATCATCAGCAAAGATGTTGCAAGGAGACATGGTAGCCAGTAGTATTCTTCAAAAGCGATGTCAAGCTGTACAGCTTCAGCAATGGATTGGTGCAACGAGAGAGGAGATTGGAGTCGCTTGAGTGGGAATCAAACACGGTAATCAGTGGTATCTGGCAGAAGATAGGGTGCAGGTGGGCATTCAGAAAGGCGCATGATAGTTTTGATTCACGAGCGACCAGATACAAGACCCGCTTGGCGAAGGGGTTTGTTGCACGAGATATTCTCACTTGCGGTGAAGCATAGTTCAATCAGGGTGGCGTTGGGACTAGTTGCGGCGGACGACTTGGAGTTGGAGTAGCTCCATGTTAAGACGGCGTTTCTAGACAAGGAATTAGAGGAGCGGATATTCATGCAATAGCCAGCAGGCTTTGTCGTTTCGGTTCATTAAGGCAATGCATGCTTGCTCAAATGATCTGTTTATGGCTTTAAGCAATCTTATAGTTGTACAGACGATTTGATTCCATTCAACGTTATATAAGAGTGCTCATGATCATTGCATGTACTCTAGGAGGCTATACAATTACATTTATTTAATGTTATATGCTAATGATATATTGATAGCAACTACGAACATGTTTCACATTGATGAGTTGAGACACCAATTGAGGAGTAATTTCGAGATGAAAGATTTAGATGCACCAAGAAAGATAGTCAGTATGAAGATCTAAAGAGATAGGTTTGTAGTGACGCTTTTGGCTATAACAAGGTGATTACATATGTAAAGTTCCGAGGCGACTTACTATGCAAAATATCGAACTGGTGATTTTCTCACTAGTTGCATACTTCACGGTTTCACCTGACTTTAGACCAAAATCAGAGAAGGCCTAAACAACAAGTTAGGTTCACCGTAAATACCTAACTAAGCCTAGTCCCACCCATTGATCACTTATGTTGGCAAGTTGAAAGGTACCCTTCTCTATAGTGGAAAATCTACATGTAATTAGTGATTTTTATATTATCTTCATTGTATCCATAACTTTTCATATAAAAGAAATAATTAAGAACGTATTGAAATTCACTAATATCATAACTAAAGATATGTTTGGACATCCCAATAACTAGTGGCTAGTTTTGACTGAGCACCTTCACAAATAATACATTAATCGGCCGAACAAGTCATTTGTTTTTTTCCCTCGATCCAACGGTGCATACTCCTTCATCAACAATGAACGGTCCAGAATGACCACGGACGAATATTCATTTTCAAGCCAACCAAACCATCGGAAAAGGCCCAACCTCATATTATCATATGACCATTTTTGAAATAATTTTAAAAGATGGATTATTATATATACCATGCCTGCACCAAAGAAAAAGCAAAAAAAAAAAAAAGACGTAACCCTCTTTGCTTGTACTCTTTATTCTTCTTTTTCTCTTCTTTTTCGAATGAATCTGCTTTAGTATCCCCACTTAAATATTGTGCATGCAGTTAAATAATATATATAACAAGAAACCAATGTACAATAAGATTAATTACAGGATTAATTTAAAACCGTCGAAAATGTTCCCAAAGCAAATACCAATATGGAATTGAAGGCACTTCTTAATAAAATGGATCATTTCAATTTTCAAACCATCTTTGTCGTCATTATCACTAGAGGAGAGTAGTTCTCGGGTTGGTCTAGCTTCCATATAGTATCTATCCTTTAGAACCAATTCCCAAATTTTTGAAATATAGAACTATCATACATACTTTGAAACTTGAAACCTAATCTGTTACAAATTTCAAGGTCAATTATAAAATCTATCTAGGTTTCCCATGCATCATTAATTGAACGATTGTAGTAAACACCTCTAATAATCACTATTTATTGTTATAATTAACTAATTATAACTCATAAACACAAAAATATGAAACATTAATAAAGTAAAAGTTTTAATCGTACACATGTTGGAAATGGAAAAGTAGTGGTTTTAGATTACATAGGAATTTCGCAAAATTGCTCGAAGACTTGGAACAAGAAAAACACAAAAACTTATTATGGATTTTAGATTTTACAACCGACCTATTTATTTAAACAAGTTCCCCGATTTTTTGAACTCGGAAGTTACCTTGCATACCCTAAAACCAGACTAGTTCCAATAGGTTAGGTTTTTGCTTCGATTCCCGGTCATATCCTCAAACCATGCTCACCCCTATTTTTCATGGTTAAAAAAGGAAAAAAAAAAAAACTTCTCCAATTATCATCTTGCAATTTCCTAGTTCACCATTGTACCTAACTTAATTAGGTCTGATTAAAGACAAGTTAATTCGGTTTCGATTGTGTGTAAATTACCTATACAATAGTTAGTCTTGCTTATATTTAGATAAACATATACATATGCCTATGAACTATGTTAAATGTTACACTAATGAGAATGTAGAGGATAATTAATAATTATTTTTAAATCTATCATTCGGATGCCAATTTAATCTTAAACTTTCAAGTTTACTAACATAGTCCTCAACCTTCAATTTCTAGTGCCAATTTGCCGAAAGCACTGTCTTCAAATCTTGCTCAAATATTGAGAATTATGTTAGCAAAGTGACTAAATTGACACTTTCCTATGAATGTAATGTAGAAGATGGATGGCTGAAAATTGAAATGCCTCAAAAATGGACTCGAGAAACACAAAAAAAAACAATCATGTGGCGCATTTGCAAAACAAAAATTACCTACACCTTCAGAGATAATATAATAAAAATTAGAAATGCTTACAAGAACGGAATCAGAAACTTCGTGGTTTTCTTTTACAAGTCACTAATTTAATGACAAAGCTTTACACACAATTACTTGCACATTTCCAAAAATTACAATCACCCTTTGGAAGTTACCGTTCCTGTCACCAAACGTGACCAAAAAAAATAAAATCCAGCAAGCACCTACTGACAAAAAATAAAATAGCAGATAATAAAATCCAGAGAGCACTTAATGACAAAAACTAAAATAAAATCCGCACAACCTCTCTCTCCATCCCAGCTGTCCATTACCAATACACTTGAGATTGTAAATGACTTTGTCAAAGACTCAGCCCACTTTTTCCCCCTTTTATTCCTCCATTATCTTATACATACTTTCGAATTATAATTTATTTATTTTCTTTCACCCTCATATACGAACACCAACACGAAAAATACGCTGGCAATGATGTACGTGTATAAACGAAAGAGACATTCTAATAATTAAGAAAAATCACCATATCAAAAAATACTTCGATAAAACTAGATAATAGCTAGATAATAGAAATGTAAGATGAAAAATACACAAAAAAAAATATGAGAAAACTACTTTGCAGCTTTTCTTGGAAGGTTGTTGTAAGATAGATTAGATTCAAAATGGGGGAATATGAGGTAGATTATCGATTCATGCATTTACTAATGGCTATGATATTTGTAAAATAAGTAACTAAGGTTTTTTAAAAAGAGAGGAAATTAATTAAAATGCCATAAAAGTATCAGATTCTCCTTGCTTTAAATAATAGTATTAGCCAGTATAGATATATATGGTATAAAAAATATATATATCACATCAAATCACATATTATTAAATGACACCATAATTAATAATGACAAATAATAAAAAAAATAAAATACAAAAAAGTACACGTCTACCTCATCACCATCACCTTCCCCTCTCTCTCTCTCTCTCTCTCTCTCTCTATCTCTACCAAACCCAGCCCTAACCAGCAGCAAATGCACCCCCCGCACATTTTAGCAAACACCCCCTTCACTTTCCGATTTAATTACAATTAAAATTAAAATTAAAATCAAAATATTATATATAAATAAACTTTATATTAACGCCCGCCCCTCCCCGTTTACTTTCACTCAATCTCATAATAAATTTTTTTTATTTTTCCTTCGTTTTATTAACTCCCTTTTTTTGGGGCCCTTTTCCTCTAAAGACCACATCCCCCCCATCGGCGATCCACCGGCATCTCCCGGTCCGCGCCGCCGATCGCCGGAGCTGCTCCGCCGCGCCGCCCCGAACCTCGCCGCCCTCAGCCACCGTGCACGGTGAGTCCTCCATTCGCGGCCTCCGTCTCTGTGCTGCGGCCGCCTTGAAAAGCGGTTCCTTCAGTGTGTTTTGTGTGCGCGTGGGCGTGCGTGCGTGCTTTTGGTGGTGCGTAACCCCACCGAGATTCGCGAGCTCAACTCGACCTCGATTCGCTCGAGCTCCGGATCGCAGCGCCGCGATCCGAGGCCCCCCGAGCTCAAGTCTCAGCTGGAGTCACTGTGAGTGTTGATTATCTGCTTAATCTCTCCCGTAATCTTCTCGGTTAATCGCTCGCCGATTCGCGGTTGGGCCGGATACGGCGGAATTCGCCGTTGTCCGGCTTCCATCCGGTGATTCTGTGCCAGGATCTTGGTGATTTGGCGCCCTAGTTGATTTTGAACTGCGAAATGATGCTTGTTGCTGTTGATTACAGTCGTTCGGGTCGATTTTCGCGTCAAATGCTCGGTTCCGCTAGGGTTTTGTGTTACTTCGCCTTTGCTCGGTGCTAGTGGAGTATTGGTGTAATTGAGGTCAAGTATAAGTCGTGGACACTCGGGCTTTTGGTGTTTTGACTTTCGAGGTAGGGTAGAGAAGTACTAGGCGAGTCTTTCTAGGGTTTTGAGCCGGTGCTGCTCACTGCTCTGTAGTCTGTACGGTTTAAATGTTTTCCGGTTCGGTCTCTGTGACTTCAGGTTTTACGTCAAAGCCCGCTGACTCGTCCTTGGTCTTTTGCGACGTTGAGATTATCTGGATGCGATGCATGATTAGTCGGTTTGATTGCATGGGGAAATGATAAAGCAACTCAATTAGAGTTTTGTAGCTGTATTTATTGCGCAGTATGCTGTGCCGGAATGAGAAAGCAACTCAATTAGAGTTTTGTAGCCGTATTTTTTGCGCAGTATACTGTGCTGGAACAGTTGGCTCGAGTTGGCATTATCGTCTGCATTTGGAGATTGATTAGATAAGAACTGTGACAAATGATTCTCATGAAAAATGTACATACCAGTCTTGCTTTTCAGATCTTCGTTTATGTTTGTGCTGTAGGAAATCGAATTCTCTCTCATAAAGCAGCATATTATGCTGAGAACCAACATAGCACAGTTGAATTTCCTAAAGTTTTTACTGTGCTTGCTAGTCCTGTTCTTGGTTAATGTCACTTGATTTATCTGTTTAATTTTTTGTTTTTTTCTCAAAGAAGGATCATTTGATATGGTGACTTAGTGTTGACACCTGAAATTTTGCAGATAAGTCAAGCTTCCATCTTTGTAAAACCAAGAAAAATAATAATAAATCTATAAACGAGAGAGCCCAATTTGGACATTTATCCAAGGATCTAAACCCATAGTCTAACTCGCTCACTTCGGCCCGGTCTACCAACCCAACCACTAGCCAAGCCCATCAGGAATTTGGCCAGCCCATCAGCCTAGCCTATGAAGCCCAAATTTAAAGCCGGATTAAGCAACTTTTGCACAGGCCCAGATTTACAATTTTAAGTCGGAGCCCATAAAGCCCGGGAGAGTTTGGCCCATAAAGCGAGCACGTGCAGGGACTCAGAAGGGCGAAGGAATTCTGGCAAGGGATACGTAACAAAGGACCATATTACACCAGATAGCACTTCACGGACTGACAAAATTTCCTTCTCTCTGGTTACAATTCCAGAAAATTCGTAGTCCATTCTTGTTCTCCGGACATCGCTTGCAGTTGCCGCGGTTGATCATCGCTTCAATCTATCTCCACCGCCGAAGAGGTGGCTGAGAATCACCTGTATGAAAATTGATAGAATAATTGCATGTTAAAACTTAAATTTTTAAATAACTGATAGCGGTTTCACAAAATTTTGAAATTAATTTCTTTCAAGTGTTTTTTTTTTCTTTGTTTATATGTTCGTAGGATCCGGTTTAGATACATTCGAATCCTTTCTGTTGTTCTAATTGATTTCGTCGAGGATAATGTTCTGCGTATGGAAGTTGAACAGGAATGAAAGTGAGAACGATGGAGGCTCGAAGAAGTGAGTTTTGAGATCTGCGATTGAGTAATAGTTTATGCATGTTTGCAAAACAGAAGAAA
Organism: Eucalyptus camaldulensis; assembly: GCA_019915185.1. Taxonomy (NCBI): domain Eukaryota; kingdom Viridiplantae; phylum Streptophyta; class Magnoliopsida; order Myrtales; family Myrtaceae; genus Eucalyptus; species Eucalyptus camaldulensis. Next base: position 5,347,740 of record JAHSVA010000005.1, read on the forward strand.
ACAAGTGGAACGGTAGCAGATTCACGACGAAGAAGAACTCGTGCCTTGTGGTGTGACGGCGTTGGACTAAGAAAGAAACGAAAGGAAATAAAAAGACAATAAGTAAAATTAATATATTGAACATAATAAATAAAAAACGAAAAATAAAATGCGGAATAAAAATGATTGGAAAGTGTGAGTCCTAGCTAGACAGTTGCAGCTTGGAAATAGTTTTAATCGAATTTCATTTGATTCGAATTCATCTAGTTTAAGAGTAATTATAATTTCGAAATAATTTTCTTTCTTTTAGATGAAATGGATAAACAGACAAAAAAAAAAAAAAACAATAACAGAGAAAAGGATAAAAGAAAAAAATCTCATTTGCATTTATATTAGAATTACTGTTATGGGTCATTTTATTGATTTCCGTCTTTAATATCGTTAGTGTAATTCTCTTTAGTTGAAATTAGACTTTGACTTTGATTTTGAAAATTAGCTCACGGTGGTCATGCCCGGCTCAATAATAAGACAATAAATATACTTTACTCGATTTGTACCGGATTATTTTACCGCACTCTACTTTTTGTTGTCAATTCTTTTACCGCATTTGAGTAACGTGAGGTATATTAGCTCATGGGGATCATGTCTAGGGACTTAATAACAAGACCATATAATTTTTTTTTGTTTGACTCATATTGGATTAATATCACAAAAAATCCCAAATAGGTATATCTGTAATAAATTGATCTAAAACAATTTTTTCCTAAAATAGCCTAGTTAAATAAATGCATGAGGCAAATAAAAGGATAATATTTTCATTGTTTGGAGCTAGAAGTATGTTAAAGAATGGCCCAACCTTTTGGCCATGATGTTTATGGACATGATAAGTAAGATTAAAGACCACGAATTAGACTCCTCCGCTAACTAACTTTGTCCATCAATCAAGAAAAGCACCATAAATTCCTAATGAGACCTTTTGCGGGGTGGGGTTTGTACGGGTTGATATTACATCAGGCCGATTCCCACGACACCAGAAAATGGAAAAGACCTCAGGCGACGGAAATGCCCGTCGCCAAAGCATAAAATTTCGTTCCCGTCTCTCGCTAGGGACGGAAAAGGGACTAAATGGAACCGCTCCAGAGCATGAGCAAGCTTTTTTTGTCATTTAAATAGTAATAAGAGCATCTTTATCTTATAGTTACCGTATTGATCGAAGTAGTGCAAGAATTCATGATCTATTATTCACTCTCAAAATGTTTAAATTGTGCCAAGAATTCATGTTTTAGAATGAATAACGAGAAATGTTTTGAAAAGGTTTGGAGATAGAAAAATGACCTATCCACTTATTTTGATGTGTATATGTCTACACAACGAGTGAAGAATTTTTTTGTTGTTTGTGAGATCTTGTCTTGAGTGGTCCCAGTAACATGGGATATGCATGGTGCAACGTTGTACCAAGCAATTTTTTCTTAAAAATTAATTTCTTCACTCGGAAATAACAAAACGTTTGTCGCGACCAATTTTTTCGAGGTGTGAACCACCTAGGGTTTGGCTAATGGATTGTTAAGCCTGGACTTAACTCGGGCTCTCCCAAGCCCATACCAATTCGCGACTTAGGATCAAGTTCTTAACATGTAATTATTTTAATTAGGAGTCGCCACTAATCTATTTTTGGTAGGTCGATTAGAAACCCAAGTAAAGTAACGGGAGTTTTACTTTACTTCTACGAATCAAAGATTATGGGTACGGGGACTTGGTTACACTAGATTTCTCTAATGCCCTTTCAGTACCATTCTTTTAATTTTGAAAAATGTTTGGCAATGAGTTTGGATTGATTTAAAACTAATTCCCTAACATGTGAGGTGTTCATGCAGGTGCGCAAACCACCAATTTAACACTCAAATAAAGCAGAAAATAAATTGCAGGACTTACCTCAAAGCAACGAAAGCATCTGCAATGTTAGTTTAGAATTCATATCAACAGTCCTAAATATGATTTCTAATTAACACGCAATTTTTGTCTTGTTTTCACTTAATTAATGAAAAACATGCAATATGCAATGCGTGCCACTAATTTAACATGAATGATATGACATGACAACATGACTTAGCTATATGATCTAAGCAATATGACGTAACTAAGCATGTGATCTATCCTAAGCATGAGATGATTTATTCTAAATAATTTTTTTGTATTTTTTATGAGATTCGAAATTAAAGAAATGCAACATTTAAATATGCAATCTAAATTAATCTAATGACTTAATTCCAATGACGGGCAATTTCTAATTAAATGCACCTAACAAAAATCACTAAATGACGTGCATTGTATGAAACTAATTCTATATGACGTCCACATGATTTTTATTTTCCTAATAAGCATGCAATCTATTTAAGAGAAATTATCTAAACCTATAATATGCAATCTTAGCATGCAATGACGTGCAAAAAATGCCCTAATTCTATATGACATATGCATATGACATTTTTTTATTAAAAAAAATGCAATCTATCATAGAAATTGCAACTAATTTATCCTAAGACAAATTTTATGAAATTTCAAATGATCTAGCTAGATTAAGATTCTATCTAATTTAAATTAGGGATTAAGTCATATTAAATCCTAATTTAAACTAAAACATTATCTAAATCTAAAATGCCATTTATCTAAAAAAGATGATCTAAATTTGAAATGAAACATGCAATCACAATCTAATATGCACAATGATTCTTTTGTGTTTTTCTTTAAGAAATTCGAAATTAAAATTAATACCTAATTAACATGCAAAACTAACAACCTAAATGATTGCACTTTCTTTTTTGGATTTTTTATTTAAAAATTCGAAATAAGATTGCGATTTTAAACCTAAGACTAGGAATATTCTAAAGCAAATCTATTCCTAACTCAAGTATTTTTTGGATTTTTCTTTTACGAAAATAAGATTGACTCAACCAACTTGACGATAGCAAATCAAATAAGATAAGATTGATATTCAAAAATTGACGAACCATATCTCGCGCATGAGATCGGGTTGGTCAATTTTAAATTAAATCGCAAATCGAATCTCGGGCTTGAGATTGGATTGTCGATTTTTGCAAGGGATTGCGAGTCGGATTTCGGGCGCGAAAATTGGACTGTCAATCCCTAAGTCTATTTCATGTTGGAATATCAATCATTCATTTAGGAATAATCCTACTAAAAAAACAAAGTAAATAAATGAAAATAACATAAAAAAGTAAAAAAAAAGAACTACCTAATTGATTTTCCTTTTTTTCTTTTTTCCAAAATAGGTCTCGGCAGCTCGTGCGTACTCAACCAAGAGCAGCTGGTCGGAGGTCCGGCAGAGGCAGTTGGTCGCCGACGTTCGGAGCCTTGGCGAGAGTGGACCGGCAGCAGCAGCAGCGTCGCAGGGGGAGCGGCGAGAGAGAACCAGTGACGGAACAGAGACGGAGGTGCGGCGTACGGCTCTGGCGTCACGGGTCACTGTGGTGGCAAACGCGCGGCCGGCAGAGGGAAGCTCAGCGACCACGCGGTGGAAAATCGGCACGGAGATGCGACGGAGGCAGATCACGTAGGCACAGGAACGGCGATGGCATGGGTTGGCGTTCCGGCGCGGCTGAGTGGCAGTAGCTGAGGCGGTAGATCGTCGCAGGGGAACGAGTGGCAGCGTCTGACGCGGATTGCTGGCGGAGTGACGATGGCCGGCGGAAGCAGCAGGGGCAGACGCGGAACAAAGTGGTGCTCGGAGTGGTGGTACCCGCGGGATCTGCTGTCGCGGACGGTTGGCGTTAGCGGCGGTGGTGGACGCTGGGCGGTGTAGGCGCGGCGAGGCCGGCAGGGCGACGGATCGACGCTGGGTCGCCGGTGAGGTGTAGCTCCGTCGCTGGGGTCGAACAGTGAGGCGAGAGCAGCCGTTGAAGAAGAGCCGGCCGGTTAATTGCAGAGGTGGGGGCAGCGAATTTGGGAAGACGATGAACAGTAAGGGTCAAATCACTCCCCCTTTTGTCTCTGTCTTCTCTCTCTGCCTTTTCTTTTACTTTTCACTTTTGCTTTTTCCTTCTCTTCCGCCACCAAAAGAAACCCTAGCGAAAAGCCCCCCCACGTCTCATATGCATACCGCCTTTTATAGGGAAAGGAATTGAATTTTTTTAACTTTTCTTCGAATCAGTATCCACAATATTTTTCATGGAAATCAACTCATACCGATAAAGATTTGAGATTAAGATGAAATTTTCTCTAAATCCAAATCTTTCAAAACCAAATCGCAATATTCTTTTACCCATCGGCCTATCCAAAAAAGATTCATATCTCGGAAAAATTTTAAAATATTATATTCCCACGAGATATTTTTTTAATTATTAAAAAACACGGGCTTGGGCCAACCTGTTCGCTTCGTGGGCTTAGTCCAATTAATTTGAACCCATCCGCACCGGTCCAATAAAATGCCAATAAAATGCACCTAAATCTATATGCTATGTAATTAATAAAATTAAGCCCTAATTTCCTATGCAATAAATAAATAAATTAAATCGTCAAAATTTAGGTGTCAACAACGTCAGTAGAGTCGAGAAGAAGACGAATTGCTTCACCTTTTATGCTTAGTTAAGTCAGAACTTTGTGTAATTGCCCGATAAAATGGGGTACCGCATACACAATAGCAAACAATTTGCTCTGTTTTTAGTTAACTAGGCAATATGAACAGAACGACCAAGCCCAAGGAAAAGTAGATGCGTCATTGAATGATTGAGTGCGGGTTATGTTAGATGATGTGCGGCAAGTACTAAAAATTGGCTCTGCCGTGCGACAACATAATCTTCTTATGAGTAAAAATTATCCTCAACCGGTCTCCTTGAGCACATAATTTATCTCGACATGAAGTTAAGACTGATGGAACAAGAAGAAATGCATGACTGGCTGTTTTACTCCTTGAATTGCGTTCAAATGATTCAAAATGTCAAGTTTTGTTCCTTTGGTCACAGCAATGCAAGCTTGGTTGTGCCTTTGTCAACATGCCGGGATTTCATTAGTTTCCTATAACAAACGGAATTCTGTAAAATTTGCAAAATACAACCAATCGTACTTTGAAATTAAGTTATTTTCCTAGATACCGATGGTGCCGACAACTGTATATTTTTGTCTCTGGTTTCTATCCATTTTGGCATAAACAAACCAAGCGATAGGAAAATAGGAGACAGCAATGTTAGGCTAATGCACAATCCAAACAACTATAATTATGTGGGAGTAAGAGTAACAATCAGCACAAAACAAGGGCCAATTCCACCTCTATCTCCCTCTCAATAAGGGAGATTGATCAAAATTCTAAACACTCTTAATTTCTCCGAATGCATTACACAAAAGAAGTTATATTCGTCATAAGTGACCAAAGAAAATGTTCACCAATCGTAATTCTAAATGAAAATAGCACTAATATCACAAACAAAAAGGACCCACATAGCACAATCGTCAGGTGAATGAAAGGGGTCAAATGGGCTCCCAAAGTCTTCAGTTTTGACCCTAAAGTCTTCAATTTCGACCCTAAAATCACACCATTTCATAGACTTTTTTGCCATTGTCCTTTCATAGACTTTTTTGCTACAGTCCTAACAAGTAACCAAAATCTTCAATTTTGACCCTCAATTCACACTATTTCATAGACTCTTTTCCCATTGTCCTTTCATAGACTCTTTTGCCATTGTCCTAACAAGTAATCAAAGTCTTCAATTTCGACCCTCAAATTGCACCATTTCACACCATTTCATTGGCTTTTTTGCCACTGTCCTTTCATAGACTTTTTTGCTATAGTCCTAACAAGTAACCAAAATCTTCAATTTTGACCCTCAATTCACACTATTTCATAGACTCTTTTCCCATTGTCCTTTCATAGACTCTTTTGCCATTGTCCTAACGAGTAACCAAAGTCTTCAATTTCGACCCTTGCCATTTCATAGACTCTTTTACCATTTTCCTAACAAGCAACCAAAGTCTTCAATTTTGGCTCTCAAATCGTACCATTTCATATGGACTTTTTTAGCCGGCCGTCGCATCCATTTGTTATATGACCCGTTGGTCTGCCAATTGCCAGGTAAATAAAGATCTATGGGCTGAATTTTCAGTCAATCAATCATTTGTCAATTCGCCCCTAAGGTTTTTATTATGTTCCCCAGTAGCTACACATAATGGCACAGCACAAAGTCATGCTGTCATGCACCTAGACATTCATCAGCATTGCCCAAATTTTGCATTTTATCACCAAAATATGCATAAGAATAGAAGATTTGATAGGATTTGATTATAGAAATATATGTAAATATATTATTTCTTGCATAGCGGTTAGAGAATTGCCAATGAAATAAGCATAAAAAATAGATGTTAGGATAAGAGATTTTATAAAGTGACCATAAAATTAAATTGCTACCCAAAACTCACATGAGAGTGCCATGTGGTACGTGGCTTTTGTGTATTGATCTTCTTCTTTTTTTAAATAATAATAGTTACATATATGAAAAAATTGTCCAAAGTCCTAAATCTATTGTATTTGTTAATTTAATCATAAACTTTTCAATTTAACCAATTTAGTCATAAATCTTTTCATATTTTACCAATTGAGTCATCCAGTCAATTCTGATCAAAAATCGCTGATGTGGACATTGGACGTTCCAGTGACTTGAGCAACACTGAAGTTAATAATTTTAAATAATATTTTAATATTTTTCGATTTTTTATTTCCTTTCTTTTTATTTTCTTCCCTTTTGCCTCTAGGCGATCACCAAACTTGGATGACCGGCTAGAGGCAACCTCACCGACCTCAAGTGAGCCTCGCCTACATACGGCAAGGCTCAACTTGGCCATTCACATCCATTTTCTCCTTTCGTTGACTAGTCAAGCTTTCTCATTTTTTTTCTTTTGTTGTCATCATGTTTGACTTTTTGACCAATCCAATAATCAAATATGCTCAAATGTTAGACAATCTCCTTTATTCTACATAACATAAATCATATTCCTTCATTGATAAACGTGTTTTGATATGTGTCTGTTCTCTTCCTTGCTATTAGCGTCGATGATTTTTACATTATGTTATATGGGGTTGTTATTCATGGAATGTGAGAAATGCCAAGTAAAAGTATTTGTCCATTCGGACACAAAAGATGTTGCCTTAAAGATTAAGCTTAAAATTTTGATAAAATAGATGGGAAATATAAATTTTTTTTTAGATTCGTATGATAGAAAATAAGTAACACTGTTCAAAAACACTATGAACCGTCTTAATTTCCCGAAGACATTACACAACGTAAATCACATTCCTCATCAGTGACCCAAGGACGCACACATTCATATCACAAGGCACCAAGCACCACCTATAAAATGTGCTTCACTCTCTCATACTCGTTGTGTTTTTATGTTTGTGATAATTACTTGTAGTATTATAAAATGAGCCTCATTGATAGTGATAAGTAATTATCGTATAATAAACCTTGATGTAGGACTTTACTTTCACTTTAATAATAAGATTTTTCATGTAATATAACTTAAATTGAGAAAAAAGGGATATGAGAATAAAATAACATTTAACCTGCCTTGGATCTTTGATATATACATGGTCGACTAGTTTCAAATGTTAATTACCACAATAATATGCGTGAATCTTTTTTTTTTTTTTTTGCATCGATTAAATCACCAAAATATGTATAAGAATTAGAGATTTTCTAGCATTAGAGATTTTAAAGTCCATAAAAATTGAATTTATAGGCAAAATTCACGTGTGAGAGTGCCTCGGTTGACCCAGTCTCCACGGATGAACCTCAATCATTTGCGTCTACATTCTCCTTTTGTTGACTAGTCAAACTTTCTCATTTTTTCTTTTATTGTCACCATGTCTGATTTTTTTACCAATCCAATGGTCAAATATTACCATTTCACATACTTTCTTGCTGCTTTCTCCACGATTGACCCGAGTCTTCCATGTAGCTACACTTTAAGGTACTACACAAGGTAATGCGCCCGCACCTGAATATTCGTAGGTACTGCACGTGTTTCATCACTTTAAAAGTCATTGGTTCGATGCCTCCTAGCATAAGATGAGCCGTGTTCATCTGCTTCACTCTCTCGTACTCTGCTCATCAAAACAAAGGAGTCTTTGTTTCGAACAAAATGGCTTCCTCATCGTGCTTCTACATGTCCATAAACTTTCTTTTCTTGTATTTGTCATCTCAGCCGATTGGCGCGCACAATCTCTCTCGTTCCACGAAACCTCTGTGTCTCGAGGAAGAAATGTCCGCCCTGCTGCAATTTAAAGAGAGATACGAAATCACCCACGAAATCACCCACGAAATCACCCATGTTTCCGATGATCCTCTCGCTCGTCCCAAGACTCTGTCCTGGAAAAACACTCGAGATTGCTGCTCTTGGGATGGGATCGAGTGCAATGAGAATACGGGCCATGTAATTGTTCTCGACTTGGGAAGTAGTTTTCTCTATGGTTCTATCGACAACAACAGTACCCTCTTCCAGCTTGCTCATCTTGAAAAGCTCAATCTCGGCGACAATCACTTCAACTACTCTCAAATACCGTCTCGAGTTGGAGATCTGTCAAGACTGACTCATCTCAATCTCTCTGCTTCCGTTTTTTCTGGCCAAGTTCCATCAGAAATCTTCAAACTTACAAGGTTGGTGTACCTCAACCTGTGTCGCAATGTGAATGTGGATACATATCTTCATAGATTTTTGTTGCGGATGGAAGCGCCGGGCCTGAGAAGCCTAGCTCAAAATCTGACCAGCCTGGAAGAACTTCTCCTTTGTGGCGTCAATATGTCGTCCCAAGTGCCCAACACTATAGCGAATCTGTCTTCACTGAGAAGGCTGGACATGGATTCGTGCGACCTGCACGGTGTATTTCCGTCTGCCATTTTTCATTTACCGAAGCTGCAATATCTTAGTGTGCCTGGCAATGTACATCTCACGGGCAGCTTGCCTATGTTCAACTCGAGCAGTCCTCTTGAAGAGCTGGAACTGTTTGGCACGAGCTTTTCTGGGGAGATACCCGCTTCAATCGGAATCCTTCCTTCCTTGAGCGATCTCGATGTAAGTTTTTGCGAATTCTCAGGATCCATCCCGGCTTCACTTCCTAATCTTAGCAACCTTAAAGTCCTGGTTGTCTCAGGGAACCCATTCACTGCCCAGTCCATTTCCTCTATTTCTTGGGTTTGGACGAAGAAGAAGCTCACATTTTTAGCACTTCAAAAGATCAATTTATATGGCGAGATTCCACCTTCAATCGGAAACTTGTCTCAGCTTGAATTTTTATTGTTAGATTACAACCAATTAAGCGGTGCCATCCCATCTCAGCTCATGAACCTCACTCGACTGACTTATTTAAACCTCGGAAGCAATCGACTGTCGGGTTCTATACCGTCTTGGCTTATGAACATGACTCAACTGGTTTCCCTTGACCTTTCAGTCAATAAATTCCACGGTGAGATACCTTCATCAATCTCTCAACTTCAAAATCTAGAGGACCTCTGCCTTTTCGAAAACAACTTCAGCGGTACTATTGAGCTAGACAACTTTCACAAGTTCAAACATTTAGAAACGCTGCAAGTATCATCTAACAGGCTATCAAGCTGCATGAGTAGCGCAAATCTTATTATTCCTCAGCTTACTACCCTAGGATTGGCTTCATGCAATTTGAGTGAGTTTCCGGCATTCTTACAAAACCAAGAGCATATTGAGTGGTTGGACTTGTCCGATAACAACATTACGGGAGAAGTGCCCTTTTGGGTGTGGGACGGAAGATTTAAAAGCATGCAGCACCTGAATCTCTCCCATAACTTCTTAACTGGTCTTGATCAATATTACCCGATGCACGCTTTAGATGTGTACACGATAGACCTCTCTCATAACATGTTGAAAGGACCACCCCCTGAAGCACCGTCATCGACAGTGACCTATATAGTATCCCACAACAGCCTGACGGGAGCGTTGCCAGCATGGATATGCAATTTAAGTTCAGCAATCACACTAGACTTGTCTTTTAACAATTTGACCGGTGTGCTTCCCATTTGTTTGGGCAATATCAGCAAATCACTCGTGGTATTGAACCTAAAAGGCAACAATTTCCAAGGAAGCATTCCAGAGCTCTCGATGAGGGGGACACAATTGACGATGATTGATTTGAGTGACAACCAATTGCATGGCAAATTACCGAGATCCTTGGCTGATTGCGAAAAGCTCAAGTTCATCAATTTTGCAAACAATCTTATCATGGACACCTTCCCATCATGGTTGGGATCACTACCGGAGCTTCGTATCCTTATTTTGCGATCCAATAAACTCCACGGTGTCATAGAAAGTCCTAAATCTAGTCATGCATTCCTTAAGTTGCGGATACTTGACCTCTCTTCTAATGCATTCATCGGTAAGTTGCCCATGGAATTCTTTCAGTCTTGGAATGCCATGAAATTCGAGATGCGAAACTTTACATACATGTATAAAGATCTATATCCGCCAGTGTTCAACCCGCTCACCTACTATGGCCACTATGATTTTTCTATGATAGTGATTTACAAAGGGCATGAAACCATTTACCAAAAGATATTAGAAGTCTTCACGATCATTGACCTCTCCAGCAATTTGTTCAAAGGAGAGATCCCCAATGCCATAGGTGATCTTAGAGGATTGCATGGGCTGAACCTTTCCAACAATCTCCTCACTGGTCACATCCCATCGTCGTTAGGGAATCTCACAGCACTTGAGTCATTGGACCTTTCTCAAAACAAACTCATTGGACAAATCCCCCAGAAGCTAATAGAACTTGGGTTCCTTTCTTTCTTGAACGTCTCTTACAACAATCTGACCGGGTCTGTGCCTAGAGGGAAACAGTTCGATACATTTTCAGATGATTCTTTTGAAGGAAACTCAAGACTATGTGGGGAATTCATATCCACGAAATGTCGAGATTCAGCGGATAAGTCAGGACAACCTTCAACCTACCAAGAAGAAGACTTGGGATCACCAAGTGAACTCAATTGGAAGATTGTCCTTATGGGGTATGGGAGCGGCTTAGTGATTGGAGTGGTCATCGGAAATGCATTCATCTCTTGGAAACATGATTGGTTTGAAGGAAATGCCAAGAGAAGGCGACGGCCTAGTCGGAGGCAGCCTAGGAGAGGTAGGAACTCCTGATTAGGCAAGTTTCTCAATATATGCAGATATTAGAACTAACTTAAAAACTGAGCTGGGTATTTCCTTCTTTTTCTCAAATGTACTTGTTTCTTCGTAGTATCTTTATAGTTATTTATGTCAAACTTCGTTTTCTTCAACTAATCTCTCGTCACGTCTATTTATAAAGTCATTGTCAACTTGTAAACCTAGCTCATGTGCACCATTTCCTATAAATGTTCTGGCATGAGTACTACAATCGAACACTATCCGAATTGCCACAAGGATTTTTTTTTTTCTATCCATAGTTCACATCACTTGCTGAAACCCGTTTACGGGTTCTAGTAAAACAATCGATACTAGCGGTACACTGTTCTCATAACTTTATGCAAACTAGACTCTTATCCGCACCTCAATCATCTGCTTTAGTTATTTGTCACCTCACAAATTATACAAACAATAGCTGTATTGACATTTGAAACAAAATCCGCATTTGGAGATTGATTGGACAAGAACCATGACAAATGATTCTCGTGAAAAATATACATATTACTTTTTCTTATCGGATCTTCTTTTATGTTTGTGTGGTAAAAAATCAAATTCTCTCTCATAAAGCAGCCTATCATGCGGAGAAGCAACATGGCGCAGGAGAATTTCCTAAAGTTCTTACCATGCTTGCTAATCATGTACTTGGTAAATGTCATTTGATTTATCTATTTAAAATTTTCTTTTTTTCTCAAAGAATGATCATTTGATATGTTGAACTATTGTTGACACCTGAATTTTTGCCGAAAAGTCAAGCTTCAGTCTTTGTAAAACCAAGAAAAATAATAATAAATCAACAAACGAAAGAGTCCAATTCGGCCGTTTATGCGAGGACCTAAACCCATTTGCCTGAGCCCATCTATTAAGTCTAAGTCGCTCACTTCAGCCCGGTCCACTAACCCAGACCACTAGCCAAGCCCATCAGGAATTTGGCTACCCACTAGCCTAGCCCATGAAGCCCAAATTTAAAGTCGCATTAAGCAACTTCTGCACAGGCCCAGATTTGCAAGTTTAAGTCGGAGCCCACAAAGCCCGTGAGAGTTTGGCCCATAAAGCACGCACGTACAGGAACTGGGAAGAGAGAATGAATTCTGGCAAGGGGACGTTGGCAAAAGAACCGGCTCTCCCTCCAGCTTCCTCTCTCATCCAACTGACTTTGGTGATTCCTTCTCTCTAGAATCCAATTCCAGAGAATTCGTACTCGATTCTTCTTCTCTGGACATCGCTCGCAGTTGCCGCCTTCGATGGTCGCTTCAATCCATCTCCACTGCCATGAGAAAAAGGCTCTGTTCGCCTTGTTCTCAGTCATTGTCGCTCAAGAGCTTGAGCCGCGGTTCGCCATTTACTCTTTCGCTGATTCCCCCCTTCAAATTTTGCTTCTGTGACTGTTTTTCTCTGGTTCAATCGATAATTATTGCAGGTAAACATCCCTACTTAACGAACCATATCTGCTCTGTTTATGCTTAAAAACAGAGGCCGCGAATCCTGCATACTGCTTGTGTACAGATCTTATGTAGCCGAGCTTCCGCTAGCGATTTGAACTCATCGTGTTTTGTTGATGATATGGAGACAAATTCTTGGCATGTTCCTGCGTTTAGATCATTAGATTAATTACCATGTGTTCGACAATTTTTGAGTGAAACCTGCGTGTGAAATTGATTCAAATCCTTGCGCATTGATGTTTGGTTGATTCTTACGTGTTCAGACTGAGACGTCTGTGTTTGATCCTCTCATTGCACCATTGAACTGACCTGCTGTGATGCTCCGCCCGAGACTTTGCCTGCTGTGTCTCTGCTTATTTTCAACCTCTGTTTCAGTCCATTTCATTAGTCTTGCTGTCAAACCTGAATTTATGCCGATTGATCTTTAGAGGTGGCTAGGAATCACCTATATAAAAATTGATAGATTAATTAAATATTAAACAATGCCGTCGTCTAAAAGCTTAACATTTAGATTAATGAGCAGTGATCTCACAAAATCTCCAAAAAAAAAAATAAAAAATTGATTGGCTAGGAAGTTGAACGGAAATGAAAGAGGGAATGATGGAGGCTTGAAGAAGTGGAGAGTTTTGTGATTCTGCAATTGAGTAATGGTTTCTGAATGTTTGCAAAACAAAAGAAAAGAAGTGGAACGGTAGCAGATTCATGACGAAGAAGAAGAAGAACTCGTGCTTTGTGGCGTGACGGCGCTGAACTAAGCAAGAAACGAAAGGAAATAAAATAGTATATTAAAATTAATAAATAAAAACGACAAATAAAATGCGGAAGGAAAACGATTGGAAAGTGTGATTCCTAGCTAGACGGTTGCATCTTAGAAATAGTTTTGGCTGAATTTCATTTGATTTGAATTCATCTAGTTTAAGAGTCATTGTCTTCAGATTTCAAAACAATTTGAATTTTTAGCTTGTATTTTCTTTTAGATTAACAGACAAAAAACAATAACAAAGAAAAGGATAAAATGAAAAATCTCATTTAGCGGTCATTTTGTCGATTTCCGTCTTTAATATTGTCAGTGTAATTCTCTTTAGTTGAAATTAGACTTTGATTCTGATTTTGAAAATTAGCTCATGGTGGTCATGCCCGGATCAATAATAAGATAATATATATTCTTTGCCCGACTCATATCAAGTTATTTTACTGCACTTCACCTTTTTTGTCAATTCTTTTACCGCAATTGAGTAAAGTGAGGTATTAGTTCATGGCGATCACGTTAGGGACTTAATAACAAGGCCATGTAATTTTTTTGTCAGACTAATATTAGATTGAGTTGATATCACAAAAAAACTCAAAATCGGTACATTTATAATAAATTTATTTGAAATTAATTTTTTTAAAAACACCCTAGTCAAATAAAAGCGCTAGGCAAATAAACGGCTAATATTTTCGTTGTTTGAAGCTAGAAGTATCTACTGACCAAAAAAAAAAAAAGCTAGAAGTATCTTAAAGAATGGCCCACCTTTTGGCAATGATATTTATGGACTCGATGAGTAAGATTAAAGACGACGAATTAAACTACTCCGCTAACTTATTTGTCCATCAATTAAGAAAAGCACCATAACTCCCCAATAAGACCTGGGGGAAAAATTGACATTCCACCAGGCCGATTCCCACCACCACCGGAAAATGAAAAAGACCTCAGGCGACGGAAATGCCCATCTCTAAAGTGTGAAATCTCGTTCTCGTCTCTCGCTAGGGAAACTTGAGATTTGGACAAACTCCCTTGATTAAATTTGGGAGTGAATGTAATAAATTTACTGTTCCCTTGTGAACCGATAAGCATTGTTTGCACAATGAATGGAGGATCTTGATGGTGCCAACAACATAGTTTAGGTTTTCTCTGTTTTCTATTTATTTCAGAGATAGAGACAAAACAAACAAGCAATTGAAAAATAAATGCATTTTTCTGTGAGCAACCAAAGTCTTTATTTCTTCCCTCGATTTGTCCCATTGCATAGACTTGTTTGCTGTTATCACGACTTATAAGATGCATACTCTGTCTAGAACAGTGGGGAAAACTTAGTTCTATTTTTGATTACTTACATGTCAAAACATCCATTTGGGTTGAAGGTAAAGTGAGCCTAATTCTGCTTTTAGATTGCAAAAATTATTACATATCTACCGTACTCTCACATCCAAATCTTAGCTTTCCTCAGATAGCGTCCCTTCGTTACCGACTCTCGATGATGAAACTCATAGGGAAAGGTTATCTTTTGCTTTTTTGCTTTTATTTTCTAGGTCTCAATGGTGCCAACGACAATATATTTTTTGCCTTTGGTTTCTATTCATTTTGGCATAAACAAAACAAGCACTAGGAAAATCTTAGGCAATAATGTTAGGCTATTGCACCATCCAAACGTCTGTGATTATCTAATCCCAACAATTTGCACAAGACAAGGGCCAATTCCACCTCTATTGTCCCTCTCAATAAGTGAAGACTGTTCAAAGTTTTGAACAATTTTAATCTCTTGAAAGCATTACATCATGAAAATTACATTCATCAGCAGTGACCAAATGAAAACATTGCAAATCATGCAATCAAATTGAAAATAGCACTAATATCACAAACAAATGGATCCAACCCAAAGTAATTATTGGGCAAAAGAGAGGGGATAAATGAGCATTCAAAGTCTTCGATTTCAACCCCCAATTCATAACCTCTCATCAACTTGTTTGCCGCTGTCACAACTTATGAATGGGATACATTTGCTTAGAATGGAGGGAATAATTTCAAACCTTCTTATTAACCACACAAGCCCTTCATCTTATTTTTCCACAGATAGACTTTTTGTGAAGGGGACCATCACATGTTGCTATATGACACTCTCTGGTTTGGAAATTTTTGGACTAATCTATGGCTGACCCAAAGTCTTCCATGCAAATACAAACCTATTTGTCAATTTGGGCACGAAGCTTTTCCTCGTGTTACCCGGTAGCTAGCCCCACACGGCACTACACAAGGTCATCCTCATGCACCTAAACTTTCATATACATTGCCCATATTTTGAGTGTTCTATCACTGACAAAGTCATTGATTTTGATGCATCGTAACGTGCGATGCAGCATGCTCGCTTACCCCTACGCACCAAGCACCCTGCTTCCCTGGTAGCAATGCTCTGAACACAGTCAGAAAAACAGCTTTGAGAACGAAATAGAATTTCCAACCAAAAAAAAAAGAACAAAATAGAATTTAACCCACCCAATAACTTTGGTCATACAGCTAACTAAAATCTCTATACACATAAAGAGCTACGTTTCAAAGTTAATCAAGTCTTTTATTTCTATACATCCGTTAGAGATTTATTGCCAAATATGCATGAGAATAAGAGATTTGCTAGGATTTAATTAAAAAAATACTAAATATATTATTTCTTGTAGAGCGATTAGAGAACCGTTACCAAAATAAACATAAAAATTAGAGAGCTGCCAAGATAAGAGATTTTATAAATTGAACATTAAAATAATTGCTACACAAAACTCACATTTGAAAGTGCCTTGTGGTATATGGCTTTTGTGTATTTTTCTTATTCTTTTTTATATATTAATAGTTATTTAGCTGGAAAAAAAGAATAGCGACTTCTAATTTCCAATTTTCGGTGATGAACATTGTTTAGAGAGGTATTTTATTTATAAATGTTTTGCTTTTATTCACTAAACTTGTTTTAGATCTTGATGGTGCCAACAATGTAGCTTGTCTCCAATTGCCATTCATTTTGGCAATATACTAGAACGAGCAGCAAGAAAATATTAGGTGGCAATACAAATGTCTAATTGCTCACAGACAATCGCCTTCATTCTACCTCTATTCTCACTCTCAATGAGAAAGACTGATCATAACTCTTAACAGTCATAATTTTTTTAAAGGCACTACATAAAGTAAGTCACATTCCTCATCAGTGACCAAAGGAAGTGTTCACAGATCATAAATTCAAAGTGGAAACAGCACTAACATCGCAAACAGAAAGGTTCAACGTAGAGTGATCGTTGAGCGAACGAAAAGGGCTCGAATTAGCAAGCAAAGTCGTCAATATGGACCCTCCATTGGTACTATTTCATGGACTTGTTTGCTGCTGTTGCGACTTACGAATGGATTGGTCTAGAATGGAGGGAATAACCTTCAACCATTTCTTAATCATATAAGCTCTTTACCTTATCTCCCCGCAAAGAAGGATTTTTGTGAAGTGGACCATGATGCTGTTGCTATATTACTCCTCGCGTACGCAATTTTTGGACTAATCGTTCGGCCCAAGTCTTCCATGCAAATGACAGATCGATTGGCTGAATTTCTAGTCAATCAATCAATTGTCGATTTGGGCCTGAGGTTTTTCCTTATGTTCCCAGGTAAGGTACACGTTATGGCACTGCATAAAGTCATGCTCGTGCACCTGAAGATTCATATGTATTTTCACAAACTTCTGCGTGTTACATCACGAACAAAGTCATCGACTTGATGCATCATAGCATGAGATGAGGCATGTTTATGCCCCTAGGCACCAAGCACCGCCTATAAAATCTACTTCACTCTCTCATGCTCTACTCATCAAAACAAAGTTGTCTTTGTTTGAAACAAAATTGCTTGCTCGTCATGCTTCTACATGTCCATACACTTGCTTTTCTTGTACTTGTGGTCTCATTCTATTGGTGCACACAATCTCTCTTGTTCTCCGAAACCTTTGTGTATCAAGGACGAAATGTCTGCCCTACTACAATTTAAAGAGAGATACAAATGGCCCGTTCGGTTTGGCTTTTGGGGGATAAGTACACTAATGGTGCCAAAAGTTGTGTACGGCGCTCACTTTGGTGCCAAAAGTTTCCGTCGGATCACTTAAGTGCCAAAAAATTTGAAAAACGCTCACTTTGGTGCCAACTCCGACGAAATTGGCCGGAAATCCGACGTGGCCTTTTTTTATTAATTTTTGACGCCGACTTGGCAGCATCCAAACACCAAAACGACGCCGTTTGGTGTCTCCCCCAATTCAAAACCCTAATCTCCGGCCGTCGCCGTCCTCGACGGTCCTTGCGCTCGGCGGCCACGGCTTCGACCCTGACCTCGACCCCAACCGCGACGATGGCCACTCAACGGCAGCGGCTCCGACCTCGACCCTGACCCCGACCCCGACGATGGCCACTCGGCGGCTGTAGCTCCGACCTCGACCTCGACCCCGACCCCGACCGCGATGATGGCCACTCGATGGCCGCGGCTCAAACCCCGACCCCGACCCCGACGATGGCCACTCGACGGCCGTAGCTTCGACCCCAACCTCGACCCCAACCTCGATGATGGCCACTCGGCGGCCGTAGCTTCAACCCCGACGACGGCCACGGCTTCGACCTCGCCGAAACCCTAATTTCTTCCCCATGTGAGCTAAACGGCGTCGTTTCCATGAAGCCATCCACGTAGGACGGCAAAACGACGTCGTTTTCTTAAGGAGGACCGAAAACGACGTCATTTAAAAGCTTATCAATTTTTTTAAAAAAAAAAATCATTTTGGCCGGAATCTTTCGCCGGAGGCCGAAATCTTTCGCCGGTGGCACCAAAGTGAGCGTTTTTCCTCCGATTTGGCACTTAAGTGATCCGACAGAAACTTTTGGCATCAAAGTGAGCGCCGTACACAACTTTTGGCACCATTAGTGTACTTATCCCGGCTTTTGGGGAATGCATTTTCAAAAATGCAAATACCTTTAGGTGAATGAGGTTTTCCGAAATGCAAATATCGTTTGGTAAAATTTGTATTGAAAAACAACTTTGGCCAAAATACTGTTTGGTAAACTTTGCATTTGTAATTGACTTTTATTAAATTAAAAAAGAAAAAATATATTTGTATTTTTTTTTTGAAGTTTAGCCACCAGACCTCCGGATCCGGCGACTAGATGGCCAGATCTGGCCCCCGGACGATCGTCAGGGTCGAGCGACCCCAGGCGATAGCCGCCCGAGGTCACGCAACCCCAGGTGGCCATTGCTTGGGTTGCGCGAACCCAGGCGATGGCCGCTTGGGTCACAGCCCCAGGCAATCGCGCGACCTAGGCGGCCATCGTCTGAGGTCGCGTGACCCTAGGCGGCTGTCGCTTAGGTTGTGCGAACCCAGGCGACAACTGCCTGGGTCGCAACCCTAGGCGATTGTGCGACCCAGGTGGCCTTCGCCTAGGGTCGCGCAATTTAGGCCATCAGTCACCTGGGTCACGTGACTCAGGAGTTGCCTGAGGTCCAGCGATGGTCACCAGGGTTGGGCGACCCTCAGGCAGCGATTGCCGGCGCGTCGCCGGCGCTCGTGACCCTCAGCCGACGATCATCGACCTCCAATCGACTTCTCCATCGGCTGCATGAACAGTGATGAACAGTATAACTTGCATTCCGAAACCTCTACCTCTCCATTCCCCCAAAGGCCTTTGAAGTCTCTTGGAGATGCACTTGCATCTCCCCAAAGTCCTCAAAAAATTGAACCAAACACCACAGCATTCGGCCAAACCCCTTTAGCGCTCCAAAGAGCATTCCAAATGCTGAATCAAACAGGGCCAAAATTGTCAATGTTTCAAATGATCCTCACGCTCATCCCAAGACTCAATCTTGGAAAAACAATCAGGATTGCTACTCCTGGGATGGGATCGAGTGCGACAAGAACACTGGCCATGTAATTGTTCTCGATCTAGGAAGCAGTTTTCTCTATGGCTCTATCAACAACAACAGTACCCTCTTCCAACTTGCTCGTCTTGTAAAGCTCAATCTCAGCAACAATCACTTCAGGTACTCTCAAATACCGTCCCGAATTGGAGATCTGTCGAGATTGACTCATCTTGATGTCTCTTTTCCTTTTTTCTGGTCGAGTCCCATCGGAAATCTTCAAGCTGACAAGGTTGGTGTACCTTAACCTGTGTTGCAATCTGGATCCATCTGGCTCTACGAGGTTGTTGGAAATGCAACCACTAGGCTTGAGAAGTCTCGCTCAAAATCCGACCAGCTTGGAAGTACTTTTCCTTGGTGTCGTCAGCATGTCGTCCAAAGTGCCAAACACTATGGCGAATATGTCTTCCCTAAGAAGGCTGAACATGGATGTGTGCGACCTGCACGGTGTATTTCCATCTGCCATTTTTCATTTGCCGAAGCTACGAATCCTCGGGGTGGGTTACAATGATCTCACGGGCCAATTGCCTGACTTTAACTCGAGTAGTCTTCTTGAATATCTGCGACTGCCTGAAACGAGTTTTTCTGGGCAGCTGCCCGCTTCAATCGGTAATCTCCACTCCTTGCAAACATTGAATCTTGATTCCGAGACGTGCAATTTGACCGGGTCCCTACCCCCGTCAATAGGAAACCTTCCTTCCTTGAGTTTCCTCAACATAGGTGGTTGCAAATTCTCAGGATCCATCCCAGCTTCATTTGCTAATCTTAGCAACCTCGAATACCTGGGTGTTAGCATGAGCCCAGTCACTGCCCAGACCATTTCCTCTTTGTCTTGGATTTGGAAGATTAAGAAGCTTGCCACTTTCTATCTCAAGAAAATCAATTTATATGGCGAGATTCCACCTTCATATGGAAACTTGTCTCAACTAGTGGAGTTAAGCTTTCATGGCAACCAATTAAGCGGTACCATCCCATCTCCGCTCAAGAACCTCACTCAGCTGACGAGATTGTGCCTCCGAACTAATCAACTATCGGGGTCCATACTGTCTTGGCTTATGAGCATGACTCAATTGGTCGCGCTTGACCTTGCAGTCAATAACTTCCATGGCAAGATACCTTCGTCAATCTCTCAACTCCAAAATCTCCAAGTCCTCATACTTGCGAAAAACAACTTTAGCGGTACTGTTGAACTAGACAACTTTCTCAAGCTCAAAGAATTGACAGTGCTGCAACTATCATCTAATAGGCTATCATGCCGCAGGATTAGCGCGAATGTTACTCCTCCTCAACTTCTTGTCTTAGGACTGGCATCATGCAATTTGAACCAGTTTCCTACATTCTTACAAGACTGCTTTCTTGGCAGATGTGCTCTTACATATCAGTAAACTTCATTACTGAATAGTAGTGATTACAATCTCGGCCGTATGTTTTGGTTTCAATAGCCACTTTTTCACATAACCACAATTCAGAAACGAAAATCAAACCATAGATGCCGGCAAACTGCTTGGGTACAGCCTAACTAGGTCGATTTCGAATTTCTCATCAAAGTCTTTAAATGTCATTGCTTCTATGCTTTGAAAGAGTGAATCAGTAGTTTGGCAAAACCACTGCTAGATCAGATGATCTGGTTGAAATTAAGGTTGAGCTATGTGGAACTTCAATGCCTCTCTCAAGTCTCAACTAGATAGAGTGGTCTTCTTAGGCGCTAAACCTAGTGATTTCACTCATGCTAATGCTTGGAGCTTAACTAGAAAGAAAAAGGCCAAGGCAACTTGGCATAGGCTACTTGTCAAAAAAAAAAAAAAACTTGGCATAGGCTAATTTGGTTTAATCCAAATGTGCCGACATTTTGCTTTGTATCTTGGCTTGCTATCCTTACCAAGCTGCAGCAGACTGGTGATAGATTGTGCAAATGGTAGAATGTGAATGGTATTTGTGTCCTCTGTGGATTGAAGCCCGAATCAAGGAGACATTTGTTCTTTGATTGCTCTTTCTCCTCTGAAAAATGAAGTAGGCTTTTGCAGATATGTGGTATAAGAGGTTTTGCTGGGGATTCAGATGCTGAGTTTATGTGGTTGTTGCAGACATCAAAGGGCAGATCTCTGGAAAGTCTTGTTAAAGGTGGCAAGGAATGGTGTCATTTATTTCTCATGGAAAGAAAGGAATACTATGTTTACAATGGTTGAGTTCCATGTGCTGAGAAGGTTTTCAACAGTGTCTTGTTTGTGGTAAGGTTGCTGGTTTGCCGCAAGGAGAAAGGAGAAATGAGCTGCTTTGGCGAGAGCTGATAACAATTTGTGTGCTTTTTTGGGGCATATAATTATTTGAGATTGAGCAGGAGAAGGATTTAGTCTCTCTTTTGTCTGTTTCATCGTGCTATAATGCCTTAGTTGTATTAGTTTAGTTGCGGGGGAAGTGAAATTCTTGGGCTTGATGTTTTTGCTTGGCATCTTGTTTCGATATTAAGACCTTACATTGAAGTTGTGGGAAGTAGATGTACAATGGTTTGATGATTCATTGGCGATGTTGTTACCATGTCTTAATTTCCAGAAATCATCAGGGATAATTTTGTCTGATGATTCATTGGCTACGTCGTTACCCATATTCCAGGTGGTTACCACAGTGGTCGACGAACGTCCCAGAGCATGAGCATGCTTTTTTGTCATTAAAATAGTGATAAGAGCATTTCATTTCGTAGTTACCATGTTGAATGAAACAGTGCAAATTTTCTTCACTTTTGAACCGTTTTAATTGCAACAAGAAACCATGTTTTAGAATCAAAAACAAGAAAAGTTTGAAGAAGGTTTGGAGATAGAGAAGTGACCCATCCAGTCCTTTCGATGTTTATTAGTCTACACAACGAGTGAAAGAATTTCTTCTGCGAGATCTTATCTTGAATGGTGCCCAAAACACGGGATATGTATGGCACAATGTTGTGCCGTGCGATTTATTTTTGTTAAAGATACTTTTTCACTCAAACATGACGAAACGTTATAAAGTCAAGATAAAAATCATATTACACCTTGTTTTGTGCTCTGTTAAGATGAAACGTCGTGTTACGCTGACAGTCCCAAACATTATGCTTTGTTTCTACTCAAATGGGTGAGACGGATATAAGGATCGAGCCAAGTGCAAAGTGGATCCATCATTGAATTGCCTATGGATGATTGATGGCCTATAAAAAATTGGGAAAAGTGTCCAGTAAATCATAAACATTTTGCATCATTGTTAATTCAGTCTCAAATATTTCAATTTTACCGAGTTCTAAACATTTTCATGTTTTGTTAATTGAATGCATTCGGTTAATTTTGGCCAAAAATCACTAACGTAGACGCTAACTATCGTACATGACATAATCGGTGCTAATGTGGATATTTTTTAATAATATTTTAATTTTTTTGAATTATTATTTTTCCCTCTTTTTTTTTTTTTTTTGCTCTTTTCCTTCTTTTCTTTGTTCCCTTTTCTCTTGTTTTTTTTTCCTTTTCTTTTTTTTTTCTTTCTTTTTTTTTTTCTTTTTCCCTTCTTCAACACCACCGTGCCTCGTCAATGGCCGGCAAAGGTCGCCAACCTAAGTTGAGGGCCGCCCTTGTCAACCCATAACAAGGGCCACCCTCACTTGAGCAAGCAAGGGCTTGAGGCTGTGCCTGATGCTAATGACCTCTGCTGGCCATCAATGAGGCTTGGCAAAGGGAAAAATGGAAAAAAAATGAAAAGACAAGAAAGAAAATATTTTTTAAAAATATTATTAAAAATTATTTACGTTAACGTCGGCCATGCCACATAGGATAACCGGTGTGTCGACACCCACTTCAACAATTTTCAATTACAATTGATCAGATTGATCAAATTGACTCAATTGGTAAAATGTAAAATGTTTGGACTCAATTGGCAAAATTGAAAGATTTAGGACTAAATTGGCAAACATGCAATAAGTTTTAGGATTTTTTGAACAATTTTATCCCCATACATCTCACTTAAGAAAAAAAAAACTTCGGCAAATGGAGACATTGTTTGTTGCATTCTAATGCGTGAAAATGCCAAGAAGATTAAACAGAGGATCTCAAGAACACTGAGCGTGTATGGGTCTATGATACCCGGATTGTTCCCCATGGCCGGGCTTGGAATTGGCGCTCAAGTGTATGTTCCTAAAGCCCAAACTTGGGACTCCGGTTGCACTCAAGACTTATTATCAAACGTCTATTTCGTAATTTTCCCATAACAAATATCAACAATGACTTTCCTATTGTTTGGCAAATACAGACCAACATGCCTTGAAAACAAGTTCCTCTAGAAAAATTTCTAGGAAAGTTCATTTTCCATGAACTAAATGAAGCTTGAGGTTTAGACAAACTCCCTTGATTGAATTTGGGAGTGAATGCAATTAATTCATTGTTCCCTTGTGAACCGATGTTGTTTGCACAATGAATGGAGGATCTTGATGGTGCTATCGATATAGTTTGGGTTTTCTTTGTTTTCTATTTATTTTGGAGACATAGACAGAACAAACAAGCAATTGAACAGCAAATGCATTTTTCTATGAGCAACCAAAGTCTTCATTTCTCCCCTCAATTCGGCCCATTACATAGACTTGTTTGCTATTGTCACAACTTATAAAATGCGTACTGTGTCTAGAGCGGAGGGGAAAACTTAGTGCCCTGTTTTATTGCTTACATCCCAAACATCCATTAGGGTTGAAGGTAATGTGGGCCTAATTCTACTTGTAGATTGCAAGATTAATATGTATCTGCTATACTCCCACATCTAGATTTTAGCTTGCTCAGACAACATCTCTTTGTTACCAGCTCTCAGTGATGAAACCTGGGTTTTTTTTTTTTTTTTGCTTTTTTGTACTTATTTTTTAGATCTCGATGGTGCCAACAATAGTATAATTTTTGTCTTTGGTTTCTATTCATTTTGGCATAAACAAAACAAGCACTAGGAAAATATTAGGCAACAACGCAAGCTATTAAGCAATACAAACACTTTCTAACACAAACAATCACCCCATGAGCAGCAATCTGAAGAATGACAAGGGCCAGTTCCACCTTTATTCTCCCTCTCACTAAGTGAGATTGTTCAAAACTCCGAACAATCTTAATTTTGAGATAAGTGGTCCATAAACTTTGATCCTATGTGTAATGTCCTACCAGAACTTTTAATTTGTTCAATATAATCCATGAACTTTAACCTAGTGTGTACTATCATCCCTAAACTTCTAAATTAATCCAATATGATTCATGAACTTTTGACACACATTCAATCTAGTCCATAAATTATATAAAAAAAAAATTAATATTGTCATTCCATTAATTCAAGTTCATGGACAATATTGAACTTTTTTCATATAGTTTAGGGACTACATTAAATATGTACAAAAAATTTAGATACCCGTTGAATAAATTAAAAGTTTAGGGATAACCATAGCGAATTGAGCTAAAGTTCATAGACTATTTATGTATTATCCCTTTTTGCAAAGCATTACACTATAGAAATTACATTCCTTATGCAGATTATGCATTCAACTTGAAAACAACTCTAATATTGCAAACAACCAGGTCCATCTCAGAGCAATTATTGAGCGAAAGGAAGGGACTAAATGAGCAACCAGTCTTCAATTTCAACCCCCGATTTGTAACCTTTCATCAACTTGTTTGCTGATGTCACAATTTATGAATGGATACATTTCCTAAAATGAAGGGAATAACCTCAAACGGTCTTATGAACCACATAACCCCTTCATCTTATCTTCCTACAGAGTGACTTTTTGTAAAGGATACCATCACTTGTTGCTATATGACTTTTTGTAAATGAGCAACAAAAGTCTTCGATTTTGACCCCCAATTTGTAACCTTTCACCAACTTGTTTGCTGCTGTCATAACTTATGAATGTATACATTTCCCTAGAAGGAATGGAATGACCTCAAACGATCTTATGAACCACATAAGCCCTTCATCTTATCTTCCTATAGGGGGAACTTTTGTGAAGGGGACCATCACATGTTGCTACATGACCTTTTGTAAATGAGCAATCAAAGTCTTCGATTACAACCCTTGATTTGTAACCTTTCATCAACTTGTTTCCTACTGTCACAACTTATGAATTGATACATTTCCCTAGAATGAAGGGAATAACCTCAAACGGTCTTATGAACCACAGAAGCTATTCATCTTATCTTCCTATAGAAGGACCTTTTGTGAAGGAGACCATCACATGTTGCTAAATGACATTTTGTGAATGAGCAACAAAAGTCTTCGATTTTGACCCCCAATTCGTAACCTTTCATCAACTTGTTTGATGCTGTCATAACTTATGAATGTATACATTTCCCTGGAAGGAAGGGAATGACCTCAAACGGTCTTATGAACCACATAAGCCCTTCATCTTATCTTCCTATAAGGGGACCTTTTGTGAAGGGAACTATCACATGTTGCTACATGACCTATTATAAATGAGCAATCAAAGTCTTCGATTACGACCCTTGATTCGTAACCTTTCATCAACTTGTTTCCTGCTGTCACAACTTATGAATGGATACATTTCCCTAGAATGAAGGGAATAACCTCAAACGGTCTTATGAACCATAGAAGCCCTTCATCTTATCTTCCTACATATAGACCTTTTGTGAAGGGAACCATCGCATGTTGCTAAATGACACCCTTTGGTTTGCAAATTTTTGGACTAATTGTTGACTCAAAGTCTTCCGTGCAAATGCAGATCTATTTGTCAATTTCAGCACGAAGATTTTCCTTATGTTCCGAGGAGTTAACCCTATACGGCACTACACAAAGTCATTCTCATGCACCTAAAGATTCAAGTGCATTGCCTGTGTCACATTGTCCGCGTCTTGTGTGTTTTATCTCCGGCAAATTCATTGATTTTGATGCATCGTAGCGCGCAATGCGGTATGCTCGCTTTCCCCTGTGCACCAAGCGCCCTACATCCCTAGTAGCATTGCTCTGAACACCTGCAGGAAAGCAGATTTGAGAACAAAAATAGAATTTAACCTACCCAATAACTTTGATCGCACTTCTACTTAGAATCTCTTTATACATGAAAGAATTATGTTTTAATGTTGTTAGGTTTTTTATTTTCTATATATCGTTAGAGATTTATTACCAAATATGCATAAGAACAAGTGATTTGCTTGGATATTATTACAAAAATAAATAAATCTATTATTTATTGCTTAGGGTGCGCATGACAAAATTTATATTTCTTGATTTCTCTGTTTCTCTGTTCCCCGAAATAGGTTTGGAACAGAAATCCGTTTGGTAATGCAATTTGATTTCTCTATTTCTGAAATAAATTTCTATTCCAGAAATAGAGAAATCGAAGAAATCAGAAGTTGAAATTTTTAACTTCTCAATTTCTGAAATAGAATCAGAAGCTGAAACCATATAAAAGAATCTTGTGCTTTCTTACTAACTTAATTCACTCATAACCACAACTTCACAAATTATTGCTAATTTTATTTTTCTTATTTTGCTCGTGTTTTTTTTCAATTTTTTTTATGACTTCCTCGTTAGGATGAAAGGCAATTAAATGGTTCCCCAATTTTCAAAAACGACCAAAGTTCTTAAATGCTTACTTAAAAACAATGGGGCTCTTTCCTCCTAGAAAGGGCACGCGCATGGCCAGTTGAAGAAAAAGTTCTTACGCAATAGATGAATAAAAAATGTGCCTAGAATTTAACCCTGTTTCTTTACGGATTCAAATTTCTTGCAAAATCAAAATAATTAGATTATTACACAATCTTGAATTATAATTCGAAGACAAGAGATTCAAGTCTTTGCTATGCAAGGGCCATTAAAGGTTCATTGAGCAACAATAAAATGGCAAGGGATAATAATATGCCAAAAATTCCATGAAATTGTATTTTCAACTTTTGTAATATATTAGTATTATTTCGACTATTATTTTGTATTTGAGGGTTTCCTCTATTGTTTCAGTATTATTTCGACTATTATTTTGTATTTGAAGATTTTCTATATTGTTATCTAATCAATTTCTATTCCTAGAAATAGAAATTTTATTCTGTTATCAAACAGATTTCTGTTTCAAAAATAGAAATTTTGAATTGTTATCAAATGGGTTTCTTTGCTCAGGAACTTGTCCGAGGAATAGAAATTGAGAAATCAATTTTTGGCTAGAAATCAATTTTTGGAATAGAAATTTTGTCATGCACGCCCTTAGTGACTGGGGATTTGTTACCAAATTAAGCATAAAAGCAGAGATTTGCTAGTATAAGAGACTTTACGAAGCGAACATAAAAATAATGGCTATGCAAAACTCACACTTCAGAGTGCCACGTGGTACTCTATCAAGCCTTCACTTTCATAGACTTTTTCCCGTTGTCACAACTTGTGGATGGATACATTTGCTTATGATGGAGGGAATGACCTCTAACTCTCTATTAACCATGCAGATTCTTCATCTTGTCTTCTCAGTGAGATACTTTTTGTAAAGGGGGCCATCTTACTAACTGCTGACCCAAGTCTTCCATGCAAATACAAATCTATTGGCTGAATTTTCAATCAATCAACCATTTGTTTATTCGGCCTGAAGTGTTTTCTTATGTTCCTCGGTAGCTACACGTTATGGCACTGCACAAGTCATGCTGTCATGCACTAAAATATTCATATGCATTGCCCATATTTTGGGTCTTTTGTCACTAGCAAAGTCATTGATTTTGATGCATCATAGCATGCTATGTGGGATGCTCTTACCCCCTATGCACCAAGCACCGCCTATAAAATCTACTTCCCCGGTAGCATTGCAGTGCACAAAGTCAGAAAGACAAATTTGAGAATAAGATAGAAATCTGCCATAAAATTTGTTGGGTCATCTAATTACAATCGCTATATGAAACAAGAAAACTAATGTTTTTTTAAATGTTTATCACCAAAAATGTATATCTCTTTTATTTCTCATACATGGATTAGAGATTTATAAACGAAGTATACATAAGAATTGATGGTGCCAACAAAAATGTTATTTTGTTTCCGTTTTCCATTTGTTTCGGAATATACATAGAACAAGCAGTAAGAAAATATTAAGCAACAATACAAATGTCTAATTGCTCATAGACAATTGTCTTTATTCTACCTCTGATATCACTCTCAATGAGTAAGACGGTTCAAAACTCTTAGCTGTCATAGTTTCTCTGAACGCATTACATAACATAAAGTTATATTCCTCATCAGTGACCAAGGGAAGTGATCGCAAATCATAAATTCAAAGTGGAAACAGCACTAACGTTGCAAACAGAAAGGTCCAATGCAGAGTGATCATTGTGTGAACGAGAGGAGCCAGATGAACAATCAAAATCTTCAATTTTGACTCTCGATTCGTACCATTTCATTGACTCAGATGTATTACACATATTTCTACGTATTACATCACTCGCAAAGTCATCAATTTGACGCATTATAGCATGACATGAGGCGTGTTCAGACCCCTAGACTCCAAGCACCGCCTATAAAATCTGCTTCATTCTCATATGCTCTGCCCATCAAAACAGAGTTATCTTATTTGAAATAAAATGGCTCGCTCGTCGTGCTTCTGCATGTCCATAAACTTGCTTTTCTTGTACTTGTGGTCACATCCTATCGATGCTCACAATCTCTCTCGTTCTGTAAAATCTCTGTGTCTCGAGAACGAAATATCTGCACTGCTGCAGTTTAAAGAGAGATACGACATCGCCAATGTTTCGGGTGGTCCTCTCGCTCGTTCCAAGACTCTATCCTGGAATAAAGGTCGGGATTGCTGCTCCTGGGATGGAATCGAGTGTGACGAGAACACCGGCCATGTAATTGTTCTCAACCTGAGAAGTAGTTTTCTCTATGGTTCTATCGACAACAACAGTACCCTCTTCCAGCTTGCTCACCTTGAAAAGCTCGATCTCAGCGACAATCACTTCAACTATTCTCAGATACCGTCCCGAATTGGAGATCTATTGGGATTGACTTATCTTGACGTCTCTTTTTCCGTATTTTCCGGTCGAGTCCCATCAGAAATCTTCAAGCTGACAAGGTTGATGTACCTTGACCTGTGTTGCAATCTCGATCCATATACTTCTACACGTTTGTTGGAAATGCAACCACTAGGCTTGAGAAGCCTAGCTCAAAATCTGACCAGCCTGGAAGTACTGTCCCTTGGTGTCGTCGCTATGTCGGCCAAAGTGCCCAACACTTTGGCCAATCTGTCTTCCCTAAGAGCGCTGCAAATGGATGTGTGCGACCTGCGCGGTGTATTTCCATATGCCATTTTTCATTTGCCGAAGCTGCGAATCCTCATGGTGGGTTACAATAAAAATCTCACAGGCCGATTGCCTGACTTTAACTCGAGTAGTCTTCTTGAACATCTGCGACTGCCTGAAACGAGTTTTTCCGGGGAGCTACCCACTTCAATCGGTAATCTCCGCTCCTTGCAAATATTGAATCTTGATTCCAAGACGTGCAATTTGACTGGGTCCCTACCCTCGTCAATAGGAAACCTTCCTTCCTTGAGTCATCTCGACATAGGTGGTTGCAAATTCTCAGGATCCATCCCGGCTTCATTTGCTAATCTTAGCAACCTCGAATACCTGGGTGTCAGCATGAGCCCATTCACTACCCAGACCATTTCCTCTTTGTCTTGGATTTGGAAGATTAAGAAGCTTGCCACTTTGTATCTCGACCAAATCAATTTATATGGCGAGATTCCACCTTCAATTGGAAACTTGTCTCAACTAGTGGAGTTAAGCTTTATTGGCAACCAATTAAGCGGTACTATCCCATCTCAGCTCAGGAACCTCACTCGGCTGACGAGATTGTGCCTCCGAAGTAATCAACTATCAGGGTCCATACCGTCTTGGCTTATGAGCATGACTCGATTGGTCATGCTTGACCTTGCGGTCAACAAATTCCACGGTGAGATACCTTCATCAATCTCTCAACTCCAAAATCTCCAGATCCTCCTCCTTGTTAAAAACAATTTCAGCGGCACTGTTGAGCTAGACAACTTTCTCAAGCTCAAACAATTGTTAGTGCTGCAACTATCATTTAACAAGCTATCATGCCGCACTAGTAGCACGAATGTTAATCTTCCTCAGCTTCGTGCCCTAGGACTGGCATCATGTAATTTGAGCAAGTTTCCGGCATTCTTACAAAACCAAGAGAGTATGAATTCGTTGGACCTATCGGATAACAACATTAGGGGAGAAGTGCCCTTTTGGGTGTGGAACGCCAGTTTTAATAGCATGCAATACCTGAATCTTTCTCATAACTTTTTAACTAGTCTTGATCGATATTACCCAATCGATTCTGTATATACGATAGACCTATCTCATAACATGTTGAAAGGACCACCCCCCAAAGCACCACCATCCATAGTGTACTATATAGCATCCAACAATAGCCTGACCGGAGCATTGCCACGATGGATTTGCAATTTGAGTTCAGCAATCACAATAGACTTGTCTTCTAACAATTTGGTTGGTGTGCTTCCAAATTGTTTGGGCAATATCAGCAAATCTCTCATGAATTTGAACCTAAAGGGCAACGATTTTCAAGGCAGCATTCCAGAGCTATTGGTAAGGGGGATGCAACTGACTATGCTTGATTTGAGTGACAATTGGTTGCAAGGCAAGTTGCCAAGATCCTTAGCCAATTGCAAAATGCTTGAATTCATCAACTTTGGGAACAATCTTATTTTAGACACCTTCCCGTCATGGTTGGGATCTTTATCAGAGCTCCATGTCCTTATTTTGCGATCCAATAAATTTCATGGTGTCATAGGGAGGCCTAAATCTAGTTCCACATTCCTTAAGCTACGGATACTTGACCTCTCTAATAATTCATTCTTCGGAAAGTTGCCAAAGGAACTCTTTCAATCTTGGAATGCCATGAAATCCGCAACAGGGAACTTTACGTACACTCAAAGAACCATTGATGGCTATACGTATGATGATCTAACCCCCATGGGTAACGGCAATCATTTTTCCTGCATGAGTACAAATGTACAGTCAAAATGGTACCTTTCCTCTTCCGTCTGTGGTTATGATTACCCAATGACGATGACCTTGACCTACAAAGGACTGGAAATGTATTACCAAAAGATATCACGTGTCTTCACGGATGTTGACCTCTCTACGAATTTTTTTGAAGGAGAGATACCAGCCGTCATAGGTGAACTCAAAGGACTGCAGGGACTAAACCTTTCCAAAAATTTCCTCACAGGTCACATCCCACCATCATTAGGGAATCTCAAAGCACTTGAGTCATTGGACCTTTCTCTGAACAAACTCTCAGGACAGATCCCCCAGAAGCTAATAGAACTCGGGTTCCTTTCTTTCCTAAACATGTCTTACAACAATCTGATCGGGTCTGTGCCTAGAGGGAAACAGTTTGATACGTTTTCAAATGATTCTTTCAAAGGAAACTCGGGACTATGTGGGGAATTCATATCCACAAAATGTCAAGATTTAGGGGATAAGTCAGGACAACCTTCAACCCACCAAGAAGAAGGCCCGGGATCGCCAATTGAACTTGATTGGAAAATTGTTCTCTTGGGTTATGGGAGCGGCTTGGTGATTGGAGTGGTCATCGGAAATGCATTCATCTCCTGGAAACATGATTGGTTTGAAGGAAATGCAAGGAGAAGGCGACGGCCTAATCAGAGGCAACCTAGGAGGGGTAGGAACTCTTGGTCTGGCAAGTTTTTTTTATTTCTACGGATATTAGAACTTCCCTAAAAAATGAGCTAGGTATTTCCTTCTCTTTTTCAAATGCATTTGTTTCTTCATAGTATTTTTATAGTTATTTATGTTGAACTTCATTCTCTTCATCTAATCTCTCATCACATCTATTTATAAAGCCATTATCAACTTGAAAACCCAGGCCATTTGCGCCTTTTCCTATAAATGTATAAGCAAAAGTACTACTGTTGAACACTCAAATCTGAATTGCCATAAGGATTCTTCTTTATCCAGGGCTCACATCACTAGCTGAAACCCACTTATGGATTCTAGTAAAACAATCAATAGCAATGATACAATGTTCTCACAACTTTATGCAAATCCTGGCTCTCATCCATGCCTTGATTATTTGATTTGGTTGTTTGTCACCTCACAAATTGTACAGACGATGGTTGTAACGACATTTGAAACAAAATTAGCAATTGGAGATTCACTGGACAAGAACCGTGACAAATGATTCTTGTAAAAAATATACATATCAGTTTTGCTTTTCAGATCTTCCTTTATGTTCATGCAGTAGGAAATCAAATTCTCTTTCATAAAACAGCATATTATGCTGAGAACCAACATGGCAAAGTTAAATTTACTAAAGTTCTTACTATGCTTGCTAGTCATTTTCTTGGTTAATGTCATTTGATTTATGTGTTTAATCTTTTCTTTTTTTCTCAAAGAAGGGTCATTTGATATGGTGACTTATTGTTGACAGCTGAATTTTGGCAGATAAATCAAGTTTCTGTCTTTGTAAAACCATGAAAAATAATAATAAATCAATAAACAAAAGAGTCCAATTCGGCCATTCGTGTAAGGACCTAATCCCATTTGCCTCAGCCCATTTATTAAGTCTAACTCGCTCAAGTCGGCCCATTCCACCAACCCAGAGCACTAGCCAAGCCCATCAGGAATTTGACCGGCCCATCAACCTAGCCCATGAAGCCCAAATTTAAAATCGCATTAAGCGACTTATGGACAGGCCCACATTCACAATTTTAAGTCGGAGCCTCTAAAGCCTGTGAGAGCTTGGCCCATAAAGCGCGCATGTGCAGGAACTGAGGAGCGAAGGAATTCCGGCATGGGGACCATGTTACACCATATAGCACCTCACGGACTGACAGAGTTCCCTTCTCTCTAGAATTCGTAGCCCATTCTTCTTCTCCGGACATTGCTCGCCATCGCCGCCGTCGCTCGTCACTTCAATCCATCTCCACCGCCGCGAGATAAAGACTCTGTTCCCCCTGTTCTCAGTCATTGGTCGCTGAAGAGCTTGAGCGGCAGTTCGCCATTTACTCTTTCGCCGATTCCTCCTGTCTTCGAAGTTTGCTTCTGTGACTGTCTTGCTCTGGTCCGATCGATAATCATTGCAGGCAAATATCCTTAGTTTACGAACCGTATCTGCTCTGTTTTTGCTAAAAAGAGAGGCCGAGAATCCTACGTATTGATTGTGTCTGAATCTCATGTAACCGAGCTTCTGCTAGCGGTTTGAACTCCTCGTGTTTTGTCATATTCCTGCGTTTAGATCATTAGATTAAAATGTCTACAATGTGTTTGACAATTTTTTTAGTGAAACCTACCTGTGAATTTGAGGAAAATTCTTGCATATTGACGTTTGGTTGATTCTTACGTCTTCAGAATAAGACGTCTGTGTTTGATCCTCTCTTTGCACCATAGAATTGACCTGCTGTGATGCTCATCTGAGACGTTGCCTGCTCTGTCTTTGCTTATTTCAGCCTTGATTTCAGTCCATTTCGCTAGTCTTATTGTCAAACGTGAATATATGTTGATTGATCTTTAGAGGCGGCTCAGAATAACAAATATGAAAATTGATCAAACAATTAAATATTAAACTACGCTTTCATTTAAAAGTTTAACATTTTAAATAGTTGATAATCTAACAAAATCTCACAAAAATGAAAGATATTAATATATATTTCGATAATAAGTTGTTGATGGTTATATTTGAAACTGTGTCATTTGGATAAAAGGACTACCATGTCATTGCACATGTACTTGTAGAGTTGGGGGTGTGACAGTAATTGGGAGAATTACCAAAAAAGTCCTAAACCAACCGATGTCCACGTCAGCACTAGTTGGCTAAAATTAGCCAGATTGACTGAATTGACATAAATTCAAAAGGTTTTTGGACTAAATTGGCTTTTATGACTAAATTGGTACAATTGTAGTAGGCTTATGATTTTTTTGATAATTTTCATGAAATAAACATATATATGATTTTTATTTTATATTTTTTTATGAGTGAATATTTGCTTTGGGGCTGGTAAAATGTTGACAAGACCCCTCCTTAAAAAATTGACATATAATGTATTTAATCAAGGTGTCAAGTGTACAAATTTTTACGGCCTCCGTGTTTGTGATCAGATTAACAATTGTGAACGAGAAAAATTCAAACGGGGAAAGCACATGCCTTGGTGGTTGACTTTTGCAAAATTGAGTAGACCCATTATTGAGACCTTGCATTATGCGCAGTAGACTGGCTGGCTATTGCAGCACTGCTTTGGCCCAGTCCTGGAAATATCCTGCATGGCTGTTTATATGATATGATCAAGTAAAAAGTTATTGACTATGAGAACTCGACCCCACGAGTTGGCTTAACGGTCGAGGCCTAGACATGTGTATGTTGTTGCAATCTTCCTTAGACCGCGTCATCGTGTGGATGATCGACAACGCGCAGGTGAAAAGTCCAGAGAATCAAGAGAAGAGTCTTGAAAGTGGTAGCTATTGACAGATCAGAGGAACATAATGTCAAATGACAGATCGTAGATAAGAGTTTCAAAAGCATGAGGAGGTGAGCCTTGTTGATGGGTGGTAAATCCAGGCTTGCAGGCATTCAGATTCGATGTGATTGGATTCTATTTGACAAGTATTCTCTATCTTTATGACCACGAGTTCTGAGTGCCCTGATGACTAAGGCAACGAGAAAATTGTGACTATTCTTATGCTATTTGTAGCATTGGCCTCCAAACGTACCCCTGGAGAGACTTGGGGGTTCACATCTCCCATGATGCCGTGGAAGCTACTTCTACATCGTTGAATTAGAAAACGAGTTTGTTATGTCCCCTTCATGTAAATATAGAAGGGATATGTACACTACAAATCCTAAAAATTGTTACACAAATATAATTGAATATTCAAATTTGCAAAAAAATTAATCAAATCATAAAACTTATCAAATTTATGCAATCAAATTCTAAAATTAATACTGTCAATTTAACTAGCAGAAAACACTGATGTAACTTTTTAAAATTCCACATGAAATTTTTTAAATATTTTTTTAGCCAATTATTTTAAATTAGATTAAAATAATAAAAAAGCTAAAAATTTATTTAAAAAGGCAAAACTGAAAAGAAAAAAAGAATAGGGAATCCGGACGAGAAATCGCGTTGGAAGTCCACCACGAAGTACGATCCAGACTCTTCACCGATGGATTATTCCGATTCGTGGAGGAGGACGAGGTACTGTCGGATTTGGGGGCTGTCTCCGCTAAAGAGCAGAAGAAAAGTTGCTGAAGAAGGCAACGGAGGAACGGGGAAGAACGCGAGGATGGCGAATCAAATGGAGGTGCAGGCTGTAATTTATTCTCACTCACATCTCTTCGTTTGTTCGTGCTTCCGCGTTAGTCGTAACATGATTTGTTGCTTTCTTGGCAGATGTGCCCTTAAATATCTGTTTACTTCATTACTGAATAGTAGTGATTACAATCTCGGCCATATGTTTTGGTTTTCAATATAAGGAGCAACCTTTTCACATAACCGTGATTCGGAAACAAAAATCAAACCATAGATCCCGGCAAACTGGGTACGGCCTAACTAGGTCGATTTTGAATTTCTCGTCGTCGAGATCTTTAAAAGTCATTACTTCTATGTTTTGAAAGAGGAAATGAGCGTGAACTAGCAATAAGAGGAAACGAGTGTTTGGCAAAACCACTGCTAAATTAAATGATCTGGTTGAAACTCAAGCTGAGCTATGTGGAACTTTAATGCCTCTCTCAAGTCCCAACTAGATAGAGTGGCCTTCTAAGGCTCTAAATCAGGTGATTTCGCTCAGGCTGATGCTTGGAGCTTAACTAGGGAGAAAAAGGCTAAGGTAACTTGGCATAGGCTAATTTGGTTTAATCCAAATGTGCCGAGATTCGGCTTATATCTTGGCTTGCAATCCTTGCCAAGTTGCAGCAGAATGGTGATAGATTGTGCAAATGGCAGAACGTGAATGGTATTTGTGTCCTCTGTGGATTGCAGCCCGAATCAAGGAGACATTTGTTCTTTGATTGTGTCGCGACCTACCCTCGGGGGGAGGGAGCAGGTTTAAGGGTATTGCCTAAAGGACGGGCCTAAGGCCCATGATTAGGCGCGGGCTCTCCCAAGCCCATACCCCGCGTGACATTGGGATATTATTAAGAAATTTTGCACAAAAGGAGTCGCCACTAGCCTATTGGGGTCGGCTAGAAACCAAGTGAGACATGGGAGCGTGCCTTACTTCCTACGCAACCAGAGAGTCTAGGTTCGGGGACTTGATTACACTAATTAACCAATTAGTGCCCTTTCGGTACCTAATCTTGTTCATTTTAACAAAATGATTTTCATCAGGCAGTTTAGATCGATTTCATACCTATCCGCTAACATAAGAGGTGAGCATGCAGGTGCACAATCAATAAAGTAATAATTATACCTACCAAGATCCTATTTGCCTTAAAATTAAACACGTGCAAATTAAACATAAGACACGCAAATTAAATATCTGATAAAAAACAACATATAAGAAAAATAAAGGCTTAATCACACTAAAGCGGCAATACATAGCAATTCCTAACCAAACCCTGTCATTTTTGGATTTTCGAAATTTTTAATTTAATTTAATTTTTTTTAATTTTTTTTAATTTTTTTTAATTTTTTTTAATAATTAAAAAAACTTTTAATTAAAATTAAAAAAAGGCGAAATTTTTAATGTTTTCTGAGTTTTTTTTTGAAATTCCAGAAAATTTTTTGAATTTTTATCATTTTTTGAAATTTTTGATTTTTTTTATTTTCTTTTTCGATTTTTTTTATTTTTTTATTTTTTAAATATATATATATATATATATATATTTAATACTTCAGTAAAATGGGTTCGGACCGGGTAAACCCAACCCGGCCCGTGGACCAAACCCGAATCCGGATCCAAAATTTTTGGATAAAAAAAAATCGTTTTCAATTTTTTTTTTAAAAGCAAAATTAAAAATTAAAAAAAATAAAATCATTTCGCTTGTCTTTTCTCGCCGCATACTTTTCCCTGCGCCACATGCTTCTGCAACTCCTCTTTCCCAATGCCCCTTTCACTTTCTTTTTCCACATTTTGTTTTACTTTTCATTTTTTTCTTTACTTTTTTTTTTCTTTTGTTTCTTCCTTTATTTTATTTTTTGGTCTTCTTCTCCACACGTTCTCTCCTTCGGACTTCGTCTTCTTCCCCGACGCCTTTCTTCTCTGCAACTTCATCTTATTCTTTCTTTCTTTCGTTCGT
This sequence comes from Eucalyptus camaldulensis, assembly GCA_019915185.1. Taxonomy (NCBI): domain Eukaryota; kingdom Viridiplantae; phylum Streptophyta; class Magnoliopsida; order Myrtales; family Myrtaceae; genus Eucalyptus; species Eucalyptus camaldulensis. The sequence goes on from JAHSVA010000005.1 coordinate 5,385,282, forward strand.
TTTTTTTAATATTAATGAAATAAAATAAAAAACAAAAGAACAAAAAGACCAGACGCTAAACCACTTTTTACGGACACCGCACGGCTCCACCATCGCTCCGGCCAACAGCACCCAACTCCGGCTAACAACACCCAACCTCAGCGACCACAACAATCAAAGGAAATAACCATGCCGAAACTAACATTTTCGATCCCAAATTTTCGCCAAGCAAAACGGGTACGCTAACATGGAAGGAGCGCCGTCTAGGACGGTCTCAAATCACAGGACCCGCCGGAGGAAGGTAGTTCCGCTGGAGGACCTTCCGGCGATAGCTCAAAAAGGTGGTAGACATGCCCCGAAATCACAATAAAATACACCAAAAAAAGAGACAGCAGACGTGGTTCAACAATACAAAGGTAAACAATCATCAAACTAGATTATAGAACATCAAAGACTTCGGCCATTTAATCAGGCATTTTGTCAAACACCTAAGATGCAGTAACTAGGGGGGTAAACATAGATTCGATCGGGGCTCGGGTTCAGGCCAAGATCATCACGTGATTCACAAACGCTATTCTTGATCGACTCGGGAACAAGTTTATCAGCATATACCTTGAGTTTAAACCAAAATGACAAGTCTCGGCCATAACACCAAACACAAACAGATATTTGCATTAAGCACTACAAAAAGCACACGTATGCTGTGGGAGGAATGAACACGAGCACAACGGAGTTTCGGGCGGGGATCGGGACTGAAGCTCGTGCGAACTGGTCGACCACAAGCTTCAGCCCGACGCCCCACCAAAACAGGGCAGACGTACTCGGGAATGACCCACCTGGTTCAAAGGGGAGCGCCGCGGTGGACGACGACTCTCGGGCAGACGACCGGTGACGGCGAAGCTGTCCTTCAGTCTTGCTCTCTCCCTTTAGCTCGTCCTCTACCCTCTCGAGCTCTCTCTCCGGTCTCTCTCTTGAGCCCCTTGTTCTCTCTCCACCAACGAACCAGTCAAGACCCCTCTCCTTTTTCTCCCCCCTTCCGGTTTTATACTCGGCCGGCAAGCGCGCATGGCCTCTGCGGCTGCCAGCTTGCCGGCCGAATGCCTCCTTCGACCCGCGGATCACGCCGCTCACCTGCCACCCCGATCCCCTTGCTCCCTCTGTTGCTCTCTTTGTACCCTTCTCTTTTCTCTTTTTTGCAGAAGCATGGATGTCGTGAGGGGAGGAAGATGATGCGCGCACGGGCCGGGTTGAAATAAAAGGAGATGGGCCAGCCCAAGTGCGAAAAAAAGAAAAGGAAAAGAGACATGTGGGCGAGCCCATGCGCGAAGAAAGACCCATTACTCGACCTCATTCGATTTTCTTATACCTTTTAATGATTTTTTTTTGACAATTTTGGAAAAATAAAGACCATTCAACATGCCGTGCAATAATGAAAACATGATACCTTAAAGATTTTTTTTCTTTTTTTTTAATTTTTTTTTGTAATAAAATTTTCTGAAATTTTAAAACATAGTGACGTAAATGTTCCTAATGTCAATATGTGATGCAATTTTAACGAAATTTTTTTGTTAAGGGGTTAGAAATCAATCCCCAATTTTTCAATGCAATTAAGAAACACTTAAACAAATCGCCAAAATTTAGGTGTCAACAGATTGTTCTTCCTCCTCTGAAAAATGAAGTTGGCTTTTGCAGCTATGCGGTATAAGAGGTTTTGTGGGAGATTGGGAAGCTGAGTTCACAATAGGAGAGTTGCATGTGCTGAAAAGGTTTCTGAGAGTATCTTGTTTGTGGTAAGGTTGCCGTGCAAATTTTTTTTTCGTTGAAGGTACTTTTTTCACTTGGACACAACGAAATGTCATAAAGCTAAGAAAGAAATCACATTACACCGCGTTTTTGTGCATAGTTAAGATAACACGTCATGTAACTGCACTATAAATGCCGTACCAAAGAGACAATCACAAACAATATGCTTTGTTTCTACTCAAATAGGCAATAGGGGTATAAAGATTGGGCCCAAAGAAAAGTAGATCCATCATTGAATTGCCTATGGAAGATTGATGGGCTACAAAAGATTAGGAAAATTATCCAAAAAGTCATAAACCTTTTACATTTTTATTAATTCATTCTTCAATCTTTCAATTTTATCAACTGAGTATTAAAAAATTTCACACTTTATTTTACATTTTTATTAATTCATTCTTCAATCTTTCAATTTTATCAATTGAGTATTAAAAAATTTCACACTTTATCAATTAAAGTGCATTAAGCTAATTTTAGATAAATACTGCTAACATAGACACCGATTATCTTACATGACATGATCCATGATAACATGAACATTTTTTAATAATATCTAAATATTTTTCGTCTTTTTTTTTCCTTTTTTCTCTTTTCTTTCTTTTACTTTTTCCTTTTCTCTTCTCTCTATCTTTTTTTTTCTTTTTCTTTTTTCCTTTTTCCCTCCGCCAGCCACTACCAAGACTCATTGATGGTCTGTCAAAGTCACCAGCCTCAGGCAAGGGCCACCCTTATCAACCCTTGGCGAAGGTCAACCTTATCAAGGCAGGCGAGGACTTGAGGCACACCGAAGGCCAGCGACCTCCACTAACTTGGTGAAGGGAGAAAAAGAAAAAAGAAAAGAATGAAAAGTGAAGGACAGAAAAAATATATATTATTTAAAATTGTCAATATCAATGTCAATCGTACTATATAGGAATGGTCGATATGCCAACACTCACTTAAACAACCTACAACCAAAATTGACCTGATTAACTCCATGGGCAAAATATAAAAAAAAATATTTAGAACTTAGTTGGTAAAATTAAAATATTTATGACTAAATTAGTAAAAGCATAATAAATTTAAGATTTTTTTTAACAATTTTCCACGCATAGATTTCATGCTTTCTTACTTCAACAAATGAGGACCTTGCTTGCTACATTGTAATGCATGGAGATGTCAAGAAGGTTAAAATAGAGGATCTCAAGAAGGTTAAGCGTGTGTAGGTCCATGTTCCCAGGTTTGTCCCCATGGCTAGGCCCGAGACTGGTGCTCAAGCCGGGTTCACGGCACTCAAATTTGGGACTCCAGTTGTACTCAAGACTTATTGCCAAATGTATATTTCGTAATTTTCTTGTAATAAATGACTTTCCTATTAATTGGTAGATACAAACCAACATGCCTTTAAAATAAGTTCCTTTTGAAAAATTTCTAGCAAAGTTCATTTTTTGAGAAATAAACTAAACTTGAGTTTAAACAAACTGCCTTGATTGAATATGGGACTAAATGTAATAAATTTGTTGTTTCTTGTGAACCGATGAGCATTGTTTGCACAATGAACAAAGGATCTTGATGTTGCCAATAACACAGTTTAGTTTTCTTTGTTTTCTATTTATTTCAAAAATAGAAACAAGATTGTTCCAAACTCTAATTAATCTTAATTTCTCCGAATGCATTACACGGCGTAAATTACATGCCTAATCAATGACCCAAGGAAATGTTTACAAATCATGAATCCAAAGTCGAAATAGCACTAACGTTGCAAACAAAGAAGTCCAACACAGCGCAACCCAAGTCTTCAACTACCCTTTATTATTTTTTATAGCATGTACTTTTTTGCTGCTTTCGGTATGGTTGACCCAAGTCTTCCATGCAAAATGCAAATATATTATATATAACATGATATAATATATATGTGCTTTTTGCTGCTTTCTCCACGGTTGACTCAAGTCTTCCACGCAAACGGAGATCGATTGGCTGAGTTCAGAGTATGTACCCAGCAGCTACCTGCTATGGCACTACGGAAAGTAATGTGCATGCGCATAAAATATTCATAGGTGCTGCGCGCGCGCGCACATTTATACTGCTTTTTTGCCGCGTTCTCCATGGTTGACCCAAGTCTTGCACGCAAACGTAGATCGATTGGCTGAGTTCAGAGTAGGTGCCCGGCAGCTACCCGCTACGGCGCTGCGGAAAGTAATGCGCATTGTGCATTTCATCACATTAAAAGCTATGTAGCATGAACCCGTGACACGACATGTTAGAACTCATTATATATTTTTTGAATATTTTTATTTTTAATTAATTTAATTCAAATTCAGTATATTTATTTTTTGAAATTATTTTTTAATCTCATTTATTTATTTTTTATTAGAAAAAATCCCCACTAGAGTCCCTCATTCTCTTTTTACCCTTAAATTTATTTTCCTTTCCCTCCCCACGATCGTCCATTCCCTCACCCCCAAATTTACTTTTTTTTTTCTTTCCTTCCAGCCACCGTCGATTTCCCCCCACCTGTCCCTGTCACTCCTCCCCCCCCCCCCCCCACAAAAAAAAAAAAAAAACGTGATGACCCATCAGACTCCCATTTTTTTAATTATTTTTGAGTTTCTTATCAAAACCCTAGCTCCTTTACTCTTCCTCCTCGCCGCTTGCGACCCTTCCTCTTCTCCTCCTCCCAATCCTTCTCCTTCCTCGCCGCTCCTCGCCGCACGACCCCCTTCCTCGCCGCTCCTCGCCGCACAAGCCCCTTCCTCGCCGCTCGCCGCATGACCGCCTTCCTCTCCTCTTCCTCTCGCCTTTGGTCCTTTCTCCCTTGCAGCTGCAACCTCATCGGATCCATCGCAGCATCACAGTGGCGGCCCTCGCCTCATTCTATGCTCGACCGTCTCTCGCCGTTGCTCTCTTTTTGCTCCCTCCCGGACACGCGTGTCGAAGCGTGTCGGGCAAAGGTTGACTGCATTGACCGTGTCGGAAAATCGACACGCGTTGGCCGTGTGTCCGACCGTGTCGACATGTCCGACACGGAAGGACGGACAACGTGCTTCATAGACTAAGAGTCATTGATTCAATGCATCGTAACACGAGATGAAGCGTGTTTATATCCGCAGGCACCCAGCGCCACCTATAAAATCTGCTTTACGCTCTCATACTCTGCTCATCAAAACAAACTTGTCTCTATTTCGAACAAAATGGCTTGCTTGCCGTGCTTCTACATGTCCATACACTTTCTTTTCTTGTACTTGTCGTGCCAGCCTATTGACACGCACATCCTCTCTCGTTCTGTGAAACCTCTATGTCTGGAGGATGAAATGTCTGCACTGCTACAGTTTAAAGAGAGGTATGAAATCGCCAATGTTTCAGGTGGTCCTCTCGCTCATCCCAAGACTCTATCCTGGAAAAATAGTCAGGATTGTTGCTCTTGGGCTGGGATCGAGTGCGATGAGAACACAGGCCACGTAATTGTTCTCGATCTGGGAAGTAGTTTTCTCTATGGTTCTATCGACAACAACAGTACCATCTTCCAGCTTGCTCATCTTGAAAAGCTCAATCTCGGCGACAATCACTTCAACTACTCTCAAATACCGTCTCGAGTTGGAGATCTATCAAGATTGACTCATCTCAATCTCTCTGCTTCCTTTTTTTCTGGCCAAGTTCCATCAGAAATCTTCAAACTTACAAGGTTGGTGTACCTCAACCTGTGTTGCAATCTGGATCCACATCATGATAGATCTTTGTTGGAGATGAAAGCGCCGGGCTTGAGAAGGCTATCTCAAAATCTGACCGGCCTTGAAGAACTTCTCCTTAGTCTCGTCAACATGTCGTCCCCAGTGCCCAACACTCTGGCGAATCTGTCTTCACTAAGAAGGCTGAACATGGATGAGTGTGACCTGCACGGTATATTTCCGCCTGCCATTTTTCATTTACCGAAGCTGCAATATCTTAGTGTGGATCACAATGAGGATCTCACGGGCCGCTTGCCTAACTTCAACTCGAGTAGTCCTCTTAAAGAACTGCAACTGGGAGGCACAAGCTTTTATGGGGAGCTACCGGCTTCAATCGGTAATCTCCGCTCCTTGGAGATATTGAATCTTGAATTCTGCAATTTGACAGGGTCCCTACCCATGTCAATCGGAAACCTTCCTTTGCTGAGTTATCTTGACATAAGTCAAAACAACTTCTCAGGATCCATCCCGGCTTCATTTGCTAACCTTAGCAACCTTGAATACCTAGATGTCGGAATGAACCCATTCGCTGCCCAGTCCACTTCCTCTTTGTCTTGGGTTTGGAAGATAAAAAAGCTTGCCACTTTGAACCTTTGGAGGATCAATTTATATGGTGAGATTCCCCCCTTAATCGGAAACTTGTCTCAACTCGTGGAGTTACACTTTGTTGGCAACCAATTAAGCGGTACCATCCCATCTCAGCTCATGAACCTCACTCGGTTAACTGATTTGGGACTCTCAATCAATCAACTATCGGGTTCTATACCGTCTTGGCTTGTGAACACGACACAACTAGTTCTGCTTGACCTTGCGCGAAATAAATTCCATGGCCAGATACCTTCATCAATCTATCAACTCCAAAATCTCCGAGTCCTCCGCCTTTTTGAAAACAACTTCAGCGGTACTCTTGAACTAGACAACTTTCTCAAGCTCAAACAATTGCGAGTGCTCCAACTATCAGCTAACAAGTTATCATGCCGCACGAGTAGCGCGAATACTATTCTTCCTCAGCTTCGGGCCCTAGGACTGGCATCATGCAATTTGAGCGAGTTTCCTACATTCTTAAAAGGCCAAGAAAGTATTAATTGGTTGGACCTATCAAATAACAACATTAGGGGAGAAGTGCCATTTTGGGTGTGGAACGGAAGTTTTAATAGCATGCAGTACCTGAATCTCTCTCATAACTCCTTAACTGGTCTTGATCGATATTACCCGATAAATCCTTTATACATGTATACGATGGACCTATCTCATAACATGTTGAAAGGACCGCCCCTTGAAGCACCGCCATCCATAGTGTCCTATATAGTATCCAACAACAAGCTGACGGGAGCATTGCCACCATGGATCTGCAACTTGAGCTCAGCAATCACACTAGACTTGTCTTCTAACAATTTGACTGATGTGCTTCCGGATTGTTTGGGCAATATCAGCGAATCTCTCATGATATTGAACCTAAAAGGCAACAATTTCCACGGAAACATTCCAGAGGTATCGAGGAGGGAGACGCAATTGACGATGATTGATTTGAGTGACAACCAGTTGCAAGGCAATTTACCGAGGTCCTTGGCCAATTGCAAAAAGCTCGAGTTCATCAACGTTGCAAACAACTTTATCGTGGACACCTTCCCATCATGGTTGGGATCTCTACCGGAGCTTCATGTCCTTATTTTGCGATCCAATAAATTCCACGGTGTCTTAGAGAGGCCTAAATCTAGTCTCTCATTCCCTAAGCTACGGATACTTGACCTCTCTATTAATGCATTTGCCGGTAAGTTGCTTGTGGAATTCTTTCAGTCGTTGAGTGCCATGAAATCTGACACAGGGAACTTTACATACATGCACGGAGACCTATATCCATCAGCGTGGCTTATGTACACCTACTATGGTGATTATGATTTCTCCATGACAGTGATTTACAAAGGTCTTAAACAGTATTACCCAAAGGTACTAGATGTCTTCACGGTCATCGACCTATCCAACAATTCGTTTGAAGGAGAGATCCCTGGTGCCATAGGTGATCTCCAAGGATTGCACGGACTAAGCCTTTCCAACAATTTCCTCACTGGTCACATCCCATCATCATTAGGGAATCTCATAGTACTTGAGTCATTGGACCTTTCTCGGAACAAACTCTCAGGACAAATCCCCCAGAAGCTAGCAGAACTGACATTCCTTTCTTCCCTAAATGTGTCTTACAACAATTTGACAGGATTTGTGCCTAGAGGGGCACAATTCGATACATTTACAAACAATTCTTTTGAAGGGAACTCGGGACTGTGTGGGGAATTCATACCCAAGAAATGTCAACATTTGGGGTATGCGTTGGGACAACCTCCAACCCAATATGAAGAGGATTTGGGATTGCCAATTGAACTCGATTGGAAAATTGTTCTGATGGGGTATGGGAGTGGCTTAGTGATTGGAGTGGTCATAGGAAATGCATTCTTCTCATGGAAACATGTTTGGATTGAGGAAACTAATAGGAGAAGGCGATGGCCTAGTAGGAGGCAACCTAAGAGAGGTAGGATTTCCTAGTCAGGCAAGTTTTCTAAATTCTAGAAATATTAGAATTTCCCTAAAAAGTAAACAGGGTATTTCCTTCTTTTTCTTAAATGTACTTGTTTCTTCGCAGTCTCCTTTTCGTTATTTATGTCAAACTTCCACTTTCTTCAGTTAATTCCCCATTACATCTATTTACAACCTCTCTAACATAAACTTACACTTTGTCTTTGTTGGGAAAACATCAATAGGGAAAAAATGAAATCAGATTATGAGGCATGAATACCATGTCTTTAAAAAATTATTTATTCCACAAAGTTGCTAATGAAAACTAGCAAAAATTCTCCAGAATATAACAAAGTCTCAAATAAGAATACCGTATAGGAACTTTAATATTTCTCCAAAAATTCTAAAAGAGGGAAATAATTGAAAATAATGACTATATTTTTTTTTAAAAGGGAAATTTGAGAATTAAAAATTATTGAGACGGAATCGAAGAATTTATAATAGTGTTTTAGAATAGATGTAATCTTTCCTTTGAAAACGAAGCGCTCGAATAGCTGGATCTGTCTCAAAACAAGCTGACAGGGTGAGTCCCGTAGCAGCTGACTCGGCTCAATTCCCTCACCCTGTTTAATGTATCTCATAACTTGCTTTTAGGACCCATACCAAAGGGAGGGCAATTCGATATGTTCCTCAATACTTTATATATGGAGAATTCGAGACTTTGTGGGAGTCCATTATCAAAGGTATGTGGAGGTTCGGCCTCATCGCCACCGAGTAAAAAGATAAAGATTCGAGGTTTTTGCCTGGTCTTAGTTGGCAAGCAGTTATCCTAGGATATGGAACTGGCCTCCGCATTGGACTAGTTATTGGCCTCACCTTTACAGACGAACCTGAGAAGTTTGTTGATGCTGTTGAAAACTAATATGTGGAAGAATCTTATAATTTACGTCAATGCGAAATCACTAGAGAAATAAATAAGAAATAATAAAGACATTAGAGAAATACCAACAGCAAATAATCCACTATAACTAGAGAGTCAGAGTTTACGATCATTCAAACGTTCGAGTATTTTCTACACCTAGATTTAAGCACAAATCCAAAGTGTTTACAAAACAACTCACTTAAACGTAAACTCATGGCACAGAATCACCACACATTGAAGCTCAAACAAAACACCTTACGTATACCAAAAAAAAAAAAGTCCTCCAGCATTCGTCTTTTGCTCTACATATGTATGGCTCAGCGTTCTTGTTCAGGCTTCGTGTGGCTTCTTTTGACGTGCGGTTTCTCTCTTCTTTCTTTTTTCCTGTTCAGGGCTCTATGTGATGAAGAAAAAAAAATAGGCATTTTTTATGAGTGTCCAAAAGTCAACAAATTTGACCTTGAGCCCTACTACTTCAACAGAAACAACGCCAACAAGAATTTGGCTTGTGCATAAGATAGTTTCCTTCTTTTATCTCTCCATGCGAAGACACCTCTGCCCCTAAAAGATAAATTAATAAAATAAAATATAATGTGCCCCTTTTTGTCTTATAGTGGCATATCACATCTTCACCGCTTTCTTTTGTATGTCCAAAAGAAGGTCCCAGAAGGAATTGCATATTCATCCGATTTCTAATGCGCTTGGGAAATCTTTTTCAATAAATTCGATTTAACAAATCGTTATCTAAATTCAAACTCAAGACATTAATTTAACAATTTTCCACCTTAGTTTAATATTTGAAGCCAAGTTATAGTGCTTATCATTCATGCTACTTTTCCAATGCCCTCATGGGTGCTTACTCTCTACAGACGCTAATAAAGTTCAAGCAAAGCTTGAGCTCTACCAAAAGAACAGATTTAGTCATTATGTCTATTAAGTTATTTACAATAACAATCTTTTTTACAATAACATTATCCTTACTAAGACATCTAGGATGAAATGGTACCTAATGTTGATATACTTTGTTCACTCGTGATAAACTGGATTATATACCAAATATATTGAACATTGGTTATCATAGTATATACCAACACTTTTTTCATCTAACCCAAAGTCTGAGAGCAAATTTCGTAACCATATCGCCTTATTCACTACAAAGGTTAGTGCCATGTATTCTGCCTCAGTCAAAGACAAAGTAACGTGATCCTGTAAGGAAGTTTTCCTACTAACTGCACCACCTACTAGCGTAAACACATACCTAGCTAAAGACTTGCGATCATCTAAGTCAGTGGTGTGATCTAAATCCACAAAACTAGTGGTCTCACTGCTATTACTGTCCCTCCAGTACATATACTCACGTCTATTGTCCCCTTAAAATGTCTAAGAATCCACTTCACAGCTTCCTAATGAGCTTTGATAGAACGTTTCATAAAGATACTAACCACGCTCACAGCTTGTGAAATATCAAGCCTAGTGCACACCATAGCATACATGATACTATTCATGGCACTAGAATAAGGAACACGGGACATATGCTCTTCTTCCTCCTCAGTCTGCGGTGATAATTTATCTGAAGGTTTAAAATGCTTCACTAAATGTGTATTTATAGATATCACCGATTGCATGTTAAAGCTTGCAATCTTCTCAATTTATTTCTTCTAAGATAGATGCAAAACTTTTGCAGCCTTGTCACGCAAAATCTTCATACTCAATATTTTCTTTGCAATACCTAAATCTTTCATCTCAAATTCAACATTTAAATGCCTCTTTAGCACATCAATGTTAAACATATTCTTAGTTGCTATCAGCATATCCTCAAGATATAAGAATAGATAAATCAAAGAACCATTTTCCAATCTCTTAAAATAAACACAACTATCCATCTGACTTTTCGAGTAGTCTTGACTAGCCATGAAAGTATCAAAACACTTATACCACTACCTAGTAGACTATTTTATCCCATACAAAGATTTCTTTGATAAGTAAACATGATCTTTCTTATCCGGAATAGCAAATCCCTCTAGCTACCTCATGTAAATCCATTCCTCCAACTCACTATGAAGAAACACAGTTTTCATATCTAACTATTCTAAGTCGAGATCCTGCGACACAATTAAGGCAAGTAAAACATGAATAGAAGTATGTCTTACCACAAGAGAGAACACCTCATTATAGTCAATGCCCTCTGCTATGTACCCTTTCGCCATAAGTCTCGCTTTATACTTTCGTTGTCTCAACATCGGAAATGCCTTCTTTCCATTTCAAGACCCATTTACTTCCATTAATCCTCTAGCTCTTGAGTACTTTGACCAACTCTCATGTATGATTCTGATGGAGTAATTCCATCTCTTCACACATAACCCCTAGCCATTACGACGGCTCCGAACTAGTCCTTGCCTCAAAATAAGACAAAGGCTCATTTGTCTCCATCTCATCACCTACAGTCAATGCATAAGCAATAACTATATAACCATAATGTACCAATGATTTAATTTTCCTTCTCTGTCTGTTCGTGGCTATAATGTGTTGTGGCTGTACCGATTGTCCACTATCACCGATTTCCTGTAGCTTCATCTATAGTCTCAACTTTTGTTAACTTCGAGGTCTCTGAAATCTTTACTTGAAGCTCCACCTCACTAATGGCATCATGATCTGTTTACTCTACTGGTTGTGTCTCAAAACACCTTTGTTGAAGTATTGTAATCTCGTCGAAGATCACGACTCTACTGATTAGAAAATTGGGTGATCTAGGATTAGTACACCACAACCGATAGCATTTCACCTCATGTGCATAATCTAAAAATATGCACTTCTCCACCCTCGGCTCAAGCTTACCATCACTCACATAAGCATACACAGAACATTTGAATATATGTAATCCAGAGGAATCAATAAGTTTCCCCGACCATACTTCCTTAGGAGTCTTCCACTCGTCAGCAAATCATGGAGATCGATTAATCAGGTAACATGCCATGTTCACTACTTCGACCCAAAATTCATTATTAAGTCCTGCATGCAAAAGCACGCATCGAGCTCACTCAAGCAAAGTTCTATTCTTATGTTCTGTCATACCATTCTGCCGTGGTGTCCCGAGTACTATGCAGTGTCTCAAAATCCCTTCTTTCTCATAAAATTCGGTAAAATCTTCACTAAAGAACTCTATACAATTATTGTTCTTAGGCACTTGATCTGTTTATCTGATTACTTCTCCATCAATATCTTAAATTTCTTGAACTGATCAAGTGCATCATATTTATGCTTCAAAAAGTACATCAATACCTTCATTGAATAATCATTGATAAATGTCAACATATATTAGGCACCTCCTTTCGAAGGAACCGAAGACGGGCCCCAGATGTCTGAATGAATGTATTCAATTGGATGCTTGGTCGACTGAACAGTTATAGTAATCTTGATTTGGTGCTACTTCACAAAGATGCAGTGCTCACATAAATCCAAATTCACTGTCTTCTGACCTTTTAGCAACCATTTTTCACTCAGCATCGTCATATCTACCTCATTCGTGTGCCATGAATGCATATGTCATATAAGTTAAGTTAAAGTCTAATTCATCTTATGAAACTACAACAGTTCCAGTCACGGTCTCTCCTAGTAGATGATAGAGAGTATTCACATTCTTCCAATTTATCACTGTCATGGCACCTTAAGAGATTTTCAATAATTCTGTGACATCCTGAAATTTGACTCCGTCCCAATAAAATGAAATGGGCATTTCATCGATACACCTATGGTCCTTTTTCTCTAAGCAGGCCCCTCACGAATTAACTAACCTATTAGGTGAAGCTGTTAAGGGATATAAACACGGTAGACTTAATAATTCGATCAGAAATCAACTGATTGACCATAATAATCGGCAATGGTCAATACGACACTGTTATAATTGAATTGTGATCGGATATAGATCGATTCAACAGAATCACATAATTGAATTGCGGGTGATTCCATGGGATTGCGAAATTCACGTCAAACGGTACTAACCCGGTTTTTTTTTTTTATCGATTTTATACTTAGTACACATGACTGAAACGTTGCAATTTTTACGACAACTGAGAGTCGTCTATGAGTCGGAAATGCACAAATGTGGATAAAAAATTATTGACCACGGGTCAAATGCAATAAAATCCCTAAACGTTACCCCATATGTTAGGTTGTACTAAAATCACATTCGATCGATTTTAACCAAGAAATTGAATTCGATTTCAAGATTTGAATGTCAAGTGTGTTACGATTTATTTTTAGGACCTTGTCTCATCTTTCGGAGAAATTCCGTCGAGCTCGGAATTTTGTGGAAAAATCAAATTCAGCAAAACGAAAATGGAAGAAATTCGGATGGGCAGCTTAATTTGGTAATTTGGCCTCCAAAAAGGCTATATTTTATGAGGAAATGGAGGAAAATTGCCATTAAAAGACCCTTTGACATTTGTGGCTGAAGACTTTGATGGCACAGCATTCAAGTGGTTGATATTTTTCCCTTGGCTTCCAATTGGCTGCAATGTTGACCTTCTTTCCCCCCCCCCCCCCGCCTTTCCCTCTTTGCTTCTCTCCTCCCTCTCATGCGCGTGAATCCCTACCTCAGTCGATTGCTTCCCTTCCTCTTCTTCAATTTCTTTTCCACTCATTCTCCACTTCTCTACTCCAGCTGCTTCTTCTTCAACTCTTTGCTGCCGCACCTATCCACCCGTATCTTCACGCCAGGCCACCAGCAACCGTCCCACTGCTAGTCGTCCACCGCTTCCATCACTGAACCACCAGCCCAGCCTGTCGTCTCTAGCCCGGCATCACCAGCTCAGTCCGTCGTCCCCTGACCATCACAGCCACTACCCTGTCCGCCCGTTTCAGCCGCACCACATCCAGTTGCTGTCCGTCAGTCAGCCAGCAACCGCCCGGCCATTAGCAAAGCCGCCACCTCCACGAGCTACAGCCTTGACCAGTAGAACCAGAACCATGACCAGCTCAGCTCAGAACCATATCCTCACTTGGCCGTGAGCCTTGTGAGGCCTTTTCAACCCTGATCGATCCTCCGTTGGAGACTTGGTAGTTACAGGTCTTCACCGCCTTCGCGCCACTGCTGCCGTGAACCCGCCGCCATTGAATTCCGGTGAGTTAACGCCCCAATCCTGGATTGGAATGTTAATTACACTTAGTAGGTTAGTTAGTATTAATTAAGGATTAGTGGTTAATCTAGTTAGAGTAACTAGTTAGTTAGGTTAGTTTAGTTAGTGCAACTAGGTTGGTTAGGAGGTTAGTTTAGTTAGGTTAGTACCCTAGGTTAGTTTAGTTAACCTAGGTTAGACTAATTAATTATAGTTAGTTAACCATGGTTAGTTTAATTAAATTAGATTTATTTAATTAATTGCAATTTATTTAGTTAATTATAATTAGCGTAAATTGTGACGAAATAGCCGTTTAGTGAAATTTTATGCCAATCTTCATGGTTGCATTTCTATGTGAAATTGACTGCTTAATTGTGCAATTGAGTGCTTGGTGTTTGTGTTGACACCTAAATTTTGGTGACCCAGTCATGGAATTTTTGCATAAAAAAAGGGGGATTAATTTTAACCCCTAAAAAAAAATGCATCAGAACAAATAAAATGAAAAAATGGAAAAAATGAGAAAATTGATTTGATTGATTATGCATGAAAGTTTGAAATTCTAATGAATATCCAGATTTTGATAAATGCAGAAGCAATTAAAAAATCAAGTGAATAGAGGGCAATGATTTCAACAAAATTGAAAGAATAAACCAAAATCGAGCTATTACGAAATCACGTTCCGATTTGCGGTCTTGATTTAATGTGACAGAAGATGAAAAGTCGAAAGTTGCTATAAAAATGGCCGTATGAAAATCACTATAAAATGGGCCACACAATCGATACAAACGGACACATTTGAGGGGAGCTGAAAAAAATCAACTCAAAGGGAAAAATTGGCAATCTGTTGGTGAGGCTTCGTGAGGGCAGCCATTGGAAAGTGAGAGGCCGAGAGAAAAGCACGGCCTCAATACAGAATTTTTTTATGTTTCTCTCCTCCCATAACCACATAGGGGCTTCTGCCTTTTTCTTTCTTTCTCTCCACCATATTACTATTCCTCACGATCATGGTTGGTCGTATGGTCATCCCATGATCTGACCAGCACCGCTCGAAGGTTGACATAACCAGTAGAGAGAGACACGTCTTTTGGCGAAGCGACCAGCAAAATCAGCTGCGACCACGTACCCCAACGAGCGCCTGAACCCTGAGTTAGCGTCAATCCACGAAGACGTTGCTGCAGTCGGGTCTAACTTTGCGACGCGTGGTTGCTGCCCTGAATCAACGACGAGTACCTTCAAGTTCCTGCACCCTTTACCGACGCGGATGTTGCCTTGATGAAGCTGATCCAACTTGCAACGACGACTCGCTGGTTTTGCTATTGATGCCATGGCTGACTTGCTGCTCCGTCTCACTAGCCACGACTCGGGATCTCAGCACACTGTCGCTGGGTTCCCGTCGACATTGCCGATTGTTTCGTGACTCGTGCAATCTTTTCGTCCATTATAAATCCAAGCGTACTCTACAGTCCTCCACACCAACTTTGGCGTGACAATCTCCAGCACTCCTCTCCTCGCCAACAAGTTTCCCAGCAGGAACCATCATGCTTAACGTGTTCTTTTTTTTTTTTTTTTATAGGTCTTTTGTGATTGCAGCATTCAACGATCACTTGCAGCAGCAAGGAAAATATTGGATTTTCCTATGAGACCCCACCATCGCCGATCATCATTCTAGTGCCAAGTGGGAGGAGGTTTATTTTTATTTATTTATTTTAAAAAAGAGTCAAAGTCAAGCAGCAGCCAATCAAGCTATTGCACTACTCATTCGTGCTCGGAGCTTGACACTCTTCACCGACAACCCTGCTCCATCGACGATTCTTGATCGATCCATTGTTGACCACCAATCCTCAAGCCCAGCCGCGGCAATTGATCGTTCGTTGCTCTTTTTTTTTACTCTACTTTGCAGGCTAATTTGTGCACCGACAGCCCAGCGACAAAGCTGCAAACCACTCACATCTCCTGCTTTGCTACTCCAAGACCGCATGCGGCCACTGATGAACCCCATCACGAGCAACCTTGCCCAGCCGGACACCATGGAGTCACTCATCGCGAGCCGTGTAGCCTCCGCCATTTGTGAGCCCCCGGCATCCCGATTTGGGAAACTTACCTGCGCAATAATTTGAATTTTAGGCAATTATCTTGTTTGCCATCAATTTGAATATTTTGTAATTCAATTTGATTGAGAATACTACATGATTCCTAAATTTGAGCGATAAGTGCACTCCAATAAGGATTCATTTCCTAATTCGCAACCGCACACGATTTTTTATTCCATCTATAAGGCTTTAGATGGAATAATTAATCATGCGGGAATGAAATTGATATTTTGATCTTTAAGGCTTAAGATCAATTTATCGATTCTATTAGCGAAATAATCAAGTTCGATTAGATATTGTTTACAAATTTAAATGATGGATAATATCTTTGGTGATCATTTGGTGCTTATCTTTTAATCGCTTTATTTATCTCAAAAAAATTGCATTTGCATATCATGTAGATTAGAATTGATTTCCTACATAGATTGCATTTTAGGGTTACTTGGTTAAGATAATGTTCTAGTTTAAATTAGGATTTCGTTTACTTAATTCCTAATATAATTTTTTTTTGAACAGATTTTCCTAATATAAATTAGATGACATCTTAATTTAGCTAAATAATTTTCACATTTTTCTAATTTCGAATTTCATAAAAAAAAATACAAAAAATGTCTTAGGATAAGTTAATTCCATTTTCTAGGATAAATTGCATATTCATTAAGAAAACACAAAAAATGTCATTGCATGTCATATAGAATTAGATTCATGAAATCCATGCCATTTAGTGATTGTGTTTAGGTCCATTTAGCTAGAAATTGCCTGTCATTAGGTCAGATTGCACGCATTGCATGAAGCCTAATTCTCATTGAATAAGTGAAAACAAAAAAGAAATTACGTGTTAATTAGAAATCATATCTAAGTTGATGATGTGAATTCTGATCTAATAACGCAAATACTTTCGTTGCTACAAGGTAAGTCTCGTAATTTATTCATTGCTTTATTGGGTGTTAAATTGGTGGTTTTCTTACCTGCATGATCACTTCACATATTAGGGAACTAGATTTAAAATCAATTTAAGTTGCCTGCAAAAACATTTTTGAAAATAAAAGAATGGTATCGAAAGGGCATTAGAGAAATCTAGTGTAACCAAGTCCCCATACCCATAGTCTCTGGTTCGCGGGAGTAAAGTAAAACTCCCGTTACTTTACTTGGGTTTTTAATCGACTCACTAAAAATAGATTAGTGGCGAAAATCTATTTGCATGTTAAGAATTTGAACATAAGTCGCGAATTGGTATGGGCTTGAGAGAGCCTGAGTTAAGTCTCAGCTTAATAATACATTAGCCAAACCCTAGGTGGTTTACACCCGAAAATTTGGTCGCGACAGTTTGTTATGGATTATTATTACAAAATTTGATTTTATGGGTATTTAATTAGAAAAATACCGGGTGTTGGTTTTTGACGCCAAAATTCTATATAGTACATAAAATCGTGGAATTTTGAAATGACAGTGTACCATGCTTACTGGCTCAATTTAAATCCGTGACCATGCATAATTATTTTACCAAAAATTTTTAATATGAAGAAAATTGGCCAAGTCCATTATTTGAAATTAAGGTATTTGAGTGCAAAGCAAGGTGTTCTTGGCTAAGTATGGATGTGCATGTGATCACTATCGGAACCCGTCACTCGATGAGATTCGGGAAGGTGATGCGTGATTAAGTTCGGATGCCCCACGTTAACAGATGCCGGTTGCAGTGGAGGCTAGGCTGATACTCATTTATGGAATGCTGTCTAGATGTAGACGTTGCCATGCCAGATGGAATAGGACGACACTCAATTATGTCGTATGACCGCCGATTGTTGAGTTAGCCATGGCCGATGGGTCGTAATAACTAGGACATGCCTAAGTGGTTGAGATAGCCGCGCCTGATTATGAGGCAAAATTGTGTGTCACAAAATGAGACGTGTCATAACGATTTTACCTTATAATTGGGACCCTTGTGATTAAGTGATATATGAAAATGATGTGTTCCAGTTATTGATTACGCTTGCTGTGTTTATAAGTGCATATGTGATAAGCTAATGTGCAGGGACGTGCCAAGGCGAGTTAAGTTGTTTGTGATGCCTGTTTAGGCTGACTTTAGGTGAATTTGCATCCTAATCAAGGTTTAGGATTTTGACTCACTGAGATTTTATCTCATCCCGTCGTGGTTAACCCCTTTTTCAGGTCCTTAGTATGGAGCAGAGACCAGTTCGTTTTGGTATTCCGTGGGACACGGAATACGAGTCTACCTTTTTCCTTATTCTCAGGACCGCGTGGACCCGTGAGTTAGTGGTGACCACGGTTTGGATCGTTGAGGGCCTCCTTCACTTGGTACCTCATCGCTTCAAGGCGTGGTTCTTTAACGCATCTAACAGGGCTCGGGAGGGTCTTTTGCAGGGTTTTGACGGACATGTTGGAGAAAACTTCTATTATGTTTTGAAACTAACAAAACTTTTCTAGTTCTATTCAGAAGAATACGAGACTTCTGTTTAATTCTTTAAAAGTCTATCTTACATCAGAAGTCTGCCCACTTTGACAAAGACCTAGATTGAATGCAAGAGAAGAATGAAAATATAATCAAACTCAGGATTATTTTTCTTCCTTCAAGGCTTCAATACAAGCATGATATATATGGCTTTCTGATTGGGAATCTCACTTACCTTTTTTGGTTATTTTTATTATAATCAATCACGGAACGGAAAAATCATTTTTGGAAGGCAAGTTTATTTGGAAAGAATCTACTTATGGAAACCAAGATTATGATTGTATGGGTGACCAGGATCATCGGGTTTTTATCTCAATCTTCAAATGGCTTGAGATCTCCTTAATTGATTCTATCCAATGGGTTGATTGGAAGAATTCCTCTGGAAAATGCCAACGGTCGAAAGGGCATAGAGGATTATTTAAGGAGGTTTTTCAAGTCATTTGATAGAGAGCATGAAAGAAGAATTCCAAAGTCGGATGCTTTCGAATCACTTGTTCTTCATCATAAAATGCTTAAACTTGTATTCGAAAGAGAGAGAAACACCAAAGAGTGACTTCGTGAGAATAATAGAAACTCTTCACTAAGAAGTCAAGATTATAAGGCTGTAATTTTCTTTTGATTCACAGTGGAAACCAACCAGAAGACTGTCAGCATGGGAGAGTGGACGTAGGCTTAATGTAAGCCAAACCACTATAAATCGTGTGTTCATTTTCTCTTCCCTAAACTCACTTACTTTCTTTGTTATGATATCCTTCTATGTTTGAAACAATTGTTAAAGCTTGATATCTTTTTCAAAGTTTGTTACTCATCGGACTCAGTTTAAAAATAAAGTAATTTTACTGCATTTCGCAAAAATTATCTTTACACATATTCACCATACTCTAGGTGTTTATACTAACGCTTTTAATTGGTATCAAAGCATGTGTGCTTATTTTGTTGAAGTATTTTTACTTCTAAGTTAAAAATCTTCTATGGCTAGTATTTTGGCTCCAGGATTGGTTGAGGGACAAAGTAACACCAAACCTCCTTATTTAGATGAAAATGAGTACAATGTGTAAAAGAACAAAATGAATGCATTTCTCAGATCCAGAGATCCTCTGGAGTGGGATGTTGTTAAAAGAGGAATCAATCCAAAGGCAATATCAAGTTCAGACAAAGGGAAAGAAGTGATTGAGAAAGATGCTGATGAATCCACACAAGCTGAAATTTTCAAGAGACAGGTTCTTAATACAAAATCAATTTATTCTTTATACTGTGCTTTGTCTCCCACTGAATATAACTGAATTTCTTCTTATGAAACAGTAAAAGAAGTTTGGAACATATCGCATGTTACATATGAGGGGACTGACTAAGTGAAGGAAACAAAGATAAACATTTTTCTTAGACAATATGAAGCCTTCAAAATGAAGCTTGGAGAATCTATTTCTGATATGTTCATTCACTTTATAAAAATTGTGAATGGCATGGCTTATCAAGGGCAACCAATTTCTAGACCAATAAAAGTCAACAAACTACTGTGTGGACTTTCAAAAGACTAGAATCATGTGAAGACTTCAATCAGAGAAACTCAGAGGATCATGCCTCTATCAGTTGACGAACTGATAGGCACACTTCAATCATACGAAGTGGAATAGATCAATGATGAAGAAGATCCTAAAGATAAGAAATCAATTGCTTTAAATTCTAATGTTGATTATGATGATACAGATACGGATGATAATATGAGCAATGAGGAGCTGGCCCTTATGATAAAGAAATTCATAAACTAAATAGAAAGGGAAGAAGATTAAATTGGAAGAAGCAAAGCACGTAGAATTCCCTGAAGAGACCAACAGAGGATATTGAAACTAACAAGGATGTTATATGCTTTGAGTGTAAGAAAAATGGGCATATCAGACCAAACTATCCTTTGTTGAAAAAGAATAATGGAAAATATGAGAAGTACAAGAAAACTCTTAAACCAGAAACCTGCAGTGACATCGAATGTGAAGAGAGTGAAGAAGAATTTGCGAACATATGTCTGATGGTTCATTCAGAATTAGACTCAGAATCAGATACAAACACTGATTCAGATTCTGACAAGGAAATCGAGATTAGTCACTCAGAAATTCCTGTTAAAGTCTATATGTATATAGATGAACTTTGCCTCAATCTTAAATCTTCTCTTTAAAGGATCTCCAAACTAAAAAATGAGAATTCTAAGCTTAGGCAACAAGAAGTTTCTTGGAAAGAAAATATTGAAAATCTAAAAAGAAGTTTTGACAATTTAAAAGAAAATTTTGATTCTCTTTCAAAAGAAAATGTTATTTTGAAGAGGGAGATTTCAGATATTTCAAAAAGGATTTCAAAAGGATTAGAAAAATTGGAGAAAATTCTTACAGCTCAAATACCCTATTTTAATAAATCTGGTTTGGATATGAATAATGAAACTATTCATTTAATTGATTTTCCTAAAGTAAAAGAGAGACAGACAAAAACCTACAAATACGTTTTACAAAAATCATTTTCAAAATTTTTTTGTAGAACCTATTGACCGAAGTGCTCTCAGATGTTCTAAGTGTAATAGCTCAAAACATTTTGAGAAAGAATGTCCCAAAGTTTGGAGACCAGTTAAGAGAGATTGGGCAAAAACTGTTTTTAACACTAAAACTCCTAGACTCAAGAAAATCTAGGTACCAAATAAAGTTTGAGTTTTTCTTCTAATTGCAGGTCAATATTAAAAGAAAAGTCAAATGGTACTTGGATAGTGGCTGTTCTAGGCATATGATAGAAGATTCTAGTTGCTTTAAGAAGCTAGAAAGACTAAAAGGAGGAAAAGTTTCTTTTGGTGGAAACAATAAAGGGAAGATTATAGGATGTGTGGAACTATGAAGATTGGAAGTATGACTATCAACAATGTTTCCCTGGTGAAAGGCTTAAACTACAATCGTCTGAGTATAAGTCAGCTTTGTGATATAGGGTTCAAAATAAACTTCCAAAAAGGCATTTGTTCTTAAATAAGTCAAGACTTCTCTTAATCCTTTACTATGTGAAGGGGCATGGCAATATATACCTTCTGGATGTAAATCCAGAAGATACATAGTATCTTAGTTCTATTCAAGATGAAGCAAGTCTTTGGCATCGAAAGCTTGGTCACGTAAATATGAAGCAGATTGCCAAAATTTCTTCTAAGAAGCTGGTTCAAGAGCTTCCTATTCTGGCTCATCAAAAGTCTAAGTTATACACTCCTTGTGTCTTAGGAAAATAGGTTAGAAGGTTTTTTAAATCGGTAAATCAAGTTTTCACCAGTCGAGTTCTGCAACTTCTTTATATGGATTTCTTTCGGCCAACAAGAACTCAGAGTCTTCGCAGAAAAAAGTATTGTCTAGTAATCATGGATGATTCACGCTTCACTTAAGTATTCTTTTTGGCAAACAAGTCTGAAAATTTTTCATAATTTTCAAAATTTGCCAAGAAAATTTAGAATGAGAAAAGTTATGCTATTTCAAGCACAAGAACAAATCATGGAGGTGAATTTGAAAATCAGGATTTTGCAAACTTATGTGATGAATCTGGATTTCAACATATTTTCTCTTCTCCATACACTCCAGAACAAAATGGTGTTGTGGAAAAGAAAAATATATCTTTATAGGAGATGACTAGAACTCTACTGATAGAAAGCAAAATATCCTCTCAATTTTGGGTAGAAGCAGTTTCTCCTACTTGTTATATTATTAACATAATGTTTTTAAGGCCTATCCTAGAGAAGACTCCCTATGAAGTATATAAAGGAAAGAAGCCAAATGTTTCCTACTTTCATGTCTTTGGATGTTATTGCTTTATTTTGAAAAATGCAAATGATCGATTTGAAAAGTTCGAGGAAAATCATGAATGAATTTTTCTTGGCTATTCAACGCCAAGCAAGACTTACAGAGTTTTTAACAAATAAACTTAATCTGTAGAAGAGTTTATGAACGTCAAATTTCAGGATAATGTATAGAATCAACCAGATCAAACTCAACTTGAAGAGTCTAAACCAGTTCCAAACTTAATAAAGTCTGTTTCCCTCGAAGAGGTTCAGACGTCTGGAATACAGTAACAAGCAGAACAAGTAGATTCAAAAGGAACAGAGGATCAACAAATTCTCAAATCAAATAACAACTGGAAGCACAAGTCAATCTATCTCAAAGAATTCATCATTGGCAAAATCGATGAAGGAACCAACACTAGATCCAAACAAAGAGAAGACTTAAGTGCAATAGCACTTGTTTCTAAGATAGAACCAAAAGGAGTAGAAGAAGCATTGTCTAATGAAAGCTGGATAGAAGTTATGCAGGAAGAATTCAGACAATTCAGCATCAATAATGTGTGGGAACTGATTCCAAAACCCAAAGGCAAATCTATGATTGCAACAAAATGGGTTTTCATAAACAAGATTGATGAAAAAGGAAAAGTAATTAGAAACAAAGCAAGGCTTGTGGCAAAAGGTTACACGCAGGAGGAAGGGATAGACTATGACAAAACTTATGCACCAGTAGTAAGGTTAGAAGTGATTAGATTATTGCTTGTTTTTGCTTGTTATCAAAATTTCAGGTTATTCCAGATGGATGTCAAAAGTGTTTTCCTTAATGGATTCATTCAAGAAGAAGTCTATGTGGAACAACCACCAGACTTTGAAGATCCAAGAAAACCAAACTCTGTCTATAGACTAAAAAATGCATTGTATGGTCTGAAGCAGGCACCACGAGCTTGGTATGAAAAGTTGAGTAAGTTTCTAACAGAGAATGGCTTTAAGAAAGGAAAATTTGATACTACTCTATTTATAAAAAGAGAATCAAAAGATTTTATGCTTGTACAGATTTATGTAGATGATATAATCTTTGGTTCTCCTAACAAAAGTCTCTGTAAGAATTTTTCAAGATTTATGCAGGATGAGTTTGAAATGAGCATGATAGGTGAATTGACCTTCTTTTTAGGATTGCAAGTCAGACAATCAAAGAAATGTATATTCATTCATCAGGAGAAGTATGCCAAAGATCTTATTAAGAAATTTGGATTGGAAAATTGCAAGAGAACAAAAACTCCTAAATCAAGCTTATCAAAACTGGACAAGGATGAAGGAGGGAAGAAAGTAGATCGGAAACTATATAGAAGCATGATCGATTCTCTTCTTTATCGACGCGCGGACCCCTAGAATGCCATAAGTTGGCACAAATGGATACTTAAGTGCTAAAAATTACAAAAGTGACACTTAAGTGCCAAAATCGGAGAGAAATCGATCACTTAAATGCCACTTCCAGCCAAAATGCTAATGTGTCAATTTCCGGCGAAGCAAGTGCAAAACAGCGTAGTTTTGGTGCTAATGTGATAGAAATTTTAATATAAAATTTAATCTAATTTAATTTAAAACTAAATTTATTTAAAAAATTTAAAAATACAAATACAAATATTTAAAAAAATTTAAAAAAAATTTACAAAAAAAAGAAGAAGAAGAAGAAGGGGGAGGCGGCTCAGGGCTCAACCCTTAGCTGCTACTAGGAAGGACCGGCAATAGAGGGGGGAGGGTCGGCCAAGGCCTGCGACCCCGGCTGACTAGCGACGAGGGCCTGTGAGCCCTTACCTCAGATAGAGGCGAGTGTCGATGGTCGCTAAGGCGATCCCCAGCGGACGTCGACCCTTGGCCCAGCCGGGAAAGGGCCGTAGACCCTCGCCAAATCTGGGCGAGGGCTCGCGAGCCCAACCAACCCTCCCCCCTATGTCGCCAGCCCTTCCCAATGGCACTGAGGGCCTCCTCCCACTTTTTTTAATTTTTTTAATTTTTAATTTTTTTAATTTTTTGGTATTTTTATTTTTATTTTTAAATGTTTTCAATAAATTTAGTTTTAAATTAATTGAATTTAATTTTAATATTATTTTTACCACGTCAGCACCAAAACGACATCATTTTTGCATTGTTTGGCCACATCAGCGTGCAAAACAGTCATTTTCCACTCTCTTTGCCTGAAAATTAACACGTCACTATTTTGGCTGGAGTGGCACTTAAGTAATCCATTTCTCTCCGATTTTGGTACTTAAATGTCACTTTCATAAGTTTGGGCACTTAAGTGTCATTTTGTGCTCTTTTACCCTTATTTATCTCACTACTTCTAGACTTGATATTTTATTCAATGTGTATATATGCTAGATTTCAGACTAATCCAAAGGAATCTCATCTAAGTGATGTTAAACGCATCATCAAATATATTGCAACTTTTCTAAAGCTGGGTTTATGGTATCCAAAAGAATGAGACTTCACCTCACTTGGTTATTCTGACGTTAATTTAGCCAGTCGTAAAGTCGACAGAAAGAGCACATTTGGCACTTGTCAACAGTTAGGAAAAATGTTGATATCTTGGTTCTCAAGGAAACAAAGTATAGTGGCATTATCTACAGCAGAACCGGAATACGTTGCTCTTGGAAGTTGTTGTTTTCAAATTCTATGGATGAGACAACAACTAAGAGACTTTGGAATAGAAGAATCCTGCACAGAGATCAGATGCGACAACACTAGTGCTATCAACCTTACAAGAAACACAATTCTTCATTCAGGAGCAAAGCACATCGAGATTTGTCATCATTTTATAAGAGATCATGTCCAAAATGGCGAGATTATGGTTCAGTTTATTGATTCGAAGAATCAACTGGCAAACATCTTCACAAAACCTTTGGAGAAGAGCTTATTTGAGTCAATTCGCAGCAAGTTAAATATCATATCATCTTTGGATTAAAGTATGAAGTTGATTAGACTCAGAACTTCAACTTGAAGAAGCTACTTCAATATGAGAATTTCTCGAATCCAGGTATTTTATTTTTGGTATGTAAAATGTGAAAAGGTATGATTATATTTGAATCATCGCTTGCCTATTTTTGTTTTTAGAAATTATTGCTTTATTGCTAATTTTCGAATTTCAAGTTTTTAGTAGTTACCTTTTTAAAATTTGCTCTAACAAGACATTTTTCTTTATGACGTTTTGAATACCTCTTTTCAATTTCTTTAAATACTTTTTAGTATCTCTCTCTCTCTCTCTCTCTCTCTCTCTCTCTCTCTCTCTCTCTCTCTCTCTCTCTATTTTTACTCTCAAAATCACTCTGCAAAATTCTTACTCTCTCTCACTCAAACATGTCAGCAAAATCTTCCAAGTCTGCATCTATGTCATACCAGTGAAAATCTTCTCACATTGCAAGTCAAGGTCCTCGGAACATGCCTGAAGGACCAACTCACTTCAATCTTACTTGGGACGATTCTCCAAAGAGCTCTCCTCGTCAATCTGTAGATGAGGAAGTTGAACAAGAAGCAATTCTGATCAGAGTAATGATGCCCAAGGTACTCTTAAAGCATTATACTTTTTTGAAGCAGGTTGGTAGTCCAATGACGTTTATTACTGGCTTCTTGAAAGATAATGGGTATGGCAACGAAACTTTGTTCTTGAGAATAATGGAAAGACTAGGAATAACACCCAAATGAACGATTGAAAAGGTGTTTGTGAATTTTCCTTCTGATCCTCGTTTTAGGTCAGAAAGTCAACCTGAGACAAGGATGATGAAGAGAGAATTTTTACGAATTTCCAACCCCGGATGGGTGTGGCTACTAATATTCCTGGAGAAAGAATGAAGCTTTTTCATTCCAAAGAGCATAAAAGGGTTTATAATCAAATGATGAACAGGGGGTGATAAATCCTCGCACAATCGACTTTGACTTCCTTGACTCTATACAAGTTAACTTGAGAGAAAGGTTAGCCAATCTACAACTTGAAAAAATTTGTGCTGAGACAATAGAAGCTTATCCTGAGTTAACAACTTATTTTTACTCCAATCTGTCTTTCCTGGATCAAACTCACATTTAGTTCATTGTCTATGACAAAGTGTTTGTTGTGGATGTTGATATTATGGCCGATATTTTGGGTGTTGAGCGAAGTGGTTTTCTACCCATTAATGCCTCCATCAGTTAAGCTATTCGATTTCTGGTGAAGGACGGATTGCCGAGTAGGAGTATCACTTACTCTCGCATGCTAGCATCAAACATTCTACTGCACAAAATTGTCATCAATTGAATCAAACCTAAGGCTGCCTCTAAGACAGATGTCTCAAGATTTGAGGAGAAAATAATGTGGGCTATTTGCAATAGAATTCCTTTCTCTGCCACATACTATCTTCTTGCATATGTATAGGACTGTGATGAAAGAGAAAGGACAACTACCCTACTCTGCCTTGATTACAAGATTGTTCAGACATTTTCAAATCCAGTTGCCTTCTCTACTTCGAGCAAGAACTCTCACTCCTATGGAGACAAGAATGAAGATGATTTCCAAAATGAGGCTCAAAGATCTATCAAAGGCCTTGGATCTTTTGAAAAAGGAATCATCTAGCAGAATGAAGGAAGGATTTACTGCTACAAGGAAGCGAAAAGGAAAAGACATTGTCCAACAGACTTCAAAGAAAAAGAAGTCTATCATCTTGATGGATGAAGAAGAGGAGGATGATTTGACCATTTATGCGATTGCCTTGCGAAATCTTCAAGGTTATCTTGATTCCGAAGAGACCAAAGAAGATGAAGTTGAAGCTAAAGAAGAAGAAGAGGAACAAGCAGAGGAAGAAGAACAAGAAGATGAAGAAGAGGGTGATGCTAAAAAATCAATAGAAAAGGAAAAATGAAGATGAAGATTCTGAAAGAGAAATTGGTGCACTACTAGTATTGGATGAAACTAAAGACAATAGGGAAAATCTTGCTTTGGAAGGAAAGGACACTAAACAAGAAAAGAGATATAGTGCTGCAAAGGACAAGGAACAAGAAGGAGAAGTCTCATCTCACCCTGAAGGCACCAAAACAAGGGGAGACTATGAGAAAACTCTTGAACCTACTGCTAGTGATGGTATTAGTCAATCTCCTGCAGATGCTGAGGATGTCATTGTATCTCATTTCCCCAAAGTTTATATTGAAGGAGAAACTCCAAGTCAGGACAAGCAACAACCTACAAGTGTTCAAGTCGATGTTCCTTCATTTCTGAATAATCCACTGATTCACTTTGCTAAGGAATAAGTACACTATTAGTGCCAAAACTTGTGTACAGCGCTCACTTTGGTACCAAAAGTTTCCATCGGATCACTTAA
This sequence comes from Eucalyptus camaldulensis, assembly GCA_019915185.1. Taxonomy (NCBI): domain Eukaryota; kingdom Viridiplantae; phylum Streptophyta; class Magnoliopsida; order Myrtales; family Myrtaceae; genus Eucalyptus; species Eucalyptus camaldulensis. The sequence goes on from JAHSVA010000005.1 coordinate 5,412,995, forward strand.
GTGCGAAATCAGAGGGAAAACGATCACTTTGGTGTCACCAGTGAAAGATTCCGGCTAAAATGATTACGTGGTTTTTTTTATTAAAAAAAATCGATAGGGCCTTTAAACGACGTCATTTTCGATCCTCCTTAAGAAAATGATGTCGTTTTGCCGTCCTATATGGATGGCTTCACTGAAATGACGCCGTTTAGCTCACATGCGGATTGAAATTAGGGTTTCCACTGCTCGATCATCGTCGTTCGCCCGTCGTCGCTCAGCCACCGTCACTTGACCGCTATCGCTCCGCCACCATTGTAGTTGCTCAACCAAGTGAGCAAGGAGAGACTGAGATTGTTGCTCGAGCAATAAGTGGTAGGAAAAATCGAAGGCGAGGGCGGAGGAGGAGGAGGAGGAAGAAGATGGGTCGAAGGTGCCGCTGGTGCGTTGCTAGTGTCAATGCTAGTGCACTACCGGTGCTGCTGCTGGTGCCGTTGCTAGTGTGGGTCTTCAAGGAAGAAAAAGACGAAGACGAGCCTTCCCTCTCTCTCAATTTGGGGATTAGGGTTTCTAAGTTGGGGAAAAGATGTCAAACGGCGTCATTTTGGTGTTTGGATGTTGACTCAACTCTCCGACAAGCCACGTCGGCTTCAAAAATTAACAAAAAAAGGCCACCTCGGATTTCCGGCCAATTTCATTGGTGTTGGCAATTAAATGATCATTTTTCAAAAAATTTAGCACTTAAGTGATCCGAAGGAAACTTTTAGCACCAAAGTGAGCGTCATACACAACTTTTGGCACTAATAGTGTACTTATCCCCTTTGCTAAAGCTAGTACCTAAACTAACAAAACTATCCAAGGATAGTGGAACTCCTTTTGGAGTTAAAGGCACAGCAATATGCTATGGAGGTTGAAATTCAGAAGGTCCATACTGCCTTGAGGTCTACCTCAGATTTTCTAACTAGCAAGGTATAGTCTCTTGATACTCAAGTTCAGACACCGAATCAACAAGTCTCACGGACTATAGCCAAAGTAGAGAATGTCTATCAACAATGCCAAGAGAAGCTTGAGGAGACAAAGCAATTGCTAGAGGATTTTCGACTTGTTCGCATGCCAAAACAACCCCGAATGACTCACTCTTTTTATTCACACTTTTGATTATCTCTTTCTTTTTGTTGTTGACAAAAAGAGGGAGAATCATAGTAGATTTAAAAGTTCCTATTTGAACTTTGAAGTTTGTTTGTTTGAACTTGGTTGTGTTGACTTATGATTTGCAGTTAACTTTTGGATTGAACTTATTTGTGGATCTTGATGTCATGACTAATATGTTTTCTGTGGCTGCAAAATTAATGTCATTTAGTTCTATAATACCATGTTCTTATTATAAGTTACATGTGCTGCTAAAGTGTTATTTTGCAGGATATAAATTTTAAATCTATCAGAAAGTTTTGTCACCATCAAAAAGGAGGAGATTGTTGGAGAAAACTCCTATTATATTTTGAAGCTGACAAAACTTTTATAGTTCTATTCTAAAGAATATGAGACTTCTATGTAATTTTCTCAAAGTCTATCTTACATCATAAGTCTTCCTACTCTAACAAAGACCTAGACTAAACGCAATAGAAGAATGGAGATAAAATCAAACTCAATATTATTTTTCTTCCTTCAAGGCTTCAGTACGAGCATGATATATATGGCTTTCAGGTTAGAAATCCCACTTACCTTTTTTGGTTATCTTTATTATAATCAATCACAGAATGGAAAAATCATTTTTGGAAGGCAAGTTTATTTGAAAAGAATCTACTTATGGAAACCAAGATTCTGATTGTATGGATGACCGGGATCATCGAGCTTTCATCTCAATCTTCAAACGGCTCGAGATCTCCTTAATTGATTCTGTCCAACGGGATAATTGGAAAAAATTCCTCTGGAAAGTGCTAGCGGTCGAAAAAGTATAGAGGAGTATTTAAGAAGGTTTTTTAAGTCATTCGATAGAGAGCGTGAAAGAAGAAGTCCAAAGTCTGAAGCTTCCAAATCACTTGTTCTTCATCATAGAGTGCTTAAACTTCTATTCGAAAGAGAGAAAAACACCGAAAGAGTGACTTCGTGAGAACAGTAGAAACTCTTCACTGAGAAGTCAAGATTATAAGGCTTTAATTCTCTTTTGATTCGTAGTGAAAACCAGCCAGAAGACTGTTAGTATGGGAGAGTGGGCGCAGGCTTAATCTAAGCCAAACCACTATAAATCTTGTGTTCATTTTCTCTTCCCTGAACTCATTTACTTTATTTATTGTAATATCCTTTTGTGTTTGAAACAGTTGTTAAAGTCTAATATCTTTTTCAAAGTCTGTTGTTCATTAGACTCAGTTTTAAAATAAAGTAATTTTACTACATTTCGCAAAAATTATTTTCACACCTATTCACCCCCCTCTAGGTGTTTATACTAGCGCTTCAGGACCTACCGTCGAAACCAAGGATAGGGTGGTAGCTGACCCTATGGACATCGATATCCAGATGGTGTCGTGGAGGACCCGAAGCCCGAGGCGGAAGGGTCCAAAGCATAGGCTACCTAGGGCCTCTTTTGAGACAGACCTTTTGTATATAAATTTGCAGGATTGACTTTGCTTGTATAGAAAGTGTGTTTTATGAAGAGTTGATGTCTTGCTTTTACTATCCCTATGTTGTTTGTTGTCTGGGTAATTATTAGTTCATTTCCATATGTACATAAAACGAAAGGATCGGCGACGCATCTTGGGACGTCGCATTTTTAGTCGACCGCCGAGGGATGTGCGTGAACCCAGGGTTTGGGGCGTGACAAATTCACCTTTAGCGGTGTACCTACACCCGATGTCATCAAGTATCCCCAGAGAAATAAGACTATTCTTAAGCCTTGGTACATGCCTTACATTTGTCAATGTGTGCACCATCCCATCGTGCATCCAAATCCGAATTGTCCCTATCCCCATAGCTTTGCAGACTACATTATTCTCCAAAAGAAATCTACCACCATTTGTAGCTGGTAAGCAGTTGTCGCGACCAATTTTTTCAGGTTCACCACCTAAAACTAGGTTAATGGATTGTTAAGCCTAAACTTAACTCGGGCTCTCCCAAGCCCATACCAATTCGCGACTTAGGTTTGAATTCTTAACATGCAAATTGATTTTATTTAGGAGTCACCACTAATCAGTTTATGGTAGGTCGATTAGACACCTAAGTAAAATAATGGGAGAATTACTTTACTCCTACGAACTAGAGACTAAGGGTACGAGGACTTAATTACATTAGATTTCTCTATTGCCCTTTCGGTACCATTCTTTTTATTTTCAAAAATTTTTGGCAATTGAATTGATTTTAAACTAACTTCCTAACATGTGAGGTGATCATACATGTGCGCATACCACCAATTTAACACTCAAGAAAACAATTAAATATTGCAAAACATACCTAGGAGCAACGAAAGTATCTGCATTGTTAAATCAAAATTCACATCAACAGCCCTAGATATGATTTCTAATTAACAAGCAATTACTCAATTTTTGTTTTCACTTTATTTAATGAAAATCATGCGATGCATGCTAATAATCTAATATGACGGGGCAGCATGACCTAAACTATATGACATGAAGAAATGCAATAATTAAATGCAATCTAAATGACCTAATTCTAATGACATGCAATGCGATGCAATGATATACAAAATTATTTAACCTAAAATGACATGCGAGCTATATGTCAAGCGACATTTATTAAATGACATAATCTAATGACGGGCAATTTCTAATTAGAAATGAACCTAACAATAATCACTAAAATGACGTGCATTTCATGGACTTAATTCTATATAACGTGCACATGATTTTTCTATTCTAAAAATGCAATCTATTCCTGGAAATTGCAACTAATTTATCCTAAGACAAATTTTATGAAATTCGAAATTTAAAAATGCAAAAGTGATCTAGCTAGATTAAGATTCTATCTAATTTAAACTAGGGATTAAGTCATATTAAATCCTAATTTAAACTAAGACATTATCTAAATCTAAGATGCAATTTATCTAAAAAGATGATCTAAATTTAAAATGAAACATGCAATTCAAATAAAAAAACTAACAACCTAAATGAATCACTTTCTTTTTTTGATTTTTTTATTTTTTTAAATTCAGAATAAAATCCCTATTCTAGATATGCAAGATAACAAGAAATATTCCAAAACAAACTAAATCCTAATTCAAATATTTTTTAGATTTTTTAGTGGTTTTAAAAAAAACAATCAATTAACTAAATCTAAACAATCAAGATATTCAATCAAATAAAGGATTAAAATAATCGAAAAAATAACATGTTGTCTCACAAGTCAAATTAACGATTATCATAACCCTAATTATCACGACAAAGAGTTCAAAATAACTAAAACCCCGATCCTAATTCTTACGGATCAAATTAATAATTACATTGATTCAGCACTTAAAACACTATCAACAAACCCCCAAAATTAATATAATTAAAAAAATGATCCGACATCTTACGGATCAAATTAGTAATTACAATAATTTTAGGGAATACCCTGTGGATAATGCCTACAAAATCCATGAAATAAAGATCACTCTTAAACTTAAAAGAAATAAATAAAATAAAATAAATAGAAAAAGAAAATAAAACTACCTAATTTCCCTTTCCTTTTCTTTTTTTTGTTTTTTTTCTTTTTCTGCTTTCTTCACCTACGGTTGAGCGGCTTCGGTGGATCACCGGAGGTTGGGTCGTCGGCGTTCAGAGCTCCGGCGAAGACCAGCAACAGACTGATCGGCGGTGCTGGCGGAAGACTCCGAGTGCGGGTGTCGCGATGGAAGGCAGGCCCAGCTGGTCACGGGTCAGGCGAGACAAGAGCGGCATGGGCGAAGGAGACAGCCGGCGTCGAAGTTTTGGCGCGGACTGGGCGGCAGCAGCAACAGGGAGGCGCGGCGTCGATGACCGGCGAACAGCGGGGTTGCGGGTCGCAGCGATGTTGTCCCACGGGTGCGTAGTGGCTCGGCGTTCAATTCCGGCGTCGTGGGTCAGCAATCAGAGCAACAACGGCGACTGGGCAGAGGTGCTGGTGCGGTGGCGTCGGCTGAGTGGAGGCAGACCACTGTGTTGCTGAGTGCGAGTTGCAGGTCGTGGGCTTCGGGTGGTCGGGCACGGCAGCGCGGCAAGTGTCGTGGAACAAAGGGTCACGATCGAAGCTTCGGATGAGCAAGCAGAGGGCCACTCAGAGACGCGGCAGACGGTGAGACACTCGGGTAACAAGAACCGGCGGAGTAGGGGAGTCGCTCGGGGGAGACTCGGATCGGCACAGTGGGCTCGGGTGGAGGAAAACTCAGGCGTCGGGGACTCGAGGCGGCGCGGCGGTCGCGACTGGCTTCGGCTTCCAGGCGTTGGCATGCGCGGTGAGGCGGTGTGCGCAGACGGATGCTCCAAAAGGAGGGTGAGCGGCGAGGCATCGGATTTGGGGAAGATGATGAACAGTAAAGGTCAAATCAACCTTTACTGTTTTTTAACTTTTCTCCTCTCTCTCTCTCTCTCACGTTCTGACTTTTTCTTTTTTTCTGCAGTTTTTCCTTTTGCACTTTCTGCAGAAAAACTTCCTTCTCTTTCTCTTTTCTTTTCTGAATTTTTTTTTCCAGAGAAGCCCTCTCCTCCTCTTCTCATGCCGTACACTGCCCTTTTATAAGCAAGTATAATGCGATCTTCTTAGAATATTTCGAAAATTGCCTATAACCTCCGAATCACAAAATCCTTTTATCTCATAATATTCTCTTTATCTCCTAAATATTTTCTACTGATTTTTAAAGATAAGATCACAACTCGATTTTCTTAAATTCCAAAAATCCTCATTTCAAATCGCAATTTCAAAAAACGGGCTCGGGCCAATTTGTACTCTTTTCGTGGGCTTAGCCCAGCCTGCTAATTTCAAACTCAAAAACACCAATTTGACCCATCCGCCACCGGTCCAGTAAATAAAAATGCAAAATATGCAAACTAAATGTAGCTATGCAATTAATATTTTTTTTTCAGGGATAAAATTAACCCCTAATTTTTTATGCAATAAATGACTAAATGGATCGCCACAATTTAGGTGTCAACAGCTGCCCCTCTTTGAAAGTGAGCTCGAAGAGGTTGCCTTCAAAGACAAATTGAGATCTAAATTTTGACCATGCAAATACACTTAATGATTTTTTTTTTGTCGGAAAATGAATTCCATTTTTTAATGCAATTTATATGATGTATGGAAATGCTAATGCAAATGCATGATGTCAAAGGAAAGAACGTACCTACAATTACTTACCAATTAGTGCGGTAAAGCATTTTGAGGTACATGATAAATCCCTATTTACTCCACAAGTACCCAACTCTCACTCAGGTTCCTTGAAAAGCGTAATAGGTAAAAACATTCACATCCAAAGTGAAATGTTCAACGGAAAAAATTGAGACATCTAGATCCAGACTGAGATGTCAAGATTTTTGAAAATCTCAAAATACCTAAATCCAGACTAAGGTATAATGAGAAGAATTGACAAACATTCACATCCAGAGTGAAATGTTTGAATGAAAATAATCAAGACATCCGGGTCCAGACAGAGATGTCACGATTTTAGAAGCTCAAAATACCTAGATCCAGACTAAGTATAACGAGAAAGGTCGAAAAACATTCATATCCAGAGTGAAACATTCAACGAAGAGAATTGAGACATCCAGATCCAGACTGAGATGTCGAAATTTTGGAATGCAATTTGTATGTAAATGGTAAAGGAACTTACCTAGAATAACTTACCTTCAAAGAGGGTAGAGTGATTCAAGATAGTTGGTGTTACATGTCCAGGACCCGTATCATTTTACGGTCGCCCAGAATAGTAACATGGCTTTGTAAAGAGACTGCTTTCCCATGACTCGTACCATTCTACGGTCGCCTAAATGGGGATTTACCTTCCAGGACCCGTACCATTCTACGGTCGCCTGAATAGGGAAATAGGTTTTGTCTAGGACCCGTACCATTCTACGGTCACCTAAACGGGGATTTACCTTCCAAGACCCGTACCATTCTACGGTCGCCTGAATAGGGAAATAGGTTTTGTCTAGGACCCGTACCATTCTACGGTCGCCTAAACGGGGATTTACCTTCCAAAACCCGTACCATTCTACGGTCGCCTAAACGGGGATTCACTTTCTAGGACCCGTACCATTCTACGGTCACCTAAAATAGGGAATAGGTATTGTCGAGGACCCGTACCATTCTACGGTCGCCTTGACGGAAAATTGATTTTTCAGGACTCGTACCATTCTACGGTCGCCTGAATGAGGAAATTGCTTTTCTAGGACTCGTACCATTCTACGGTCGCCTAAACGAGGTTTTGCTTAGCTAGGACCCAAACCATTCTTCAGTCGCCCAGCCTTGCAACAGAGGTCAATTGACCAGGACCCGAACCGTTCTTCGATCGCCTTAATCAGATTGAATCTGGAGGAAAATCTTTGGGGGACAACTCAGTCGAGTGTCGGTGTTTTCAAAAGGGACTCTGGGCTATGACAGCATGCCAGGTCAATATAAAGGGACATCGGGCTACAAAAGCACGCCGAGTCGATAAAGAGGGACTCTCGGCTACGAAAGCACGCCAGGTCAATATAAAGGACACCAGGCTACGAAAGCACGCCGAGTCAATAAAGAGGGACTCTGGGCTACGAAAGCACGCTAGGTCAATATAAAGGGATTCTGGGCTACGAAAGCACGCCAGATCAATTTTAAAGGACACCGGGCTACGAAAGCATGCCGAGTCAATTTTAAAGGACATCGGGCTACAAAAGCACGCCAGGTCTATTAAAAGGACTCTGGGCTACAAAAGCACACTAGGTCAAGAACTCCGGGCTACAGAAACACGCCGGGTCTGACATCGGGCTATGGAAGCATGCCGAGTCGATGAAAATGACTCTGGGCTACGAAAGCACGCCAGGTCGATATAATTGGACAACTTGACCAAGTCAAGTGTCGATGTACTTGAGAGAGAATACCTGCACAATGACAAGTATTTTAGAGTATGGTAGAGATATACTTACCTGATGATATCTCTGATTCTTGGGGATATGTCTTTTGGAATTTGGATATCCTGTGGAGGTCTTTCACCTCCTGGTGGAGGTTTCTCCTCTTCTAATATCATGAAACATTCTGAAAGGAACTTGAATTACTTGTCAGACATTTATTAGAGCAAAAACTGATATGCATTCATCAAAGAGATAGACAATCTAAGCTACTCTAGAATGCACATTTCAAAATTCGGTGAGGTTTTCATCAACTCAATCGGGGTTTATGCATAATGACCTTTGCATCACCCAAATTTCCATTGGAGAAAATTATCATTCAAGACAATCTTCACTCATGACATGGATTTTTAAGAATATTAAATGAGAGACTTTCGGTTAGAAAGGACTTTCACTCACTCTCATTTAGAATGTCTATTTTATGCGAATCACTTAATTTCATCATATTGACATGGGTTCGAGTATTCTCGCAAGCGGTACGATCTTACCAATCTGAGAGGTCTTTAATAGGGATCATAATGTGGGCTTGGTCAACGGCTTAACAAAATGACTCTTTGAGTCAAAGCTATTGAATGAACTGTCTTGTAATCATCTCCGGGTTTACAAGTCAAGAACCCTGCAAAATGAAAAAGAAATAATCTTGCTCGCACTTCTTCAAGCGATGCTTATAAACGTATGAACTCATACGTTAATTCAAATGCCATAATCTGAAGAGACTTTGTAAGGGACGTAACGTAGGTTGGGTTCATGGGTTGAGAAATGAAAGGATCATTAGGCTCAAAATGTGTGTAAAATGTGTGAATTGATGATCATCTTGGCATTGCCACCAGTTTTCTTTTTCATCATCGGGGATTGTCTTCATAAGATGCCCCATTAATGGTAAAAACTCACCATTTGAGTTCTTTGAGTATTTACTCCATTGGAATTCAATTCTTGCAATTGACACTCACCTATCTTGACTCTTTTTTTTTTCATCTATGGGCATTGACCTTGCTTTTACCAGGCACACCGCTTTTTATGCTCCCTAGTTTTCATTCATTTTTTTCACTTCTTTTCATGGGCATTGGCCTTACTTTTACCAGGCACACTGCTTTTTCATGCCCTTTAGTTCTATTTTGAATTCAATTCCTGCGCACAATGCATGCGTCAAGCAATTACACTTTGAATGGCACTTGAACTTTCAAAGGTCCTCATCTGCCTTTTGCCTTGCCCCAGTGTGGGGGATGATCACCAACTGGGTTTAAAAGAAATGAAATTGTAGGCTCAAGTGGGCTATGCAAAGGATATAAGTGTATATGATAGAGAAAGAAATGCTCTTCATCATCCTAAGGCACTTAAATTAACACATGAATTCAATGTAATAGCATGACTTGAAGATTGATGCAAGTGAGAGCAAGAAAATTTCAATTCATTTTTCTCACCTCATGATGCCATTTGATCTCTTAGTTGCCTCGATGTGGGGTGATTCTTGACAGGGGTGATTTGAAAAGAATATCCATAAGTGTATGGGCTCAAAAGGGTTAAGCAATGGATCATCTGTAGTATTTGGGATAGAGAAATGAATTGCCTCTCATCATTTCAGTTGTCGTACCTTTTGCGAGAGAACTCTTTACCTTATGGATATGAACCTTCCCGCACTCATCTCACAAGTGTATGAATATGGGACTGTGTATAGGATAGGGTTTGCCTTTCATCATCTCGACTCGTCTCATTTAGTACGCTCAATCAATTCCACATCATTCATTAAATTAGTCCATCTTGATGTTTTTTAGTGGAATTGGTGGATAAAACATGTAAGAGTCATCATGCAAAACCCCTTTTTTAAAAAGAACTCAACAGCTTTAAGTATGTCAACTTCAAACAGTTTTCTATACTGTAAAATGGTTTTAAGCATTCATTCAAGGATTCCTCTACAATGGGAATTGCCTTAGCAGTTGATGTATTTGGATTGTCCCTATCATTCAAGATTGAAAATCCACTTTTGCCCTTGCACAAGAGAATGTGCATCAGTATGATATTATGCAACATCAAAGTAAATTCAAATTGCACATCCATTTTGGCTCGGGTCGAGACTTTATCCCAGTTGGGTCACTACCAAAATCTGTCATGTCCCAAATTGGTCATCTCTTCCACCAGGGAATGATGATCCTCTTTTAGTTGCCCCAAATCTTTTCATTACAAGTGCACCCTAAACCTGTTGATCACAAGTCAAGTTTATGATCATTGAAACTTGATACGCCATTCTCAGATGTCCCTTGTCATAACAAGTTATAGAATCATGTTTTGAGACAAGAAGCAAATGAATCAGACAAACAAACAGGTTTAATCTGCTACAAGTTTTGGGAAAATGTTTTTTTTTTTTAGCAGTGAAACGCTTTTGTTTTCAAAAAAGTTTTTGGGAGGAAGCATGAGAAAGTCCAGCCCTCAGGATTTCTCTGTGGATGATATATTTTTTTCATGGTTGGATATCGTCATTGGACTGGTTTGGTATACTCCATCATGTCCTAAAAAATTGGAAATAAAGTTGTAACTTCATTGAATAGAATCAAATGAATTACATTATTGGAATGGAAATTGTGATTCCTAAACCCCTAAAAAGAGAAAAAAATCAAAAACGATTCCTAAAAAGCGAAAACAAATTCCTAAAAAGCAATAGGAATTCCCACGCAGGGGAGGTGTAACCGAGCATGCCCCTAATTAAACAAGGAAAGTGAACTACTTAGGACCATGAATCATGTATGCTTGAGTTCTTCACCCTCCTTGCTCATGTGATGCGAACCCTTCAAATCAGAGATTCTTCCTTCTAGATATGTCACGAGTCTCTTCATGGTGGCATCAAATTCAGCTACCTCGGGAAAATGAGATGATTCAAAAGTTCTCCTGGCTCTCTTCTTTGAGTCGCAAATTCTTATTGAAGATAGAGTACCTATGTCGTCGCAGCCTTTTTGCTTGATGAGAAAAGTCACAGTAGCAGACAATTCATTGACTTGATTTTGGTGGTATGCAATTTGCTTGTTCATATTGTCAATGATACGGTCCAACGCCTCGTTTCGATCCGCCATTTTAGCTCTCGACCATGTACGGATGGGTGAGCGAGATCGCTTCATAATCACCTTAGAAAATAAATGGGAACATGTAAGCATGAAGTGTAAATAGAAAACTAGTCCATGACAACCATTTAATTTTAGTCAAGAAAAGTCCACATATGAAGAGGATTTCCTAAAAACGGACTAGGAAAACAAAGATATGAGATGTCCCAATAGGGACAAAATTTCCTACTCGTGAACTAGGAAGAGCCAAGACTTGAATTGAAAACAAATTTTTAATTTTTTTATTTTCCAAATGATTAATTACATGGCAATTTCCTCATTTCAGTCATGAAAGGAATTAGATCAAATGATTATCCTGAATTGTCATGGATGGACCAAAAGCATGACAAAGTAAGTAAATTGCATAGTATAAAAATAGAAGACTTACTTCACCAAGGGAAATTAATGGCAATCACATAGACATGCACATGAGATGTGAGGCTCAATTTCTGTCTAAATGGCTTAACAAAGTGGAGCTAAAAGGATAATCTGACCGTTGCAGTCTCGCATTAACGTGTCAGGTCTCCCTAACTCCGGCTCAGTCGAATGGAATACTCAATAATCACGCAGTCTCGCGGATATGAATAAACACATTCGACACCATGAAAGAAATTTCGGGGAAGAGAAGGTCAACCTCTACATAGCAGTCTCGCTTTGGAGGAAGTATCCTTCTCAACACCATCCTAGAAATCCTATCGCAGCCCAGGTTCGACCGCAGGTTGTGTGTCCAAATAGTGTGGTGCTAAAGCAATAAAGCATGCACAACAGTTTAAATGCAAACAACACTTCTATAGTTTTAATTCAAACATTCATCTCTAACTCCAACCTGCAAGACAGGGGTTAGCAAAGACTACTCCCCTTATACCTCCCATCTGCAAGAACATTTAACACCTTATAAATGTTGTTAGAAATGTTAGGGACATACCTGAGATCCTCGCTGCCAAACAAAAATATTTTTTAAAAAGAAAAATTGGCCTAAGTCCACTAAGTGTTTTAACACAAGGTCCCCACGGAGTCGCCAAGCTATCGCGACCAATTTTTTCAGGTTCACCACCTAAAACTAGGTTAATGGATTGTTAAGCCTAAACTTAACTCGGGCTCTCCCAAGCCCATACCAATTCGCGACTTAGGTTTGAATTCTTAACATGCAAATTGATTTTATTTAGGAGTCGCCACTAATCAGTTTATGGTAGGTCGATTAGACACCTAAGTAAAATAATAGGAGAATTACTTTATTCCTACGAACCAGAGACTAAGGGTACAGGGACTTGATTACATTAGATTTCTCTAATGTCATTTCGGTACCATTCTTTTTATATTCAAAAATGTTTGGCAATTGAATTGATTTTAAACTAACTTCCTAACATGTGAGGTGATCATACATGTGCGCATACCACCAATTTAACACTCAAGAAAACAATTAAATATTGCAAAACATACCTAGGAGCAATGAAAGCATCTGCATTGTTAAATCAGAATTCACATCAGCAGCCCTAGATATGATTTCTAATTAACAAGCAATTACTCAATTTTTGTTTTCACTTTATTTAATGAAAATCATGCGATGCATGCTAATAATCTAATATGACGGGGTAGCATGACCTAAACTATATGACATGAAGAAATGCAATAATTAAATGCAATCTAAATGACCTAATTCTAATGACATGCAATGCGATGCAATGACATACAAAATTATTTAACCTAAAATGACATGCGAACTATATGTCAAGCGACATTTATTAAATGACATAATCTAATGATGGGCAATTTCTAATTAGAAATGAACCTAACAATAATCACTAAAATGACGTGCATTTCATGGACTTAATTCTATATAACGTGCACATGATTTTTCTATTCTAAAAATGCAATCTATTCCTGGAAATTGCAACTAATTTATCCTAAGACAAATTTTATGAAATTCGAAATTTAAAAATGCAAAAGTGATCTAGCTAGATTAAGATTCTATCTAATTTAAACTAGGGATTAAGTCATATTAAATCCTAATTTAAACTAAGACATTATCTAAATCTAAGATGCAATTTATCTAAAAAGATGATCTAAATTTAAAATGAAACATGCAATTCAAATAAAAAAAAAACTAACAACCTAAATGAATCACTTTCTTTTTTTGATTTTTTTATTTTTTAAATTCAGAATAAAATCCCTATTCTAGATATGCAAGATAACAAGAAATATTCCAAAATAAACTGAATCCTAATTCAAATATTTTTTAGATTTTTTAGTGGTTTAAAAAAAACAATCAATTAACTAAATCTAAACAATCAAGATATTCAATCAAATAAAAGATTAAAATAATCGAAAAAATAACCTGTTGTCTCACAGGTCAAATTAACAATTATCCTAACCCTAATTATCACGACAAAGAGTTCAAAATAACTAAAAACCTAATCCGAATTCTTACGGATCAAATTAATAATTACATTGATTCAGCACTTAAAACACTATCAACAAACCCCAAAAATTAATATAATTAAAAAAATGATCCGACATCTTATGGATCAAATTAGTAATTACAATAATTTTAGGAAATACCCTGTGGATAATGCCTACAAAATCCATGAAACAAAGATCACTCTTAAACTTAAAAGAAATAAATAAAATAAAATAAATAGAAAAAGAAAATAAAACTACCTAATTTCCCTTTCCTTTTCTTTTTTTTCTTTTTTTTCTTTTTCTGCTTTCTTCACCTACGGTTGAGCGGCTTCGGTGATGGAGGTTGGGTCGTCGGCGTTCAGAGCTCCAGCGAAGACCAGCAACGGACTGATCGGCGGTGCTGGCGAAACACTCCGAGTGCGGGTGTCGCGATGGAAGGCAGGCCCAGCTGGTCACAGGTCAGGCGAGACAGGAGCGGCACGGGCGAAGGAGACAGCCGGCATCGGAGTTTTGGCGCGGACTGGGCGGCAGCAGCAACAGGGAGGCGCGGCGTCGGTGACCGGCGAACAGCGGGGTTGCGGGTCGCAGCAATGTTGTCCCACGGGTGCGTAGTGGCTCGGCGTTCAATTCCGGCGTCGTGGGTCAGCAATCAGAGCAACAACGGCGACTGAGCAGAGGTGCTGGTGCGGTGGCGTCGGCTGAGTGGAGGCAGACCACTGTGTTGCTGAGTGCGAGTTGCAGGTCGTGGGCTTCGGGTGGTCGGGCACGGCAGCGCGGCAAGCGTCGTGGAACAAAGGGTCACGATCGAAGCTTCGGATGAGCGAGCAGAGGGCCACTCAGAGACGCGGCAGACGGTGAGACACTCGGGTAACAAGAACCGGCGGAGCAAGGGAGTCGCTCGGGGGAGACTCGGATCGGCACAGTGGGCTCGGGTGGAGGAAAACTCAGGCGTCGGGGACTCGAGGCGGCGCGGCGATCACGACTGGCTTCGGCTTCCAGGCGGCGTCGGCGTGCGCGGTGAGGCGGTGTGCGCGGACGGATGCTCCAAAAGGAGGGTGAGCGGCGAGGCATCGGATTTGGGGAAGATGATGAACAGTAAAGGTCAAATCAACCTTTACTGTTTTTTTACTTTTCTCCTCTCTCTCTCTCTCTCTCTCTCTCTCTCTCTCTCTCTCTCTCTCACGTTCTGACTTTTTCTTTTTTTCTGCAGTTTTTCCTTTTGCACTTTCTACAGAAAAAATTTCTTCTCTTTCTCTTTTCTTTTCTGAATTTTTTTTCCAGAGAAGCCCCTGCCTCCTCTTCTCATGCCGTACACTGCCCTTTTATAAGCAAGTATAATGCGATATTCTTAGAATATTTCGAAAATTGCCTATAACCTCCGAATCACAAAATCCTTTTATCTCATAATATTCTCTTTATCTCCTAAATATTTTCTACTGATTTTTAAAGATAAGATCACAACCCGATTTTCTTAAATTCCAAAAATTCTCATTTCAAATCGCAATTTCAAAAAATGGGCTCGGGCCAATTTGTACTCTTTTCGTGGGCTTAGCCTAGCCTGCTAATTTCAAACTCAAAAACACCAATTTGACCCATCTGCCACCGGTCCAGTAAATAAAAATGCAAAATATGCAAACTAAATGTAGCTATGCAATTAATATTTTTTTTTCAGGGATAAAATTAACCCCTAATTTTTTATGCAATAAATGACTAAATGGATCGCCAAAATTTAGGTGTCAACAACAGTAAACCAGTTCTTATGAGGTGTTATATGATAAGAACACTACAAATCTAGCACTCATTCGTCTTCTGACAAAATAGTAGTGACCCATAAAACAACTTATGCATCACTAGTTCTCCCTTCGGTAACATTCACCACACTGGTTGTGGCATTCTACCTATCACCTTTGTTCCTCTGCTTCGGATAATTTCTCCCGATGTGCTCCTCCTCGTGACACTTAAAGCACTTCACGTAACTCTTGAACTTTCTATGGCGTGATTTCAACCTACTTTTACCTCTGCCACCACTAGGCCCTCAATGTTGCTCTCTACCTCGAATTGTTAGTGTTTGCACTATCTTTTACACCAAACCGTCATCTCACAACTTTCTCTACCAATCTTTAAAAAATAGACTTTACCTCTTCTGAGGCAATCGTAGTACGTCCCTATAACAATAAATCAGTAAAGTGCTCTCATGAATCTGACAAAGAAGTTAACAACATCATACCATGTTCTTCATCATCAAGTATCTTACTAACGTTCTTCAAATTCATCATGAATTTATTGAATTCATCAGTATATTTAAACTGAAACATCATCTTCAATATGTACAAATGATTGTTCAAACCCTTCTTCAAATAGAATGTCTGAAGTTTTGCCCATAATGCTGTGGCATCCTTTTTCTCAGCCACCTCTATTAAAACCACATCTGACAAATTCAACAGAATTGTGCTCTTTGATCTTTTCATTAACTTTACCCTCTCAAAGGCTTTCATTATATTCAGCAACTCATTTTCACCATCCAGTGCCTTGGCCAAACTTTGGATTGTTGATAATTCCCACATCTTAATGCTTCATAACCCAAAGTTGTTCCTCCCATTAAACTTCTCACTTTCAAATTTCGCTTTAGGCATAATTGTAATAACGAAATTTTCAAATAATAATCAGACAAACAAAAGCGCCAAATCACAATAAAGAAATCCGACCCCAAGCTCCGATACTAATGGTTGAAATATAATACGTGGAAACGACAATATCTTGCAATTTATATCAATATGAAATCATCAAAGAAATCAACAATAAATAATAAGGACACAAGAGATTTATGTGATTCGGTCCGATTATCGGTATCTACGTCCATGAGGAGTCAGCAGCAAATAATCCACTATAATCAGAGAGTCAGAGTTTACAATCGCTCAAACGCTCGAGTGTTTCTCATACCTAGATTTAAACTCAAATTCAAAGTGTTTATAAATAAACAACTCACTTGGACTTAAACTCACGGCACAAATTCACCACGCGTTCAAGCTCAAACAAAACGCTCTATGTATGCCCAAAAACAAGAACTCCAATGTTGGTCTTTTGCTTCACATAGGTATGGCTTTGTGTTCTTGTTTGGGCTTCATGCAGCTTCTTCTGACGTGCAGCTTCTCTCTTCTTTCTTTCTTTCCATGTGGCGCTATTTATGTGCAGAAGGAAAAAAAAAAAACCTAGGCACTTTTTATATGGGTGCCCAAAAGTCAACAAATTTGACCTTAGACTCCACTACTTCAACACCAACAAGAATTTGGCTTTTGCATAAGACAATTTTCTTCTTTTATCTCTCCGAGCAAAGACACTTTCATTCTTTTATCTCTCCAAGCAAAGACACCTTTGCCCCTAAAAGATAAATAAATAAAATCAAATATAGTGTGGCCCTTTTTGTCTTTAGTGGTAGATCACATCTTCCTTGATTTCTTTTGTATGTCCAAAAGAAAGTCCAAAAAGGAATTGCTTCTCCATCCGATTTCTAATCGTTATCCAAATTCAAATTTGAGACATTAATTTAACATATGCTACTTAGATTCAAGGTTGCTTTTTTCTTACAACTTGAAGTTAGCGAAGCCTGAGTTCGCTTTTCACTCGGCGCTTAATGCAGGTACAACATAACTGGGAAATTTATAGTCGGAGGATCTGTTTTGATTCCAGTTAGTATTGATATAATGAGAACATAGAATTTTGCTCAGTATGATGCTTTTATTTATTAGAGAATGAAAGAGTGATATTTATTAGAGAATGAAAGAGTGATACAGTTTATATCAATGGACAGGTTCACCTTATGAACTATTTCAGCTCTCCGAGGATGTCTTTTGGCTCTTCCCTGGGCATTATATTATGTCAATTACTTTCCTGATCACCAGGAAATATTTGTACTTCTGAACGTTAATCCATGGAAAAGGTTCGGAGATCCCTAGCTTGAAGTGAGATCAAGACAAAATCTCAAAATAATAAAGAAAACACAGATTAGTCCACCGGACCCATATGAGCGAAAAAAATCATCGGCGCTGACCCTTGACATGTCATTGCGTAGACTTGCCAACAGGTTTATGATGGTAGCTTTCTCTGGAGGTAAACGTAGATCATCACTTGCCAAAAAAGATCTGTCCGATCTTGAGTGGCAAATTTTAATTTTCTTTTTTTATCCGGGACCATCCGGATGTTACTTTTAATTCCTTGACTTGCACCTTGGAAAAACTTTCAGGTCCAGAAAAGAGCAGGACATCAAGGACCAAGCCTTCAACCTAACTTACAGACCGTGGAAATGTTCAGGTCTAAGTACCAACACTGATATATATGTGCAAATACTTAGGTCATGTCTAACACCTGCAAATGGTAATGATTTGATAAATCGCACATTATATACTCAACACCAAACTGTAGGGAAAAGTACCAAAAAAGTTCTAAACCTCTTGCTTTGGTACCAATTTAGTTCTAAACTTTTCAATTGAACCAATTCAGTCCTAAACCTTTTAATATTGGTACCAATTCAGTCCATCCGGCCAATTTTGACTGGCCGGCGCTGACATGGACGTCGGCCGGTGACCGGACACTGACGTGGCAATTTTTATGATTTTTTAATGATTTTTTCGAATTTTTTATTCATTTTTATTAATTTTTTCTTAATTTTTATGATTTTTTTCCTTTTTTTCTGCTTTCTTCTTCGCAGTTGCCGGCGAGCCTCCGCTGAGGCTCGCCGGCCACTGGGCGAGGGCCGCGAAGCCCTCGCCTGCCGCCGGCGAGGGTCGCAGCCCTCGCCCGGCCTCTCCCGAGCCGCCAGCGAGGCGGCTTCGCCCGGATCTGGGCGAGGCCAGCCTTGCCCGCGGTTGGCGAGGCCATGGCGGCCATCGCCAGGGCCGAGGCGAGGGCCGCGAAGCCCTCGCCAGCCGCCGGCAAGGGTCGCGACCCTCGCTCGGCCTCGCCCAGGGCCGCGGGCGAGGCCAGCCTCGGAAGAAGGAGAGGAGGGTGTTGGGGTGGCAGGCTAGGGTTTCGGAGGCGAAGATCGGGCGGAGGAGCGGCGGCGTGAGTCGCGGGAGGTGGGGGACCAGGGCCTCGAATTAGGATCTCGTGGAGGTGAGGGCGGCGATGACAAGGTCGAGAAGCTCCGGGGTCGACAGCGGAGGAGGCGCCGGGGACTCAGCGGCAAGGCCAGGGCGAGGCCGAGCGAGGGTCGTGACCCTCGCTGGTGGCTATGGAGGGTTTCGCGGTCCTCGCCTCCGCCCTGGCGATGGCCGCCATGGCCTCGCCAGCTGCGGGCGAGGCTGGCCTCGCCCAGATCCGGGCGAAGCCGCCTCGCCGGCGGCTCTGGGAGAGGCCGGGCGAGGGCTTCGCGGCCTTCGCCCAGTGGCCGGCGAGCCTCACTGGAGGCTCGCCGGCAACCACGAAGAAGAAAGCATAAAAGAAAAGGAAAAAGAAAAGAAAAAAGGAAAAAAAAATTAATAAAAAATCATAGAAAATCATAAAAAAATCATTAAAAAAATTCGAAAAAATCATAAAAATTGCCACGTTAGCGTCCGGTCACCGGCCGACGTCCATGTCAGCGCCGGCCAGCCAAAATTGGCCGGATGGACTGAATTGGTACCAATATTAAAAGGTTTAGGACTGCATTGGTCCAATTGAAAAGTTTATGACTGAATTGGTACCAATGCAAGAGGTTTAGGACTTTTTTGTTACTTTAAAGACATGCATTTTCTGTATTACAAGGATATTGAGCTCGTCCTGTCAACAATAGATGAGAACTTGCTATAAGTTTTGTCACATCCCAAATCCTATCAGAGTAGGAGTAATGGCACAGCCATCATTCTCTTTTGATGAAGGACGCAGCCTCAAAGTCAAAACAAAATATTTTAGTTTCTATAATCCAATCAAACATATGAATACATCTTCAACACAAACCCAAAATTCAACTACCAAAAGTTTCTCACTATGGACGCTCTCGTCCTACTTGATACTAACAAAAGGACCTAAAAAAATTAAGAAAGAATGGGGGTAAAAACAGCACAGGTGCCAAATTTCCAGAAGTTCCTTCTCTCTAGAATTGAAATTCCAGAGAATTCATAGCCGATTCACCTTCTTAGGACGTCATTCACCGCCGTTGATCATCGCCTCAAGCCATCCCTATTCTCAACCACCATTGTCGCTGAAGAGCTTGTGCCACATTCACCATTTATTATTTCGTTCATTCCAGTCTTCGAGTTGTTTCTGTGACTGCCTTGCTCATATCCAATTGATATGTTTAATCGAATGGTATCTGCTCCCGTTTTAGCAAAACTCGGACCGATATCTTAGCTCAGTTTGTTTCGCAAAGACCGAATGATTTAGAAAATATTTTTTTTTTTTAAAGTGATAATTTTTATCATTTAAATAAATGAATGAATAAAAAATGTTTTCATCCTCCATGATAAATTGTTATCAATAAGGAAAGCATTTTCATTTGATTAATTATTTCAAGCAAGCAATCATTTTTAGAAAAATGTGAGCTTCTGCTATCAATTTGAACTCATTGTGTTGCTTTGGTGATGATATGGAGACGAATCGTTGACATATTCTGGTGCATGGATCATTAGATTAAAATGTCAACCAAGTGTTGCATGATTTTTTTAGGGAATCTGTATACGAATTTGAGTAGAACTCTTGCACATCGGCGTTCGGTTGATCGTTACGTGTTCGGAATAAGACGTTTATGTTTGATCCTTTCAATTGCAACTTTGAATTGATCTGCCGAGACCACCCATCTGGCCTGTTCATCGTCGTACGTGATCATATGTGAATTCGTCCGTTCAGTTTTTATTTTGTGATAATTACTAGTAGTATTATACCACAAGCCTCATTGATAGTGGTAAGTAATTATCGTATAATAAAACCTTTATGTAGGACTTTATTCTCATTTTAGTAATAAGAATGTTCATGTGATATAGCCTAAATTCAGAAAAAGAGATGTGAGAATAAAATAGCATTTAACCTGCCTTGGATCTTGTACATATGGTCGATCACTTTCAAATGCTAATTACCACAATATGCATGATTGTCTTGTTTTTTGTACATCAATTAAGAATTAGAGATTTTCTAGCATTTGAAATTTAAAAGTCTTAAAAATTTAAATTTCTAGCCAAAATTCACATGTGAGAGTGGCACATCATTCAACCCCGCGCGCGAATTTTACCCACTTACATGTTTGTATGTATGTATGTATGTATGTATGTATGTCCAGGCTACCTTTTTGAAGATTTTGATCGTTACATAGCAAAAAAAAAAAAAAAAACACAGAGAATTTTAGCTAGTTATAAAACTTATTTAGAGAGGTATTTTAACCATGTACATTTCACTTTTGTCTGTTTACTTTGTCTTAGATCTTGACGGAACCAGCCACAGTCTAGTTTTGGTCTGCGGTTTCTCTTTATTTCGACGATATAGGTAGAACAAACAAGAAGAAAATATTAGGCAACAATATCCGTTAATATATGTACACGATAGACTTCTCTCATAACATGTTGAAAGGACTGTTAAAGCATATAAGCCAAAGTCGAAAACAAATGCTGGAGATCAAGAGCCAAGCTTGAATGGAAACAAGGAAGATGAAGTAAAGAAGTTCAAATTAAAGTCAAAGATAGATACTGATGTACGGGAGTTAAGTTCTGGTGCAAACAGGGGAAGTAAGACAAGGCAGACTGCTGGCTTGGGAAGTGCAGTAACAAATGCTGGTGCTAATGATTCGATCAAGGATATAAACGATAAACTCAACTCTACTTGCGAGGATAAAGAAAAGAAGAACAAAGAGAGCATGAGTTACATCAACAACACGTGCTCATTGAATAATAGATATTCAGTTTTAAGTCAAAACTGAATATTTTCCGTGTTATGTTATTTTCCCTCCTTCTGTTTTCATTTCTGTTAAAACAGTTGTACAAGTTTTGTTTCTCGCATATAAATACGGAATGTACAAAGAACGAATACAAGAAGCACTTTGTGAAGTTTACTCTCTCTTTTTCTGAGGAGCAAGAGAACCAAATACAGAAGCTCAAGATCATTTCTTCTTCTTTTGAGTCTTCATCTTTGTCAAGCTCGTTTCTTCATCTTCTCTGTTTCTCCTTCCTGTTCGTGAATTCTTCACATGGTATCAGAGCATTTCTAACTCAGAGACACAGAGCTCTAGGAGAAGATCTATGGCATCAGCGTTTAGCTCACACCAATCTGAAAACACTGCAGTACCTGCAAAATCAACAACACATTTACTGTAACACTCGAATACAGAATATATGTCGAAGTTGTCAAATTGCAAAACATACTGCTCTACCATTTCCATTGTCTGAATCTGTAACATCTACACCTTTAGAAAAGGTGCACTACGATATCTGGGGACCTTCACCGGTCATTTCATTTCAAAACTTCAAGTATTATATCATCCTTGTAGATGATTTTTCTCTGTTCAGCTGGATTTACCCGATGAGAGCAAAAGCAGACTTCTATGACATCTTTATTCTGTTTCAGAAACAGGTCGAAAATCAACTTGGCTGCAAAATCAAGACCTTCCAATGTGATGGTGGAGGTGAATTTGTTAGTCACAAGTTTCAGACACATTTACATAGCCATGGCATTAAACAACAAGTGTCATGTCCTCATACACTAGAACAGAATGGTGTTTCTGAAAGAAAGCATCGCCATGTTGTTGAGTTAGGTCTAGCTATGCTCTATCATGCTGAAGTTCCTTTAAAATATTGGGTTGATGCTTTTCTAACAGCCATTTATATCATCAATATGCTTCCTACACCAAAGCTACAGATGCAATCACCGTATAGTAGACTCTATCAGAAAGAACCGAGCTATGATCATCTCAGAGTCTTCGGCTGTGCTTGTTTTCCTTGTCTCAGACCCTATGCTCAACACAAGCTAGATCCACGGTCTCTTACCTGTATATTCATTGGGTATAGCGAACGTCACAAAGGATACAGATGTCTTGTTCCTACTACTGGTCGAATATACATCAGTAGGCATGTTATCTTTGATGAAAGGTTCTTTCCTTTCACTAAGACCCGTGTGACAGAGAACACATCATGTACAACACTATATCGACTATGGACAGAAGAGGTAAAGTTTATGGATCCAGTAGGCCGAAATGATATCTCTTCATCGACACAAGATTCTATACAACAACTGCATAATAATGGCATCAATCATTCTACTTCATCCTATTTGCCTCCTGAAGAACAGGACAACCTTACTTCCCTTACAACAACACAGGCTGAAGCTCCTACTCATCAGGATCATTGCTGTTCACAAGATCAGGAAATATCTAGCACTATAACTCATCCTGCAGCTGTTCACTTCGGTGGAAACAATAGCAACCATGCTCCTACTACTTCTACTTCACACGGTACACCTACATCTCACCATATGTAGACTCGGTCAAAATCTAGAATTATCAAAACTAATCCTAAATATGCTTGTCTTGCTGAATACAAAGTACCTACTGAACCTAAATCAGTTAAGTCAGCATTAGCTAATCAAGGATGGTACACAGCTATGAAAGAAGAGATGGATGCTTTACATCAGAATCATACCTGGATTTTAATTCCTCGAACAACTGACATGAATGTGATCGGCTGCAAATGGGTGTTTAAAACCAAATTAGCATCTGATGGAAGTCTTGACAGGTTAAAAGCTCGTCTTGTAGCTAAAGGATTTCACCAAGAAGAAGGTGTAGATTTTACTGAAACCTTTAGCCTAGTTGTTAAACATGCTACAATTCGATTAGTTCTCTCTGTAGCCATGATGAATCAATGGCCTATTCATCAACTTGACGTCAAGAACGCATTCCTACATGGCACATTGACTGAAACAGTTTACATGGAGCAACCTCCTGGATTCATACAGTCACAAACACCTAATCATGTGTGCCTCCTCAAGAAATCTCTTTATGGTCTTCGACAAGCCCCTCGTGCATGGTTTGATAGGTTTAGTACCTTCTTACTTGAAAATGGTTTTGTCTGCAGTTCCACTTATCCTTCTCTGTTTATTCTTCGCAACAGACAAGACACGATACTCCTCTTACTGTATGTGGATGACATTGTCTTAACTGGGAGCTCACCCTCATTACTTTCAAGTTTAATTCATTCTCTAAGCCTTCAGTTCCACATGAAAGATCTAGGATATCTTTACTACTTCCTTGGCATTGAAGCTAAACGCAACTCTACTGATCTGTTTCTCTGTCAAACCAAATATGCAATCGATCTTCTAACTCAGGCAAAATTGCTTGATTGTAAACCAATCTCTACTCCACTATCTCAGAGACCATATATCCTGCAATCTGATTCCATTCCCTTATCTAATCCTCTTGAATATCGAAGTCTTGTTGGTGGTCTTTAATATCTAACATTGACTCGTCCTGATATTGCCTATGCTACAAACATGTTATGCCAGAAAATGCAGCAACCAACTATTGTAGACTTTCATAACCTAAAGAGAGTTCTGTTAAATATGACTCGAGTTCGAGCGTTTGCTAAAACGCAAAATTTGGTGGACTCGCGAAGGAATTACTGAAGAGGAAATAAAGTTGAAAAAAAAAAAAAAAAGGAATCCGGCCGTGGGTATGAGAAACGAATTTACTCGTGGATTCCGTCTGCATGTGAATGAATGGGTGGGCCCAGAGTCAAAGTGTTGACTCTGGGCACACACACACACGTTCAGCGAAGCACGGAGCGGAGCGTAGGTGGGCCCAAGCTTGGGCGCACGATTTCCTTCTTTGGCACGTCCTGCACACCCACGTATAAAAGTAAATATTATGCAGATTTTCTTCTAGAGGGCTTCTGAAAAATTGCCGACCAAAACCCTACGTAGAAGTCACAAAAGGAAGCCGCGAAAGAGGTCTTCTTCTTGGGGTGTTGCTGTTGCACCCGTACGAGAGAAAATGAGGAGCCGCATATCTTCAAGCTGAAGCGCGATCAAGAAAAGGAGTTCTTTTTCCGCGTTTGTTTTTGAGCTTGTGTGATAATTTTGTGTCGTGACTTGGGTTTGGGGTTAAATTGGGGCTTGGGAAATACCGAGAGAGTGTTTGAGTGACTTGAGTGTGTAATCTCCTTGTATCGCTTGATCTATAGTGAAATTCGCTGCTGCTCTCCCCGTGGACGTAGGTCTTTACGACTGAACCACGTAAATCTGGTGTCTGATTTATTTTCTTCTTCCGTCTATATTTTGTTCGATCGCTTGCCCTATCGCAACAAGTGGTATCAGAGCCAGGCTTGGCTGAGTTGAAGCGAATCGATGGCGACAGAAGAAGTAAAAGTGAGAATCGACAGATTTGATGGGAAGGATTTTAGTTTCTGGAAGATGCAGATTGAAGATTATCTTTATCAGATGAAACTGCACTTGCCCTTGTCTGGGGAGAAACCAGCGACGATGAAGCAAGATGATTGGGATTTGCTGGATAGACGAGCTATAGGTGTTATTCGGCTGACGTTGGCTCGTAACGTCGCGTTTAACATCCTGAAGGAGAAGACCACCGCTGATTTGATGCAAGCCCTGTCGGATATGTATGAGAAGCCCTCTGCGATCAACAAGGTCTGTTTGATGCGACGTCTGTTTAACTTAAAGATGAAAGAAGGTGCGTCAGTTGCAGATCATATCAATGAATTCAATGTGATTGTTAGTCAATTGAGTTCAGTTGAGATTGATTTTGAAGATGAGGTATGTGCTTTGATTCTATTATCCTCATTGCCTGATAGTTGGAATACTACCGTTACTGCTGTTAGTAATTCCTCTGGATTAACAAGTTTGACGTTTGATGGGGTTCGAGATTTGATTCTGAGCGAGGACATTCGTAGAAGAGAATCTGGCGAATCTGCATCTACTGCTCTAGTAAGTGAAAATAGAGGAAGAGCTGTAACACGTGTGGGTAATGGTAGTACTAATATGAACAGACGTAGTCAATCAAGGACTGCTAATGTTGTCTGTTGGAGCTGTGGCAAGAGGGGGCATCTTAGAAGGGATTGCCTTAAGCTGAAGAATGAGAAGGGTAAGGGAATTATGGTTGATTCTACAGATAATGTTGCAGCTGTAGCAAATAATGCCGATTATGTCTTGTCTGTCACTAATGATTCATCGCTTGATGGATGGGTTATGGATTCTGGTTGTTCTTTTCATGTCACACCAAATAGAAACTGGTTTATCACTTATCAGTGCACGGGTAGTGATAAAGTCCAGTTAGGGAACAACGCTGAGTGCGATGTTGTGGGTGTTGGTGATGTTAAAATTAGAATGCATGATGGTATCGTGAGGACATTGACTAGAGTGAGGCATGTTCCATAATTAAAAAAGAACTTAATTTCCTTGGGTGCCCTAGATTCAGCTGGTTGCAGGTATTCTTCAAAAAGTGGAGTTCTGAAAATTGTTCGAGGTGCCCTGGTGATAATGAAAGGAATCAAGCACAATGGCCTGTATAAACTTCAAGGTGAGACAGTGATAAATTTCGCTGCGAAGACGTCGGATACATCTGTTCGAGAGTCTTTTGACTGCTCAAAGAAGACCTGGGTGTTTGTGCCAATGCACAAGGTTGATGCTGGTGTCAGGATCTCGCAGTCAAGAGCTTTGATCGAGACGGAGACTGGTAAGTCGATCAAGCATGTGCGGACTGACAATAGCATGGAGTTCTGCTCGGAGCTGACAAATAAATTCTGCATGAAAGATAGCATAGTGAAACACCGCACTAGTGCTAGTAAATCACAACAATTTGCAGAATTGATGGGCAGAACATTACTAGAGATGGCCCGAAAAATTTTCTCTAGTGCTGGTATTGCTAGGAGAATCCTAATTGATGTGCTAAGTACGGTAAGCTACCTGGTGAATAGATCCCCATCAACTGCTATTGAATGGCGGACTCCTAAAGAAGTGTGGTCAGGTAACGTTGCTGGTTATTCTATCATTAGAATGTTACGTTGCTCGTATTATTTTCGAGTGAGTGATGGTAAGCTCGATGGGAGGGCAAGGTGCATATTTCATGACTATGCACAAGGTGAGCGAGGCGATCCGTTGTGGTGTCCAGATATAAATTCACCTGTTAACAGCAGAGAAGTTACCCTTGATGAGTCTCAAGTACTTCTGGCTAGGAGTGATTATAGCAGTGTTAATACGGATCCGAACGGTGTTCAACTTGAGGTGGAGTTGCAACCAGAAACTCCTGAGGTAGCGAGTACAGGTACTAGCAAAGTAATCAACACAGATGGTGCTCGTAGCGAGGTGGAGTTTATAGAGCCAACGGTTGCTGTAACTGCTGAAATTAACAAGGTAAGTTTTCGATCTCCTGATAGATATGGATGCAATAATGGTTTTGCTTTATCTGCGGTTAGGGAGGTTGCGTCAGAAAATCCTTGCGGAGCAGTTAAAGGTGCATGTGGAGTTGGTATTCTGATGAGATCCTCAGTTATGGCGAAGTTCAAGCGATGCTTGAACTTGGATAATATCTGTGGCGGTTGAGCTCATCGGGGGCTATGGGAAAGTAGCAGCAGAATTTGAATTTTTACGAAGCGATTGTAATTTGGCTCAAACATCGAGCCAAGGTGGAGATTGTTAAATATGACTCGAGTTTGAGCGTTTGCTAAAACGCAAAATTTGGTGGACTCGCGAAGGAATTACTGAAGAGGAAATAAAGTTGAAAAAAAAAAAAAGGAATCCGGCCGTGGGTATGAGAAACGAATTTACTCGTGGATTCCGTCTGCATGTGAATGAATGGGTGGGCCCAGAGTCAAAGTGTTGACTCTGGGCACACACACACGTTCAGCGAAGCACGGAGCGGAGCGTAGGTGGGCCCAAGCTTGGGCGCACGATTTCCTTCTTTGGCACGTCCTGCACACCCACGTATAAAAGTAAATATTATGCAGATTTTCTTCTGGAGGGCTTCTGAAAAATTGCCGACCAAAACCCTATGTAGAAGTCACAAAAGGAAGCCGCGAAAGAGGTCTTCTTCTTGGGGTGTTGCTGTTGCACCCGTACGAGAGAAAAGGAGGAGCCGCATATCTTCAAGCTGAAGCGCGATCAAGAAAAGGAGTTCTTTTTCCGCGTTTGTTTTTGAGCTTGTGTGATAATTTTGTGTCGTGACTTGGGTTTGGGGTTAAATTGGGGCTTGGGAAATACCGAGAGAGTGTTTGAGTGACTTAAGTGTGTAATCTCCTTGTATCGCTTGATCTATAGTGAAATTCGCTGCTGCTCTCCCCGTGGACGTAGGTCTTTACGACTAAACCACGTAAATCTGGTGTCTGATTTATTTTCTTCTTCCGTCTATATTTTGTTCGATCGCTTGCCCTATCGCAACAAGTTCTGCGGTATGTTAAAGGAACTATCAGCTGTGGTATATTTCTTCACTCTCGAAGCTCCAAACAACTTTATGGTTTTTCAGATGCCGACTGGGCTGGTTGCACAGAGACTAGAAGATCTACAACTGGCTTCTGTACATTCCTCGGCTCTAATCTCATTTCTTGGACAGCAAAGAAACAACCTACTGTTAGTCGATCTTCTACTGAAGCAGAATATCGTGCCCTTGCCTCTGCAACTGCTGAGCTGACATGGATCAGCTTTGTTCTTCGTGATATTGGTCTGTCACTTTCTTCACCAACTCGTTTATTCTGTGATAATCAGTCTGCTATTGCTCTTACTGCTAATCCCATTTTACATGCTCGCACTAAACACATCGAAGTTGACTTTCATTTTGTACGAGAGAAGGTTGCTTCTGGCTCTCTCAATGTGTGTTATATTCCAAGCACTCACCAGCTTGCTGATATTTTCACAAAACCTATCTCACGATTTGCTCATTTTGACATTCGTGCCAAATTGGGAATTGGTTCTTTACCCCTTCCCAATTTGCGGGGGGATGTTAAAGCATATAAGCCAAAGTCGAAAACAAATGCTGGAGATCAAGAGCCAAGCTTGAATGGAAACAAGGAAGATGAAGTAAAGAAGTTCAAATTAAAGTCAAAGAGAGATACTGATGTACGGGAGTTAAGTTCTGGTGCAAACAGGGGAAGTAAGACAAGGCAGACTGCTGGCTTGGGAAGTGCAGTAACAAATGCTGGTGCTAATGATTCGATCAAGGATGGAAACGATAAACTCAACTCTACTTGCGAGGATAAAGAAAAGAAGAACAAAGAGAGCATGAGTTACATCAACAACACGTGCTCATTGAATAATAGATATTCAGTTTTAAGTCAAAACTGAATATTTTCCGTGTTATGTTATTTTCCCTCCTTTTGTTTTCATTTCTGTTAAAACAGTTGTACAAGTTTTGTTTCTCGCATATAAATACGGAATGTACAAAGAACGAATACAAGAAGCACTTTATGAAGTTTACTCTCTCTCTCTCTTTTTTCTGAAGAGCAAGAGAACCAAATACAGAAGCTCAAGATCATTTCTTCTTCTTTTGAGTCTTCATCTTTGTCAAGCTCGTTTCTTCATCTTCTCTGTTTCTCCTTCCTGTTCTTGAATTCTTCACAAGGACCACCCCCTGAAGCACCATCGTCAACAATGTCCTATATAGTATCCAACAATGAGCTGACGGGAACATTACCACCATGGATCTGCAAATTGAGTTCAGCAATCACACTAAACTTGTCTACTAACAATTTGACTAGTGTGCTTCCAGTTTGTTTGGGCAATATCAGCAAATCTCTCATGATTTTGAACCTAAAAGGCAACAATTTCCATGGGAGCATTCTTGAGGTATTGGTGACAGGGACACAACTGACGATGCCTGATTGGAGTGACAACCAGTTGCAAGGCAAGTCACCGAGGTCCTTGGCCAATTGCAAAATGCTTAGGATCATTGCCTTTGCAAACGATTGTATCATGGACACCTTCCCATCATGGTTGGGATCTCTACAAAAGCTTCATGCCTTATTTTGTGATCCAATAAATTCCACGGCATCATAGAAAGGCCTAAATCCAATTCCACATTCCTTAAGTTATAGATAATTGATGTTTCTATTAATGCATTTGTCGGTAAATTGCCCATGAAATTCTTTCAGTCGTTGAATGCCATGAAATCTGCAACGAGAAACTTTATGTATATGCAAAGTGACGTAAAGTCAAAATGGTACCTTTACTCAACCTTGGATGACACCAATCGCAATTTCTCCATCACATTGATCTACAAAGGGATTAAAATGCAGTACCCAAAGCTCTTAGAAGTCTTCACATTCATTGACCTTTCCATCAACTTGTTCGAAGGAGAGATCCCGAGTGTCATAGGTGATGTAAAGGGGCTACAGGAACTAAACCTTTCTAAAAGTTCTTTACAAGTCACATCCCGTCATAATTAGGGAATTTCACGGCACTTGAGTCATTGAACCTTTATTTGAATAAACTTTTAGGCCAGATGCCCCAAAAGCTACTAGAACTAGGGTTCCTTTCTTTCCTAAATATGTCTTACGACAACATGATTGGTCTGTGTCAAGAGGGAAATAGTTCAATATGTTTTCAAACAATTCTTTTGAAGGGAACTTGGGATTGTGTGGGGAATTCATATCTAGGAAATGTCCAAATTCAGGGAGTGACAACCTTCAACCCACCAAGAAGAAGACTCAAGATCACCAATTGAACTCGATTTGAAAATTGTTCTTATAAGGTATGGAAGCGGCTTAGTGATTGTAATGGTCATTGGAAAATTCATCCATCTCTTGGAAATGTGTGTGGTTTGACGGAAATGGCAGGAGTTGGCAACAGGCTAGCTGGGGGCAGCCTAAGAGGGGTGGGAAGTCCTAGTCAAACAAGTTTTCCAATTACTACAATACTAGAGCTTCCCTACGAAATGAGCTATGTATTTCCCTCTTTTCTTAAATGTACAACTTTAATAATATTTTAAAGTAATCATTTCTATCAAACCGTCACTTTCTTAAGTCAGTCTCTCATCGCATCTAGGTCATAATTGTACACTTTTTCATTTTTTTTGATAAAGCCAATTTTATTTGTTAAACAAGCTCACATGCCCCCTTTTTTTTTTTTACCCAGGGAACCCTGCACGGTCGGCAGCCGGAGGTAAACCACTGGGGGCGACACGTGCTAGCCACCACACACTTGCCACCAGATAAGTCGCCAAGAGACTTAAAGTTAGCCTTCCCGCAACTTGCGTTGCAAGAGTTTCAAATACTACACCTCCTCGATGGAAGTCTAGCGCCTACCCAGCTGAGCCACCGCGGCGGGTGGTAGCTCACATGCCCCTTTTTATATCAATATTTAAGAAAAACTACTCAAAGTACTCCTATGGAACTCAAATCTAAATTGCCATGGGGATTCTTCTTTATCCAGGGTTCACATAAAACTGAAACTCGTTTACAAATTCTAGTGAAGCGATCAATAGCAAGGTTACAGACTAGTGCAAAACTAGGCACTCACCCACGCTCCGAATATTTGCATTGTTTGTTTGTCGTCACGGAAACTGTCAAACAACCTTTGTATTGAAATTTGAGACGCAATGGAGTTTGACTGAACAAGAACCGTAACAATTGATTCAAATATAAAGCATTCTGCAGGTGAACCATGTAAAGAAACCTTGTTTCACCGGTTTCACTTTCCCTAAGGGATAAATATGTATTTCAGTTTTACTTTTCGAATTTTCTTTTATGTTTGTACGGTCATGTCCTCCAGCATTTACAGAGTTAATCTCCATTTGTTCGTGGACAATTTTTTGTCGAAAAATATTTCCCTCATTTTTTGGCTTTAGGACCGCTCATGAAAATAAATCAAATATATATACCTAAATAATTTTGATTTTTGATTTTTTTAAATAAAATAGAAATCATTTTTCTCAATGTGACTAGATATCAACCATTTGATCAAAGAATTTGTTTTTGAGCACGAGAAATCCTTACACTTGTGCCCATGTCCTCAATGGCTAGATAGGTGGGGACTAGGACCCCAATGCCTATGCTTGTGCTTGTGCTTGTGCTTCTGCCCAAATCCATGATGGCTATGCCCAAACCCTGGTGTTGTACCCGAGTCCTCAGAGACCATGCTCAAGAAACCAACTCTCACGCCTAGGTTTAGTGAGGCTAGGGCAGGTTGCTTGACCACCAAACCTAGGTCCACAAATTTTGGGCCCACGTTCCTCAAGGCTGGACCAAGACCTTCATTCCTTTGCCCGAGTACCTAGCTCCTATGAACAAGCCATTGGCTCCCAACCCAAGTCCATTAAACCTAAGCCCAAGACCCTAGAGCCCTTGTCTGGGTACTTGGCTCCTAAATCAAAGTCACTAACACCCTAGCCTAGGTCTATAGAGGCCAAGACCTCGGTACCCATACCCAGGTCCCCAATAGCCATACT
Source organism: Eucalyptus camaldulensis (assembly GCA_019915185.1). NCBI lineage: Eukaryota > Viridiplantae > Streptophyta > Magnoliopsida > Myrtales > Myrtaceae > Eucalyptus > Eucalyptus camaldulensis. The sequence goes on from JAHSVA010000005.1 coordinate 5,444,857, forward strand.
CGAGTACTCGAGTCCTATGCCAATTCACAAACGCCCTAGCCCGAGGCCTAGGCTAGTCCACCAAGGCCGGGTGATGCTCGTGCCTAGGTCCCCAAGAGCTATTCTTGAGTATCTGTCTCTTGTGATAAAGTCACCAAACCCCTAGGGCCTAAGTCCAAGGAAGTTGGACTCAAGACTCAGGTGCTTGTGCCTAAATCCTCGGTGGCCATGCCTAGGTACTCAACTTGCATGCCCGAGTCACTAGTGCTCCAGTCCGAGTCCACAATGGCTGGGCTCAAGACTTGGTGCCCATGCCCAAGTACTCAGCTCCTATGCCCAAATCATTAGTGCTCGAGCCTGCTTCCTCAATGGCAAAACACCAAGCCCAATTCCCTTAAGGCTTGGCCCAAGACCTCCGTGCTAGTACCTAGGTCCCCAGCAGCCTTGCCCTGCTCCCACGCCCAAGTCACTAGCGAACAATGCTAGGTTCGTAGAAGTCGGGATGGAGAACTCAATGCTTATGTCAAAGTCCCCAAAGACCATGCCCAGGACCCCCGTGCTGGCGCTTGGGTCCCCAATAGCCAAGCCCAAGTCCATAGAGACTAGGCCTAACTCTCTTGAGATCGGACCCAATACTTCGATGCCAATGCTTAGGTCCCTAATACCTGTACCCGGATGCTTGGCTCTTGCACCCAAGTCACCAACATCCAAGCCTAGGTCCATCAAGGTCGGTCATGGTTCCTCAACACCCGTGGTCGGGTTCTTAGTGGCTGGGCCTAAGAATCCCTACTCGTGCGATCGAGACCCTAGCAATCGACATCTCTTATATAACACAAATAGTGGATCTGTTTAGGAAAATAAAATGAAGTTTCCTTTCCAAACGATGAAAATAATATTTCATCTAAATATCGAAAAATATTCATACTTTTTTGGAAAGTGATTTCTTAAAAATATTTTCCAAATGCCAAATTTTTCTCGAAACAAACGAATTCTTAATGTCATTTTATACTCTGTATAATCTTTCTTTACCCCCTAAAAGAAGGATCATTTGATTAGGTGGCTTTTTTACAGCAATATAATCACTTGGAAGGGTTTCCAGATAGTGATTTGTTGATTATGGGCCGAAGTAGATGTCGATTAATCAAAAAGCCTACACGTAATTGGGTTGTAAGGAAACCTGGCTCATATGAGGAAAGTCTGAATTGAACTCTCGCTAATAGGTCCGCAAGACCTCTTCTCCTTATTGAACTGGAGGTCCACTTTGACGTTGGAGAAGGGCTTATAGCTTTTCTTTGCATATAAACCTTGTTGAGTTTGGTCTTGATGCAATGGGAGTGCGCTTAATATATGTAAAACTTGCGAGAGACACGGAAAGCATTGAAAGTCTTCCACTAAAAAATTTAAGAGTGTGAGAACTCATTTGCTGCAATTAGTTCTTGCAACTTCAAGTGTTATCTTAAATAATTAGGAAACACTCAAGAGTGTTTGAGCAATTGTAATCTTCTCTTTGCCACCTATAATGGAACCATCTCTCGTTGATCTCTCCTTGTGGAGTAGGCAAGCCGCCAAATCATGTTCAGGTTTTATTTCTGTAATTTATTTCTTACTTGATTGCTCCATCTGTTCGCGCTTCCATGTTAGTTATAACAAAGTGGCATTAGGACCTAAGTTTATTGTTGATTGGAGGCTTGAATCGCTTTGTTTGTTCATGCTTCCGTGTTATTCATAACAAATTAGCATTAGAAACTAAATTATTGTCAATTGGTTGTTCTGGGAATTTTGTTCGTCTGGGACAATCATTATGGTATCTGTGATATTCGAGTTAGAGCAATCCACAATTTTAATTTTTTGCGGGTTAAGATGTGCACTTTGTTGGCGACACGGGATTTGGATTGAGCATTTAAGGGAGATGATAAAATTCCCCAAACTATGAAAGCTGCAATAAAGGTGACAATTTGAAAAAAGCTACAGGTTTTATTCTACTGGAGACACAGGATTCCTCGACAAGTAGGCCAACCAGGCCTAGGTCCCTTAAGGCTTGACCTAATACCTTGGTGCTGGTACCTGGGTCCCCAACGGCCTTACCTTGCTCCCACACCTAAGTCACCGGTGAACAAGGCTTGGTCCATCAAGGTCGGGCTAAGAACTCAATGCTCCCATCAAAGTCCCCAGCAGCCCATGCCCAAGACCTCGGTACTAGTACATGGGTCCTCAATTGCATGCTTGGGTAATTGACTTCCACACCCAAGTCACTAGCTCCTGAGCTCCCTCAAGATCGTGCCAAAGACCTAGGTATCTATGCCCAGGTCCCTAAAACTCATGCTTGGATACTACTCATGCTGCCAAGACACCAGCGGTTGGGTATCTCTTATATACTATGAATAGTGCATGACTTTTTAGGAAAATAAAATCAAGTTTTTTCTTTCCAAATGATATAATTTTCAATTCGTTTTTAAATTTCAGTCAAATACCAAAAAATATTCTTATTTATTTGGAAAAAAAATTCTTGAAAAATATTTTTGGAAAATATCAATTTTTTTTGTAAAACAAATGGAGCGTTGATTTCATGTGATTTTTCTTTTCAATCTCTTCTTCTTTTTCCCCGAAAGATGGATCATCGGATGAGGACGCTTCTTTACAGCTAATATATAATCAACTGGAAGGGTTCCCAGATGGTGATTTGGGGATTGCGGGTCGAAGTAAGTGTCGTTTGATTAGAAAACCTGCACACAATTGAATTGTAAGGGAACCTGGCCCATATCAAGAAAGTCCGACTTGAACTCTTGCTGACAGGCCCGCAAGACCTCCTTTTCTTATTGAAGTTCAGGTCCATCATCGGAGAAGGGCTTACACAGCTTTTTTTTGCATATAACTCTTGTCGAGTTCGGCCTGGATACAAAGTGAGTGCGCCTAATATATGTAAAACTGGCGAGAGACAGAATGCCTTGAAAGCCTTCTAGCTAGAAATTTAAGAGTGAGAGAACTCATTTGCGGTGATTGATTCTTGCGAGTTCAAGTGACATCTAAAATTAGGAAACGCTTGAGAGTTGTTTGTTCAAGCAATTGTAATCTTCTCTTTGCCATTATAATGGAACCATCTCATTGACTCTCCTCGTGGAGTAGCCAAAGCGCCAAACCATGCTCACGTCTTATTTCTGAAATTTGTTTCTTGCTCTAACAGCTTCATTTGTTCACACTTCCGCATTAATCGTGACCAAGTGGCAATGGAAACTAAGTTTAAATTTCACTTGAGGCTTGAATCGCTTCATGTGTTCATACTTCCGTGTTGGTTGTAACAAAGCGGCATTAGAAACTAAGTTTATTGTTGATTGGTTGTTCCAGGAATTTTGTCCATCTATGATAATCATTACAGTCTCTGTGATATTTGAATTAGAGAAATTTATAATTTTAATTTTGTGCACATTAAGATGCGCACTTTATTGGAGACACAAGATTTTGGATTCAGCATTAAAGGGACACGATAAATTTCCCCAAACTATGAAAGCTGCAAAAAAAGCTGATATTTTGAAAAAAGCTGCAGGTTTTGTTCTGCCAAATTTAGGAAACGATGTTTGTGGTTGAAGTGGCTGATGAGTTTAATGTAGCTGCAGTTTGGGCTGCAAAGCCGTCCCGAAGATACTTTTCCCGATTCAACGTTTCTTAACTTTCCAGATTAATGAGGAACGTCAATCCAAAATCACCTTTATAAGTTCAATAGTAATTAATGACATGAAGAATGTAGATGAGAACGTATCGACCGATGGTGGAGGAAGCGTAAACTGGTGAACCTGTTACTTTACTCGAGTCTGCGAGCATTTGGGAGCCCCGCATATGGCCATGTTTAGGACGGTAAGCTAGAACCGAGGACAAAAAAGTGCATATGCCTATGCACTAGGGATGAAAGGTTACAGGCCGTGGCGTTGGGATCCTCAAATCGCCCGGATTTCATCATCAGCAAAGATGTTGCAAGGAGACCTGGTAGCCAGTAGTATTCTTCAGAAGCGATGTCAGGTGTACAGCTTCAGCAATGGATTGGTGCAACGAGAGAGGAGATTGGAGTCGCTTGAGTGGAATCAAACACGGTAATCAGTGGTATCTGGCAGAAGATAGGGTGCAGGCGGGCATTCAGAAAAGCGCATGATAATTTTGATTCACGAGCGACCAGATATAAGACCCGCTTGGCGAAGGGGTTCGTTGCACGAGATTTTCTCACTTGCGGTGAAGCATAGTTCAATCAGGGTGGCGTTGGGACTAGTTGCGGCGGACGACTTGGAGTTGGAGTAGCTCCATGTTAAGACGGCGTTTCTAGACAAGGAATTAGAGGAGCGGATATTCATGCAATAGCCAGCAGGCTTTGTCGTTTCGGTTCATTAAGGCAATGCATGCTTGCTCAAATGATCTGTTTATGGCTTTAAGCAATCTTATAGTTGTGCAAACGATTTGATTCCATTCAACGTTATATAAGAGTGCTCATTATCATTGCGTGTACTCTAGGAGGCTATACAATTACATTTATTTAATGTTATATGCTAATGATATATTGATAGCAACTACGAACATGTTTCACATTGATGAGTTGAGACACCAATTGAGGAGTAATTTCGAGATGAAAGATTTAGGTGCACCAAGAAAGATAGTCGGTATGAAGATCTAAAGAGATAAGTTTGTAGTGACGCTTTTGGCTATAACAAGGTGATTACATATGTAAAGTTTTGAGGCGACTTACTATGCAAAATATCAAACTGGTGATTTTCTCACTAGTTGCATACTTCACAGTTTCACCTGACTTTAGACCAAAATCAGAGGATGAGATGGAATATAAGTCCCACTCAAGCCAAAGGGGTCTCAAGAGCATTTCTTGGCAGGTTCAACGTAAATACCTAACTAAGCCTAGTCCCGCCCATTGATCGCTTATGTTGGCAAGTCGAAAGGTACCCTTCTCTATAGTGGAAAATCTACATGTAATTAGTGATTTTTATATTATCTTCATTGTATCCATAACTTTTCATATAAAAGAAATAATTAAGATCGTACTGAAATTCACTAATATCATAACTAAAGATATGTTTGGACATCCCAATAACTAGTGGCTAGTTTTGACTGAGCACCTTCACAAATAATACATTAATCGGGCGAACAAGTCATTTGTTTTTTTCCCTCGATCCAACGGTGCATACTCCTTCATCAACAATGAACGGTCCAGAATGACCACGGACGAATATTCATTTTCAAGCCAACCAAACCATCGGAAAAGGCCCAACCTCATATTATCATATGACCATTTTTGAAATAATTTTAAAAGATGGATTATTATATATACCATGCCTGCACCAAAGAAAAAGCAAAAAAAAAAAACACGTAACCCTCTTTGCTTGTACTCTTTATTCTTCTTTTTCTCTTCTTTTTCGAATGAATCTGCTTTAGTATCCCCACTTAAATATTGTGCATGGAGTTAAATAATATATATAACAAGAAACCAATGTACAATAAGATTAATTACAGGATTAATTTAAAACCTTCGAAAATGTTCCCAAAGCAAATACCAATATGGAATTGAAGGCACTTCTTAATAAAATTGATCATTTCAATTTCCAAACCATCTTTGTCGTCATTATCACTAGAGGAGAGTAGTTCTGGGGTTGGTCCAGCTTCCATCTAGTGTCTATCCTTTAGAACCAATTCCCAAATTTTTGAAATATAGAACTATCATACATACTTTGAAACTCGGAACCTAATCTGTTACAAATTTCAAGGTCAATTATAAAGTCTATCTAGGTTTCCCATGCATCATTAATTGAACGATTGTAGTAAACACCTCTAATAATCACTGTTTGTTGTTATAATTAACTAACTATAACTCATATTTAGACACACAAAAATATGAAACATTAATAAAGTAATAGTTTTAATCATGCACATGTCGGAAATGGAAAAGTAGTGGTTTTAGATTACATAGGAATTTCGCAAAATTGCTCGAAGACTTGGAACAAGAAAAACACAAAAACTTATTATGGATTTTAGATTCTACAACCGACCTATTTATTTAAACAAGTTCCCCAATTTTATGAACTCGGAAGTTACCTTGCGTACCCTAAAACCAGACTAGTTCCAACAGGTTTGGTTTTTGCTTCGATTCCCAGTCATATCCTCAAACCATGCTCATCCCTAATTTTCATGGTTAAAAAAGGAAAAAAAAAATTCTCCAATTATCATCTTGCAATTTCCTAGTTCACCATTGTACCTAACTTAATTAGGTCTAATTAGAGACAAGTTAATTTGGTTTCGATTGTGTGTAAATTACCTATACAATAGTTAGTCTTGCTTATATTTAGATAAACATATACATATGCCTATGAACTATGTTAAATGTTACACTAATGAGAATGTAGAGGATAATTAATAATTAGTTTTAAATCTATCATTCGGATGCCAATTTAATCTTAAACTTTCAAGTTTACTAACATAGTCCTCAACCTTCAATTTCTAGTGCCAATTTGCCGAAAGGACTGTCTTCAAATCTTGCTCAAATATTGAGAATTATGTTAGCAAAGTGACTAAATTGATACTTTCCTATGAATGTAATGTAGAAGATGGATGGCTGAAAATTGAAATGCCTCAAAAATGGACTCGAGAAACACAAAAAAAAAACAATTGTGGCGCATTTGCAAAACAAAAATTACCTATACCTTCAGAGATAATATAATAAAAATTAGAAATGCTTACAAGAACGGAATCAGAAACTTCGTGGTTTTCTTTTACAAGTCACTAATTTAATGACAAAGCTTTACACACAATTACTTGCACATTTCCAAAAATTACAATCATCCTTTGGAAGTTACCGTTCCTATCACCAAACGTGACCAAAAAAAATAAAATCCAGCAAGGACAAAAAATAAAATAGCAGATAATAAAATCCAGAGAGCACTTAATGACAAAAAATAAAATAAAATCCGCACAACCTCTCTCTCCATCCCAGCTGTCCATTACCAATACACTTGAGATTGTAAATGACTTTGTCAAAGACTCACCCCACTTTTTGCCCCTTTTATTCCTCCATTATCTTATACATCCTTTCGAATTATAATTTATTTATTTTCTTTCACCCTCATATACGAACACCAACACGAAAAATACGCTGGCAATGATGTGCGTGTATAAACGAAAGAGACATTCGAATAATTAAGAAAAATCACCATATCAAAAAATACTTCGATAAAACTAGATAATAGCTAGATAATAGAAATGTAAGATGAAAAATACACAAAAAAAAAAATATGAGAAAACTACTTTGCAGCTTTTCTTGGAAGGTTGTTGTAAGATAGATTAGATTCAAAATGGGGGAATATAAGGTAGATTATCGATTCATGCATTTACTAATGGCTATGATATTTGTAAAATAAGTAACTAAGGTTATTTAAAAAAGAGAGGAAATTAATTAAAATGCCATAAAAGTATCAGATTCTCCTTGCTTTAAATAATAGTATAGCCAGTATAGTTATATATGGTATAAAAAATATATATATCACATCAAATCACATATTATTAAATGACACCATAATTAATAATGACAAATAATAAAAAAATAAAATACAAAAAAGTACACATCTACCTCATCATCATCACCTTCCCCTCTCTCTCTCTCTCTCTCTCTCTCTCTCTCTCTCTCTATCTCTACCAAACCCAGCCCTAACCAACAGCAAATGCACCCCCCGCACATTTTAGCAAACACCCCCTTCACTTTCCGATTTAATTACAATTAAAATTAAAATTAAAATCAAAATATTATATATAAATAAACTTTATATTAACGCCCGCCCCTCCCCGTTTACTTTCACTCAATCTCATAATAAATTTTTTTTATTTTTCCTCCGTTTTATTAACTCCCTTTTTTTGGGGCCCTTTTCCTCTAAAGACCACATCCCCCCCATCGGCAATCCACCGGCATCTCCCGGTCCGCGCCGCCGATCGCCGGAGCTGCTCCGCCGCGCCGCCCCGAACCTCGCCGCCCTCAGCCACCGTGCACGGTGAGTCCTCCATTCGCGGCCTCCGTCTCTGTGCTGCGGCCGCCTTGAAAAGCGGTTCCTTCAGTGTGTTTTGTGTGCGCGTGGGCGTGCGTGCGTGCTTTTGGTGGTGCGTAACCCCACCGAGATTCGCGAGCTCAACTCGACCTCGATTCGCTCGAGCTCCGGATCGCAGCGCCGCGATCCGAGGCCCCCCGAGCTCAAGTCTCAGCTGGAGTCACTGTGAGTGTTGATTATCTGCTTAATCTCTCCCGTAATCTTCTCGGTTAATCGCTCGCCGATTCGCGGTTGGGCCGGATACGGCGGAATTCGCCGTTGTCCGGCTTCCATCCGGTGCTTCTGTGGCAGGATCTTGGTGATTTGGCGCCCTAGTTGATTTTGAACTGCGAAATGATGCTTTTTGCTGTTGATTACAGTCGTTCGGGTCGATTTTCGCGTCAAATGCTCGGTTCCGCTAGGGTTTTGTGTTGCTTCGCCTTTGCTCGGTGCTAGTGGAGTATTGGTGTAATTGAGGTCAAGTATAAGTCGTGGACACTCGGGCTTTTGGTGTTTTGACTTTCGAGGTAGGGTAGAGAAGTACTAGGCGAGTCTTTCTAGGGTTTTGAGCTGGTGCTGCTCACTGCTCTGTAGTCTGTACGGTTTAAATGTTTTCGGGTTCTGTCTCTGTGACTTCAGGTTTTACGTCAAAGCCCGCTGACTCGTCCTTGGTCTTTTGCGACGTTGAGATTATCTGGATGCGATGCATGATTAGTCGGTTTGATTGCATGGGGAAATGATAAAGCAACTCAATTAGAGTTTTGTAGCTGTATTTATTGCGCAGTATGCTGTGCCGAAATGAGAAAGCAACTCAATTAGAGTAATTACTGTGCAGTATGCTGTGCCGGAATGAGAAAGCAACTCTATTAGAGTTTCGTAGCCGTATTAATTGCGCAGTATGCTGAGCCATAACAGTTGGCTCAAGTTGGCGTTATAGTCCCTTGATTGCTTGCTATCGTGTTTTGGTAATAGTCGGATTTTTGAGATATCAATTTTCTTTTATCTGACTTTTATTTTTCTTTTGGAATTTTAGTTATCAGGTGGACCGGAGAATATAAACTCGAGATTCAAAGCAAGTTGTGGTAGTACAGCCAGCGGATAATTTCGTTATTTAGCATCAAGGTAAGCAGTACATTCAACTGAATTAAGTCAGATTCGATTGTCATAACGCTCGTTTTCATACGAATTAGACTTTAATGATAACCAAAGTGTTTGCAGACTTGATAAGGTGGCTCTACATGGAAGTCAAGCTTGTTTCTGTATCAAGATGCTGAAGTGACCGTGGCTTCCATTCAAGCACTACTGTTCTAAAGCAATTCACTACATGGAAGTAAACAAAGAAGAGGCCCTTAAGGCAAAAGAAATTGCTGAGAAGCGATTTGCTGAAAAAGACTTTGCTGCTGCAAAAAGTTATGCCTTGAAGGCTAAAAAGCTGTGGCCTGAACTGGATGGTATATCTCAGATGGTGGCCACTTTCGACATTTATGTGGCTTCTGCAGTACACTTTAATGGTGAGGTAGATTATTATTCGATTCTTGGGTTAAAGCCTACTGCAGATAAATATGCAGTGAAGAGACAGTACAGGAAGTTGGCTGTTCTCCTTCACCCTGATAAAAACAAATGTGTTGGAGCTGATGGTGCTTTTAAACTTGTTTCTGAGGCATGGACTCTTTTGTCGGACAATGCTAAGAGAGGCTCTTATGATCTAAAGAGAAATCAACACTCGGCATCGTTGGTTTCACAGCCAAGTTTATCTTCAGTACACGGGGCTGGTTATACAACGCATGGTAACTGCTTCAGTCCACCCACAGCTCAACCTACAGTTGATACTTTCTGGACTGTCTGCACGTCTTGTAAAGTTCAGTATGAATATCTTCGTAAGTACGTCAACAAGAGACTTTCATGTAAAAATTGCCGGGGTATTTTTGTTGCTGTGGAGACCGGTACCGCTCCAGTTACTGGGTCTTTTCCCTATAGTCCTTATACTTATCTCCCCGGTAATGGATATGGAAGCCACAGATCTGATGGCATGTCCTACGTCCCAACAAATGCCACTTATTTTGTGGGAAATGGAGTGTCAGGCTATCACACCGGACAGGGCTATGATTACACCTCGAACGTGTCCTTCCAGTGGAGCTCGCCCTCTGGGAGTTCCACTGTAGTTGTTGGCCCTAATGGGTCTACAGCCAAAACAAGTGATGCAGTTAATCCAGCCAATGGTAAGGTTCATAAAGCTAGACACAGAAGCAGTGAAAAGCATGCTACTAGGAATACTCTGGCAGACAGTGGTCCACATATGTCTGGTGGTGTTAATGGATCATCTGGGTTGAACACGGTTAGACCTGACAAACCTGACAAGAGAAGGAAGGTTGTGGTTGGATCCGAGTTTAGGAATGGCTCTGAACTAACAGGGGTAAAGTCGTCTCCAGAAACCAAAAAAGAGTTTGATCCTAAGTTGTCGAACTCAAATGAACTTCCAGCTAGACGTTGCTCTGCTATGCCAGCATTTGATGCTAGGAAATTGCTGATGGACAAGGCTAGGACAGAAATCCAGAAGAAATTAGAAGAGATGAAGCAGAAAGCCGCAGCAGCTGCAGCGGCAAAAGAGGCTGCGAGGTTACAGGCTGAAGCTGCTGGTCAGTCCAAGTTAGTTAGTCATTCAAAAGCTAGTAGAAGTGGACCAGTCACAATAACAGTCCCTGACCCTGATTTCCATGATTTTGACAAGGACCGATCTGAGGAATGTTTCAAGCCCAAGCAAATATGGGCTATTTATGATGAAGAAGATGGCATGCCTCGACTTTATTGTCTGATCCGTCAGATCATCTCGGTAAAGCCATTCAAGATCCTGATCAGTTACTTGAGTTCTAAAACTGATTCTGAATTTGGGTCAGTTAACTGGATAGATCGTGGATTTACCAAATCATGTGGTCATTTTAGGGCATGGACCTCTGATGTTGTTGATCATGTGAACATCTTCTCTCATCTACTGAGTAAGGAAAAAGCTGGCCGTGGAGGTTGTGTTCGCATATACCCAAGAAGTGGAGATGTATGGGCTGTTTATCGTAATTGGTCTCCCCATTGGGACCGATCCACACCAGCTGAGGTGAGGCATCAATATGAGATGGTAGAGGTGGTCGATGATTATTCTGAAGAGCTTGGTGTCTGTGTTACCCCCCTTGTAAAATTGGAAGGGTACAAGACGGTATACCAGAGGAATACAAGCAAGGATGCACTTAGGTGGATCCCAAGGAGAGAGATGTTACGCTTTTCGCACCGGGTCCCATCTTGGTCTCTGAAGAGAGAAACAAGCAGTAACTTGCCTGATGGCTGCTGGGATCTGGACCCTGCTGCAACTCCTGATGAACTCCTCCACGCTGGAATTGAAGTCCCTGCCTAATGCATCTACAGAGAGAGGCAAAGAAGGATCAGGTGGAACCTATACTGTTAGCATTCTTTAGACAAGGTTACCTTAAGGTGTACAAATATTCAGACACATGGCCAAAAGGCCATTGTAACATTAACCCCAAGATGGTTTTCGAGGGTTCTTTGTTGTGCCTTTCTTGACTGTTGACTGTTTGTTCGTGGAAAAATCCACTTTGTGGTCGGTCTGATAACATAGGATACATGCAAGCAAGTGGGTTTTGCCAAAGCCTGGAGGGAGTGAACAGCATTCAAATTCCGTCACGGTTGAGAAGCTCCATTCCAGTTATCTGCCGCATTCACCTCAAGGTCCGTAGGAGTATCTACAGCCCTTATTGTTCCAGGAATACTGAAGAATCCCGTCATAGATCTTTATATTTCGAGTTTCACTGACAAGTTTGATTGGGCATATTATGTCATTTTCAATGTCAAGAATTTAGATACCGTTCAGAACTTGGATTACGGATTATTTAAGGTTTATCTGTGTACCAATAGTTGTTGGAGGATGCAGGATCATTTGAATTGAAATTTTAGGGGCAGCAACTCCGCTTCGATTGTTACTATGCTATGATATGTCGAATCTTAGAAGTCTGTCATTCAGTCTGCCGTTAGCTCTTGAGCCATTCATTAGTGATTTAGTGTGCTTTCTTCTTTTTTGAATTAACCCGGATGTCGTCATCTGGCTACAGTTTTCCATGTTCAAATTGAAACTATAGTAGTCTCTTAATTTTTCTTTTTCCTGGAAAGGTAACTTCAGATTCGTAGTTAGAGTTATGGCTATTATTTCCCATGAGGCATAGTTCCCCGTCTTTTTTTCGAGTCTTTCAATTCTGCGATTTTTGTGTTCTCTGTAATTGTTCTATGTATAGAGCTTAACTAGTTGAAACCAAAAAAGGAATTTCACATCTCTTGGCAATGGAAAGAACCGCTTGCAAGCATGATTTAGGTACACTTCCAGCAAGAACATTCCTATGACCGATTTCTGAGGAGAAATCGTCCATACATTGGGAAAAGAAAATGAAGTAGAACGATAACGATGCTCTCTGGTTTGAATTTCCTCCAAGTAAACCTGGGAGACCGGATCATGCTGCCTTGGCCCATTGATCTGCATGCATCCGAATCATGGAAGGTAGTCGTAGTGGCAAGAACCATGACCTGCGAATCGAACAGCTTGTAAAGTCAGCAGAACAGTGACAGATTTTTTCGGGATCCGCCCGATGATTACGCTTCGTCCCTCTTAATCGAGAGCACTAATGAGATTTATGGTCATTTGTCTTCTCTCAATCTTTGGAAAGCAAAGTGAAAAGGAAAAAGAAAAAGTTAAGCGTTGGGCCATGATATAAGAGTCAGCTCGAGAATGCATGGGATTCCGGACGTGGCCATTTAAAACTCCCAAGGCACACTCTTCCTGGGCACATGGACTTTTGCTTCTTTTCTCTAGATCCCATGTGAAAGATCGCATACCAGTAAAGCTTCTCGGATCGCCCCTCAGTAGGAAATTAATTATAAAATGTAAAGCGTGATTTGTACACTCTTTGAATTGAACAAACAAAAGAATATCTCTTCTTCTGTAACTTCAGCTACCAAAATCTTCACAAGTGGTATTATGCTAGAAGATTATTACTTTCGCTGTCATGACATATGACCCTTCACATAGCGTAGACTACTTTCAATAGTAAACACTCATGTTTACTAGTTAGATCTGTATGGAAGAACCGATTCGGAAGCAAAGAGAGGAGATCAAGATGCTTACTGGGATCAAGCTCGGTGGTCATGGCGGCGCTGCGGAAGTAGCAAGATCCCCCTGAGCGCTTGAACTTCTGGTAGTAGCTGTTGAAGGCATAGGAAGCATGCGCCCTCACAGTGTTGGGGAGATAGCAAGGCTGGTTCACCTGGATCGCGGTGCAATCAACCCCTCCTTGTGCACATGCCCAGTCCATAGCTGGTTGCAGTTCGTCATCCGGGGTCTGCTCGTCGGCCACGCACCATTGCTCGAACTCCCCAGCTGAGTGAAACGCCATAAAGAACAGAGAAATTGAGATCAGAAGAGGCTCTCTTGCTATGCCTTGCTGTATCAGATGAGCAAATGGAGGCATCAGAGATGTGAATTAGATAGCGGAAGCTCAGTGAGATGCTTGTCTATTTGTCTGGTTTAACTTTACTGGTGTTTGGAAGAGCAAAACGACCATGAAGGGTATACAGTTTCAAGATCCTTGATTGCCATGAATTTCTTGTGACGCAATATTGAGAAACTCACCTGATTTGTGTGGAACAGTTGCCAAGAAGAGGGCAGCTACCAGAATCCATTGCAGTGAAATCGACATGCCTCTTTCTGGTGTGTGTGGGTGTGTGTCTGTGTGTTTGAGAGAGAGAGAGAGAAAGGGGTTCAGTGGGGACAAATATGTGAGCTATCTCCAGAGAGGTCTTATGGCCACATTCTATTGAAGCTTAGAGGTATCCAGAGCAAGAGTGTCATATTAATATAAGAAGGGCAAGACGCGAGACCAGAGAAAATAAAAAATTTATCAAATTCCATATAACATGGACTCCAGCTAGGAGATTTTTATATTCCAATCCAAGATTGCGAATTCATTCGGAGAACAATTAGATGCATGTGACAAAGTTATCACCATATGTCCCTGTACACAGTTCATGAGGAGGTGTTCCCTTTTCAACTTTCTTTAGCACTTGAACTTCTCCAGTTCACATTGATGTGGTTTTGGCCTATTCCTTCTTCTTTCTTATACTATTTTTCCTTTCTAGAAAAATGAATAACCTCACAGCCTGCTAGGGCCAAAATGAACACAAACTTTGTCGCATCGCCAATGTCAAATGCCAACCCCCCTGTAAAGGTGGAGCTTGTGCAGCAGTCACAGGAGAGAAAATCTTGTCGATAAGCTGCCCTTGTATGAACACAACGATCTATATAATGTACATACAGCCTTCCCGAGGTCGTATTATTTACCCATGTCCATCTCATTCTGAGGTAGATGAAACCCGTGGACGAGTTTGCCTCTTCTTTTTACGACTCAGGCGGACATTCCTTTTCAATGATATCAAAACGGAGATCTTTGCAAAGAAGTAGATGGCAAATGGGATTCTTATCATCTACCTTAATCTCCTACAAACAATGTCCCAGTAACGACTAAATTGCTGTCCGATGTCAGGATCCTATGTTCAACAAAAACATGCGGCTTAAACGTTGTTACAATCCTTTTTGTTGTATGAATGGCCAGTCCTAAATTTTGGGTTCTTCTCCTTTTTTAACCAAACAGGCTTATGCACTTTCCTCGTGTTCGAACTGCCCACCAACTAGCCCCAGGAGATATGCACCTTCATCAGCTCATGAACCTTGGAATATATAAACAAGCTTCATTCTGAAAGACATGCTCAAAATCTGCAGTTCAGAAGAACTCACATAGAATAGAGATGGCCTTGTGGCTCTTCATCCTTCTTCAGATTTGTGCTTTCGCCGAATCTTGGCCCACAGGTGAAATTAACTGGATAGACCTGCACAAAGCCATGGCCTACATGAGAATGAAGTCCTACCATGGCTTTGTCATCCTTCTCCAAATTCTAAACGCTTAACCCGATGCGCTCCATGGCTCTGATATCGCCTTCATAATGCCAAATTACCAGCAACAATCTCCAAGATTTCATCCTCAGCCATTATCCCCATGCCACTCCTGATGACCCACCTGATTCAATTCCCCAAGGGGGCACTCATGCCCACATGCCTTGCCAACCGGATTATCCCCATGCCACTCCTGATGACCCACCTGATTCAATTCCCCAAGGGGACACTCATGCCCACATGCCTTGCCAACCGGATGATCAAAATCACTGACGGAAGGTCAGGCATGTTAGTGAACAACGCCAGGATTGTGAACCCAGACGTCTGTCTGATTCCCTGACTCGGTGCCACGGTATTAGCGACACGCTCATGTCGCACGCTTTCGGTGAGTTGAAAAGGTTCGACAGACGGAACCAAGCCAAATTTGCTGCTGACGGTTTGACTGAAAAGAACGACTCCCCTCCATTGATCCTGGCAATCGGCTTCTAGTAATTTCTGTTCTGTCGAATAAGATAGACGTGCGTTTTATCCATGGTAAGCTTAAAATCGTCCTAGTGATGGTGATAAAGTAACATTGACAATAAGCTCACAAGAACTTTCAAACCCGGAACCTTGGACAAACCCACTACTCTGCAAATTTGTGTACTCTCGCGAAGCTTTAGTCTTTTATCAAGCATATTCAACGATTGGAAACGGCAACGATTCTTTCTTTTTCATTACTTTACAGTGGTGCTACAGACGTGAATGTTGAGAACATATTCCCGGTGGCCTTGCTGTCTCAAAATCTAGTTCTTGCGCAAGCAATCCGGACAGAATAAATCTATCATTTGAGACATTGCTCAAGAAAAAGCAAAGGATCATGGTAGGAAACTGCGGAAATCATCGGGATTCCAATTTTCAGTAAAAGCATGTCCGGTATACCATTTTACAAAGTTCTTGACCCAAAGACGTAAGTGGTTCGTTTGAAATCTAACACTGACCACACGAGGTCGTATGCATATGCGAGGTTGACTCTCCATTCATCAAACAGTGCACAACCGAAATCAATTAGAAAATTGCACAGTGAGCATCTCATCCCTATCATCAACGACACCCCCAGGGCTGCATCTCCTACATCGCTTAATCACTCAAAGTAGTGCTCTGCAGTAGGCTTTCCAAATCATCAGAGCAATGGCAACTTAAATCGGACTCGAACCGTTTGAGTGAATTTCTGATACCATCACAAGCCCGAACAAAACCCTCTGAAGTTCCTTTAATATTTTCCACCTCCACCTGTAAATCATTGAGATGAGTCAACATTTTCCCTGAAGCCACCATCATGGCCGAGACCTCTTGCGGAGGGTAAAGGCAAGCACCGAGCTCATCGATTTGTACTCCTATTCCTTGGCATAGCTTCAATAAATTCTCCAGAGAATCCACAAAAGCACCACTGTCATCTGAATATTCCATCTTGAGCAAACCTGTGATGACACGTATTAACTCCTTGATGACTGTGAGGGTATCGGACACCACCACAATTGCCGCATTAGCAACTTTCATCTCTTCAGGTGATAAGTCATTGCCTATGTCACCTTCACTTGAATTATCATCAACTTGAGTCTCGCCTTCCTCTTTTATAGAGGAGACATCAGAAGTTTCATTACTGGGGTCCAGGCAAGCTGGCTTGAGCTCTTTCATCTCGCGAATGACATCTTTCATGGTAACAGCAACCTGCGACATGGCTCGCCCAATTGCAGTTATATTTGTTGCTGGAGCTTTCTTAAGAGCAGAACATGCCTCCCATACTGTACCAACTAGCACTGGAATGGAAGCCGCCTGTTCCTCACCATTGCTAGAACCTGTTGATAAATGAGTTCTAAAATATTCAGACTATTACCATAGATTGCAGGACAACATGCACAAGTGAGCTAGTTAAGCGAAATGTGCAAGTGCCAAAGACCCACCAAAAAAGAAAAAAACATTGTGCTTCTGAATTCGTACCCTTATATACTAAAGAAAAAAAATATGAGGACAACTGAAAATAACATTAGGCATTTTCAGATGACCCTGCTTTCAAAAACAATTCTCAAAACAATAAACTATTTAACAGTTAGACAAGCAAGTCTACGTTGATATATGTCTTTGGAAACAAAAACGGTTCCTAAAAACAGCTTCAGACAAGCTCTTAATTTCTTTCATATGAATGTACCCATGTAACCCTTTTCCTGGAATTTTCAATTATCTAGTCCATGAATCCCATCACAAGGTACTTTGCATCATTGTCACCTCTCCGGGAACTCAACAAGTTTTCCTAATGGGACGGAGCATCAAATAAATAAAGGCTCAATAGCGAATGCCATGCTAAATCAAGATGTTACCAGCCTTAGTCTCTCAATCATTTTATCAAGGACAGGAACTTCAAACCTATCCATTGGGTGTAGGATGCATGAATATGAGAGAGCGAAAGAAAGAGATGTGACCAGGATTTACCATAAGAATGGACAGATGTGCTGAGCAACTTAAAGCTACAATCCACGACTTTCTTCACCACTTCATGGATATTGGAAGAAAGAGTCGGTCCAGCACCCACCATGCTTCCATGGGACAACAGCAGAAAACCCTGAAGTGCATTAAAGTATGTTGTCATGCTTTCCTCCATTGCTTTAGCTTGAGGTTTTTGTCCCATCCACAACATTCCGACTGCACAGTCAAAACAGGCACCAATAAGTATGAAAGAACCGATATCGTTTGCTCCCTAAGAACTGACTTCCATCACAAAGCCTATTGGTCAAGACCTACTCAAGATACTAGCAAAAAAAGTTTGTCCTCTTTCTTTCTTTAAAAAACAGATAGCTTGTCCTTTGAAAACCATAATGATGATATATGTCATTGCAGCACTTTTCTTGACCATTCCCTTTCCGCATTTAGCTGTACTTGTACTGAATTTATAGATCATTTCACCAGATAAAATCCAGCCCTCTCCATGCATGTTATCATCTCACCCTTCAACCATTACTCGAACCAATTCAGTCTTTGGAAAAACCCAAAGGGTGAAATAAAATTTGCCAAAGTTCCAAGACCCGCAATGAATACTAGTGTAGACAGCAGCCTAAGGTAGAAAGATGGATTTGCAGACAGACTCCATACACCATCACCTAAATCTACTTGAAAAAACAAATGACGGGTTCATCCTGAAATGTTGAGAGAATGACGCCCCCCCCCCCCCCCCCCCCCCCAAAGTGCACAAGAAAAGGAATAGCATAGGCATAGACCAGAAAGGCCCATGCTGAAGGGAAAGTATCGCCACCACAACCATACATACGTATCAAGAAAACTACGAGGTCACCGATCATCATCAGAGCAAGCAAAGAGAAAGAGCACGTTCACGAGCTGCCAACATTGACAAGAATCACACGGAAGCAGAAATTACGAGCTCGCAGCAAGTGGACAGACAGAGACAGAGGAAGAGACAGTACCCACAGTGGCTTGCTTGGAGACTTGGTCACCGAGCTTGACGACCTCTTCCCAACTCACCCGTTCGAGAGAACCAGAGGGTTTTTGGCTCAACACCTGCACAGGGTTTACGCACGCAGACACCCATGCGATCCGCCATCGTTAAGGAAAAGAAGGAACCCAAAAGAAAAAATCGAATCTTTTTCTTGGAAATGGAAGAGAGGAGAGAGAGGAGAGTGGACCTGGAAGGTGTCGTGGATGTTGTCGAGGTGGGTCTTCAAGACGCGAGCCAGGTGCTCGTGCTCTCCCCCTGCTCCTCCCATTCTCTCTCTCTCTCTCTCTCTCTCTCTCTCTCTCTATATGTCTACTGGGAAAGTTAGGGCATGGAGTAGTGATGGTGATGATGGTGGCTGCATATATAGAGCCATGTAAACGTGCTCCAGGTTCGGTTCATCCCGGTTAATCTCCAATTTGATCAGTTTTTTTACTTGATTTGAGAGGAAAGCTTTTTCGATAAAATACAGAATGTGATCAATTAGTTTAGTTTTTTTAAGAGATAATTAGTCTTAATTATAAACATATTCATCAAATCATACTTAACAATAATTATAAGGTATGACTCTTAAATAACATTATCATTAAAATTATCCTTACCCACTTTTCTTCATATTGTAATCATTTTGTTTGAGCGTCTCCTTCTATTTTGATAGTATCGCAAATAAGTTTTCAAAGTTATAATTATATTATCGTAAAAATTAATCCACTTTTGTTCATCATTTCCTTATATCTTGTTAGTATAACGATCTGAGTTTTCAGAGTTATAGAAACATAAAGTCTGATTCAAAACTGAGTGTGGATCCTTTCTTGTTTGGACTCAATATATATACTCGAGGTATGCTCATTTCCGAAGGAGGCAAATTACTCTAGAAGGGTTCTTATGTGATGCCTTCTCTTGTCCTTACAAATGGGATGTCCACATTGAGATCCAAATTAGATTGCCTTCCTCAGTTTCTCCAAAGGCTACCTACAACATCAGGTTGCACCTGCAACTTTCTCTGTTTCATCCATACTATGAGGTAGTCACACACTCCAGAGCAGGAAGTCCGTGATGATCGGCGATTTGTAACATGATCGATGGTGACTGTGCTCCTTGGGTAGAAAGAAAGAAGAGGAAAGGAAAGGAAAGGAAAAAAAAAGAGGAGAACAAGTCTTGAAATGAACAAGAAAACGAGCCGATCACAAAACCGCCGAACACGTATTATTATTATTATTTGCCATTGTATATGTATTGTTATCACTTATCCCCCTCTGTTCACGCAGCATATAATAAAGAACAAGGGTACAAGATGTATTGATTTCCTCTAAAGATGGAGAGAAGTATCGACGTCTGAATAATCAGGACTTCTAAACGAAGTCGCAGACGCTGCATTTGGCCATATGTCAGGAGATGGTATCGTGTTCATGGTCCGAAACTTGCCGTGGCTCCGCTGCGGGTGCGAATTGAGGCCTGGCGAGAGGAAACAATCTTCAGGGGCCGGTCTTGATGGGAGATGAGGATGACTCGTCTCATACTGGAAACAAGCCCTGGAGCGGTCGGGGCTCGCGTTGTAGTTGGGCTGGACCGGTTCTGGGAACCATCTCATGTGCTCCCTCTGCTCTCTCCTCTCCTTGGCTCTCTGAAGCTCCTTGAACCTTTCTTGAAGTAAGGCCAGGGAGGACCGGACCATCTTCGTATCGCCGCTCTGCCTCGCCATTGTCGGAGGGGTTTAGAAATTCTTGTGATTTCTTGGCCTCACTCCTTGAAAGCGGAGGCTGAAATATAAGGGGAGGATCGGCAGGGTGGAAACTAAGTCCAAGAGCAAAAATTCAAGATTCCGGTGGAGGTTCATGGAGGGAATGAGGAGGCAAAATGAATTCTTGTGGGGGGGGTGGGGCGGCGGGGAGTAGTTGCAAGAGGAAGAGTCCAAATGAAGATGGAGCTAGCATATTTGGAGGTGCCTCTGCAAGGGAATAAGCAGATTCTGGGTGGTTGTCACAGCCATCTAATTTTGTCATCAACAACCCCCCTAGCTTCGGAGAAAGAGCACTTTTTTGTTCAAATAGGGAGTTCATTAATCCTATTTATTGGACTGGTTCTCTTGTTTTCTTCTTCATTCTGGATTATGAGAGAGAATGCATGAGATTTGATGGGGTCCTTGAGAAGGAGACAACAAACATAGTTTTTAAGTGTGTCATCTTCTGATTAGAGCCATGCTTTAGGGACGTGAGGAGTGAGGCCTACCATTATATGGCCTCTTTCGCTTGTTGCCGTCAAGAGCATCACCTGAAAAGGCCAGAGAAATGAACCAGCAGGGCTTGGAATGGGGCATATGGTATAGGGCCTCTGCAGAATACACGTGAGACGTGAGATCAGAATGTGGAGAATCAAGTCGTGAAAATCAAGGGTGGGAAATAGATTTTTTTTTTTTTTCATCAATGTCACTAGAGATGAACCAGAAGGCCGGAAACCAAACAGATGAAATAAGAAGTTACCGTTCAACCATATCTTGGATAAATTGCAGTTCAATGCAAGAACTAACGCGTTCCTTCTTTCATATCATCCTTGTATGGATAGATTACCCGATTTTCTCTTGACAAGAATGGGGAAAGAGAGCACTATGTAAGAAGTCGAGAGTCATTGAAAACTCAACTGAGGATAACTCGGTACGGACTCCGACACTGACTTCAGAAGTTTAGGGTGCATTTGGCAAGGATTCTGTTCCCCGGAGCTGATTCTGACTAGAAATAATTATTTTTATTCTATTCCCGGGAACTAATTCTGAGTAAAAAAGCTCTGTTCAAAATTTTTTATTCTGGAATAGAATTGCATTTGGTACCGTATTAATTAATTTTGTTCCAAATTAATTTCTTTTGATTTTTAAATAAATTTTAAATAATTTCTTTACTTTTTTACTTTTTTCTTTTCTTTTTTCCTTTTTTTTATTTTTTTTTTTTCCTTTTTTTCCCTTTTTTCCTATTCTTCTTCTTCTTCATTTGGCCGGTTGCCGGACCGGCGACCGGCTAGACGAGGGCCGACAACGCTCACCGGAGCATCGCCAGTCCTCAGCGAGGTCGGCCAAGCCTCGCCGGCAGCTAAGCGAGGCTCGCCCAGCCCCGCTGATGGCGAGGCCGGCCTTGCCGGTGGCTGGGGTTGCCTTCGGTGAGCTCGTCGGACCTCGCCCTAGCCTGGCAAGCCTCTGGCGACCTCGCTGGACCGACAACCGACGGCGGACCGGTGACCGGCAGGCGGCGGCGGGCGGGGCCGAACGGCGACGGGCGGCGGCGGGTGGTGGCAGACGGCGGCGAGCGATGATGAAAGAGAAGAACAAGGGTTTTACATTTTGATTCTTTTTCTGATTCTCGGACGTAGAATCAAATTTTTTTTTATTCTCAAATCTTATCCAAAATTATTCCCGGGAGCAAAAATTTTACCAAGCGCGATTCTCGTCCCAAACTGATTCTGGGAACAAAAAATCAGAATCTAGCACTATTTGGCAACTGCCCTTAGTCCCCCTGAAGAATTGAAGAATGCATGACCACAAGGCAGCCCAAACATTATGGGCAAAAGAAGTTCACAAGTAGCACAGGGAACAAGCTTAGATAACAGAATGCGTTCTCACTGGACAATTTTTACTCACTTTGAATGCACAATGTTTGATCAGTAGAGTACCAAAGGGTACCACCCTATACAATGATACAAAACTTGAAACAAATTCTGATGACAACTCTATCTCTGTGATACAAAAGCCCAGGAACTTCATCAACCTATCTTATCGTACACTAGACTTCTGATTCTCAAATACCCCTCAGATCACCCAAATGGACAACCTTCCCAAAATTGAAGAGTAGATTACTAGTGCTTGATGCACCACTTATTTGCATAACCTATAATTGAATAAAGAATAGGAGAGCCAACTCAACAAGGAAAACCACCATCCTTACTAAGGAGCACCTTTATAAAATTAGACCAGAATGCAGTGATTATTTTCCTGATCACTTCTTTTACCGAGGCTTGACTAGGATGATTAAACATCTACCAATGTACAATAAAGAATTCATCACTGATGATGATTTGAGCTCTACTTCTCCTCCTCCTCCTTGTCCTCGTCCTCCTCGTCGTCCTCCTCCCCTGCTTGTCTCTTCTTCTTCTACAGCAGGGCCGCATAAACTGTACTTCATTACCTCAACATTCATCTCTGCTGTCTGCCAGGCAAGAGGAAAGCTTCAAATGGCCAAGAAACACAGTTTCATCCCGCAAAATGGAGGCAAGTATGTCAACATTCCCATATCTAACCTTGATTTCCATCTGGCATGGCAAAGCTATACTGAAATTTGCACGATTCCGCAATTGTGCTGAAATGGACAAATGAAGGTAAGGCACCATATTGTTCAGTTTACATTGTAATTGTGGTGTACTATTGGCAGAGCCACTCTGGTGAATATATATTGTTGCAAACATTTCTCCTCCAAAGTGTTAACCCTGAATACTTCCTTCTTGAGCTTAGCAAAAAGAGCTTATAGAAGTGAGTCAAACAAAACCAAAAGCGACCACAAAAGGGATGAGAGACACTTAAATTGAGGTAAAAGAAGGAAGAGAGTAAAAAAACTACTTTTGGGAAAGAGAAAAAATAATTGCAGATCTTTGACATTGAAATCAAGAACATCTACTAGGATTAATCATACTAAAAACTATGCAATCTTCACCACTACTAATATTACAAACTCTACCATCTTCTCTAAACAAATCTGAACTTGAGATGGCATAAACTTCAACTCGCAGTAAAAGACTGGGTTAACACTGATAGAAGCATTGCTTTAGACAAGAAAATTCATCTTAAAAGTATGAGAAGTCAAAACCAACCATTAAAACCTCCACTGTGCTTCACTATTTGTGAACTTATAGCAGAAATACTTCAAAAGCAAAATGGAAAACTTTCAAGAGCAAACATAAATTTCATTTGAAGTGAAGTCAGATGGTACTTATATTCTCTAATCTACAAATCAACTATTCAAAAGATGTATCTAAAGACATGAGTGTCCATAAACTTGGGATGAGACATTTCATAAACCGGTTAATAGCCAAATATTTCCTATGAAGAACCTGTAACAGATCCTGCTCTCTACTCGAACTTTGGACCAGGACGGTTCATTATAACTTAGGTCAACCGTGTGCTGAAGTAGTAGAATGTGTTAGCTTCTTCATTTCTCCAGTATATAAATGCTCACAAGGAAGCCATATCAGGTACTTCACTAGTCCTGCTGCTTGAGAAAGATGGAGAATTTGTTTACATTGCTGCCCTGAGGTCCAATCAATTAAGGGTGTAATAAGAATATTCCACAAGGCTCAAACTGCTAAAGGCAGTCTGTGGCAGGATTGAGCAGGGTCCTTTGAAATTCTATAACTCAATTATCAGGTCTGGCCAGGTGCAAAACTCAAAAGTTTTCCCTAACTCAATCATCAAATGCAAATCCCTGATGAAGTACGGATAAATTTAGGGTTGGCCAGAACCTAGACAGAGTAAGAATAATATTTTGGGATTGGGCAACAATCGATGGGCTAGGCTAGGTACTATAGAAGAGCCGATTGTCCAAATCACACTTATGATCACTTCAGGTCGGCCCGCCAAATGAAACAATACTTTTTCCGAGTCTACTTAAACAGTGGACTTGAACGCTCAAAATAGTCACATACATTGTCTGTAATTCAGCCAATAGTAACTGATTCATTTTCCATGCAGGGGCCAGGCACTCACAAAGTCACTCTAGAAACCTGTGCTCCATCTTTTTCAGTGTATAAAGAAGTTCATTTCATTTCATACAAGAAATTCACCAGCCACTATCAGAGATATTTTTCCTGGATAGATAACAACTATCAGACATTTATGCTTTAATTTATTTTCTGGTCTTCTTCGGCATCAAATTACATATCTCAGCATTTACTACATTCCAGGTTGTCAAGACAAATGTTAGATGTTTAAGGTCTTCTTATAACATGCACAAATTGTTTCCAATTGCAAAAGATGCCCGAGAAACATCAATAAATTTGAATGCCTCCTAGTGACCAAATTGTACCACATAAAAGTAAAAGTATTAAATTGCACAATCAGAAAATTTAGAATATTCTTTTTTTTCCTTTATCAGCAAAATTTGGCCAGACAAAAGAATAAGCGCACAGTTAGGGTCCACATTATGATGCCCAATTTCTCAAACTTAGCTGGTAAAAAGTAGACATGATTCTGAAGGTCAAGATAATGGGTGCATCATATGAATATATCTCGAGGAGCATGATACCTGTAATATGACACCCACCTTAAGCCAGTGCTTGACATAGGGCAACCGTTCCAAATCTAGCTTGACCACAATCACCTCTCCAAGATATGCAAGTTTCTCCAATCCTATCAATTTGTTGCAAAGGAGGCAGATGTGTGGTTCACAGAATTGTCAGGTGAACTACAGTTAATGAGAGGATTCAGATGTTTGTAAAGAGAAAATCCCAGAGTCAAGTAGACACAGAAGGCAGAAGCAGAAGTTACAGCTTACCAATTATCCAGAATGTGGTCGCGATGAAAATTAGAAGCAGCTCCATGCCAAAAAGCAAAATTACTATGGCCAGCTGGGCTTGCGGAGTGGGCAGCACTGTCATCTCAAAGAACCTCCCTTCTGGTGAATGCTGATGTTACAGTGAGACAATCTTATTTTTATTGCTGTACCCAAAAGCTTTCATTTTCTCAGCTATGCAATCAGCTTCTTCCGACTTGTCTATTTTGGACAGTTCTCTTGCCAGTATTGTGTATGTATGAAAGCTAATTATGTAATTTTTGGATTCTATGATGTGGAGGAACTCCATGCAGAAATCTGGATTTCCTTGCTTCAGCAAGCCATCAATTAATACTGTCCAAACAATCTCATCTACATTCAACTCTTTCTCAAGCATCCTCTCAAATAATGCTTTTGCCTCACCAAAGCGACCTACCCTGCATAGAGCAGAGATGAGAGCCTTAAATGTCAACAGGCGACACTCAAAGCCTCTAACTGCCATCAAATCAAAGATTCTCAAGGCAGGATCAACTTGGGAATCTCTACAATGCGAAATTAACAAAAACTGATATGCCTCCTTGTTGGGATACAAGCCTTTCTGCTCCATGTTTTCCACCAACTGATCTGCCTCTGCACATCTACCTTCCCTACACAAGCCCTTTATTAACTCACTGTACATGTTGGTTGTGGGTTCACATCTGATCTCAGACAAGCGATTCAAGAGCACAAACAAGTTGATGGTAGAGTAACTCTCATCAGAGACACTAGTGTAAGCAGCATCCTGTTGTGCAACAGCCTTTTCTGAGAACAACTGGCATTCCTTTTGCAAACCTTTAAGCAAAACAGCAAAAGTTCGAAAGTTCGGTTCACAGCCTCTAGCTACCATAAGCTTAAAAAGCAAGAATGCATAATCTAGTTTGCCAATCATGACGAATCCATCAATTAAAGAGGTGAATGTTATGTGGTCAGGATAAAAACCCTTCCCCTCCATCTCTTCCAATAATTTCTCAGCACTCTCTGGCTTACCCACCTGACACAAGCCAAAAATCAGTGAACTGTAAGTTAACAAATTCGGCAAGCAATTTCCTCTTTCCATTTCATGAAAAATCTGAAATGCATGGTCGATCCGTCCATTTCGAGAGAGCCCATCAATTAACGATGTATAGGTGATAACATTTGGTTGAAGTCCTTGATCTTCCATCATACTAATTAGCTTTTCAGCTTCAGCACTGCGATTTGCTTTGCTCAAACCACTAATAATGGCATTGTATGTTTCAATACTAGGCAAGCAATCTTTTTCCCCCATCTTATCAAATATGTGCAAAGCATTATCTACCTTCCCCTCCTTACAGCATCCATCAATCAAAGCAGTGTAAATGACATGATTAGGACTGATCCCCTGTCCCACAACATCATTGAAAAGATCAAAAGCTGAACTTAACTTGCCAGCTCTACAAAACCCAGTTATCAATTCACTGTACGTCCACTCATCTGCTGCACATCCATTCTCCTTCATAAAATACAATAGTCTAGTTGCATTGTTAAGTGAACCCTGTTTGAGGTACCCACCAATGAGTGTGTTATATGTTATCACATTTGGAAAAGGACCAAATTTGAGCATCTTATCAAAAAGAACCATTGCTTTGTCCATCTCATCAACTAAGCATAAACCCCTTATTATTTCATTAAAGGTCTGAATGTTGGGTGCACAACCAAGTCTCTCCATCCTACGAACAATTGTCGATGCATCATCAAATCTTCCACTTAGACATAGCAGATTTATTAAGGCATTGAATGTGATAGTGTTTGGCTTCAGACCTAGCTTCAGTATTTTATGGTACATTCCAACTGCCAATTCATACAGTCCTGCATCAGAGAACCCACTAATAAGAGCTGTATAAGTCTGAATATTTGGACTGCAGCCTCTCTTCTTCATGCTATGCACAAGCGCCATTACTTCTTTCACTCGTCCAACCTCACATAAAGTGGTGATTGGAACTGTGTAAGTATAAACAGTTGGTTCGATTCCTTTCTCAATCATTTCATCGAGCATATCAAGTGCCTCACCCACCCTTCCTACCTTGCACAACCCATTGATCAGATTCGAATATGTAACAGAATTCGGATCACAACCCTCCCTGGTCATCCTATCAAAAACCTCAAAAGCCGAATCTATATCCTCATTCCTACAATGCCCAAGAATCAAGGACGTATAAGTAAAAGTATCTGCACGCATGTCATACTGAAAAATCTTACTGAATATCAACATAGCTTGTTGAACCATGCCCTTCCTACACAACATATTAATCATCGTGTTGAATGTCAATAGACTAGGTTTAATACCATCATTAAGCATCTGAGTGTACGTGTTCTGAGCTAAAGCAATCATCCCAAACTTTCCCAGCTGCAACAAAAGAGTATTATAACTGTACAACGTCAAAGCAAGACCCTTTCTACCAATCTCATTCAAATACTCAAGAGCCCGCCTCAGCTCCTCCTCGCTTCTACAAGCCTGGATCATCATGATCCTAACCTTATCCGCAGGCGCCAGATACCGGTCCCGGACAAGCCTATCCAACATCGACACAAAGCAGCGCGCATCATGTTTGTAGAAATGCCGCTTAGACATCCAGAAAAAGAATTGCAGGGCGGAGCCGGTGTTATCATGCCATTGCACGATTTCGGACACATGATGGGGCTTCAACTCCGCGCTGACACGGAGGAGCTCGGGATTCTTCTGCCAGTGGACGACGCGCAGAAAGCTCAAAACTTTGGACACCAGGCCGGCGGGAGAGCCCGTTTCCGAGGAGGAGCAGAGGGGGGACCTCGGATTGAGCGCGGAACGAAGGCTTTGCAGGTGAACCAGAGATGGGTTATTGGGTTTGAGCGGGTTTAACATGGCGGGCGATTCGGGTTCATGGGTTCGTCCCGTTCTTGAAGTTCAGCACGAAGAATCCGGACTGGCGGGGCGGTTTGCCAGAGCTGTCGTCGATCTTGGGAAATGGTAACATCCGGATCTTGGGTTTGGATTTGCGCTTGGTGGGTTTGCGTAGATGGGATTTGAGTACGTGGACATTGCAAGATGCTGGGGACGTGGTTACAGCGACGCCACCAGTGCCTGGGATTCGCTTATATGTTGTTGCCCATGAGAGAGGACCAGGACCAGCAGGTTTCTCTCTCCGGGAAGGAAGGGAGGAAGGACCGGTCTAGTATTCCGGACGATGGCCGGCCGGTCATCCCTAGGGTTGCTCCCAAGTCACCAAGCAGAAAAACAACGTGAAACAGAAATTTCCCATTTCTTCCTGAGATTGATATCATTAATCTCGAAAAATACTTCAGAAGCATCTCTGGTCTGAAAACCGATGTATTGATTTTCGTCTCGAAAAATACCTCGTACCATAGCTACATGACACATTTCCACTAAAGATCTCAAATTAGTACTCCTAACATAAGTCTATCCAATAGCCCCGTTAAAATAGTTATAAAAGCACCGTTTTATGATTTTTTGTGCAGTGAAAATTAATTTGAGAGAAATCAGCCATAATACCAATTTGAGTAAATGTATCACGAGTAGGGATGAGCATAGCTCCATAATAGAATTTGGAATCTAACAACCAAACCTATTAGAACTAATCTGATTTTAGGTTTTAAGGTATACATAATAGATTTCAATTTTAAAAAATTGTGAAATTTATTTCGACGGACAAATTTCATGTTTTAAGTTGGTGGAACTTGGAACATGGAACAATTTTTTGTATTTTTATTGGTTTATATCTTCATGTGATCCTGCAATATTTCATAGTGTTCGATAATGAGTGTATAATTTAGAACCACTAATTTGAGCTTTAATTTGATAACTTAGACTTTTATTTTGTTAATATTTCATATTTTTCATATATCTAAATATAAGTTATGATTAATAAATTATAGCAACAGATGCGATAATTTAAATGCGATAATTTACTTCAATCAATCAATTAATAATACAAATGAAAATTAAGTAGACATTGAAACTTAGGACAGAGTAGGTTCTAAGTTTCCAAAAATAAAAAGCATATTCCAAATGATAGGTTTCAAGTTCAATGTGAAATTTATACGATTTGAAATCTAGAACCATTCACCCATAATCACAAGTATATCAATTTTGGATTTTTTGTGATTGGATAAATGCATCATTAAGGTACCAAGTTGTGATTTTTAATGATATCAACATTTCTTATTCTCCAATAAAATTTGAAAGTATAGCTTTTACTTCGTTACTTTCTTTAAATTATACTCTTTGAGTTCCCTTTAATGAAAGAATTCTATAGACCTTTAAAAGCAACTTATTCTTAATGTAAATTCTCATATAAATTTTTCTCGATTTTTTAAATTCGAATAATATTATAAATTCTTACGGCAAAGTGAAAAGTACCAGTTCTTATTATTCATAAGTCCAGACAAATAATCCCAGTGATGTGGATATGAATTATTTTTGGTAACCAATAACCGTGATTATTCCAAAGTATGAAAAAGAAGTTGATAAGTTATATTCATTGCTCACCAACCAACAAAGAGAGTGGGAGACTAAGTCCACTTGCAAGCCAAAAGCACAATCCCATCAAGAACAATGCAAACCAATACAGCTAACGAATAACAATCCCAACATATCAGAAGTGACCAATCTGCCGCTAATACCACAAGATCCACCACCAAAAGCATACAGAGATTGATACAGCAATCCTCCGATAGCAGCAACGAAGCACCAGGGTAAGCTCAAATTTCAGTTTAGCAAGCGCCGCATGCATAATCTCCTCTGCAGCTCGGTAGTAATTCCACTGCTGAAGTTCGTCGCACCCCAAAACAATGTTTAACTGTACATCTCACAGATCGAATCACAGCATCCACGGGAAGAGAAGTCTGAGAATGCTGCTTGGACTTCTTAGCTCGCCCAATCTAATAGATGCAGCAACTGCAAACCAACTTTATCAGACCCTCATGAAAATCTCCGCTCTTCGGGTACTGCTGCAACCAAAGCTAGCTCACCATTCCAATCACCAGTATTGCGATGAATGTAACACAATTGTAGAGCTTAATCCCATTCCTGATGTGAACAACCACGCTCAAAGAAGAGATGGGACCTAGTATAAATCACAATTATTAGAAAGGAGATATAGAAAATGAGCATAACATGTGGACGACCACTTGCCAATCCTCTTAAAAAGTAGGCGACTTTTCTAGTGTGGCAAGCCGTGCGAGGAAAGAACCAAAGCAAATTATGCCAATTAACTTTATGGCCTCTGTTTCATAACGATATTCAATTCAACACCAGGAGGAAACAACCTAGATGCTAAAGATGAGCAAATGACTTTATCATCCATGGAAGAGTTGGGAAATATCAGACGACAAATAGCTCTACAAGATCTTCAGATCTAGCATTTGGCCAACTCCATTCAGACTTGCAAGTAACAGCCACTGCTTTGGCATATTTGGAAGAGTAGGATCATATTCATGTACCTCTCTCACAGGATATATATATCCTGAGGTATCCCATTGGGATGCCACAAATCATTCCACAACGAAATAGACTCTCCTCCCTTCCCAACTGGATCTTCGATATGGGGTTTCAAAATATGCCTCACCTTCATCATTTTCCTCCAAGCTTAGGTAGCATCTGTAGGAGAGCTCACAGACCAGATACGACCCTGGCTAAGAGGGTAACCATATACCAAGAATCCATAAGCGGCCAAACTCGATGAAATTCTCCATAAGCACCTTAAAATACAAGCAAGATTCCATCAATGCCAAGACCTCCTTCATATTTGGGAGACAAAGAAAATGCCA
Organism: Eucalyptus camaldulensis; assembly: GCA_019915185.1. Taxonomy (NCBI): domain Eukaryota; kingdom Viridiplantae; phylum Streptophyta; class Magnoliopsida; order Myrtales; family Myrtaceae; genus Eucalyptus; species Eucalyptus camaldulensis. Next base: position 5,475,721 of record JAHSVA010000005.1, read on the forward strand.
TTTAACTGTAGCATCTACTCTGGCTTCTGCCATGAGCCCTGCATTTTTGCTCCACAAGCTTGATAACCTCCTTTGGCAACAAGAAAAGCTGATACCAATAGTTAGTAAGACTAAAGATGACAGACTTAATTAGTTGCGCTCGACCAGCAAAAGACAGCCATGTAACAGTCCAACTGTTGCGATGGGGCGAGCGATCGAATAATAATATAGACAGAAAAAGAAAATAAATCGGATACCAGATTTACGTGGTTCAGTCGTAAAAACCTACGTCCACGGGAAGAGCAGCAGCGAATTTCATTATAGATCAAGCAATACAAGGAAATTACACACTCGAGTCACTCAAACACTCTCTCAGTGTTTCCCAAACCCCAATTACACCCAATAACACACACAGTGTTTAGCCCCGAAATTCCTCAAGAAATAATCTCTCAATCTCACGAAGGAATTACACGCAAATCTTACCACAAGATTTAATTGGCTTTAATACTAAACTTTCTTGGATGTAATTCACGACAAAGAAAATCCCTCCCAAGCACTCGACAACGAGACGACGCTTCAAGACCAATTCTTCACGATCAACGGCGGAACACCAAGCACTCACGTGGCGCTTCAAAACAACTTGTGATCCACACCTATCACCCACAGCCTCAAGTCTATATATAAGTAAAACCCTTATTCTTTTGCCAACTTCTCATAGGATTTTGTTTCCTATCCAAAACATATCTTTGTATATTTTAAACAAAAATCCAAGTCCTAATCAAAGTTGGACTTTCCTATTTTAACAGCCAGACTCTCCAACGTAGATTCAAATTCGAGAACTTGATCTTCGGATCTTATTTGCTCGATTTCGAACATCCACAACATATCCAATTTGGATATTCGCAATTTTGCATTGGGCTTAAACTCGAGACATATTTTAACACCAACCCTCAAACCTTGAAGTGATTCCATCTGCAATATTATGCAAAGTCTGCCAGAAAATGCAACGCCCAGATATTTAACAGGTTATATCCTCCTTTCTTGATCCCACAGCAAGCTATTAATTTCTCCACTTGCTCAGCAGTACAACAGAAGTATAAACCTCAGTCTCCGGAGGATTAATTTTCAGCCCAGAGATGCTTCTGAAGTATTAAAGCAGACGAATTTCTCTCAAGAAAGCCATGTCACCTACAAAGAACAGCATTTAATCATCGGCAAAGCATACATGATTGAGTTGGATTTTACTACAATAAGGATGAAAACTAAAATCTTTCCAGCCTTTGCAGCATCATTTAACAGCCGACAGAGGACCTCCATGTCAAGGACAAAAAGATAAAGGAGAGAGAGGATCTCCCTGCCTCCATCCTCCATTTGACTACCATACACCCTTAATCTCAGCAACAGTCAGTGGCTCAATGAGAACTGAAGAATCTCATTTCGTGCTGATAAATAAATACCAGAGTAATCATCATCAGGAGATCCCAGACTACTTCAAGAGACAAACTACTTCATTATATGCATCTTATTACAGTCGTCAATCATACATCACAAGGAAACATTATGACTTCCAATAGATTGATTGTACATAACACAAGGCAATGCCTTGAAAGTGACGAGCATTCCTTATCTGATTGTTTAACAAGAGGCACTTGATAGGAAAACCCTCATTTTACAAAGAAGAGATAGAGCACAACAAGGCACCCAGGAGTAAAATCCTCAATGTATAAAGCCTATGCTAGCCATATATGCCGTATAATATGGCAAAAGACACTTTTCTGGAGTGGAAGCCTCTGACAATTTCCCTCATCACCAATCGTTGCGCTCTTATCATCACCAAATAAACCCACGACTCCAAAAGGATATGGTGCATGAGAAATTGGCCCGAAATGTGCTCCGATTAAGTCCATAATTAATCGCATCTTCCATGAAAGCCGATCATCTTTCCATCAACTTGCAGAAATCAGATAAACTGTCCCTTTTTTGATCCAAACAGTCCGCATTTCTTCCTATTGCTATGGATATAGGAGCTTCGTCATTTCTAATATGGCATGATATAGAAAGTAGGTATTCATTTGGATGATCCAATCTCACCTGCAAGAAATGAAAGAGTTATTTGTGTGTGTGGGAAAATCGGCATATTCACTTTGTTCATTTACAGGAAGAGGAATTTTCGTGGATGGCCAAAATCTGCTATAAATAATATTTTAAGCCAATTTGGGAAAAATGGTCTATCTAAGATATGGTATAAAAGTACAAGTCCATGGTTCAAATTCGGGCACTCTCTCTTAAGTTTCTCTTGACTACACTTCATGGTATTCTGTGTGTGTTGCTGTACAGTTGTCTCATTGATGCGATTACGTTCATATCATGCCTTACGCTTGTAAGGAAGTGGCTTACGCGTGAGGAAAGTGTTACAACATGGTGTTAAAGGATCTGAAATATATTTGACAGGTGGGGCATTTTTCTTGGGGTTAAAAGGGGGGATAAGATTGAAAACACTGGACAAGATTGGGATTAATGTCGTAATTTGCCCAAATTAGAATTAGGGTTCTCTCCAGAAGTGAGACAGATGCCAGTTCCACTTCAAGAAAACCCAACCAACAACAAACAGAACGAAAGGAAAAATGGGCACGCCAAGGAATATGCCCGGTCCTTTGAACCAAACACTGTCAGTTCTTTCCACATGCTCAACATCAGACAGTGAAGATATGCTGGAGATGAGGGTTGCTTACCAACTTCTCCAATATCTGATGCCATTGATCTTTGGACTTGCCGAATTGCCATTGTGGAAGGAACCGAGTGTTTTGACACCCAAGGATACTTTCCTGCACAGTGCACTAGACTTTTAGACAACTCCTCGGGACCTTCCTCGGGATCCAGTCCTTTGGCGAGGAGCTTGTCGTCAACTTTGAGAACGTCGAGCAAGTCACCGTCTTTCCCAAGGCGACCGTAAATGACTCCAGCCGCCATGGTCTTACCTATTCCTCCTACTCCATGTACCTCAACACAACGGGAGGGAGGTAAAGGAGGAAAAGGGGGAGGAGGGGACATGATTTCTGCCGCGTTCATAGTGATTCGTCGTCAGAAACTTCGTTTGAGAGGTCATATGTAAGTGTTTGGTCAAGACGTTGGACACAGCGGACAGACTTCTCGTTTACAAAAGTCGTGAAGATCAACTCCTTTAGCCTTGGCCAAGGAAAGAATGATTCGAAGAACCGACAGGAAAAGAATCCTGTGTCATAGAAAATAAGAATCTGAACGAAAGATAGATAAAGAATCCCTCGAGATGAAGGGAGAACTCATGAAAGAATCCTCAATCACCTCTTCTTTTCTTCACTTTGGATCCTTTCAATGAAGCATGTAAGAACCATCTTCAGCTAGAGAAATCTCTCTGCCATCTCTCTTTTCCCTCCTTTCACCTTTGCACTGCTCTATGTTTAATCTTCCACAGCGGTTTCAGGGACTTCCAACCGCACCTTACTTTCGACATCTTAATTGTGACCCGCCAATCCGGCGAGATTGGATTTGGGGTCGATATGAATTTAGGTCCTGTATCGGGTCTTTTCCAATGGATCAAGCTTTGATTGACATAGACCCACTTCTATTCAAGCTGGCTCGTGCCCATTGTTTGGCCCATTTCTCCCGTCGATCAAGAAATAACTCCAGCATTTGATATATAAAGATTTCACGCAACAAGCCATACAGTGTCTTGCACTTTGTTCGCAATGACATGATATTGTTCTTCGAATATTAGGGTAAATGCATTTAAAACATTTACAAGAATTAACAGAAAACGCGCAGCAGGTTATCCGTGCAGGTTGGTGATGGTTCTCCGAGAAGGGACCAACGGAAGCACCTTGCAAGATGCAAAGAAGCCAAAGAGCTTGCTCCTACTTTCACTTTCCTTCTACGAGGCAATCTTGATGTCGGCAAAACCATGTCACGCATCATGGTTCTAGTTTTAGTGAAACAACCCTTGATTGTCTGTTGCGCTTCGCTGCCTTCACAGAGACTATCGAGAGGCACGACGGAGCCCACCACGGCCTCCGGACCTTCTGATCGCCTTTCAAGCATGCCACTGGAAAGAGTAATTGACCTCAGAACATGTAAGGAAACTGATGCGTAGCCTAGAGTGCATATAACATATAAACGGATGAATATGCTCATGTGTCAATTTGTCAAATGTCATTATGCATAGCAAGAAGAGACCAGGAGAATTCTACATGAGGAATACCCGTGACAGCAGATAACATAATTCCAGATCATCACAAGTTATCACCGAATGAGAATATCTGGCTACAGACAAAAAAATTAATCGGAACCACTAACATCGCCACTACTGAAAAAGATTTGCCCCTACTTAATCTTAGTCAAACGTATTCCCTCAAAGAGATACCTGCCCTCACAAAGGAACTACCCCTAATAAATATGATTCCTGAATATGCATCAAAGTGAAGCAAAAAGATATCCACAGCTCCAAAGTCAAAAACAACACTACTTATCAGTTAAAAAAAAAAGTCCTAAACACCATTCATGGTTCATATTGACGGTGATTTAACATGTGAAGCAAGAGACGCTACTGTCAGGATTATGCATGTGGAAAACAATGAGACCAGAGGGAGGGAGGGAGGGAGGGAGAGGGTGAGGACCCTTAATCCGCCGGAGTTCTTTGCAGAGCGTAATGAAGTCCCCCCATTTCATGTGGCACTTTCTGATAAACCGAAGTATCTGCTCAGTCGTGAACGTGGACATGCTGTCCAGATACTCACCATTGATCCCATTTTCTTTAAAAATCTGGCGGTAGCTTCCCAAATTTATTTCTTCTAACCACCTACCAACATCCTGAAAAGCAAATAAGAAATGGAAGAGCCACAGAAGTATCGCCATTGAAATATGTGGCATTTTTGTGAGGGAAAAAAAATTATGTTATCTTGTTTGACCAACCTTTCACTTCGTTATACCCAAGTATTGCACAAATAAATCAAAACTTTTCAGCACAGGGATTTAAGGACACAAGTTTTTCAACTTGAAGATTGTGTCCCAGGCATACAGCCTAACTAATCTAATAATCATAACACCTACATCAAGATTCTTTACACATATCATTACAGAAACATGCGGGCTGAGGTTACCAATGACAAAATCAGATAAATTCTAAACCTGTTGGTAAGACCTTCGCGTTTCATCCAAGTTCAGTCCTCATAAAACTTATCTTCAAACCAATTTGACAACCAAGGTCATCTCCTTTGCCAGATTTAACACTCAAGAGTAGAGTTATGATCCTTGCAAAATTTCCAAATGAACCATCGATTGCTCCAATTTAGGTGCATGACAGGGCAAACCAACCACACATCCTGTCAGCAGTTAATTTTGGTTTTTCTTGCACTCAAGTTCCAGTTTGAGCAACAGTAGAATGAACTGAAGTAGATATATCTGTCGCTGGAAAATCACAACTTTTGCCATGCCAAACAAAAAACTGTGATTAGCTAATCCAGAGACCTACTAAGTCGCTCTGCTGATTAACCTCATGGGTGAATGGAGGAATTCCCCTATTTCTCATTAGGAGTCCCTTAATCACTCCATTATATTGCTTGTCTGTCCGACAGAGAGGATTAAATTTGAACATTCATGACAAACTTGCAGGCAGATTATGTCTATCATGCAAAGAAAATTTGGATTTGCAGAGTCTAAAAACCCAAGCATCTTGCGACGTAGATAGTAATGCTTCAAAGATATTGGTAGAGCGCAAACTAAAGCGCCACAGATTAATGATGGCAATCCATTCAATTGTTGTGCCAGTGCTTTACTTTTGCATCAATTACTTGTTGTAATCACAACACTATAAATGCCTATATCAAACTGCTGCTAAGAAAATGGGCTCTTGAAATCCAAAGGCATCACCTGTCCTGGAATTCACATTAGGTATGGTGCTCCAACAAAACCATTTGATGATCTAGAGTCAGGTGCAATAGGGTGAGTGTAGAAGGCCAACATGACAAGCGCAGTTTATAGACAAATGCTCTCATTTGCTTGCGACATCACCAAACCAAGAAATCCCCCCAGTGCAAACCGACAAATGAAAATTCCGGTTCACTAATCACTAAAAATCCAAATTCCAATTCCTTGTATAAGGGCAACATCTCGAAATGAAAGAAACAGAACTTCTTTTCTTCTCGGAAGGGAAAAGAAAACGAGAAGAATCCAGAACCCAAAACTCTCATGGACATGAAAATTTATACCATGTCTCCCAAAAGACAAGAAAAGAAGAGAAACTGCAGGCAAAGTCAACCAAAAAGCTAATCAATCAAGAACCCTCAGAAAAATGAGTACCTCAACAGTCCAGATGAAAAAATCGAGAGGCTCGGGCGACTGCGCTTTTCTCATTTCCCAAATCAATTCTACACGACGAAGATCACAACATCAATTCAAGCCCCAACCCTTCACTCCTGGAACGACATGATGAAGACCAGCAAACAGCAACAAAATCAACACCCAGTATTCATGGGCAACGACACATCCAAAATCAGGAAAGCAAAAACTCAAAAACAGAAGCCACCCCACAAAATTAAAACGAGGAGGCAGTGAAAAAGCCTCCAGCCTTTTTCGTTTCGTTTCACATACACGCCCCCCTCTACATTTCTCATCGCTCTGCAACAACCAAACAGCAGCTGGGAAATCAAAGAAAAAGAAAGTACAGAAAGATCAGTCAACTTACCTTGACAATTGAATTCTGGGAAGCTTTCCACATTTGGGACTGAAAGAATCCAAGAGAAAAAGAGACCGAGAGAGAGAGAGAGGAGAGAGAGAGAGTAAAGGGAAGGCGCAAAGGAAGGAAGAGAGAGAGAGAGAGCGATGCACGCACAGAAGCTCAACGCTCGTGCGTCAGCTTGTGCTGTACGTGTACGTGGTCAACCCATACGAGTCCTCCATCCATCCTCTTGTACTGACAGGTTCACTGCGTATCCACGAAATCGTGACGCAACCTCATGAACTTTGCAGGCTCGATTTAGTAAATCCGCAGTTTACTGAAGATGCTTTTGATAGAATTTCTGTTCCGAAAAATAATTTTTATTTCATGAAATAATTTCTGAATAAAATAATACATTTGGTAATTATATAAAATTTATATTCTCAAAGTAAAAAAATGATAGAAATTTGATATGATCCGTAACTTTTTTTTATAACTTAGAATTTTTTTAATTTTTAATAATTTTTATAGATATTTCTTTTTTCCTTCTCTTCTTCTTATTGCTCCTCCTCAAGCCGGCGGCCGGCAACTAGCGACAAATGGCGAGAAATGGCCAATGGCAAGAAAAAAGATGAAAAGAAAAAAAAGAAATAAAATTATTTATTTATAGAATTTTTCCCGAAAACAAAAACTTATTTTTTCCTATTTCTTATTTCTGTTTCAAACATATCCGCCTACTACTTTTCTATTCGGGGAAATAAAAAAAATTGGTTAACGTTACCAAACGGATTTATGTCCTTTTTTGCTCTCGGGAACAAAAGGATATAAATTAAGAGAAATAAAAACGTTACTAAGTGAAGCCTAAAGCTCGCAAATCAAACACATCATAACTTAAGATCTATATGGATGTTGTGAGTGCGAATTTACTTTACATTAAATAATAAGGAGAGACCTAATGTTTCGACCGATTCTATCTGTATTGCTGAAGTGGCGAGCTTGATTCGGTATTAGAACAAATTGGAGATTACAAAAGAAAAAAAGGGTTGTGCATTATGCTTCTAATTGAATAGAGGAAGTGCAGTCAAAGTCAATGGCCACCATGGAGATGCATGTGCAGCATGTGGTGCCCTAGAGCCTCAAGCCGCGGTTCCCGTAATTGTCGGCACGCCAGGGCCACACCCTTCCTAATTTGTTTTTTTTTTTTGGTAAAGCACCCTTCCTAATTTGTTTGACCTCGACTTTGCATTAATTTTGAGATTTGAGAATGATTATTTCGCAATATCATGGAGTCAGTCGGTCCGATTCGGACAAGATTTGAGAATGATTATTTCGCAATATCATGGAGTCAGTCGGTCCGATTCGGACAAATTAAGTGTCGCCGAAGCCCCGCCGGAGATGGAAAATTAAGCTGAATGTGGTTGCACAGCAATTTAATCCATCTATTCTTATTATGAAGTCCAACGGGAAATATAAATTAAATTATTGTGTAATGTATAAATGTAAAGGTTTCTCAAAACTCGTATTTAAACAATGCAAGATAATTTTTTAAAATTTTTCCAGCATTACTTTCATTATCCGATAAAATTATTCATTGTGACAATATTGTTCAAATCATGAATCACGTGATAACCAAGTATATGAATGTGGCAAAGTGGCACTGAAGCATAATAAAATTAAGGGTGAGTATGACTTCAGGGTAAAACTGAGAATCGAATCAATTATAGGTTCTATTAGGATTCGGTCCAATTCTCGATTTCATATATTTTTTGAACATGTACCATGCGGTTCATTTATTGATTCTTAGTTAGAAATCGAATTGGGAACCAAACCACTTACAGTATTGGTGAGGGCCGTGTGGCAGAAGCGTAAAAATAAAAAATAAAATGTGTTTTTGAGTCTCCTTTGCAATCTAACTATTGCTATCAACATTTGTGGCCTTATTCAGTTGAAGTGCAGTGCACGGGAGAGGTGAGCTCCTGTGCTCCGTTTTATGCCATCTGCATGCATTTAGTGTTTATGATAGTCACCGACTCACCGCGAGCATAGTATAGATTATTGGATTTGCTTAACTAAAAATTAAACAAAAAAAAAAATTTGTTAGTTCCAAGTTAGACTTTGGAACTGACTTTTGGTATATAAAGTAGGTTCCTAGTTCTTAAAAAAAAATAATAATTGATTTTAATGGATAGGTTTCAAGTTTTAAGCGAAATCTGGAATTACTTACCCTTGAGGCAATATAAGAGCTCTCTTTCTTGAAGCACACTATTTTCAGCATGCATTATCATGGCAAAAATAATTATTGCTTCTTTAAGAAGGAACGGTTTGAGAAAGTTTATGATCAATTATTTGAATTAACCGGATAGCAAATAAAAAAAATGTATACTTCTCTAGATTGCATTCCCATATTTCATCAATGAATTGAGCAGTATGCTGTGGAGGTAAATTAATCCTATTACTTGGTTTATCAGACTTTCGAGCGTCCAATGACAAAGAAAATGCAAATTGAGGAAAAAAAAAAAGACGCGACTTTGGTCGACATTATTATATGAACATGTCACGTGATACCATATGATTGGTGGAATTTTTTTATGTTTTTTTGGTCGGTAATGGTTGGAAAATTGGCACGCTAAACTTTCTCGTCATAATAGTTAATCGGAGGATTGGAGACTTGTGGCGACATGGATGGGCCTGCTTGATGGGCCTTGGGCTGGTAGACAGGAGTGGCCTTAGAATTTCTTTGGATGAAAAGTTCTGCATTGAATACTTTCCTTCTTTGCAGAATGACAGGAAATTACCTTATCTGCTATTGCTACATAATATATATATATATATATTAAATGAACAGGAATGGCAAATCAAAATTCCAAATTGTACTCTTCTCCAATCAACTATCACCAGGAAGGGCCTAAGTAATTTGGCTTGCTAATATCTAGTTGCCGAAGAATAATAGATTTCACTTTGAACATTCATATTCATATCTGAGTTTATTATATTAAAAGTCGACGTGGGCATTGTTAAAATTGGTAAAGAAATTAAACTAATATTAGGAACTCAGAATACGCAGACCTTGTTTTTTTTTTTTTTTTTTTACGCAAGTCATATCCATCATTGTATGCTGTAGCAGAAGTTAGAGATGAATATGATAGCACGAATTTGCTTTCATTTAATTACCATATAACATCAATAATCAACGCTGGTTTTCTTCCCAAAAATAGAAAGATCTTTTGAAGGGATTTTACGGAAACCCATGAGAATTGACACCAGTCCAAGTCCCAGGTGTACTAAAAAGAAGACGAATTGCAATTATTTCATAACATGCATAAAGAACATGGTGGGAGCTGCGACTATGATTAGCATCCAATAATTTTGGTAAAGTATATTATTTGATTGGATAAGATTAAAAGAGAAAGGAAAGAAAAGAAAGGAGGGGATAATGAGGTCAGCTTTCATAATGAGTTTCTTATGGTGAACGATCGATCGTGACAAGTGTGTCAAATGGGAGCCCTCAATGATTTTGCTTGCTTTGATTGCTCATTTGGACTTTACATTAAAAAAATACAATAAAAATCCCCATACCCATAAGCTATATAATATATATAGCTAATGTTTAGCATCTAGCAGTGTCTTTGATTGCGATTTTTAATTTTTCTCGGGCTCTGAAATATATGAGGATGATGAACTTTATCCTTATATTACTTTTTTCATTACGATCTGATAGTATAAGTACAATAACACAATATAACATTTCTTATAAGTAAAAAAAATCGAATCGAAACCATCGATCTAAATAGCATTTCATGTTTGGCGACTACTCATCATAAACCTATGTGGTCAAGAAATCAATCATAGGGTCATCACTTTACAAATCAATACCTCCATAAACCCAAATGTAGGTTTTATTACAATTTTACCCTAAACATTTCTTCATCTCATAAAAAATCTAAAACTTTACATCTAAAAAACCCTTAACTTTTGGTCCAATTCCAATTTTATCCTCAACTTTAATTACCAATTTTTACTTTGGTTCCAACTCTAAGCGCATTAACCCTCATTCTGAAATTTCTTTTAACAACCAAGAGATAGAAAGCTCTAAAGCACGAGCTCTCTAACTGCCAAAGATGGAAGATTCCCAAACACAAGAATTGATGAGATGGAAGGAAGACTCATTTAAAAGTAAGAGCATTTGAAGAATGTCAACCCTAATTGCTATAGTTTTTACCCAAATTTTAGATTTAGAACAACATCATTTGGGCTAACATAGAAATTCATTTCCAAAATATGTCTTATTGGATTTGAAATTTGGCAAAAAAACTAGAGTGGCGACATGGAAAATGCCACATCACTGAGTAGGGGTGAGCAAAATGAATCGACCGAAACCAGGAACTGTCGAAACTGGGCCAGACTAGCCGATTGGGTCTGATTCTTAAGAGTGTCGATATGGATCCAAGGGAGGAATTGGATTGAACAAGACTACCTGAGCCAATTGTTATTCATATATTATTCGTATTTCTTAAAAACTCTCACACACATCTCCTCTCCTCTTTTGATCTTTCCCTTCTACCTCACACACTCATGCCTACTCTCTTCGTTTGTTTGTTTTTTTTTTTTTTTCTCTATGTCTCTTTCACCTCTTATGGAGTTCAAGGCATTATCTCATTTGAACTCGATCGATTTTACTAGATTGCCCAAAAACCGAACCAGAGTGTGGGAATCGATCCCCTTATCACTAAGGGTAGTTTTGGACAAAGTGTTAAGGAGGGTAAATACAAGACTCAAGTAAAAGTTTTTTTCTTTTTTAATGACCCAGGAACCCTTGTAAACCGATAGCAGTGGAGCTCAAGTGACGAAGAGGGGATTCGAACTCCTCCCTTTCGTGAGAATGAGAAAGCACGAATCATCTTGGTCACCAAGGTGGTGGTGAGACTCAAGTAAAAGTTTGTGATTCTTTATGTGACAGAAAAAAAAAATGATGGTAGAATTAGAACATGACCTACTAAAGTTGATGATTTTTTACGAGACAAAAAAATATTTAGGATAAAATTAGGATTCAATTGAAACTTGAGGATTTTCTATAGTATATGACTAAATTGTGTTATGCTAAATAATTTGTTCTGATTAGCCAAATTCCAAGAGGATGATCTCGTCATTTCTTTCTTGGGTTATCTCGTTCACAACTCTTCGGATGTCTAATTTCACGATTCCCTAAAATTAGATCACTAAAACAAGATCAAGCAGCGACTGACTGAGAGATCCCTCTTGTTATCTACGTTGCTCTAGCGAGGTCCATCTCGGAGACAGAGCAGTCACGCACGACATTCATAATGATATATATTTTATATTTCTTCGAAATGAACGAGGAAATATCGGTAAAATAACCCACCGAGAAAAAAAAATTAAGATAGTACAATAAAATAGAGATTGACTCGACATCGAATTTCGGCATCGAACTGCTTAAGCAACCTTTTGAACACGGCATTAACAATTCTCAACTCTTGGAGCTGCCAATTCGTCGCTGATTTCGATGCTTATTAATTTATAATTAATTATCTCCTCATTTTAATTTAATTTAATTCGTTAACTGTGTTTTGCCCTTAAACCAACCAATGCCAGCATAACACCAGCACTGCCTCCCATGAAACAGATTTATTTATTTTTTTTTTCTCGATACTTCTTAATTACGTTATTTTAAGTATCACAGAAACATAAAATTCATCGGGACATTTTATTATATTGATATATCCATTGTGACGACAGCAAACATGCATCTTCGGACTGATTACATTGTTATTGGACGTAAATCAAGAAAATTCTTGTCTGTCGCGTGAAATCATTCTATGCTCACGAGACATTTCAAATCATATAGAAAAAGAAATTATACTTTTTTCCAAGGAAATATAGGGTTTTATAGAGACAGCATAGATGTTAGTTATAGCAGAAAATGTGTGAGAAAATATCCATGTCATCATTAGAAATATCACGACAACTAAAATGATACATAATTACCAATCATGACTTTTCATTACATGTAACCTTGGGCTGCTTTGCTTTTCTTGTGATTTTGATTATTTACCTCAATATACATATACTAATCCATAGCAATTTCATACAAGGTCTCTATACACTAAACCCCGACTCAACTAACATTTAACATAACTCCAAATAACAAAGTCACTTAGTGAATCTCTTGTGTATCATTGCCGAACATACGATTCTTATTGATAATTGGGTTTTATTAAAAGGTAACCTAGAGGTTACTACTTATCGAAAATTCGATGTATATACTCTGCAATCAAGATATTTATTTTTATACATTTAGTTTTCGTTGTAATGTACACATTGGCCTTTGTCAACAATGTGCGCTAGGGTGAAATCCCCATTATTTGCTAATAAAAAGAGTCGCTTGATTTAATTTATTAAACTTGAACATAATCTCCAAAATGCGAACCACTAAATTGCTTCCCTCTAATCATGTCGACCATAAACTTTTTTTTTTTTTTGGGGTCCATCAATTCGGGTTGGCTTGCACTACTGTTCAATGAAATCTTATGCCCTTTTAGGAAAACCAATTAATAAAAGAAATGCAATCAAATGTCTCCATCAAAGCTTGGATAATCCGGCATCATCATCACTACTATTTAAAATATAATTATTTTTTATGAAATGTCCGTATGTACGTGCTAGCTACCAACATAATCGATAATTAAAAGCTCCTTTTCTTTATAGTCGGTTTATAATTAATATAAATGCTATCGTCGGAATTGTCTTACGTCACGGTACTTAGTGTTAAACCACCACCGTGACAACATAAATTCCATACGGAATTGTGACGTGGCGGCACGAGGAAAAGGACCCTTTTTTCTTTTTTATAAAATAATTTTAGCTATTGAGGAAAAAAAAAAAGCTTTTTCGAAATTGGAAATAACCGCGTAAAGAGGATTATTACTAGATACTTGCTGGGAGACCGGCAAATTAGGCAAGGTTTTTAACAAATTCAATAGCGAGATAATCTCCCGGTTAATCGGGCAATCCCAACGTATTAGGAATTTTAAGATGGGGCTTGCGTTTTGTCCAATTTGCCCTTTTCTCTTGTTTCTCCTCTAACCCATTTCGACAATTAATAATAATAATAATAAAATCAAGATTAAAGTCCGAAACAAAACTCCGACCATTCATGGTCGGTCTTCCATCTTCCGATAGGGCTGGTCCCGACGTGCGAACTTCCATGCTATGTTGCGAACTATTACGAATTGGTTTTTTTTTTTTTTTTACTTTTGGGGGATGATAATTATTTACTTGGTAAGTTGTGAAATTCGCGGGTTGAGGCAATAATTATCGACCGCTAATCACGGAAGACGTGATGATGCGCGCGGTCCGGTTCTCTCCTCCCCCCTCGACGGGCCGGACCGGACCGGACAGCCGTCGAACCGAACCGGGAAGATGGAAGCCACCGAATCTCCGGGCCACGTTTGGATTTGGAACCCGCAAAAGGAGGGGACAGAAAAGGGAAAAAGGGCAAAAAAAGAAAAAAGAAAAAAAAGGGGAGAGAAATTCTGTAGATGAGGTGGGTCCCACCGGATTTACCCTGCGCGGTCCTGATTCTCTGCATATCCACGTAACGATCCAAAAAAATCCCGAGACCCGAATACGGCGCGGGAGGGAGCACCGCACGCCCCCTGGTCCCGCACCGCGGACCACCGCAAAAAAACCCAAGAGGAAACCGTGCAGGACCCGCGCCTCGGGCCGACACGTGGCGCGCATGCAAGCGCCTCGGGCGGGGGGGTTTCGCGTTTCCTCCTTCTGGCGGGAATCCAACGGAACCGGCAAAGAGGGAGGAAAACAGCTTCTCGAAGTTGGGAGGATCGCAGCCGCTGATTCCTCCCTCCGTGGGGCCCAGCACCCCCGCCCCCTTCCTGATCCCCTGCGCCGCGGCTACCGTGCACCCTCGTTGCTTCCGACATTTCGCTAAGAGAAAGAGGCTATACATACCGATCTAAATTCAAGGATTACATCGAGTAAATTAAAAATTCAAACACTTTATTGTATATTCGGTCAAAATTCATAAATGATCTATATTATCTTTCTTATTTAATGCTGAAAATTTACTATTATTCAAATTTTGCGACCATTCATATTTAGTTAAAATGAAATACCATATTGAGACAAATCTCGTATCACCGTATATAATATAGTAAATTCAACCGTTAGAATAGATATTAGGCTCACGTCACTCAATCATCGTCATGATTGATTATATATAAGATTGTCGTTTTCTCTTTGCGTTGTTTATAACGTATACTAGACCGTTCTCTCATGCGTTTTAGATTATTACTTCCTAACTATCGCCTTTCTAGTGGTTGATCCACAAGAGTTAGAAGTAGAAATCGGTGTATGAACACGTTCTGTTGGTCTTTTCAATTGTCCAACACAAAATTAATTGAACAATTTGAATAAATAGTAGACTCGTGCTGATCTATCTTCCTAGTGGTCAATCGAATGCAAAGACTATCATATTTCTTTTCAATTTTGTCTATATTGAACGTTCGACCATTTTATTTTGTGTTCTCAATTCTACTTTTCGAACTGCTTTGAGACTATAAATTCTTGAACAAATACATCATGTCGATATTTCATTGTGCACTTGGAGAACACATAATATTTCATTAGCACGTCTCAAATCTATGTTACTCAGCACTCTAAATAACATCTTTAATCGAATCAATTGCCATAATAAAAAAAATTGAAAAAAAAAGATCGCCATGATCAACGGCCAGGATTCGCTCACACCGATTCGAAAACGGTGTGCTGGCCGCACCGTAGGATCGCCCGTTCGAGGACACGGACAAGGAGAGCCGACAGATTTTCAGTTCGTCCGCCCTGTAACCACACATAGAAATTCACGAACTCCGCAGAGAGAGAGACAGAGATGGCAGCCTCGAGGTTCCGCAGCCGCGGCAGGGGCATTCCCGTCAATCCCCACGCGTGCCCGTTTCGGAAATCCAGGCGCATCCCCACTAAAAATCCCCCCGTAATTTTCTCTCGCGGGGGGCGACGCAGTTCAAAGTACACCCTGTAAATCACCCCAGCGCGCTCTCATTATCTCTCCAATTTATTAACTTTTTTTTTTTTAATTCCCTCGCTATTTAACGCTCGAAACGAAACGAAGAAGATGATGATGACGATGACGAGGATGATGATGAATTGCGAGAGAGAAAGCTCATCCCTTTCTCAAGAAATCCATGGATGATTTCTTGAGTGACAGCAACAGGGGAGAAAGAGAGAGAGAGAGAGAGAGAGACAGAGACAGAGACAGAGAGGGATGATGGGTGATTAAAGAAATGCAAGTGGCAGTAAATTAGCAATCAAAGATATGATTTTTTTTTCTTTTGGTTTCCTGCTCACTCACGTTTATTTCTTTCTTCTTCTTCTTTTGATTAATTCGAGATAAAGTCATGGGCGTTGCTGGGTGCGTGCGCGGGTGGCTTATATAAAGGGAGCGTGAGGTGGGTTGGGGTCTCGTTTTGGAGCAAAAAGACATGGCGCTCTCTTTATAGCTATCCATTTATTGTCAGTTTTGGTTTTTTTGGGCTTTTGGGTTTTTTTTTTTATTTTTCCGTTCACCTCCCTTATTTAAAAAAGGCGTGTTGTTGTCGCTGACTCGCTTGCTGCTGCCAAGGGGTTGAACTCCGGGAAACACAGTTAAAAATAGCACCCCCACCAAAAAAAGCAGAGAGAGAGAGAGAGAGAGAGGGAGGGAGGGAGGGAGGGAGAAGGTTGAGGGCCATGGATTGGCTTGTCTGAATTTGAAGTTTTTCTCTCCATAGAAGGCCCCCGGTTGAAGAGTTTGTGGTGAGTACGTGTATGCACCGTCTTGTGTTTTTCGCACTGAAAGCAAGGGAAAATAAGGCTCGAGACTTGGGATTTTCGTGATGTTGCCCCTGCATTTTTCTCTGTTTCTTGGGGTTAATTGGTTTGGAATACGTGGGTTTTGGGGGTGGTTTTCCTCTGAATTTGGTCGTGTATGCATATACGTGTGTATATGTATCTCTGTATTCATCTTCTGGTGTCATTGTTGGCCTATTGTTTTATTATTCTGGAAATGGGTTGTGTTTTTCTTCCAAAACATTGCCTTTTTTTCTCTCTGTTTTTTTTTTTTTTTTTGGGGAGAAGGAGTGATTTGGGGATGATAAACGATAACCCTTTCGTGTTTTGTCTTTGTTGTGTGAGTTTGACTTCATTTTGCTTCTGTTCTTGGCGCGTGGATAATTTTTTTCTGGAAAAAAAAATGGTAACGAAAGCTTGAAATTCCATTGTGTTGCAGTTCTCGGGGGGTAAAAAAGAGGAGGAATTTCGAGTTTCATTTGTCATTTTTTTTTCTGTGGTTTGGAATTGTTCTCAGGATGTAAGAGAGTGGGAAGCCTTTCGGTTCCGGCAGACAATTATGGTCCGGTTATGTTTGTGTCTTTCAAACTAGAAAATTTAACCTTTACTGTTCCTTCGTGTTGGGTCACTTGTGGAGATGTCTATAATTTGACAGTTTTTCATAGAGAAGGAGATGATAGAATAGGGGAAAATGTGAGTTTTTTGTCAAAACAGGAAAAAGAAAGTGGTTGAGTTTTTTCTTTTTGTTGCTATGGTTCTCAGAGAAATGGGGAAAAAAATCCCATCTTTTGTTCTGCATAAAATATTGAGGCCTTCTTCTTTCCCTTTCCTGATAGCTATTAGTTAGACGTCATAAATTTACGCTTCAGAAGTTTATCTTTGCCTCTCTTTCAGACTTTTACTTTTCTGAAAATTTTGATCTGGCTTTCTCTTGGTTATAATCTTTTCCCTGCGTCTGTTAATTTCCTTGGATAGGAAAAGAACAGAGAGAACGAATGTTTTGATTACATATAGCATAATGCCTTTCCGGGGCAAAAAAATAAAATAAAATTGCTCATTGGTGTTTTCACTATAATCATCAGCTTCGACACGCCAAATGTCGTGGAATAGCTTTGAATGCATTTTTGCGGGATTATAGTAATATCTTGATTGCCAGATCTGCAACTGTTTCAATTTTTTTTTTTTTCCTTTTTGCTGTGTCTGTTGTTTGCACTCATGCATACTCTTTAAAGTTCTAGCTTTTTGCAGGGTTTGCGATGGACTTTTCGGAGTCCACCAAAGTTGTGTACAACAGGATCCAGAAACTCGAGCCCGAGAATGTCTCAAAGATCATTGGATATCTTCTTTTGCAAGATCATGGCGAACGCGAGATGATCAGGCTCGCCTTCAGCCCTGATAATGCGATTCACTCCTTGATCGCCAAAGCAAAATCCGAACTGGGATTGTCTAAACCAGCAGTATCTGTTAATAAGTTACCCCATGTAAATTCTGCACCAACGGTTAGTATTCAGTCTGCTGCGGAAATTCCTGTGCAATTCACTCCGTTTTCGCCAGCGTCAGCCCCTGCACTTTCACCTCCATCATCTCTCCGAATCACCAGCCCATACTGGGAATCGCAGGTTCCTGGTGGTCACGTGCCTGATGATTTTCATCTCATAAACCAAGTTCGCCACTTGGGTTTGGAGGACCCTGCTGAGTTTGCCAACTTCAGCGGTTCGGAGTTTATGGGGAGTTATTATTTCCCTGAGGCTGCAATTTGTGCAAAATCAAGTCGTAGGTCTCCGAGTTTACCAGATTTTCCTGTTAAGATTTGCCATTACTTCAATAAGGGGTTTTGCAAGCATGGGAACAACTGTCGGTACTTTCACGGCCATCTTATGCCGGAGAGCTTTTCACAGCATTTTAATGCAAATTACAATGAGATAGGAAATGATGATCATGCATTTATTCAAGGATCTCTTGACAAACTAGAAATGGAGCTTGCCGAGCTTTTGAAATCAAGAGGAGGAATGCCTGTTTCAATCGCTTCTTTACCCATGTTGTATTATGAGAAGTATGGGAGGACACTTCAGGCCGAGGGGTATCTAACAGAGAGCCAAAGACATGGCAAGGCTGGTTTTAGTTTGTCGAAGCTTCTTTCTCGGCTTAAGAGCAGCATTTGTCTTATTGACAGGTATTTCCTATGAATTTAGAGGTTTTTAAACATTTCATGCTGGTGTTCTGCCTTTTAACATTGTTCCTAAAATCTCACAGACCACATGGCCAACACTCTGTGATTTTGGCGGAGGATGCTCAAAAGTACTTGGACTATACGATTGAAAGATGTGATCCAGGTGTAAACTCTGGGTCTCGGCAAATATATCTTACGTTTCCGGCGGAGAGTGTTTTTACTGAACAAGACGTTTCGCATTACTTCAAGTATGGAAGCGCATTTTCTGTCTATTTTTCTGCCAGAAGCACCTCGCATTGTGAATAACCCATTGGTTACTTTGATGCAGTAATTTTGGACCTGTTCAAGATGTTAGGATTCCTTGCCAACAGAAAAGGATGTTTGGATTCGTCACTTTTGTCTTTGCAGAAACGGCCAAGCAGGTTTTGGCCAAGGGAAATCCTCACTTTATATGTAACGCTCGTGTTCTTGTGAAACCGTACAAGGAGAAGTCGAGGCTTTTTGACAGGTGAACTTACGTATTTCAAACGTTGTTTTGGTGGGTTTTTGTTGCCATTCGGCGTTGTAGTCATTTGTGTAGTCATTTGTTATCCGTGTTTAATCGGTGGTTTATTGCTTGATGGTGCATTTCTTTCGGAGTGCACTTTTAGGGGTCATGTCGTGATATATATTAAGTAAAACAACAATCATTAATTTGAATCATTAATTGAAATAATTATGCATTCTTTTACCTTTTAGTACCCTCTTTAAGAATTAACAAAATAAAACCATCACCATCTGAACGAACTTTTCATAAGTGCTTGACCTAGTAATTTCCAGCTGTCTTGAGTTCTGCGTCAGTGCTGTGCGCTTCCTTTATTTGTTTACCATTATTTACATTATTCTAGTGTACAATCAATACATACATATATTATTTTTCCACTTTATAGTAGTTGGTTGACCAACTATAGAACATATGCCGCTTTGGTTGCTAAAAGGAATAAAATTTTTACTATATCTACATATGCACCGAGTATTAATTCTTAATTTCAGCTGGCATTGTCGGTTGTTGTTTCCTTTTCACTGGTTTTTATGTGAAGTGTACTCTATAAGAACTGTATCCAAAGGTGCTTTCCCTTTATCTGATGATCTCTTTTGACGGTTTGAAATTTACTTATGCGCAGAAGGTATATGGAGAAAATGCAGAATCTCACATTTAATTACAATCAGCACCTTATAGAAGGGGAGACTGATATTCAGTCAAGTGAGTAGATGATACCGTTGACGGTGCATGCATCTTTTGTGCAGAATCTTCTTGATCTACGTGTTCTCATCGGTTTGCGTGTCTCCAAAACTATTGTTTTTCAGTGCCAAGAAGTTGTGATAATTCAAGGTTTCTTAGGAAGGAGGTCATCCAAGAGCATGAAACTGCACTTGAATTCGAGAGGAGACGCTTTGCAGAATTTCATATGGCACCAAAAGCTTTGGCCCGCCCTGTATACTTTGGGCACTTAATGGACCAATTGAACCCATCAGAAGGTCTGCAATGCATCTTTATGCCTCCTTTCTTGACTCCTCTCTATTCTCTCAATTATTCATTTCTTCCCCCTATCTTTGATGATGTCGTTTAATTTCTGATGACTCATTCTTTCTGTGTAGGCCATGAAGAACCAGCAGTGTCACCACCTGCTGATCATTTTAATCACTTCCTAGATTTCGTACAAAATGGTTCGAGCAACACCAGCAAAATCTCGCTGCGGGTCACTAATTGCACCGAACAGGATAGGTAAAAAGTCTACTATGATTCTCTGACATTCTGAAACAGAGTTCATGACTATACTGCTGAAAATCGCGATCTTATCTTTTTATTACCACATGACTTCACTATAGCAGAGATCGAAATTAAAACTTGGTCATTTCGATTGATTTGCATCTAATTATATAGCATGTCTAATTTAACCTCTTCTTTTTTTTTTCCCACTTTGTAGCAGCCAAGGAATCAATCTTCCTGACAGCCCATTCGCATCTACAATAGGGACTGGAATTTCAACAGTTACATAGACAACCAGGGAAAAAAAAAAAAAAACAAAGCAACTATAGAGGACCGAAGAACTCGAATACCATGTGGCGAGTTCGACATACAACTGGACTTTTCTCTCTTTCTTGTTCCTTTCTGCAGTTTCAACTAGCTGCTGCTCAGGAGGGACGCGTGATTTAAGTCCTCCGTGTTTCACCGGCGAAAGTAGATCAGGCAAAAGAAATTGATGCACAGAGAAGAAGCTAATTTCATGACAAGGGTTTTCTACAGAGTCAAAAGTTACAAGCTTTTCATCAGAGCTTGTGGGTGTGTTAGAGGATAAGTTTAGTAATAGTAGTCTTGCTGTTATAGTTGAACAAAGGAAGTAAAGAAATTGTGCAGAGAAAGAAGAATGTGAGAAGCTGTTGTTTTTAAGTAAATATTTGCCTACAGAGAATTGAAAGAAAGGATGTTTATGCTTTGGTACATAAAAGAAGGAATCACAAATATTATAGCTATCCAATGATATACACTTTCTCTTTGGGTCACTATCAGGTGATCATGTGCATTTTGTTTACTTCCCCATCTTTTGCGCATGGCTTTGTGGGGGGCCCCGATGATCATTCGCTGGATCTTTGCTTTTCTTAATTTTTTCGCATTGACCCTACATTACCAACCGGAACGTGGGTCCAGCCATGTTCATGCCATGCAAGTTTTCCGGTAATTAGTTGCGCCGTCACTCAGAAGCCAGTCTTAATTGATCCGTGATGTTTATATGCGACACAAGAGGGAAGAAGATGACAGCTATGAAGAATCTGGATCGGTTCGTGTGTCAGGTAAGACAGTACCCGAAATGGAAATGCACATCTGATCTGTTCGTGCGGCGTAGCTTCCGCATAGATTAGATCGATATTTGCGTGGGGGACGGAGGATAGATAAGCCCACGAAAATGTTTGTAAAGCTGTAAAGCTTCAACCCAACGAAATAGACCCTGGAATGGAGGACAGAGAGGCAACGGTGGGGTTTTAGGACTCGAGCAGAGCTGGATATCTTGTCTCTGTCTTGCCTTTTCCACCTCTTTGGAGGAGAAGGAGGGTCAGGAAAAGGGAAAAAGGACACGGTGGTTGTGATGTGATGATCAATCTGCTGCTCCGCTCATAGGAAGATTGACCTTTTTCTCCGGGTCGTTGGGGCTGAGGTCTGCGTAGCTCTCCATTCGGCGCTTGACTTTTAGAGTGCAACATGGACGCGATGGGAGACGTGCGTCTTCCCGTGATTTTGCGGAAGATTTTCTTGACCCGGAAATGGCAATTGCGGATATAGATTGATGGGCTAGTTGTGTGCACTTTTGGGGGGAAGTTCTTGCTGGAACGACAGGGACAGGTGGGCTGGTGAAAACGATGGGGGCATCTCGTGGATAAGCAGTAGGATAAAGGTGCTGAGAACGATGTCGGCTCTTGAGGATCGAGAACTAACTCGTGGATGATTTCAGGGTAAAGCCCAAGTTTAAGAACCCAAAACGAGGAGAGGCCTCAGGAACCGCTCAGTGCATAAGTGGGTGCCTTCCCATCTGCCCTCGATTGGGCTTTAAGCTGTTCAGGACAGGACTAATTTTCACATTTGAAAAGATTTGGTTTCCGTGCCATTATTCGGGAACATTTTCTATTCAAAAATATATATTTTTTCTATTTTTATTCTTTAGATACACTCTTGAGCAAAAGAAAAGATGTGGTAATTGTACAAAATTTATATTTCCGAAAAAGATACGTGTTTGGTATGACACCTAAATATTTTTATGACTTATAATTTCTTTTAATTTTTGAAATAATTTCATGACTTTTTTTCCTCTCTCTTTTCCTTTTCTTCTTCTCCTTCTCCCTTTGATTGGTCGTTGGCCTCGTCAGAGTGTGGGCAGCTCATGGTGAGGTTAGGCTTGCCTAATCGCTGGTGAGGCTAATCTCGTGATGGCTCAGCAAGGTCGATCCTACCTAGCCAAGGTGAGGTCGAGCCTTGCCTAGCCATGGCGAGGCTCAAGGTGACCTCGCTGGGGAGTGGTGATGCTCCGGTGAGGTTATTGGGTCTCGTTTGGCTAAATGCCAGCCATTGTTGTGGCCAACGATTGGCTTGGGGAAGAAAAGGAGGGAGAGAAAAAGAAAATTGGGTTTGACTCTTGAGTTGTTGTTGGAAACAACGAAGTAATTTTTTTTTTTTATTGTTTTTGTTTCATAACTATTTTTAGGAACAAATTTGTTCTCGACAAAAAAAATCTAGACAAACAGATTTTTGTTCTATTTCTGTTTCGGGGAAAAAAAAATAGAAAAACGGGAATATTACCAACACATTCTTAGTTTGTAGCCTGAAACATGTTTTCATCTCATTTTTGACCCAAGGGATGGATCTGGTCGACCTAATTACCGGTTCCTGGTTTTGAAGCCGGTACTGAACTAGTACTAATAACTCTGGAGTGAAGCTGCATTCGGGAATGGTTGGTCGGCGCATGTCTCGTGCTTTGCTGCACTGACTCGACACGCACAGCATGTTGACCCAACGAATGGGTGGCCGACACCAGAGAGCGAAGGCGCGGCTCGTGGCATGTTCTGTCCCCAGAGGCGGCTGTGTCCGAGGGAAAGCGGACTTTGTCTGTCGACTAGGATGCCCTCCCCTTTAAAGATCTCATTCCCCTGTTCGCCAAAAGATAAGCGCAAAGTGAGATGGCATTCTGGTGCAGGCCTGCTCAATTTTTACATGCTTAAACAAGCCCAATTCTATTGATCAGCGTGATGCATTCCGACTTAGGAATTAAAAGATTTAGGGTACATTCGTTTCGTGAAAAATATCACGTTTTCGAAAAATATTTCGAAAAAATCATTTTTTTTAAATTATATTTTTTGGTATACAGCTGAAATTTGAAATTTGAATGGATAATATTTTTTATTATTCAATACCTAATTTCATTTTTTGGAAAAATTACCAAAAAAGTTAAATTTTAATATTTTTAATTGACTAGAAATTTTTTTAATTTTAATAAATATATATTTAAAAATTGAATTTTGATTATTTTTATTTTTTAAAAATCGAATTTTTAATATTTTAAATTCAATTTAAAAGATAAAAAGAGAAAACATAAAAATAAAGAAGAAGAGGGATAACAAAGAAGATAACCAATAGTTTGAATTAAAAAAAAAAAGGAAGAAGGAGGAGGAGGAAATGAGGACATATAGGGGGTGTAAGATAAGAGAGATCAAGGAAGGAAAATATTTTCCATAGGTAGAAAATATTTTTCTCTAATTTAGAAAACTTTTTTTACTTCATAGAAAATGTTTTTCCCAAGTAATTTTATTTTCTATAAAATGAACACGGGAAAAACTTTGAAAACATATTTTTCTGGAAATATTTTTCATGAAATGAATAGAACATTAGTACGACTAGGAGCTTAACACGAAAATGGTGACACTGCTACAAGAAGACTGTACTTCAAAGTCCAGTGGGCGTAATGCGATTGTAGAGTATGGATAAAAGAGACGATTCTCGTTAGCCCACTTGTTGGATACGTTGGGCTTTGATTGTTCAAAATCTTATTCGCGGTTCTTGGTAAATCTAAAAATTATACTTTCGACTCACTAGTGCCAAATTATTGGAAAATTGCTTGTTAATGTGGTTGTGGATTTTTTTTTTCTTTTCCAAATTTTCGATTGCGACCACGTGTCGAATTTTCTTATTTATTCATTAGCAAATCCCAAAAGTAAACATATTCGAACAATTAAAAGTTAGAGAAAATAAATTTATTGCATTTTTGCCAATTGAGTTTATTTGAAAAGCATTATATTGATCATACTACATGGCACAAAAGGTGCTAATATAGATAAATTTTACAAATTTTTTATGTTATTTTTATTTTATTTTTTACTATGGTTGCAGTAGACCTGTTAAACGGGTGGGTCAGGTCGGGTTTAGGTCGGGTCATAAATGGTCCCACCCAAATCGACCCATTTAACCCGTTTATGATCCATTTATTATAGTACAAAATTTTAGACCCATACTCAATTCATACTTGACCCGTTTAACTAAATTTAATAAAGCTTATTATATGCATATATATATATATATTAATTTTTAAAAAATACTATTGCTAAAATATTTTTATACAATATAAATTTAATGAATAATTTTATAATTTTTAAAATAATTATTTAAAAAATTGAATTTTAATTATTTTTAATTATTTTTGTAGATATAATTTTCATTTTTCTCTTTTCGGTTTTCTTTTTTCTTCTTCTTCTTTTTTGGCCAGCCGTCGGCCATCGGCCATTGGCCATAGGTGAGCCTTGAGCCTCGCCTGACATCTGGCGAGGCTCAAGCCTCTCAAGATTTGACAAGCTTGAGGCTTACTGGCGTCGGGCAAGCTCGAGCTTGCCCCTCGCCCGACGCCGATGAGTTCGAGTCTCGCTAAATTGGTGAGGCTCCAGCCTCATCGGGCGTCAGTGAGACCTTCGCCTCACCAGATTCAGCGAGCTCAAGCTTGGCTGATGTTGGTGAGCTCGAGGCTCGCCTGGCCGGTCGCCAACCATTGTCGTGCCGGCGACCGGAAGGAGGAAGGAGAAAGAAACAAAAGAAGAAGAAAGAAAAATAAAAAATAAAATAAAATAAATTATAATTTTGATTTTTATAAAAAAATATTTTTTGAAAAGTTAAAGAGAAAAGAAAGAAATTATAAGGCTTTGGTCAAAAATGGATTCTTAATCCAACTCATTTAAGACTCACTTAAGACCCACTTAAGACTTACATATCTTTAGCATTTAATTATGAAACCCATTTAACTACTATTATATAAAAACAAGTAACCCATATATAACTCATTTATGATTTAAATGTGTCATATATGGGTTTAAGACCCATTTTAACACCTCATTGGTTGACAAGAGCTCTCGCGACCAAGCCCTTGCTAGATTTGGCAAAAGTGGACCTCACTTGGCTATGAGGGTTGAGCTTGCTGAATTTGGCAAGGGCTGGCCCTCGCCTGTAGCCTATTATGGCTTGGGCAAGAGCTACAACCCTTGCCAACGGTTAACGAGACCACAATAAAAAAGAAAAAACTAGTAAAAAATTCACAAAAAAATATTTACAAAATTTTAAAATTTGCAAACACTAGTGCTTGTCATGCCACATGGGATAACCTGCATCTAAATTAGTAATTTTTAGTCAAAATTGGAAGGATTGACTTAATTACAACAATGCAAAAAGTCTAATTGAAAGTCTTTATACTAAATCGGTTGATTTTTCTAGTACTTTCACATCCAAGTTACCATTACTTTTTCAAAATACGTCAACTCTCATTATCCGATTTTAATTCAACGTGAAGCATGAAGAGTATTGAATATATACAGATATTCACATGTAGTTCGCGGCTTCTATGGTCTCCTGAAATTTAGAGCCTCTTTTAAAAAAATTTCATATTTTAGAAAAGAAAAATCATTTACCAAAAGCGATAAATAATTCTTTTGTGTAATTTAAGCCGGCCGAAAGAAGAAAGGAAAAACAAAGAAAAAAGAAAAAGAAAAGAGAAGCCTAGCCTCTATATTAATTTCATTATCATACCAAATTAACAATCTCATAAAAAAATCGTAATTCCAGTAGGAATCAAACGCGTAAACCGCACGAGAAAAACGCCACTCCTCGCGTCGGCGGCCACCGCCCATCATCATCATCTCCTTCTTCTTCTCCAATTGGGGCCAGAATCGGAACCCTAATCGCACCTCCCTCCCCCAAATTCCCTCAAAGCTCCGATCTTTCTCTCTCCAGCAACGATGCTCCTCTCTCCCGGCCACTCCCCCCGCCACCTCTCCTCGCCGTCCCCCTCGCCGGCCCCCGCCGAACCCCTAAATCAGCACCCCCCGCCGCCGCCGCCCTCCGCCTCCGCCGCCGCCCCGAACCCCCGGAAGCGGCCCGCGGTCCTCGACGAGGACGCCTACGTGTCGGCCATCGAGGGGATCATCGAGCGCGACTTCTTCCCCGACATATCCAAGCTCCGCGACCGCCTCGACTGGCTCGAGGCCGTCCGGACCGGCGACCCCATCCAGATCCGCGATGCCCAGCTGAAGATCATGGAGCGCCGCGGCAGGAGGGCGGCCGGCGGCTCGAGCGTCCGGGGCCGGACGCAGACGCAGACCCCCGGCTCGACCTTCGCGCGCAGTTTCACTCCTCTCGACGAGTTCGACGGTAAGACCCCGAGGACTCCGGGCGCTCTGGGTGGGGACGGGGTAGGTGGTTTAGAAGCCGGGGAGGGTGATTCTGGCGTCGACGTCTCGCTGTCGTTGGACGAGTTCTTTAGGCGGTACACGAGCGAGGACAACGAGAGCTTTTCGAAGATTCTGGAGAAGGTTAATAAGAAGAGGAAGGAGAAGTACGGGTACTTGCTGGAAGGCCAGAAGGAGGGTGTGCAGGCAATTGAGGATGCCGAGAGGGACAGAATTACCGATGGGTATGGGACGTCGGATCAGCCGGCGAGTACTTTAGAAGGGTGGAAATACACGGCGAAGAATCTCTTGATGTACCATCCCGCTGATCGGGGGGAGGCTCCGTTGACGGCGGAGGAAATGGCTGTTAGGCTCAACGGTCTGACTAAGGAAGTGAGCTATGCTAATACTAGGTTTCATGGTAAAATAATGGATTCGAGGCCAAAAGATGATGGTACGGTTGAGGTCTTGTATGCGCCAATTGCGGGTGCTTCTCCGATGCTAAAGTCAGCTAGGGATGGGGACAATGTTAAGAAGTACGACCTGGATGACTTGAGGAAGACCCCTAATCCATTTTATGTGGAGTCAGGTAAAAAGGCTGATAATGGATATAGTTTTGTTAGAACTCCTTCGCCTATGCCTGGTGCTGATGAGTCACCGTTCATCACGTGGGGTGAAATTGAGGGAACTCCGTTGAGGTTGGAGCCCGAGGACACACCTATTGATATCGGCGGTAGTGGAGACGGGCCTCACTTCAGGATCCCATCGGCACCGGCACGAGATGTAAAGGCTCATTTGCTTTCTAGAGAGGCTGCTCGAAAGTTGAGGGACAGGTCTAAAATGTTCCAGAAGCCACCACTGCCATCACCTGTCAGAGGGGGAAGTGCCAGTCCAAGTATGCGGACTCTTTCTCCCGCTGCCCAGAAGTTCGTGAGAAATGCAATTTCTAGGTCGTCATCTTCAGTTGATGAATCGCTTCGAGCTAGTTATCGAGGTGCAAGCCCCGCTCGGACTCCCAAAAGTGTCAGGAGCATGTCCAGGTTTGGTAGAGATGGGAGTCTGGAGTCCAGATCTCCTTCTGTAAAAGAGAATTTGAACCCTCCTAGGTAATAGGTTGTGTGCTATAAATAAGCAAACTGTGATAGTCTCTGGAAGTCTGGCTTTATGTTATTACTGGAGCATATATGTTCTTTTACTTTCTAAAAGATGTGGCTGTTTCTTGTTTAGTATCTCTATTTTCGTAATTATCACATTGTTAAAGATATTTGGTCAAAGGCTACAGTTTCAATGTAAATACTAAGGATACTTAAGGACCCAGGGAAGCTTCCTTATTTAGCAGTACAGTAAACTGTTGTTTTTTTCCCAGAGAGAAAAGAAGGTAAAACTGAATCCAAAAAAGGTCGACTGGGAGCCTCTGGTTAGATTATCGGCTGATGCATTTTGAAATTCGAGATTGTGATTGGAATAAAACTAGCCACATTTTGCATCATTTGTGGCTGAAGAGCAAGAAAAGGTGTATATAAAGAAAGAAAAATAGGTAAGCCGTGTATAATGTTTGTTTTCAACATCTTCTAGGATGGGGAATTTGGAACTTTAATCTGCTCGAGGCTTATGCATATAAGCTAATATAACCTTATCACTTTGAATATGGAGTTTTCAGCTTCAGTCATTAGGACTCCTTGCAGCGGTTGGATGTGTAGTCATCTTCATCAACTTTATATATGTATATGCTGAGGTTGAGGGGGCTGTATCTCAGAAGTTGCTATATGTGTGTTTTTGTCGCTTCTGATGATGTTTCTGTCGTCACTGTTAGAACCATTATGTCGAATGAGCTAAAAGCTACTTTTTTTATTTTTTCCTTCTTTCTTTTTCCTTAAATGCTATGGTGCCAGTGTTTAAGATTTTTCCTTAACAGCTGTGGTCATAGCTAGGTTGGCAACTGTCTGTAAAACCAAGTAATAGTGTTAACAATGAATGGAGAAAGATTTTTTGAAAACCGGGGCTGCTGAAGTTTTAGCAGTGTCACTTGCTTTCCAGGATGTTGCAGTAATCAGTTTTTGAAAGTTTTGCAGATTGTTTAAAAGCTTTACATTGTTACCATAGCAAAATTGGTCACAGCGGGAACCAAACAAATGACATTTTTATGTGAATATGAGATATTCTACCCTTGGTTTTTGCTCATGGTCTTTCTTGAAATGGGACTGCAAGCTAGAATCTACAGATGTGGTGTTTGTGGAGGATTTTGGCATGTGGGATTGGTAATTTTTTGGCACTAGTGAAGGATGGATGCTGCTTCTGTATTCTTAAAACTCTGCTTCTTTGCAATCATCAATTTAGTAAACTTAGAGAGGGGGTAGGGGCTTTTTACCGTCACCGGAAGTTCGTCATTTGTTTCTTCTGTGGTAGTTTTGCTCGCGTGGGTTGGTACTGAAGGTGGCTGCTTCTGTTCTCATACGTTGCTGGTTTGAAGGTAAAGCTGGGCTTGAAAATTAAAACAGAGGTATTGAGCATCAGCTATTGGCAGTGAACGCCAGACTGGTCTTCTAAATGAAGAGGTCTTATGTTTGAAGCACGCGCAGCGATGCAAACTAATCGACGATGGACATAATTACGCGTATCTGAATTCTGATCTGAACTACTCGGGCACATAATCTGCAACCCGCAATGAGCCTCTTGTCTTTGTTCTAACAAGTAGTGTAGACAAACTGAGTCTCCGGTAGACAGTATGCAACTAATAACGCCGTACCATTATATTTCTTTTAAAACTCTCCTCCTAAATACAGCTTAGGAATCGAGACTCGATCAATGAGTGGGTTTGAGTGGGTTTGGGTGGGGTCTGATCATGCCGGGCCGAGTCGGTGCCCGAGCTTGCAAGTGCTTGCTCAAGTCCTGCCCATTGTACATTAACTTATCAAATGTCAAATGTCATTCACAGGCTACAATGACAGTATTAGGGTTGCTGAGAGAGAGAGAGAGAGAGAGAGAGAGAGAGAGAGAGAGAGAGAGAGAGAGAGAGATTGTTTGCCTGCCTTTTGGATAGAAAGAGAGTGGAGGTGGGGGTTGGATGCTTCATAATCACATGATGAGCTCAAAGAGCAAAGGGCTCTTTCTTCCTCTTTCTTTTCACATGTGGATGTGGGTGAGAGCTGTGATTGCTGTGTGAGTGGGTAACACAAGAATTATGCCTCACCGGTATCCCCTTCTCTCTCTCTCTCTCTCATTAAATATTTATTTTGGGGGCTTCCCTAGGATAATTAGTTATTAATTACATCAGAAAAATAGATTACTTATACATTCCTTGCACTCCTCAACCTATGTCTGCCTGTTAAAAGCAAGGTGCTGTCTGCTGCAGTAGAGTGGAATGTATCATCATCAACCAACCCTAGCCACCAAATTGAATAATGGAATGGAATGAAACATGAGATGAAGTCGGTGGTAATGGACGGAGTTAAGAGACTTAAAAAAGCAAGATGGGTTTGATATTTTTACCTCGTCCTCGACTATCTTTTTAGGGCACCAGCGATCCATTTAGATAAAATACATCTTGCTGAGTCGCACCATACGAGAAATGCATGTTCGTAGAAGAGACGAAATGTTTAGGGTGAGTTTGAGAGAACCTTAGCATTTCAGAAAGCTCGTTTGGAGAAAAATGGTACTTTCTGTTTTATGAGGTCTTTAATGTGACGAATTTGAGCTTTTTACTTTTAAATTTGTTTAAAATTGAAAGAAACAATGATTGCAATTTTTACAGTTTGAGTATTCAAAATAACAAATCTATAAATGTAAACGAAAAATCGTACACGACAAACATAGCATTGTATTAACAAATTGATGAATGTAAAAGGAAATCACATTGAAGTGGGCTCTTTCTCAATTGAAAATGGAGTAAGTTTGTTATGACAAATATGGTCACATATGCCCTGTGGGAGAGAAGGCAAACTTTCCAAAATTATAAGCATCCTCAATTATTTACTACAACCTATACCAATCTTCGTAAACTCATTATGTCATACAATACATTATAATTTGAAGTACTAGCCTCTCATTTAAATCAATGGTTCAAATACGTATCCAACATTAGGATCCAACTTTACCTTTGTAAAATGAGTACCATTCATAGTGTTTCTTTGTATATAATTATGTAAAGTCAATGCCATTGCCAACGACTTTTAGTTGCCTTTTATACGGGTAGACTATCATTTTTTTCTTTTCAGAATCTTCAACTTTATTTTTAATATGCTAAGGGCTCGCTTAATTTTTAAGCACAATAAATAATGGGAATAATGGGCTTGGTTGAACACTTCATGATAGCCTATAAACCTAAAGTCTCATTGAAACTCCAATGGATGAAATTAAATTTCTTTATATGCCTCGAAATACACTTTGGAATATGAATATCCAGTATTCATTAAATGATATCTACCCACACTAATATAATGCAAAGCTAAATGGAATGTACCACATATATACTAATGATTTTGACTTGGTACTCTGGAGATTAGCTAAATGCTTGTGGCTATTACCCTACGAATCACCTTTACCCTTGGTAACTCTAAATCTGAACTAAACAATTAAGGTCAAAACGCA
The DNA here is from genome assembly GCA_019915185.1 of Eucalyptus camaldulensis. Lineage (NCBI taxonomy): Eukaryota > Viridiplantae > Streptophyta > Magnoliopsida > Myrtales > Myrtaceae > Eucalyptus > Eucalyptus camaldulensis. The sequence continues at coordinate 5,507,253 of JAHSVA010000005.1, forward strand.
TTCATTAGTGTCGCCAATTATAAAATGTCAAAAGCACTCTTGGCAACTTGCAATCAATTCTCTTGATCTCGAAGCACCCAATGATTGCTTTCGAGTGTTGAGTTGTTGTTTGTTGTGTGGGTAAAAAATAAAAGGGTCGCAGATATTAATGTGCATAAATCAGGCGTTCATAAAGAGGCAAAGCCAAGAACATCGTGGTGAATTAAAAATTAACCTCATTGCGGAAGAACAGCTAACATGCCAGCTTCTATCTTATCATTCTTGAGCTTGACAAACCCTACATATTTATTATATATATATAAACCTGTAATGTCTCTCCTATCCCTCCAAAGATTCTAAGTTAAAAGAGTATTGGCCCAAAAAAAATATACTTTGCCTATGCTTTGTATATGTTATTTCCACATCATTTATATGTGAAATATCATTGAACTTTCTCCCCCTTCTTTAAATACAATATCCGTTGTATTGTCGGTCTCACACCTCAATATTAGTTGACAATTTTAAATACTTGCTATTTAAAATACACCATATTAAATGCTTTATTAGATACATGCTTTTTTAAATACATTATCAACTAAATGACATGAGTGCGTGACTCAGCTGCGGTATAGAATTAGTAAATTTGGGTTTGCAATTTCTGTGCGATAATTACGTTAGCTCTAGCGGCACAATTAATAGACTAATGCATGATTACCTGAAAGTAACTGGTTTAGTCCATTTTTGCAAAAGATTATGTAAGATCGCATAAGGCGTGCATCCATAATTACACTTAGTATATATATATATATGATATTTCGACTCTTAATTATAACTATGTTTGGGTTACCCTTTTGTTTCTTTCTCTTATATATTTACTATTGAATTTCATTTTTGACTGCGTGAAGCTAAAGCATAATAACCAATCCTGAAAAGTGGGCAGTTTTACTTTTTTCTACGATAATTTTGACTGATATGAGTTCGAGAGCGAAAAATCATTTGCCGTGTACAACTGAAGCTTAGATGAAGAAAAGAAGAAAAAAGAAACAAATGCCAGCATTTTCTTCTTGAAAATTATTGCGTAAGGCACGTTATTCTTCCTCCTGAATAAGTCCATGTGCTTGAATTTACTCGGGCATTGCAGGCTGACTAGACGAGGACTTTCTTTTCTTCTTTTCTTTATTATTTTATTATTTATTTTTTTGCTTATTCTCCAATAAAATTATATTTGAACATGAGGCAGAGAGAAAGCAGACCCATTCAAAATTGCATTTAATTAATGCTTCATCGGTTATTATTAGGATGAGAATTCATCACAAACGTGACAAGCAAGTGATGATGTACGATATCTTAATGTAAGATAAGTTCATCAATAAAACCCTCACGACAAATCTCAAATCGAGAAAATCCGATTTCGGTCATACCCTCGGTTGAATTCTTTTTGATGGTATTCCAGTTTCAAGCAGTCTGAATTCTTTTCTTTTTCAGAGGTGCTATGAGCTCCTTCTTTCCATAAAAATCTCCAAAATGCCACGATTTCAGACCGTTCGAAAAAGCTATTGGATCAAGTCAAAAACCGATCTGTTTCACACTAGAGTTCATCTGGAAATTTGTGGATAAACCGAGCCCTTTCGCTTGGATCCATAATTGAATTCGGTGTTGACCTCCGGATTGATCATAAGCTATTTTTATAATAATTAATATCTCTTTGAATATATAAAAAGATAAGAAGAAAAAGGACATTGAGATGAAACGTTCTTGCATGCGATCGCAAAAGGGCGTCGTCATGAATAGCTGAGAAAAAGCAAGGCCGGCCATTTGCCACCGAAAAATCCCTGAAAAGAGAGGCTGCTCTTTTGAGTGGGGAGCACGAAGGGGCGGTGCTGACCTAATTTTGCCATATAGATTCAGTCAATTATTTCAATTTATTAATTTTTTTTGCTCATTTTGTTTGGTGATATAAATGATTTCGTTTATTAAAAATTTCACAAATTTGGCTTTTTCTCCGTTTTCTTCATCTTCTTTTGGAAGCCCAGTTGCACAAAATAAGTTGATATCGTTAATCCATGATCTGGTGACATAAAGATAAAGTAATCAATTTAAGCAAAAACAAAGTTTGCCCGATTTAGCGAGAGCGTCAATAAGAGGAAAACTTAAAGTTTCAATGCTAAGGAGTCTCGGGTATTATCTTTATTTCCCAAGAAATTATATATTTTTGGTAGTTAAACCCATAAAAACGCTATTAATTTTGGGCACATCTCCTTAAATAAAAAACATGAAGATGGATGCTAGGGTTCAGAAAAGAAGGGAAATCAGACAGTAGAAGAAAAATCGTTATTACAGAAATTAATGAATTTTGTGTTTGGACGTCACAAGATAAAAGAAAATAGCGCAAGAAAATGACCACCGAAAATGTAAAAAGAGGGGTACGCACGATGGAAGAAAATGACCCCCAGACAAATTAATATCGACGCAACTCCCTCTCTCCGCGTACGGGAAAAGGCCGAGAGGAAAGGAAAAAGTGGGGGCAAAAAGACTGCATTGACCCTTCAAAGTCAACGCAATTCTCAATGTATGCCACCCCAAAATTCAACATCATCCGCGAGAGATTTCCATACAACCTTGTTTCCCTAACAACCTTTGCAATCAAAAACATTCTCCTGGCCACTTCCCTTGATTTGTCTCCCCCCTCTTTTGATGTGTATTTTTGCCCCTTTCTCTTCCAATGTAATGTAAGAGGCCCTCTCGCACGATCATAGTGTCCATGGCTTTGGCTAAAAGAGGCAAAGCAATCTTTCATTCTTTCCCCATATGGTATGGAGTGCGCATCGAAATGGAGAGCATCGTGCCCTTCTGATCGGAAGGGAGAATTCCGCATTTAAGCCTAGATGAATGACCGGAATTTCGAAATTGGATCTACTAGGGATATGGCGTAACGATGAAAGAGTTGCCTGTAGTCAAGCTGTGTTGGCGAGTGAGGTTGATATGGTAAATTGGTGAAATTGCACAATTGTTGCCTTGTTTGGAGTGGCTTTCCAACTTCTAGCATGGGCTTGTTAATCTCATGACTATCCTTTTTATCTAGGAGATACGAAAACATTTGACACATCAACATGTTTGGAATGTGATATTCATATCTTGTTTAGCAAGATAAATTTAGGAATGGGGATGTAAAATCATAATTACATACCCCCAATGTCAAGTTTTAATTGGACACTACTTGCCAAGTCGGGTGATGATAGGATACATAGTAATTGGGCTTGTACTCTTGAGAAGGTAACACTTATCTTGTCTGGTTTAAGGATGAGGATGTAGAGTCAGGATTACATATCGAATTTTTATTGGACACCACTTACCAAGTCGGGTGATGACGTGACATATAGCAATTGAGCTCATACTGTTTGGAAGGTAACACTCTCATCTTGTTTGGCGAGATAAATTTAAGGACGTGGAAATTAGATCATGATAACATACCCTTGAATGTTGTGTTTTCGTCATATGCCACTTACCAAGACGGGTGATGACATGGCACGTAGCAACTGGGCTCGTATTATTCAAAAGGTAATGCTCACATCTTGTCTAACGAGATAAACTTAGAAATGAAAGCGCAGAGTCAAGATCACATACTCAAGAATGTCGCCATTTGCTAAGTTGGGTGGTGACGGGACAACGTAGCAACGATGATGCTCATACATCAATCCCCGAAGCCGAGGATCCCGATCCGATCGGGCAATCGCGGCCGCCCGTGCCGATCGACTCCCGACGAGAAGTCAGCAAGATCAACGGCGGAGGCTCCTGGGCCAATGGGATCGCGGGGAGGGGGACAGATCGGTGTGAGCACGCAAACACGGCCGTCTCTCTCCAATAAGTATAAAAGGGGACGAAAAGCCAACCCTCTTCTCTCTCTCTCTCTTCCTCCATTTTTATCACCAGATCCCGCATAAATACCGAGGAAAAAATTCCTCTTTTTTGCTGCGCTCTCCTCCTCCTTCTTCCTCCTCCACCATTTCGAGTCTTTTTCTATTTCCTTAAGAAAGGGGGAAAAAAATCGAATTTTTATCGAGAAATTGTGAAAAAGATTTATTATTATTTTTTTAAATTTTATTTATTATCAAAGTCTATATATACTCCATTCACCGGATGCTGCAATCCTTCTCCCTTTCTCCTCTGCTCTTCCTCCTCGTCCTCTTCTCTCTCTCTCTATCTGAGGAAAAAGAAGGAAGAAAGTGGGAGGAAAAAAAAAAATAAAAGAAAAAAAATAATACGGGAAAAAAGCATATTGTTTTCCTGGGCACTTGAATATGCATTTGGAATTTATCGGGGAATAAAAACGATTGATTCACGGACACGGGCGGCTGTGGTCGGGAGGGGGCATATGGAGATCATGCCCTCGGTTGCGGTTGTTGTTGTTGTTGTTGTTGGTGGTGGTGTTGTTCCTGTCAGATCTTAGGCGGTGGCCGTCGCGAGATTCGGCGTCTCCCCCGGGGTCTGAGCTCCGATCGGTGCGAATCTGGAGTTGGGTCGTTTCGATTTTCAGGAATTTTGGGTTGGTTCTTGGATCTTGATGGATGTGGGTTCGGTTGTTGTCTGATTAGGTGGGATTGCGTTCTTGGGTCGGCTGGACGAGGATCTTATGTTTCGGTCTTGAATCTGAAGATTGGTTCTTTTGTTTTTTGATATAAATTTTTTTTCGTTTGGCTTGGCATCGAGCTCGCGGTTCGTACTCATCTGTCGACAGAAGGTATTGATATGCGTTCTGGGATTGGTCGTGTGCGTGCATTTTTTATTGTTCCTTTCCCTTTTTGGAGTGGATGGTGTTCGGGCGAATTCGATTCTGGTTCCTGGGTAGCTTTTGTTTGCTCGATTTGGATGGTTCATCGGTTTTCAATTGTGGATTGAAATCGGGTGGATCTTATACAGACTGTGTGGTTTCTAGTGGAAATGGGTTTTTCATTCCGTCTTTAAAGGGCTCGCCTTTTGCTTTCTTGGTATTGTAAGTGTTTTGGATTGAGTGGCGTGTGTTTTGATTGATGCGATGGTAATTTTTAATTGTAGAGGCAATGCAATCTGATAATGGGAAGCTATTTATCGGTGGAATATCATGGGACACAAATGAGGAGAGACTGAAAGAGTATTTTGGTGCTTATGGAGAGGTGGTGGAGGCAATCATCATGAAGGATCGAACCACAGGGCGTGCCCGCGGTTTCGGTTTTGTCGTTTTTGCGGATCCGGCTGTTGCTGAAAGAGTCATCAAGGATAAGCACAGCATTGATGGCCGGATGGTAAGTGAGTGATCTCCGCAAGTCTACTTATTACTGCGGCATTTCTTTTTTGAGGGTTAATTATGATTTGTTATACCTGATGATGTAAATTCTTCAACTTTCTATTGAGATTACAAGTCCAACATTGTGATTGCAGGATTCTGTATTCAACTAAATTTGAAACTCAATGTAATATTTGTCAACACTTACTTTTTCGTTTTTCCCTTTCTCCTTCTGTATGAGTACATTCTTTCTCCCATATTCATTCAATTGGCGGTTTCTTTTCTAGTACATTACAGTTACATGAGGTGTATTCTTGATCATCAAGTTTTGTATCCTCAGGTCGAGGCTAAGAAAGCTGTTCCTAGGGACGACCAGAACATTCTGAGTAGGAACAGCAGCAGTGTTCATAGTTCTCCTGGCCCTGGCCGTACCAAGAAGATTTTTGTAGGAGGTTTAGCATCCACAGTAACTGAGAGTGACTTTAAGAAGTACTTTGAGCAATTTGGTACGGTCACAGATGTTGTCGTAATGTATGATCATAACACCCAGAGGCCCAGAGGCTTTGGGTTTATCACTTATGACACAGAGGAAGCTGTGGACAAGGCGTTGCTCGGTACCTTTCATGAACTGAATGGCAAAATGGTTGAGGTGAAGAGAGCAGTTCCCAAGGAGCTATCACCAGGTCCAAGTCGTAGCCCACTTGGTGGGTATAACTATGGGATGAGTCGTGTCAATAACTTTCTTAGTGGATACACTCAGGGATATAACCCAAGTGCCGTGGGAGGATATGGACTTAGGATGGATGGTAGGTTTAGTCCGGTTGCAGGAAGTCGAAGTGGATACCCAGCATTTGGCATGAATTTTGAGACAGGGCTTAACCCAAATTATGGCGGAACTACAAATTTCAGTAACAACATCAGCTATGGCCGGGGACTGAATCCTTATTACATTGGAAATTCCAATAGATTTAACAATACAGTTGGATATGATGGAGGCAATGGAGGAAGCTCTTCTTTCTTCAGCTCAGTGACTCGGAATCTCTGGGGAAATGGGGGCCTGAATCAGGCCACGAACCCTACAAGCTCTAACACCAATACGGGAGGAAATTTGAGCATTGGAGGAAGCAGCTTTGGTGGTAGTGCCGTTAATTGGGCCTCTTCACCAATTACTGCTCAAGGTGGTGGTGGTGGAAACAGCGCCTCCAATGATAGTGCGAATTTTGGTTATGGAGGTGGTAGCAACAGCTACGCATTGGGCAGTGTGGGGTATGGAAGAAACAACAGATCTGGTGGGCCTCTGACATCATCATATGGTACATCAAATGGTGCCTACGATGGTGCCTTTGCAGACCTCTATGGAAGTGCTTCAGTGTATGGTGATTCTACTTGGCGCCCACCAAATCCTGAGAGGGGAGGATCTGGTTCATTTGGTTATGGAATTGGCAATGCTGCTTCAGATGTTTCAGCTAAAAGTTCTCCAGGTTATGTTGGTGATTACAGTGTCAATAAGAGAGTGAACTAGAGGTAATGTCTCACTTTAAGATCTCCATGTAATTTCTTAAATTTGTTTTAGTACCTCTTAACAATTTCTCAATAAAGACTTTTTTTTTTGGGAAAGAAACTTTTATTTTTCCTTTTCATATGTTGAGGGAAGGACAATTCCTTTATCCTGTTGTATTTGTTTGATCATTCTGCTAGGACGCATTTCGGCTTAGCCAGTTGTTTTGGTTCTAATGTCTGCAAAATTTGAACAATATTGCTTTGAGACAAATGGTCTACACTGTTAAAAGTAGTACTCATTATCCATTAATTTCGTCTCCCCTATCTCTATTACAGCCTATCACAAATGCAACCAGTTCTTCCCTTCTTTTGAATTGCTAGCTATCATTCTTCTGCTGTGACTAAGCCTGTTCCTGAAGGAGATGATTCTTTGTCCTCAAATTAAGAAGAAAAATATATTAACTGTTACCCGAGATTCTAATCTGTTGGGAATCAGGATCTTTTCTTAGCATGATCATGAATGATGAAATCCCAGGGATTGATGTGTCCCACTGATACCACCGATCCATTGTCCTAGAAAATTAGTTTACTTAATTAGGTATTTACTTTGTTTACTTACGAGGGTGCTTGGTATGTGGAAGTTTTACGTATGGGCTAAGTACCCTATTATGCCATCCCTGAAGATCCTTTGGACCATCCAATTTGACAGTGTTGGCTGTTAAGTTCTGGTGTTGCTACACCATGCTGCCATGATTTATCCTTGGCATTTGGTGATATGCTGATTGCACTGTTTACTCCTTCATAATGTAATGTTTGCATGTGATTCTGTTGTTGGGTGGATAAGTAAGTGCATGAGAAGCTTAATTTTCCCCTGGTGAAGCTTTTCCAACAGCGTATGGGCTGAGAATTTTCTCGGAGGCTTTATCTCCTACTATGGTTGAGTTTGGTGAGTTTGTGTTGGGCCAGATAGTTGTGTTAAGAAGCTTAATTTGAGCTTTTAGGTAGCAGCTGTATGTGCAGGAGAACTTTCATGAACTTCTGTAATGAATGAAGTTGCACTGCATTCAGAATTGAAAATTGCAAATTGAACCCTTATTTTGTGGTTGTCTTAAAATTCCATTGCAAGCATTTTCAGGGATAATCAGGTTAAACGTAAAATTTGTCTGTCTGCTCTTTTGGTGCAATCAGTACCAGCTGTGCTGTGATTCCTGGGTTAACACTCACAAATTCATCTGACCCTTGATTCTGGATTGGGATGTCAAAATGTTTAAGCTTGTCTGGAGTACTATTTGCCCTTTGCATGTACTTAATATGACCCAAAAGTGTAACTAAGGTCCCTCACTCAAGTGGAACTGAGGTCATGAAACTGTCAAAACTTTCATGAATGAAATGGTCAATACTTATTTTTTATATTTTATATTTTATTTTTTATTTTTCTATTCATGTTTTGAGATGGTACCTTGGAAAATTTTACATAATTTGCAACAAGATTTATCCAATCAATTGATTCAGCTCGGTTTTAGAAGTCTGTGAGTGAGAATGTGCGTGCATCTGGATGCAAGGGAGCGCATCTAGATCTATCTAGTACTAGTTTCTGGTTGATTAGTGGATAATACAAAACACCAAAAACTTTTTCATGTCTATGTGTACGGTCTGATTGCTTAATATACTAGTGCAGGTTAATTTTTTCCCCTATTGTAGCAGAGCACAGAATGAAAATGTCAACTTGTGAAATCATGAACTTTGTGCTGTTTTTGGCTTAACTTTAACTTTTTTTTGAAATTGTGTTTAAAATGCTAGTTTCTAGTCCATAGTGACATTCGAGTTTTCATGCTAGGGAGCATGTGTCATAGTGCTATTGTCACCCTCATATTGACAGCTTCTGGCACATCTGTTGTTGTGCGCCTCCCTCCCTCCCTCCCTCCCTCTCCCTCTCCCTCTCCCTCTCTCTCTCTCTCTCTCTCTCTCTCTCTCTCTCTCTCTCTCTCAGAGGTGGCAACCGCTAATGTATTAGAAATGTTATTTGAAGTGCTTACATGTTCTAAGTGTGTGTTGCATTGACTTTGTCTGCTCTGCAATCCATGTGTAGTATGCTCATTTCTTTGTTTCCTACTTGAAAAAAAGGGAATACGCCATAAGAGCACCCCATTTAATGAAAGTTGATGGACACCCCATGCTTTCTGAAATCTGCTTTGCACACCCGTTAAATGTGGAGGATTGGTTCCTTTTTAAAGGGAAATACCCCTTGTGTGTTGGACTGCAGTAGCAAAATACCTCCTAATTTCATTAGAGTAGAGAGAGTTCATGAAATTATCTTTATAATATTACATTCAATTAGGCTTTGGGTTTGTTTAATTCAATCTGGGATTGATCCGTTATGGCCACACAGGAGAAAATTCTTTCATTTTTCTTTTACTGAAACTGACAATATAGTTAAGGTCCTGTATGCTCATTCAATTGTATCTTGATATCCATCTAGTATGATGTATAGAATATATGACAAGGGTGGGGAGTTGGAGGATGTCGATTGATAGGTCATGTCTTAGACGCCCAAATTGTATGTTCAAATGCTTATTTCTACACCAACTAATACTCCATGTTTGTTTATGTTAGTGTAGGGGAAAAGGATAATCTATGGTCTTTCCAAACCATCGTGAGAGTGTTTAATGTACATATGTAATTATAAATTGTAATGTCCCAAAGTTGCTTCCGAATTTGCTTTGATCAATTTAGAAGAAGAGAGGTGCATTTTCTTAATCAAGGAAAGTGGAGCCAGGAGTGGTGATATTAGATTTTGACATGTTGACATTAGGGAGGAGATGGTTATAACATTATACATGCAATGAGGGCGTTGAATACTTGTTGCATCTGAAGTTGAATTGCTTTTATAGTGTGCGGTTGTGGTTGATGGACTTTGTTGTGCTTAAGCATTTATCTATTGGGATAAATTAGTAATTAATGTTTTCCATATCATATTAATAATTTATAACCATTTCATAGTCCAAGTTAAAAGTTTAAATCACCTTTTTCACACGAGACATCTTAGCTAGTACTTATTGGTTTTTTCCTGATGGTTGTGTGTAACATATATGCATATGTGTTTCACGAATGCTTCTGTAGTGGTGTCAATTTCCTGCGAATGAGGTTGATGTCCTTCTGCCCTTGTCTACAGGTTGAAGTTCAGGCAACCTCATAAATGTAGAAAGTTTATTTCTTGTTGGAAAGTGAAAATCTTTTGTATCACCATTTCATGTTAGAAGTTGCTTTTATTTTCAGCAGTAATTTTTCATTACACATAGATCCATCGTTTCTCTCTTCAGTCCAAGTATTTAGTAATTGTGTATACAAAATATTCGGCATTTTAATCTAACAAGGTTGCTTTTTCTTTTTCATCAGGCATTGCTTCCTAGGGAGATCGTCTCCATACATTCAGAATTCGATAGGTGAAGAAGAGTTTGGTGAAGCTGGTGAACTATGATTTGGGATATCTCTCTAAAACTTTGGTCAAAGAAATTGGTTGTTTAGAGCTAACGGGAGTGTCTTTTGGAAAATTAAACTTACAGATAGAAGTTACACAAGGATTTTGTGTTGAGGCTTGAGTTTTTTGAGGTACAACTTTAGGTTGTTTTCTGCTACTTGAGTGATGTAAAATTAGATTTCGGATATAGTCGGAAATGTATCATGCATCTTTGGTGAGGTCGCGATACATAGAAGCATAGACTGATAAAAATTTTCCCCTAGATTTTTATTTGCTCAATTGTCTGGCAAGGCTGTGAGTTCTTGTCCAGGTTCCTTTCTTTCTGCAGATTGTAACTGGAATTCTTGATTTACTAGTGTGAAAACGTTAAGGGATACCCATGTAGGGTCCCGGGAATAAGCTACTACATAATTCGATTCTTTCTTCCGTGGATACAATTAATGAGACACATTTCAGCTTTATTTGATTGCAAAGTCTTAAGTTTGTGTCCTCAAGTAGTCATTTATACACTCCATATTCGCTTGGTTAGAACTCTATTTCATCTCGTGGTATGAAGTATTTTCTCAACATAATGCTTATATGGTTAGCTTGTGGTGATCCAGGATTTCGTGCAGATGAGTTTCTTGTTCTTGGGAAAAGTTGTTTTAATCCTTGTGAACTTAACTTTTGCTTTCGTACACATTTCATTCTGTTGACCAGTTTCTGTCGCTCTGGTTATTGTGGTTGTCATCTAATTTAGTTTCCTCACTGGGTTAGCCAGATCTCTAGGGTAAGCATCAGTCGCTGATGTGTTTGTATACATAAGATGTCAACCTTGATTTCTTTTTCATGTGGGGATTTTCCAGCACAGTGCTCTCTCACTGGTAATCATGTGTTTGGTGGCCTAACATAGAAGAAAGTGTATGGGGCAGAGCAGATTTGTAAGTTGTGATGGATCTCTCAGGTCCCCATTGGCTCAGTAATATTTTCTTCTTAGGGACAATGAGATGATGATGATGATGACTGAATCTTCTCCTGGTCCAACAGATCATACACTAGCTATGCTCAGGTCCCAATAAGAAGTTTTCTTTATGAAAGACATCTCTGTCCCTCTCTCTAGCGGTCGCCCTTTATTGCACCATCTCTTTGAAATTCATCTAATGATGAAGATGACCTAAAGAGAGACCGCCTTGTCTTTGCCGTAATTGATGGCGATTTCCATGTCGAAAGAAGCATCATGATTTTACAAAAAGAAAGCACTTCTGAAGGTGGAATGTCCTTTGTACTCTTTTCAGTCTTAAAGCTAAATTTGTGGCCAAAATTCCTGGCGTCACAACAGCGGATAATCGATTTTATGTCCTTTTCATTAACGAAAGCTGGTGATACAAAATTTGAGCTAGTAATTATCCACTAACTAGTTGGGAATGTCGTCTTCCTTCTGCAATCTCAAATCCTTGTTACATAAATACTGTCACCTCTCATTGGAGGTTTTGATTCTCTTGAGCAATGTCATAATGGCATAAAAGAGAAGGCTAGATCCAAAACGGCGCGCAGCGGAGCATGAGGAACCATATTGCTGATCTCTTGCGATAGGACCTTTTTGGCTGCTGCTGTCGTCGAGTTTCTCTAGAACCTCGATGAAGTGCTTTGAATGTGCAATTCACTTCTCATCAGTGAGAATTCATTAGCTAAAAAATTGTGTTTTGGACTAAAGTACAGAATCCTCCCATTCAGCTGTCATGTTAAGTGTACGCTAATGCGAGTCGACGAGTTTGGTTCTGAAACCAACTGCGCAAGAGCAAATGCACCAGATCGAAAAGATGGATAAAATCAGTCGCAAAACCACATAGGACATCATCGGCTTGCGCATAATTAGGAATAAGGGTAATAGAGGAAACGGATTTCTTGACATGAAAGTTTGCATATGATGAGATTTTTTAATCAGACAATACTTATATTTCTCGCAATGCGATCGACTGATTTAGGAAAAATGAAAGAAAAAAAGTTTCACATTACATTCAAGAGTTGCTATCAAACTTTTCTGAGTGTTAATTCAATCTGTAGGTTCCACTCTCTTTCTCAGAACCACCAATCAGTCCCTCTCTCCTCATCTTGTCTTCCTTGGACTTCCTACAGAAAATCACCCAGCTGTTGACCTCTAAAGCTATGCAGGCACCAATCAAAGTGGACAGGCACAGACAATAGCTCAGCTTCTCATAGGACCTGCCTAAGCCCATTGCTTCAAATCCTTGGAAGACATTCACGACTCCTATTACCACACAAGCATACCCAACAAAGTGGTGGTACGATTTCCAGTACTTCCTGAACTTGTTCGTGGTCCGGGGCCTGAAAAGAAGCGCCAGAGTCTGGAGCGCGCCGAGGCAAAATGCCGTGAACCCGAGCTTCCGGTGGAGCCCGTAAACCACTCCCGGAGACAATTCCCCGAGCCTAATCCCGATGCCGAACCCGACCGTTCCTAGGAAGAAAGCGGACAGTTGTATCCCGGCATGAGCATAGAACCACGAGGGTCCTAGCGCCTGCACGTGCCTCAGGTACCGGGCGATCACCGCTCCGCCAGGGAGAAGGATTCCCCAGGCGATGGCGTTTATGATCCCGTGAGCCGTCTTTAGAGTTCCAATGTTGCCGTGCTGAGAAGCGGCGGATCCCGACAGGACATCGATCGTGGCGATGGACGAGAGATCGTTCTCGGTGGTTGGGTGAATGGTCGGCGAATAGCCTTGAACATATAGTCCGCGGTTCCAAACAAAATGGATCCTGGTCTTGTTCGGAGTCAGCTTTAGTGTGACATAAATTTGTATTTGAGCTCCATTGTGGACCGTGGCCAGTTTCCCGCCGTAGAGCGTGGCCGAAGACGACAAGAGGTGGATGTCGTCGATCGGCTGAGAAAGAAGCGGCGCCTTTTGGAGCTTAACTGTTGGGTCTAGGACGAACGGGAGGAGCACGATCTGGCCCGAGTTTGGGTCCGGGAAGGCGATGAGCGCGCGAGTCCCGGTCATCTCGGCGGAGGTGGGATTGATCCCCCACCCGACCCAACCGGACGGAGAGATGAAGGAGCCGAAGAAGGCGAGGTCGAGGGTGGCGTTGCGGGGGTGGAAGGTCCATGCCAGGGAAGCCTGTTGGGTGGGGAGGGAGGTGCATTTGTGGAATGACTTGGTGGATGTTGTGGTGGTGCAGTGGGCAGAGAAGGCAGGCTCAGGGCAGGAGGACAGGAGGAGGAGGAGGGAGAGGAAGATCAGATGATGAGGGATTGGCATGGCGAATTGTGAATTGTGAATTGTGAATTGTGGAAGAGAAGATGGGGGTGGGATGATGGAGTTGGAAGATGAGCTGAGTGCTCTTGAGTGACAAGCTCTTGGTGGGCATTTTTATGTGGTGGGTTGGTTGGTTCAGGAATTTTTGGGAAGTGAAAGTGATTGCTCATGATAGCAACCCAGTAAGCTCATGAGAGAAAAGCCTTTCTCAGTGCTTGGCTTTGAAGGTAAGATAGTCCTTAAAGATGGCAATTCTTATCTCTTTTTTACTTCTACAAATGTTCTTTTCATTTGACATAAGTTCATCATGTTTTGCTTCACTTTGAAGCTAAGCTAAGCTAAATTATTACACGTCTAAAAAGCTCTTTAATTCTTTGGCATGAGAATAAGAGATTCGGAATTCTTTGGGTAAGCACCGTACCCTAATAGAATATTATAATTAATGCGACGACAAGGGCTGATCGTCAACAACCTTTTTATGGAATGTTGAGTAGGTATTATGGAATTCAACATAAATAATCAATAATGATTACTTAGGATAATTGTGAGATAAATTCAAATAGTTCTTCCAATCATGGCGTTTTGCAATATGATAATACTATTTTCATTATATTTGTTTGGTCATTTATAATTGTGTAATCTCGAATGTAAAATGCAACTTAATAGACATTATGTTAGTCGATCTAAATCTTGATAAATCTATAAATATCAATGTATTTTCACTATTGATAGCATTGACTAACATCTAACGTAATTTCTGCGATGGTGGTAAATTACGTCAGTTTGTCCCAAAAAATAATTAAATCACGTTGATCTTGGTGATTATTCGATCGGGCTTTCTGCGAGCGACGGCGGGTCAAAAAGGCCCGACCCGTCTCGTTCGAAGGCATCATCCGCGGCGGCCGTCGAGTTCGAACCCCGTAAACCGAAACGAAGGAGAAGAAGAAGGAGAAGGAGATGGGGAAGGAAGCGAGCTTGGAGGGGGAGAGGGTGGTGCTGGTGCCGTACACGGCGGCGCACGTGCCCAAGTACCACGAGTGGATGCAGGACCCGGCCCTCCTCGCCGCCACCGGCTCCGAGCCCCTCTCCCTCGATCAGGAGTTCCAGATGCAGCGTTCTTGGACCCTCGATCCACTCAGTCGGTCCTCTAATCTCTCTCCGTGCGTCGTGCGTGTTGGGTGTGCTTGTTCTGATCTGGGTTTGTGCATGTGTGTACGTTCGAATCGATTCGCGCTTGCCAGCTTCCCTGAATGCTAGTTGCGGCAGGAGGATCTGCATGGGGTGGTTCTTGCGGCTCGAATTGTTGATTAGGGCTTTCAAATTTCGTTTTTTCGTTTTCCCTTTTTCTGAGCAGTGAGCTTACTTCCGGGGTTTAGGGTTCTTTACCGGCTGAGTAGGTGGGGTAGTTTCGGGATTGTGTCGTTGCTTCTGCATAATTGACATTGCTAGCATGGTTCTTGCAGAGCAGACATTTATCATATTGGACAGGGAAATGATGGACGGGAAATATGTGCAAGGAGAACCCCATGTTGAAGGTGAGCGTCGCGGCTATCCATTTCTTCATGTATATTTTCTCGTTAGTAAGACAAGGAATTTCCCGAGAAGGGCTGGAAAAATTGGAGCTTTGCGATGCTGTTCTTCAGGGTAGGAAAAAGGAAGGGTCGCCTTACCCATCATTGATCAAATGAAGGGTCTGATAGTCTGCAGTAAAATGGTGCTAGTGTGGACCGTGTGTATTTAGTTGGGGATGCTTATTTTTCGTGCCAAAAATATCAACTCTGATGTGATTTCTTGTTCAGTCATGAAGGATTTGGGCCTTCCGGTTGAACTAGGATAATACTCTGTTGAATGTAATCAAGCGATGCTGCAATTCTATAGTTAAAAGAGTTCTAACCTTATGCTTAATCCAGCCATGGTTGGTGATGTGAACATATACATGAATGATTTGGACGATCCCCAGATGGCAGAGATTGAGATAATGATTGCAGAGCCCAAGAGGTACTTGATTTTCTTTTCGAGCATTCCTGATTGATAGGATGAGATTGCTAATTGGTAGCTTAACTTACCTTCTTAGGTGAGGCAACGTGTTGAATTCAATGAGTATCCTGAGCAGTCAAATTTATTGGCTTAAATACTATTCTAGATGTGACGGTCCTCTCAAAGATTTTCTGAAGCTTTTTTTTTTAACAATCAGTTACCTAATTGGTCCAATCCTATTTCTAAAATATCAAAAAAACAAGTGCAGGTTTTCAACATGACAAGATTTTCTTTGAAACATATAAGAAAAACTGATGAGTGATGAAACCGGGTGTTGAGCAAATGGGTGGAACTAATTTTAAATGTAATATTTTTATCCCGTTTTTGCAGGCCATTGTGATGAATCATAAACTGCATTGATCACTACTCTTAGCAGTTGCAAACTTTCTTCTGTCTCCTCCATAATATGAATCTACAGGAGATCATCTTTACTGCCTTAATTATTTTGAGATCTCTTTGGTTCTCTGTTCCTGTTGGTCCTAGGAGTGCATAACTTTCTATAAGTGACATGAGTTTGTCTATTCAGAACATTAGGGAAATCATCCATACTCAATTAGTTTGATATAATTAAATTCTTTGTTGACTTTTTATGTTTGAATTGGTATTAGCTGCATTTACTATTGTCTCATATCTTCTAGCTTAGCCGTGGCAAGGGACTTGGAAAGGAATCTGTTCTGATGATGATGGCTTTTGCAATGAAAAACTTTGGGATCCACACTTTTCGTGCAAAAATTGGAGAATCGAACAGAGCATCTCTTCATATGTTCCAGAAATTGGTCTCTCTCTCTTTCTCACTCTCTCCCCTCTCTCTTGGTGCATGTGCATGCTTGTGGGAGTGTGCGACTTTGGCCCACATCATGGTGATAATACCTTGAGATTGTTGTTGCAGGGCTTTGTGGAGTCGTCTTACAGCGAAATCTTCAAGGAGGTTAGAATCTTTCCCCTTCAGTTGGCACAGGTCCTGCTGTATAGTTTTCATTTGTTCTGTATGTAGCAGTATATGAAAAGTGAAAGTGTTAGTCATCTGTTTGTTGTGCATACATTTTTCGGATTTGTATTTTTATGTTTGAGTGCTGGCACGTGGATGGTCAGTTGGCTGCTGGAAATTTTCACGAAACAACAGAACTGTAGTCCCAGTTCTATGCTTTTAGCTCAATGGCACTCATCGGGATGTTGCTCCATGATATGTTCATTTCTTTATTTTTGTTTATGAATGAAATGGAATTCCCATATTCTGAGCTGTTTTACAGGTGACCTTGGAATTAGATGTTACGAAGGCGAAGCAGGAGGAGCTACAGTGTCTACTTGGTGGTGTTAACCACGAATAAGAGCGAACGAATGTGGTCGCCCTTCTTATTTAGCTGTGAGCAGTTATCTTCATTTGGGGGAGTGTTGCTGACGTGCGCAATGATTGGCGCTGTAAAGAGTTGAACAGACAAAGTAACATTTTGTACTACATCGTATTTTTTCTCCCCCATTATGTACATAGCAATTCGCATGCCCCACAGATCGCTGTTCATCTCTTCATCGACAAGTTTAGAGGCTAAGTAGGCGAGTTCTGGCAATATCTTTTCGGCTACATCGAGGGTCACTAGGGCATTTTTAGCAGCAAGCAAGATGAGAGTAAAGTCAGAAACGCCCTCATGAACATGGCCGGATGGTTCACTGCTAACCAAATTCCACTCGGTAACTGAGTTCGGTATTGAGTATAGGTTCTTACATTGCTTTCAAGTATAAGAAATCTCAACGTAAGCTCTGGATGTAGATTGAAAATTGGGGAAGTTCACGCGCAACGAGTTCGGAATGCTGCGGACTTTCTAGGATAGTATTAGCATCAAGTAACTGCAAGCAATATGGAGAAAGGCGGCGTGGTGTAGCCCTGTCTAGTTTTGCTCCGTTCTTGAGTAGATTTTCTCGTGATTATTCCCATTGGAGATTTACGAATGGTATTTCACGTGGTTGAAAGGCATTTGGGTTATTTTGGATCATCAAGATCACTTGTACAGTCAGTCACCCATTTCTCGTGCACTTTTCATCTAGATCAATAAGGGCCTGTTTGTTAAAAACGATTTTTGTTTCCTGGAACAAAAATTTTTGTTCCAAAGAATGAAAAAAGAATAGAAACGTGTTTGGTAAAATTTTTGTTCATAGGAATAGATTTAAAACAGAAATAAGTAGTAGAAAAATGTAACTTCTTGTTTTGGGGAACAATTTCTAGAATCAATTTTTCTTTTCTTTTTTCTTGTCCTTCTTTTCTTCTTCTTCTTCTTCCTTTTGCTGGGGCCGGCAAAATCCGGTGAGGCTCGGCCTCACGAGGCCAAGGCAAGGTCAACCTCGCGCTGCTTGAGCCTTGCCCAAATTTGGCGAGGCCGAGTTTGTTGATGGCTTGGTGAGACTCCGGCGAGTTCATCGGACGTTGCCTAGCCGGGTCACTAGTCACCATCGTGGCCGGTGATCGGCCACTAAGGAGGAAGAAGGAAAAAAAAAAGAAAAAAGAAGGAAAACAAAATGAAAAAAGAAAGAAGAAAAAAAAGGAAAAATATAATAAAAATATTACAAAATTAAAACAAATAACAAAATTATACAATTTTAGCAAATATATTTTTATCCTGGGAATAATTTTTTTTTTTTTGTAGTTAACAAGTGCGTTTTTATATTCAGAAATTATTCCTGGGAATAAAAATAAAAAACAGTATTCCTCATCAAACTTTTTTTTTCGAAACAGAATTGTTACTAAATGTGTCCTAAAAGAAGTGCCTTCAAGAACTGTGCTTGAGAGATGATGAGTCTTTTAAGGTGTATCGGCAATCTGAAAAAAAAAGGGTGTAGCAGCTCAGGAGCATCGTGCCGTGAGTAGGATTTGGTTGTGTTTCATCGAGAGCTAGTCTTGCATTTGCGGCGACCACCCCAGGGGGCATGTGAACGAGTTCTTGATCGATGCTTCGGAAGCAAGGAAGCAAGCTGCATCAGGTTTCGTCCGCGCAGAGTGGGGAAAGAACGTGCATCCGAAGTATGTGCGTCGTCGTCGTCCTCGTCGGCGTGGACGCGACCGGAAGCATGTCTCGATTCAATGTTCTTGCGCAACTTGTAAACAAAGTTTGGCTTCCTCATTAAAATAATCGACTGCAAAAGCTCCATGTTGGTTCAGCTGAAAGCCAATGAAGCAGCGGGGAAGGGACGTGCTTGTCACTAGCTGCTTTATAATATTCGTTTCTAACATCTTGAAATGGGACCTATTTGATTGCTCGGGCGATGATGCCATCTTCGGCGTAACACAGAATAAACTGTGGGCCAAAGTTGTAATACAGAATAAACTGTGGGCGAAAGTTTTACTTTTTACGCCTGGTTGGAACTTAGAAGCGAGGAAATTGCTTCTTTTAATAGTATCGAAACGCCTCTTTCTGATGCAATCACTTCGAGATAAGGCGTAGTCAAACTTGCCTTCCTTAAATTCCTCCTCCTCTTGTCGATGAAGCTGATTGGTCATCCGGAAAAAAAGAAACAAAAATAGAAAACAGAGGCAGACCAAGAAAAAAAATAAGATAATTATATATATTAAGGTTAATATAATGAAAAGTCTTAAACTGATATATTTATGATATATTTATCAAAAACTAATTTTTAACTACAAAAAAAAATCTAAATTAATTAGCTTGTGAGACTAATTTATCTTTCATTAATTTTCCATTAAATTTTACTATTGAATTGCCGGGTTGGATGATATATGATAGTTTGGGGTTAATTTAATTTAATGAAAATTAACAGAAAGTAAATTTATCACAAATATACTTATTTGAGATTTTTTATGGTCAAAAAATCAATTGGAGTTAAATTTGTTCATGTGTATTCATTTGGAGATTTTAGTGGTCTAAAAATTAATAAATTTATCACAATTATATTGATTTGAGGCTTCTTGTGTTTTCAATCCAATATTCTAATGGCTAACAACAAGTACAATTCCACGTGATCAAGAATGTGGTGCAGCTAACGAAACGACAAGGCGAGACAGAGCATTTGACGTGGCTGTTGCCTCACGTTCTTGGCCAGGCTGTCGATCTAGCTGTCTATTGCTTATTTTTTACTGCAAATATTTGGAATAACATCGAACCTTACAGTTACGCCTACGTTTTCTCTTTTTTTTTTTTTTTTAATTGAGCGGCGCATGGGAGCCACACGCCATTCTATAAATTTTCCTTTTATTTTGGTGGGACCCATTCGGTTCTAGGTTGTATCTTGAATAATTAACCATCTTTGTTTATTTTTCTAATTTTTTATTTAGACCCCACCTCGCATAAAGAGAAAGTTCAAAAGCGAAAGGGACCCCACACCCACATGCCCGACACACGCCACTGAATTTTTTTAATATTTTCGGACGCGGAATCAACTTGACTCCGCACATAGAAAGGAGAACCCGAGGACTCCCTACTAAACTAAATTATCACATATTATTATTAATTATTATTATTATTCAATCGCCGATTTTTTCCCTTTGACCAAATGCAATCTTAAGTCATACATTCACAGAGAAGAAAAAAAAGTAATTCACTATTCTTTTTTTATCTGTTTTATGATTTATATCCCACACACTTTCAAATTTTATCTTGATATATAAGTTAATACACACAATAGGCTAATAATCAAATAATGTAATTTTTCTTAGCTTATTTTCCCTAAAAATCCTTGATTTTTCTTACGCATATCTATTATGAGAATATCCATTTACGGAAAAATAACATTAAAAATCAACATAAGAAATGACAATAAAGTGTCGCAACGGAATGTTCGCTCGTCTTTCCTTTGATTCTTCTCGACGGAGTCAAAATAAACGACGCTTTGGCAGTGGCTGGAAGTATGATTTCCCAAACAAGTTGACATATAAAACCCTAAAGAAATTCAGGAAATTTCTAGAACAAGGAAGGAAGACTTTCTAGGCAAATTCCCACTTCCCGCAACACACCTTACCCAGTACTCACCTTTTATGTATATAAATCTTGATTAATTCTCTGGTGGTGGGAAAAAAGAAAGAAAGAAGAAGACCAATAGAACGATCTTGGCCACTCATCATGAAAGAGACACCACTCTATATAAGGAACCTAGTCTTAGAAGGATCAGTCATTAATATCAAACCCTAACTCGATCACTTCTCCTCCTCCATTTCTTGATCATCTCATCTTGCATTTTTCATCCACCAAACTTAACAAATTCTCTTTAGAAAAGGTACTATGCAGAGTGCTTCGATGAGGTCCGTGTTTTTTCTATGGGCCCTCATGGTGTTTTCTCTTTGCGTTTCGCGCTCTCGTGCGCAGACCTGTCGGAACTACACGTTCTCCAACAAGAACACCTACGCCTTGTGCGTCGACCTCCCCGTGCTGAGCTCCTTCCTCCACTGGAACTACACGCAATCGACCGGCACGGCCGACGTCGCGTTCCGGCACACGGGCGCCTCGACTTCGAGGTGGATCTCGTGGGCGATAAACCCCAAGGGGCAGAGGATGTTGGGGTGCCAGGCGCTCGTGGCCTACATGACCACGAGTGGGTCGATGTACGCCTACACGTCGAGCGTCGACAGCTACAGCACGGACTTGCCGGAGGGGGCCCTGAGCTTCGGGGTGCCGAGCATATCGGCGACGTATGAGAACGGCGAGATGACGATATTCGCGAGGTTGAAACTCGGGACGAGCATGACGAGCGTGAGCCAGGTGTGGGAAGAGGGTCCGATGAATGGGCCCGGAACCCCCGGCAGGCATTCCACGGGAGGAGCCAATGTGCGATCGACGGGGACGCTCAACTTCTTGTCTACGTCTAGCACGTCGGGTGGCGGATCGCCATCGGGATCATCGGGAATCAGCTCGACGGAGCGGAAAAAGAATGTAAGGTTTCGTTGCGTGAATTAGCTTTGAATCTACCTCTTTGGCAAGGTTGACTTTTTGTTTTACCCTCTTTACGTCTATGATGGCTTCATATCTTGTTACGCATGCATGTGCAACCATATAATCTATTGAATGAACTAGTCCATCTATACTTAGGTCGTGCAGGCCATTTACAGCAATTATAGGCGGAAAATAATATAAACATATATAATATATATAATTAGCTATACATGTACATGTACTGAGTGAATGGTGTAAATATTTTTGTTGTCATCGTAGCTACTATACATATAAAGTGGTCGGTCTATTATTCATTTGATTGCTTACTTCTTTTTTTGGTTGGGAAAATTTGTGCAGGTTCATGGGGTTTTGAATGCTGTGAGCTGGGGAGTACTGATGCCAACGGGAGTGCTGTTGGCGAGGTACTTGAAGGTGTTCAAGTCAGCAAATCCAGCTTGGTTTTATCTCCACGTGACGTGCCAGACATCTGCCTATGCCGTTGGCATCGCCGGTTGGGTCACCGGCCTGCGGCTCGGCGACGAGGGCGGAGGCAGCAGCGTGGGCACTCATGGCAACATTGGCATGGCCCTCTTCATCCTCGCAACTCTTCAGGTAAAATTTTACTTTATATTTTGGCAGTCATGACTATCAGCTATTCAAAAACTATATCACAATTTGGTGGTCACAAATTTAACCTAGTAGTCAAATTGCAGCCAATGGAATCTTTTTCATGTTCAAATAACTTCTTTTATATATATGATTTGAATTATGTCTTATCTCCTCTAGAAAAAAGAACAATGCTAGGAAATCGCCCATAGTATTGTCCCTCTAAAAAGATTCCCACTTACCCTTAAACGCTTACTTTCCACACTGTTCTGACTCTAGTATAATAATTAGTTAAGTGGAAATGAAAGGATGATAAGAAAATGTAATTACCTGGTTCCGCCCATAATAATATATATCAGTGGCGTAACCATAGGTTTTTAATAAATTTATGAGCATAGAGAAATGATTACGTGAAAGTATTTAATTTAGTGTGAGAATAACAATATATGTTAGACAAAAAAAATTAAATAATAAATAATTATAAATTTTTATTGAACCCATTTCTTAAAAAATTTGTGACTCACAAAAAATAATTATTTTTACAGTAACCTAAAAATTGTTATATTAGCAAAGCTTGTAAATATAATACAAAGTCTTCACAGGAATCTCAGCCGTTTGAAAGCGGCATGGGTGATGTCTCTCCTCAAAAGTCCTTGCTTTCCTTTTCATTTAGGTCGATTTCTAAGTGAGGCATCGTCGCGTGATTAGTGGGTCAAAGCATCTGAATTTCGCCTCTTTCGGTTAGTGGGTCGATTTGTGCCGTCTCATTTTAAGTAAAGTCAACTTGCATTACATATTGCAAATTTGCGAAGCGATGCGTCTTGAAAGATCTCGCTCTCGTGATTTTCTACTAACTCATTCACCAATCCTGTATGGCACGTTGCGATTCTTTAGTAATGCTGACTTACCCATTTGCTTAATCGATCATAAGAATCGATACGGCAAAATGGTTGATCCGTAGCACCATCACGAACAGATCCATTCTCAGAAGAAGAGTTCATAATACTCCCAAAAGAGTCTGTCGAATTGCTCAGTCCTAAAGATCAATCCTGCGAATATTTGTTTATTCTGATCACCGAGATTTACGATTATATTTGGTGAAATTAACTGGATGGAACGTAATAAGGGCAAGGATTATTGACGAAAAGAGTACCAGTTGGAGAACCAAACGTGTCATGTTACCTTATTTTGTGGATTCTTCTTCTGACAAAACGAGGGAAAAACTCTTGCAACTAATGAATGTGCTTTGGATTATTTTCTCTAGGTTTTTGCTCTTCTCCTGAGGCCTAAGCCGGACCACAAGTACAGACTCTACTGGAACATATACCACCACTCTTGTGGGTACACTGCGATCGCGCTGAGCATCGTCAACGTGTTCATTGGCTTGGACCTTTTGGACCCGACGAAGGTGTGGAAGCGGACGTACATCATCATCCTTGTAGTCCTAGGCTGCGTCGCCCTGATCATGGAGCCGGTTACGTGGGCCATCGTGATCAAGAAAAGGAGGAGAGAGAGATCCCAGAAGCACCCGGCCGTCGGCATGAACGGTGCTCATAGCAATGGCTACAACGGCAGATCCCATGAGGACGGTGTTTAGATCCGTTGGTATCGTGTTTGATTAGCATATGTACCGCGTTACGAGCAGCTATTGCGTTCGTACCGAGGACACTCACGTCTTTTATTTTGACCGTTTCTTGTTCTTCTTCCGTTTCGATAGATCCCGTGTTGGTAGGTCGTACATGTCCGATATGGCTATCGTTGATACTTTGTACTTTATTGGGTAGGTATATCATATCATCACGGTTATTCATGACGACGATTTTGTACCTATTAGGCATTGACAGCGCTTTATTTATCATAATGTATCATGTCAATCGATATGCTTTCTCCTACTTTTCTTTTCTTATTTCTTTGTTAGGGTTTTGACTATCGTCCCAATTAGATAAAATAAAGAGGAGGAGGATGAGGAATAAAAGAATAATCTCTGGCATCATCGATTGGGTTTTTCCAGGACAAGGAGGTAGGTTAATTCATCTAACATTGAAGGACTATTTCTTTTAATTAGCATGTCTAATCAAGGAGCAAATTGAGGGTGGTTATATCACGTTGGCGCACATGCAATTCTTCTCCACAAATCACCAGCATCTCCCCTTCGAATTTTCTATTATGGACAGACCAAATATAATGAGTTCATTCTTAGAAAAGTGAAGGGTCCATATATGTGCCTGGTTTTATGTCCATTGGCCCAATTAAGGAGCACGATTTTGCTCCAAAGGAAAGCCAAATTACTCCTCCGCGCCGCTCACCAAATTCATGGACGAAAGGGATAATCACCTAAAATTAGGTTAAATGTTTTGCGGTGCTCATCGCCTTCTATCACGCTATAAATGAAACCCCTACTGGAGTTCTTGATTCATGAGATCAATTTAGCTACTGAACAGGGCAAAAGCACAAACAAGGAAAAAAAATCACAAAACAAAAACCGCCATAAAAACAGAATAAAAAGAAATTAGAAAAGACACAAGAGAAGAGGAGGGAACAGATTCTCAAACATGGGTTCCAAGATGATGGCCAGAGCTGCAATTTTCCTTTATCTGCTCTCCCTAGCGGCTGCCACGAGAACTGGAGGTGTTTCCATGATCGGTCAAGCCGAAATCGACGTGAGAAAATTTGGAGCGAAAGCCGACGGAAGATCCGACGATAGCCAGGTAAATACGAACTTCATCAATCATCTGCTTTGATTGTTTTTGTAAAATATATTTGAGACGGATTGTTTAATTATCAATTCCATCCGGATCGTCTACAAGCACACGTATGAAAACACAAATTGTAATTTCCATATAAACGATTCAAGAGCTGTAATTCTCCTTTCGTTTTGAAGCCCTAAATAAGAATTTTTTTTCTTGTAGATTATTGTGAATGCCTGGAATAAGGCATGCACGTCTCCGAGCCCTAGCACGGTTGTGATATCCAAAGGGAGTTACCTGGCGGGCCCGCTGAAGTTCCAAGGGCCATGCAAAGCGGACGTCAACCTGAAGGTCGAAGGGGCCGTCAAAGCACCGGCGGACTTGAACAAGTTCAAGTCGCAAGGCTCCTGGGTCCTGTTCCAGAACATCGACGGCTTGACCCTTTCCGGCGGCGGGTCGTTTGATGGCCAAGGTGCGGCCGCCTGGAAAGAGAACAACTGCGCTCAGACCGGCAAATGCAATTCCCTCCCCACGGTAATTCTCTCCCGTAATGACTATTTGAGCTTGGTTAGAAGACAATGAGCGCGACATAACCTTTTGATTTTTAACAGAATCTGCAGTTCACCTCGATCAACAACTCGCACGTCCAAGACATCACCTCCCTCAACAGCAAGCTGTTCCACGTGGAGCTCCTGAACTGCAATAACGTGACGCTCCAGCACGTCACCATCGACGCGCCGGAAGACAGCCTTAACACCGACGGGATCCACGTGGGCCGCTCCACGGGGGTCAACATCATTGGTGCCGACATCAGGACTGGCGATGACTGTGTCTCGCTCGGCGACGGAAGCCAGCAGGTGCACATCGAGGGCGTGACGTGCGGGCCTGGCCATGGCATCAGCGTCGGGAGCCTCGGCAAGTACCACGATGAGCAGCCTGTGGTCGGCGTGACCGTGCGCAACTGCACCCTCACCAACACGATGAACGGGATCCGCGTCAAGACGTGGCCTAACTCCCCGAGCGGCGTAGCCAGCGGCATGCACTTCGAGGACATCACGGTGAATAACGTGTCCACGCCTATTCTCATCGATCAAAACTACTGCCCGTATAACAATTGCCAGCAGAAGGTAGTCTGATGTCATCCGCCGTTTCATGAGCTCAAATTGCCATCACAAGCGATCCCATATCGAATGATGTATGAATTATGTCAATCCCATGATTTTTCTTTTCCCATTTTCAGATTCCTTCAAAGGTCAAGATCTCAGATGTGAGCTTTAGGAACATCCGAGGAACGTCTGCAACACCACTTGCTGTGAAGCTTGTGTGCAGCAGAGGAGTCCCTTGCCAGAAAGTGGAGCTTGCTGATATTAACCTGAGGTATAATGGGAGAAACGGGACTGCCACATCGCAGTGCGAGAACGTGAAGCCTACGATCGCCGGGAAATTGTCTCTGCCCATTTGCGCGGGGCCACGAAGTTGATCAATCTTCATATTCATGTGATCGTCGGAGTGTTTAGAGGAGTTCGATTGATAATATGCACCCCCTTCATGCTCCAGGGCATGATGAGAGACCGGTGAAATAGAGCTGCAAATAAAAAAATACCTCTTTTGGCTTTTTAACTATCTTTAGAAATAAAGCTATGTACTCCTCTACATGCTTTTGCTAGTTATACAATACAGAAGGTGCTTATTGCTTAGTACCAACAAGACATTGTGAAGAGATTTCTGGAGAAATCAATGAGATTTTCAATTTCCTATCACTTTGTAATTTTCTTGCATAGAAGTCATATTCTATTCAGAACATGAACATGTTCATGGGAGTTTATTACGTCAGTTTCGACCTTCAATTGATAAGCGTCAAATTCCAAAAAAGAAAAGGAAAAAAAGGGAAAAGTTTTCATGTAGCTCTAATTGGGTCGCTTTGTGGTTCTATGTGATGAAGAAAATTACTTGAATTAACAAGTACATAACTAAATGACAAAAAAAATTACTTGAATTGAATAAATGGGTTTGGAAGTTTTTTTTTTTTTAAAATTTTTTTTCCTGAGGTCCAACTCTAATGGGAATTTAAGAAATGGTTTTAAAAGTTGATGGCCATTTACAATTGTCTTTTTTTGCCATAGCCAATTGACAGATTATACAATTAAACAGTAGTCATGAGTGCTCATATGTTTGCGTTAAATATGACATTCTAAGAAAAAGAATCACCACAAATTAAGTAAAAAAGGGAGTCTCGGTTACAGAAAGGTCAAATGCCAAAAGCCGATTAGTCGTTATGTATATTTAAGGAATTAATTGATGTGAAAATTAATTGATCGATAAAGATATGTAACAGATCATAAGAGTAAATGATTTCCTCAACTCATGAATGGAAATCATTTGTTTCCATTAATTAACCATCTAAAAGTACATAATCAATATAACTAGAAATTTCTACTCTTCTATGTAATTTTTATAATTAATATATGAGATTATAAATTAAAATTAACGACCTTGTCTCGGAAAAATGATAACATGATACATGGATTCATGGGGAGATATAATATATATATATATATATATATATATATATATATATATATATTGGGTGTAATTTGATGAGAGAGAGAGAGAGAGAGAGAGAGAGAGAGAGAGAGAGAGAGAGAGAGAGAGAGAGAGAGAGAGAGAGAGAGAGAGAGAGAGAGAGAGAGTTTCGGTAAAGTGTTTCAGCCAAAATTAAGGTGGAAATAACATTGCTCCTTTAAAAAAATAAATAAATTGGAAATAGATTTAAATTTAAAGATAAAATGGGTTTTTGGTATTATCTATCATTTAAAAGCAAAAGTGAAGATGAGAGATTTGTATATCAAAATATTTTGGTATTTCTCTATCTAGTCACCTAATAAATGCCATCTTGAAAACCTTCTTCAACAAGAGTCGTGGGTTCAATCCAATAGGAGTCAAACTTGGAATCAGAAGGCGTTATCGAAGAGTGTTGATTCGGTCGGGTACTTGAAGCCTTCAAAGAAGAATGGAGAGAAAACAAAAATGATGGATTGCAGTTTGAGGATGTGACCTGATATGAGTTTTTGATAGTAAGCGAGGCATTTGTGTTGCGGTAACTTTGGAAAGCTAGCTCAAAATAACACCGGATGGCAAGGATAGGAAGATGGATCAGCTAGTTCAAAATAACACCGGACGGCAAGGATAGGAAGATGGATCGATTCTCCACAATTACAATCCCCCCGGTTTCAAGATCAGCCATTGTTGACACCTAATATTTTTAAAAAATAATAAATTAAATAAAATTCGATTTTTGAAAATCTTTGTTGAAAATATATACTCATTTCAAAATTTTAAAAAAATTAACACCGGACGGCAAGGATAGGAAGATGGATCGATTCTCCACGATTACAACCCCCCCGGTTTCAAGATCAGCCATGATATAGAAAATCCAGGGCCCCTGGACATGGATGTTGATGATAAGGAGGCGACCGTGGATGAGCTAATGATAGGGGAGAGCCAGGGACGAGGAGGGAAATCGCGGGGAGTTCTTGGCACCCGCTCTATCCCTGGGGGATATTCCTTGAAATTGGCTAAAAGCTGTAGATGGCGTTCCAAGCTTCCCCCCACGGATGAGGTATAAAAGGCCCCCAGCGCCAAAGGGGAAAGATCAACCGAACAGCTTCCCCTTTCTTTCTTCTTGGAAGTTCCGTCAAGCACCGAGGGGAGAGAGAGAGGGAGACCAAGAATCCTCGTAGTAGAAAGGGAAAAGATGGCAATCAAATCCTACAGTGGCGCGCTGCTGCTGCTGCTGTCCTTTTCTTCTACCATCAACGCTCAGGTCTTTCAAGTCGAGAATTACATTGGAAAGGGCGGTGGCATTCCTGACATAACCCAGGTGCGTATATTCTTTAGTGAATTGCTTTACGGCATCCTTTCCTAAATCTTTGCCGCTATCGAGGGCTTGTTACGAATTCTTTTGAAGTCATTGCTAGGTGCATGGAAAAAGGCGTGCGCATCCACTACTCGTGCTAAAGTGTTTATCGCGGGAGGGACTTTTGCACTGTCGGAGGTGGTTCTAGAAGGCCCCTGCAAGGCTCACGTGGAGTTCGAGATCCGTGGTAGGCTGCAGGCCCCGGCGGACCCAAGCCGTTTCAAGACTGACGGTTGGGTCGTGTTCCAACGCATTGACGGCCTCACCGTGTCGGGCGGCGGGACCTTTGACGGCCAGGGCAAGATAGCCTGGGGGCAGAACGACTGTGACAGGAACACGAACTGCCGTACTCTCCCCACCGTAAGCACCCGTCGGTATTATTCGTTTCTATGTCGATTTCGATCCGCACGGTCATTAGAATAACGGATACGCTGATGGGGGTATATCCAAACTAAGACAACGCGATTAACTGAGTTTTGAGCACCGGGGGCATTGCTAACACCCATTGAATTTCGACAGAATTTGAGGTTCAACTTCGTCAGCAATGCCATAATCCATAACGTAACGACACTCGACAGCAAGAATTTCCACGTAAACGTCTTGGGCGCCAAGAACCTGACGTTCAAAAATTTCCACGTGAATGCGCCGGGCGACAGCGTCAACACGGACGGGATCCACATTGGACGGTCGCTCGGGGTCAACATCCTCGACACCAACATCAAGACCGGGGACGACTGTGTCTCCCTTGGTGACGGGAGCCGGCAGATCACTGTCAGGGGGGTGACCTGCGGTCCGGGCCACGGCATCAGCGTTGGCGGCCTCGGGAAGTACGACAATGAAGAGCCCGTGTCAGGTGTCTTTGTCACGAACTGCACCATCACCGGCGCGACCAACGGCGCGAGGATCAAGACGTGGCTCGCATCAAAGATCGGCATAGCCACCGACATGCATTTCCAGGACGTCCAGATGAACGATGTTGCCAACCCTGTGCTCATAGACCAGGGATACTGCCCATTCAACCAGTGCCAAGCACAGGTAGACAGCAATGCTTGTTTTGCTCACAATTCTCAAGTCAGGAAACAAAAACTAATCGCACAATCGATAAACCATATACATGTCCGCCCTAATCTGTATGTTATTCGATTTGTTCAGATTCCTTCCCTTGTTAAGATCAGCAACGTCAGCTTCAAGAGAATCAGGGGAACCTCTTCGACCAAGGTCGCAGTGAAGATCGCCTGCAGCAAGCGCATTCCATGCGAGGGCGTCGAGATCGCGGACATTAACCTTGTGTATAAAGGCCCTGATGGCCCCGCCACGTCGGAGTGTTCCAACGTCAGGCCTTTGATCTCCGGCATGCAAAACCCTCTGGCTTGTGCCGAGATTGTGAGCTAAAGACTTCGCTCTTTCTCAGTGAAGACGAATTGACGCCGAACGTTTCTTTGTAAAGGATGTGAAAGGTCGAGCTTTGAAGACTAGGATCCTTGAGCGAAACTGTTTGGTTTTTGTACTCTTTTGTGTACCCATGTAATTTACACATTATTAATGATACGAATATGTCTGATTGCATACCACGTTGGATTCCGTCTGAAGAAAATTATCACTCGTACACCCCACTTAGTTATTAATTTATATTTGGTCTGCCAAAAATATAAGAGTAGCCTCTATAAATTTTCACTACTCTAGGCTTAAGTTTTCCCATACACATGTTGTGGAGTTTAAATTTCACGTTACGGTGCATCAAAAGGCTCGGGTAATCTCCTTTACTCAATCAATTCATCATCGTAGAATCCATCTGGGTGTTTTAAAGACTTTTCTCCAAACTCCAACTGACCTCTTCTATGTCTTCCACGATTGATTCTAATTGATTTTTATTTGGTATCGTAATATTTTATTATTTTAGATAGTTATCTAGGACAACCTATAAATAGGCTCTTGTATCATTAGTATCGGAGGTGTGCAAAAGAATCAAGAATTGTTCGGACTACCCAGAATTGGATCGAACCATATTAGAACCAACAGTTCCCAAGGGAGCTGGTTTGGATCTTAGTTCCACTTCATTGAAATCGGTGGGTACCGGCTTAGTTCTCGGTTCTCAGTGTGGAACCACCCACTCACCCATTTGGACTGGACTAGTAATATAAAATATATATTTAATTTTTAAGAAAAGTTTAAGATCAAAAAACAATTTAAGAAAAATGAAAACCCAAAAATCCTTAATTTGGAGCTCAACACCCATTCTCATCTTGTCTCCCTCTTACCTCGTTTAAGCCATCTCACTATCTCTTATTCACGGCCTTCACTCTCAAACTCAACATCCATCGATTCACGGCATTGACTATCAACTTTAAATATGAGTTCAATCTTTTTACTGATATTGCAACTAAGAATATGGAAATTCTGTCTTTTTACTTTACTTTAGCTTGCTGGAAAATGTTGCATTAAGTGTGTGAAGTTTGGTGGGACTGGTTTTATGGACCCACCCAGGAACTGGCCCACGCCAGGGATTCCGGGTGGATCCACGGAACCAACGAGCGGTTGTCGGTTCCAAATTTTCGAAGCCGATCTTTAGTGGGTGGTTCTTGGTTATAAAATGAGAACCGATCACTTGGATCATGCTCACTCCTAATCAGTATTAGATGTACAAAAATATGTAGAAATTCTTTTTTCTACTTTATTCTAACAGACATGATCTCAGGGTGAATTCGTAATTAAACCCGTTTTTCTTGTAATTTTGGGTCATCAATCGTGTCCATGTACTCTATTAAATTAATAAAAATGAATCCCATCACGTTGACTAGTGCGATAGACCTAGAAGCATTGATGAAATAGTTTTGCCGTTCTTGATTTTGGGTGCAAATCTCGGGAAAATGCGCTGATATCCTCAATAAAATAATTGGGAGGACGTGAATTAAAATGGGTTTAACGTCCAAATTTCTAATTAGCCACTCATTCCCCACAAAGGTCAATATCTCAGATGTGAGCTTTAGGAACATCCGAGGAACGTCTGCAACACCACTTGCTGTGAAGCTTGTGTGCAGCAGAGGAGTGCCTTGCCAGAAAGTGGAGCTTGCTGATATTAACTTGAGGTATAATGGGAGGAACGGGGCCTCCACGTCGCAGTCCGCTAACCTGAAGCCGACGATCACTGGGAAATCGTCCCTGCCCATCTGTGCGGGGTCTCAAAGTTGAAGCCTACGACTGGAGCCGATTGAAATTGACATGTTTTAAGTGAATGTCTGGGATTGATTGAATGGATCCACATCGCAATTTGAATTAGGATTTTTGACACGGCAACCCGAATTGGAGTCCAAATTTGGCCAATGAGGAACGAAGGATAATGGATAACAGCTAGGTTACCGGCTTGAAAAAGTGATCGCACATCGCGATCTTGAGAGGACCGTGATTGCCGGGGCATGCTTGAAGCCACGAGGAGGAAAATCGGTGGAATTTCTTCCACAATTAAAGGATTCACAATTTGAAAGTGCGGCCGGCAAGGGGGCAGGGATGGATTTTTGGCAAGATAATGAGGAATGGAAAGAAAAGAAGATGACTTTTGAAGAGATGAAGTGAGGGGAAAGAGTCAAGATATTTGCGTAAGTTAGTGTGGAAAAATTGTCCAAAAAGTCATAAATTTATTGTACTTTTTCTAATTTAGTCATAAACCTTTTCACTTTTGTCCGATTTTGTCCATCCGGCCAATTTTGGCTGGAAAATACTGATATGGACGCTGGTGGTGCCACGTTGGACCGCCGGCGCTAGTGTGGACAATTTTTAATAATAATTTAATATTTTTGAATTTTATTATTATTTTTTTTTTCTGTTGTTTCCTTTTTTTTGTGTGCCTTTTTTCTTTCCTTTTCCGGTGGCTGGCCACTTGCCACAGGCGACGGCTAGCCACCGGCCGTCGTGAACTCAGGCCCGAACCACATCGCCGTCGCCGCTATCATCGTCTTTGTCTCTCCATCTCTTTTGCTCAGGTCCTCCCGCCTCGCTCCCGTTGTTCCTCCATCTCTTCTGCTTGAGTCCTCTTGCCTCGACCCCGACTCGCTTGACTTGCCGCCGGGAATTGACAATGTTAGCAGGGTGGGAGGGCTGTCGTCATCTTCTCGATTGTCCATGCCCCGTTGGCCAGGGGCGAGGGCCAGCCTCGCCAGATTTGGTTTGGGCGAGGCCGATGCTCGCTTGGGTGAGGGCGAGCCCCTGCGAGGCCGGCCCTCGCCTAGGCTAGGGCGGCCTCACTCGGTGTTGCCGTCGCTTGGATGACGCTTGGCGAGGCCGCTCTAGCCTAGGTGAGGGTCGGCCTTGCCCAGGCGACCCTTGCCGGGTTGCGCCTGGGTGAGGGCTCCCCTCGACGGGGCTCCTCCTTGCCTGGTCGGGCCTTGCCTGTGGCAGGCGAGGCTAGTTGGCGGGTTGTGACCGGTGGCCAGTTGTCGCCTGTGGCCAGTGGCCGGCCATTGGAAAAGTAAAGAAAAAAGCCAAAAAGAAAAGAAAGAAAAGAAAAAAAAGAAAAAAAAGAAAAAAAGAAAAGAAAATTTAAAAATATTAAAATATTATTTATTAATTGTTCACGTCAGTGCCAGCGGTTGTTTAGGACTGAATCGGCAAAGTTAAAAGGTTTAGAACTGAATTGACAAAAGTGCAATAAGTTTAGGACTTTTTGGACAATTTTCCCAAGTTAGTGCTCCTGAAATTAGCAAGCCGTGAAGCCGCAAGGTTAGTGAGCAAATTCAGGGAAAGATAGAGAGACGTCTTTATCATCATCACGGTGGTTTTCCTCTATGAGTCTCCAATACGGGAGAGAAGCCATCGTTAAAAAAAAGAGAACCATTGCAGAGAGACCAAAAATCCTTTCTTCCCGCTTAAGGTCACGTCCACCCACTAGAGAGACCCGGCAGCCCGATTTCCCTTTTTAACCATCATTACCACATTTTTCTTCACCGTGCACGATCAGCGATCCCTACCCTCCTCCATCAATTCCTGTGAAGCCTCCGCAATTTAAGCTGCGCATGGTAACCTTCCCCAGCTCAAGAATTTCTATTCTTCTAATCTCCGGAACAAAAAAAGAATAGAAACTTGTTTGATAATGGCAAGTTAGTTTTTTGTTCCTGGGAACAAAAAGTTAGCCCGGGAATGGTTTTGGAATAGAAATGAGAAGTAAAAAAAAGTTGTTTCTTGTTCTCGGGAACAAGTTTAAAAAATAAGTGAATTTTTTTTCTTTTATTCTTCTCTTGCTAACCGCCATTGACTGCTGTTGAATGCCGCCTGTTGTTGCCACCGCCGCCGTTGGCCAACCGTCGCCGGTCGCCGGAGGCCGACCGACCGCCGCCGCCGCCGCAGTCGCCGGTTGCCGCAGGCCGACCAATCGCCGCCGCAGCCGCCGGTCGTCGGAGGCCGACCGACCGCCGCCGCAGCCGCCGGTCGTCGGAGGCCGACCGACCGCCGCCGCAGCCGCCGGTCGTCGGAGGCCGACCGACCGCCGCCGCAGCCGCCGGTCGTCGGAGGCCGACCGACCGCCGCCGCAGCCGCCGGTCGTCGGAGGCCGACCGACCGCCGCCGCCGCCGGCTAACCGTTGCTGTCGTTGCCGCCGGAGGCCGATCGACCACCGCTGCTGCCGCCGGTCGTCGCCGGTCGACCGACGGCGATGTGCGGCGGCGGCGGCCTACCGGAAAAAATAAAAAATAAATAATTATAAAAAGAAACTGTTTTTTACCAAACGCATTTCTATTTTTTTTATATTTCTAGAGTACAAATTTTGTGTAGTTACCAAACGGGTTTTTTTACATAGAAATTGTTCCCCAGAATAAAAATAGAAAAGTACTATTTCTGAAAAGAAATTGTTCACCGGCCAAGAAATGTTACCATGCGCAGCCTTGGGCCCTGCATGTTTTCGTTCCTCAAATCTGTTCCTGGAACAGATTTTTTGTTTTTCTGTTCCCGAGAACAAAAAAGGAACAGAAACGCGTTTGGTTGCGTTTCTGTTCTTTTTTTTTTTTTTTTGTTTCTGGAACACAAAAAGAATAGAAATGAGATACAAAAAAAAAGTTGTTTCTTGTTCCAGAAACGATTTTGAAGAAACGCTTCTTCTTCTTTCTCTTCTCTTTTATTCTTATTTTATTCTTCTTTTTTATTTGGCCGGTCGCTGACCTCGGCCATGGCCGGTGACCGGTTGTTGAGGGCTGGCGATGTCGTCGAGGGTCGTCGACCTCGCTGGAGTGTCGCCGGCCTCGGCGAGGCTCGGCCTCGCCGGATTTGGGCGAGCACGAGCTCGCCCAGCCAAGGCGAGGCTTGGCGTCGCTGCGCCGGCGAGCCCTCGCCTCGCCTCGCCCAACCACAGCGAGGCTGGGCCTCGCCGGGGGTCGGCGAGCCTCACCGTGGCTAGGTGAGGCTGCCGGCCTCGTCAGCCGGTCCCCGGAGGCCGGCTGCCGGCCGAAAGAAGAAAAAATAAAAAAGAAAGGAAAAAATGAAAATAAAATAAAAATATTAAAAAATTAAAAGAAAGAAAAAAAGAATAAAATTTACCAAACATGTTTCTATTCATTTTTTATTCTCGGAACAAATTTACCACGCATCTTTCTGGTCAAAAATTGTTCTCCGGAACAGAAACACTTTTTTCTATTTCTGTTCCCTGGAACAATTTTTAAACAGAAACGTTACCAAACGCGCCCTTATTCACTTTTTGGTGACATTGCAGCTCTCTATCCGCTACCATCCAGCCCCAGCGAAGCCCTCTGCAGGTCATTCCAACGAGCTTGGGTCCCCCTGCAGCAATGAAACGATCCGGTGATGACCCTAGTGTCCTACGTCCACGCCATCGCGCCATCCACTGCTGAAGCTCATGCTGCCGTTGCCTCATTGCCATCCCCAGCAAGTTCCTAGGTGACACCAGCGAGTTTCCGCTCACGCCTGGTCCTCTTCCATTTCCAGCGAGAGCTAGATCTCCGCGGATCCCCTCCGAACAACAGCCCGCCCCTCTGCGTCTCCTGCTGGCCGAGCAACAACCAGCAATGCGTCCAGCATTTCCAGAGTAGCCCATTACTTTGTTTACTCATTGCAGGTCGTCTGGGTGAACTTTGCAGTACGGTAGTACCCTTATTCTCGCCAGCTGTACAGTTCCTCCATCATCGTTGCTCAGTTCATCCCGGAAAGCTTCGACTAGCTAGGCTGTTTCTTCACTGCAACATCCTTTCCGTGCCCCTTGCTGGTTTAACACCAAACCCGGTGGCCACGCTCCTTTACGTCTTGTCCTATTAGTCTCATATCCCTCGGGCCAATTCTAGTCAAGGTGAGGATGAGGTATGTTTGAGTGGATGATTGACGGTCCCTGTATGTAATTTAAGTTCATGTTTATAGTTGATTAAGCCTTAGTTCACTGTCGTTTTTAATTTTGTTTCATGCACCAACAAAGACATATTCAGCTTTCTGACCTTTAGACATTAAGGTCGATCCCCAATATTGTCTTGTATGGATCGCTATGGTTGAGCATGTTGTAAATTAATTCGTACATTGTCATTGCACGTCAGTGTATCATGCATATTAGAGTTTAAAGTACATTCATAATTTACAATTTGGGGTTTTCATATTTAGGGCCATGCATGATTAATTTCATAATACATATGGATTTTGAGCGTGTTAATTTAGAATCCAAATAAATTTCGGATAATTTTCATAATAAAACCAAGTAAAAAAATGTCATTTAGATTTCACCAAGATTGCAAATAGACCAAGATTTAATTAGTCTTATACCATCTAATGTAAATCACTTAAAAAATAATATAGTTGCTAATTGCATTACATCATCTGCATTGCACATAGTTAACATCAATACCTAGTTCATTAGATCACATTATAGTCCTAGGATTTAAGTTTGCTGTTTTCATAAAATTAGAAATAAAGATAGCACTTTATATTGATTTGTATCATAGGTTAATCCATGGTAAGTCCTAGAATAGAAAATGCATGCACATTTAATTTTTAGACTTGAGGGGCATTTGTCTTTTTACTAAGAAAAGAGAACAAAAGTACATTAGTCGGTCTCATATACGCTGCATTAATTAGGAGAAATATATATAACTTTCATGCAATTTTGTTTGCATATTTTTCTAAAATGGTAGTATCCAAAAATCTCGTGATGGCGGATAGGGATACACTTTGCTTGCTTAGTGCATCTAGGTTCTTAAAATCTTTTGCAATCTAGTTACTATTTTGATCATTGGGTGCTACATTTCCTGATTGCGTACCCATTTGATCACCCCTCAAATATTAGTGGCAAGGTAAAGATGGACAAAAGACTGCATGCAAATCATTTTCGAAATAAAGAGAAAATGTACCAAAGGGGTGTTAAGTTAATCTAGCATAACCAAGTCTCCGTACTTATGAATCTCTAGTCTGAGAAGTAATATATACTATTGCATTTTACTTGAGTGTCTAATTGACCCATAATCGATCATGATGGCTCTAAGTTTAATCACATGTTGAATTGAGTACCAAGTTGTGATTGGTAAGGCTTGAGAGAGCTAGCACTAGATGCAAGTGGTGGCCTCATGAGAGGAAACTTCGTTCCCGTTGAGTAGTCCATTAGCTTTTCCCAGCTCATCCACCCTTGAGAGGGTCATGACAAGAACATGAACATGTTCACGGTAGATCACTATGCTGGTTTCGAACTGTACTTGATAAGCTTCAAATTCCAAAAAAATAAGAAAAAAGGGGGGAAAGTTTTCTAGTAGCTCTAATTGGGTCGCTTCGGGGCTCTATGTGTTTACCGATCGATGAAAAGAATTACTTGAATTAACAAGTTCATAGCTAAATGAAAAAAAAAAAAATATTTGAATTGATTAAAGAGGCTCTCAAAGTAGACTTATTGGGAGTAAATGGGTTTGGAAGTTAATATCTTTTCTTCCTGAGGTCCAAATTTATTCGGAATTTAAGAAATGGTTTTAAAAGTTGATGGCTATTTACAGTTTGTCTTTATTTTTGCCATGGCCAATTTACAGACTATACAACTAAATAGTAGTGCTTATGTTTCACGAGTGCTCATTAGTCTGCATTAAATAAGATATTTAAGAATAAGAATAACCGCAAATTAAGTGAAAAGGGAGTCTCGTTAACAAGAAGGTCAAATGTCAAAAGCCGGTTGCTCATTATGTATATTTAATGGATTAATTGATGTGAAAATTGATTGATTAATGAAAATATCTAACAAATTATAAGAGTAAGTGATTTCCTAAGGAAATGATTAATTGAAGCCCATGGTGATAAGTGTTTTTAATTGGTTAATCATTTGTTTCCATTAATTAACATCTAAAAGTAGGGGTGAACAATTTTATGTTTCGTATAGATTCCACCAAAAATTTGGAAGCTATCTGTTGGAACAAGTTCCTCATTTTTAGAAATCTGGAACGTATCATACATACCCTAAAACCTAGAACTTATCTCGTCACAAGTTCCAGGGTCGGTTTTAGAATCTACCCACGTTATGCTTTTGTTATTAATTGAATGACTGGGATGAATTATCACTTTTAATAACCATCACTTACTATTATAATTCACTGACCATAACTTATATTTATACATACAAGAAATATGAAATATTAGTGATGTAAAAGTCTTAGTTATAAAATGGAAACTCAGACTAGTGGGTTCAAATTATATACTCATCATCGAATGCCATGAAATACCGCAAAATCTTGTGAAGAACTTGGAACCTAAAACTTACCTATCGAAATAGGTTTTCCAATTTTTGAAACTTAGAATTTACTTTGCTTACCTTGGAACCTAGAGCGTCATAGGTTTCCACTGATTCGGGTTTGGCCCTGGAATTATGCTTACGCCTATCTAAAAGTGCATAATGAATATCCCATTTTTGAAATTTGGCCTTTCTATTATTGAGACATTTTTCCACTTTACTTAATTTTCTCTCTTTTTCTCTAAAAAATTAAGTAGTTCTATTTATATGTTCCTTAAAATTTCGACAACTTTAATTTTTCATATTATAATTCCTATTTATTTCTTCCAATATTAACATTCTAATCACATTATGCTTAATTTTTTCCCCACTTGAAGTCAAGAGTAAAAGAGATATTTCCTTTGAAAGAGATGAAAAATACATCTTTATTCTTTAAAACTCATGTGCATTTCACATGCTGAGGAATATATAACGGAAGGCTAACCGCCTTAAAAAAAATGAAAGTTCAGGAGGGTGATATCTAAAGTGTGACAG
The DNA here is from genome assembly GCA_019915185.1 of Eucalyptus camaldulensis. Lineage (NCBI taxonomy): Eukaryota > Viridiplantae > Streptophyta > Magnoliopsida > Myrtales > Myrtaceae > Eucalyptus > Eucalyptus camaldulensis. The sequence continues at coordinate 5,546,054 of JAHSVA010000005.1, forward strand.
TTAATTATTTAGGGGTAACCGTGTACTATGTCAGGTTGAAAAGAGTTTTGTATATTATATGCATCAGGTAAAGTCACTCTCAAATTATGTGAAAACGAGGTTTATCTATAATTAACATCGATGGGTAAAATTTCTCGTTTTTGTAGAATCATTTCTTAATATAGCCTCGTCATCAAGTGCTAATCCCCTATTAGTAATATACAACAATAGAATTTTAATTACATGAATGAAGAAAATGATAAGGAGTGAGCAATGCTAGTATAATGACATCGTTATCGCTTGAAAATGACCGTGCAATCTCAACCGTCACTTTCGCTTCAAGAGAAACTGGCTATCGATTTTGTGTAAATCAAAAACATAGAAGATTGTTAAATGGGTTGCTTTCAACTCTTAAGTTCTCTTGATCTCTAGCCCATCTTTTTCCTTGGGACTTTTTATTGTCCAGTACAAATATTTCTTTCTAATTTTACAAATTTAGAAAGCTTAATTGCTATGCAAAGCTGGAGTGTTACTAGTTAAAAGACAACATTTGAAATTTTGTGACTGAATCATATCACATTTGACAACAGTGACCGTGATCGGTGGCGATGGTGGGGGCAACTAGCGGCGGCAGGCAATGACTGGTGGTGCCGACCAACAACCAATGGAGGCAGCCGGAAAAGTGGTGTTTTTCATAGTTTTATGGTTTTACAAATGTGATAATGATATTGCAGTATTGACTGAAAAAACGCAAATCTGATGAAAGCTTTTTGCAGATTATAATTATAGTCTGACACATGACATAGAATATGTCAATTAAACGAAATTTTTAGAAAATTTGTATAGAATATGTTTGTGTTATTTAATTCTGATGATATGCTTGTTAATCGTGAACAACTTTGTGATCCGATTAGCTAATCATCCGGTCTCTCAGAGTAAGGACCTTGCGAATCATAAACGTCCCTTGGCAACTAACGGACGGTCAGGCAAGCATTTCGTTTTAGAAACTGGAAAATTTATTACACTTTTGTTACTCTAGTTTTAGATCTTTAATTTTACCAATTGAGTCCAAACATTTTCAAGGTTTACCAATTGAGTCAATTCGCCTAATTTTGACTGGAAATAGCTAGCATAACATTCTAGTTAGCATTGGCCGTTCTACATGCCATGGCCAACCTTGATGTGGACAAATTTTAATAATTTTTTTTTGATTTTTTCTATTTCCTTTTGTTTTCTTTCTACTCTTTTTTATTTCAAAGGGCTGGTGGGGCCATTGGCCCCTGGGTAAGGGCCATGAAACCCTTGCCAATTGAGGCAAGGGTTGTGACCCTCGTTAGATCTAACAAGGGCTCATGAGCCTTCGTTGACCATAATGAGGGTAGGCAAGGGCCATAGTGCAATTCTATGGCAAGCGAGAGCTCACGATACCCTTGCCAACCACAATGAGATCTTGTGAGTCCTCGATGGCCATAGTGAGGGTGGGCAAGGGCTGCAACGCCCTGGTTGTGGCCTACAAGGGCTTGCAATGCCCTCCCCAACCTTAGCGGGGGGCCGCGACCCCATGCTTGCGATTGGTGAGGGCTTCATGGCCCTCTCCTAGGGGGTGGTGCGGGTTGCTAATTTTCGATTAGTGGTTGGTGGAGGTCGCTATCCCTCAACCAGTGGCTCTCAACCCTTTGAAGTCAAATATAAAAAGAAAAAAACAAAGAAAAGAAAGAAAAGAGAAAAAAATTAATAAAAAAATTTCAAAAAATATTATTAAAAATTATTTACATTTGTGATTTATGGTCAAAATTAGCTGGATGGTTTTGGTTGGCAATTTTTGAAAATTTTTAGGACTCAATTGATAAAATTAAAATGTTTAGTATTGAATTGATAAAAGTGCAATAGGTTTAACACTTTTTGGATGATTTTTCTTTTTAAAAACTACTCGTTTTTCTATTTTCAATTTTGTAGTTATGGAGAATGACAACAATTTTTCTTTTTAAAAATGGAAACAAATTTTGGCTAATAGATAAAATGGGATTCCGGTATCATTATCATTTAAAAATAAAAATGAAAATGAGAGAATTGTACATCAAGCGGTTTTAGTATTTCCCTATTTAGAGCCTGTTTGTTAATGTTCTTTATTTTTGTTTATGAACAAAATTTCTGTTTTTTTGTTCCAATGACCAAAAAAAGAACAAAAACGCGTTTGTTTACGTTTTTGTTTCAAATTTATTTTTTTTGTTCTCAGGAACACATTTGGAACAGAAACAAGAAACAAGAAAAATGTGTTTTATGTTTCTGGAACAATTTTTAAGAACAAATTTTCTCTCATCTCTTTTTCTTCTCTTTTTTTTTTCTTCTTTTCTTTTTCTTTTTTCCTTGGCCAGTGACGCCGTCGAGGGCTGGCGAAGGCAAGGTTGGGCGAGCTCGGGCTCGTTAGATCTGGGCGAGCTTGAGCTCGCCCAGCCAAGGTGAGGCCGAGCCTCGCCCAACCACGGTGAGCCTCGCTGTGGCTGGGCGAAGCTGCTGGCCCTCATCGGCCGGTCGCCGGTCATGGCCGAGGTCGGCGATCGGCCAAAAGAAGAAAAAAAGAAAAAAAGAAAACAAAAGAAGAAAATTAAAAGAAACAAAAAAGGAACACAAATTTATCAAACGTGTTTCTCTTCATTTTTAATTCTCGGAACAAGTTTACCAAATGCATTTTTTTATTCAAAAATTGTTACTTGGAATATAAACACTTTTTTCCATTTCTGTTCCTTGGAACAATTTTTAAACAGAAATGTTACCAAACGCGCCCTTAGTCACCTAATAAATGTTGTCTCGAAGACCTTCTTAACGAGAGAGTTGTCGGTTCAATCCGATAGTAGGTAAACCCAGAATCAGAGCACAATATTGAAGAGCAGTTGATTTGGTCGGGGTACTTGAAGCCTTCAAAGAAGAATGGAGAGAAAAAAAATGATGGATTGAAGTTTGAGGATGAGATCTGCTCTGAGTTTGATAGTAAGCGAAGCATTTTGGTGGTAAGTTTGGAAAGCTAGCTTGGGATAACACTGAACAGCAACGATAGGAAGATGGATCGATTCTCCGAAGATAGAACCCCGCTGGTTTCAAGATTAGGCAGGATAGAGAAAGTGCCCCAGGACATGGATGTTGATGACAAGGAGGCAACCGTGGGAAAGCTAACAATAGCAGACGGAGGACAGCCAGGAACCTAGAGGGAAAACGTGGGGACTCTCGCCCACTCTATTCCCGGGGGATATACCTTAGAATTGGCTAAATGCTGTAAATGGCGTTCCAAGCTTTCCCCCACGGATGCAGTATAAGAAGGCTCCACCGCCAGGGGGAAAGATCAACCAAACAGCATCTTCTCCCTTTCTTCTTGGAAGTTCCAGCAACACCAAGGAGAGGGAGAGAGAGACCAAGAATCCTCGTAGTAGAAAGGAAAAAGATGGCAATTAAATCTTACGTTGGCGCGCTGCTGCTGCTGCTGTCTTTTTCTTCCACCATCAAAGCTCAGGTCTTTCAAATCGAGAATTATAGTGTAACGGGCGGTGGCATACCAGACATAACCCAGGTGCGTATACTCTTTAGTGAATAGCTTTACGGCATCATTTCCTAAACCTCTACTGCTAACAAAGGCTTGTTACGCATTCTTTTGAAGTCATTGCTAGATGCATGGAAAAAGGCGTGTGCATCCACTACTCGTCCTAAAGTGCTCATCCCGGGAGGAACGTTCACACTATCGGAGGTGGTCCTAGAAGGCCCCTGCAAGGCCCATGTGGAATTCGAGGTCCACGCCAGGCTGCTGGCCCCGCCAGAACTAAGCCGCTTCAAGACCGACGGTTGGGTCGTGTTCCACAATATCGACGGCCTCACCATGTTGGGCGGGACCTTTGATGGCCAGGGCAAGATGGCCTGGGCGCAGAACGACTGCATCAAGAACAAGAATTGCCGTATGCTCCCCATGGTAAGCGCCCCATCCACGTTATTCGCTTCTATATACATTTTGAATCGCACAGTCGTTAGAATAACAGATACGCCAATTAGGGGTGTGTATGGTCCGGGTGGGCGTTTCTCGGCCTAGAATGGAGAATTGCCTGCTAAGGACTGGTTCCAAAAAATTGGAACCGGGAACCACTCGTTAGTTGCATAGCTCTACCCGAGAACCAGACCGTCGGTCTAGTCCGGTGCCCGGGTAGATCCATGGAATCGGTCTCACCAATAATAATATCATTTTCCAAATCCCGCCGTGAGTACTTTTCATATCAAGTAATATTTTTCTTTAAATTGAACTAGCTTAATTAGGGTACCATTTTTCTTTATTTTATTGGAAAACACTACGAAAGAAGAGAAATATATATATTTTTTCTTATTTTTGAATCATTTCAATTGAAATCTAAAATATTCTTTAAGTTCAAGGTTTTGGATGATTGTCATATGTAGATTGTTTTTTTCTTTATCCCCTAACAGTGTTCAATCTCTTACAATCTCTGCTTTACTGAATTCTTTTCGTAAAAATAATACCACCGGTACTCCACATTTTCTTAAACACGGTGTCCTATGTGAGTCTCGAAAATATCCTTTGAATGAGCCATTTGTTGAGTTGTTGAAAGACAGCTTACACACTTTACTAAATTCTTATAAAAATATGGAAACATAAGAGGAGATGGAGCTATAAAATTTAAGTTTGCTAATTAGTAATTTCAAAATTTATTTTAATATTAGAAATTAATATATTATTATAATATAATTGGTTCAGTCCGAGTGGACGGATCCGCCCATGAAATTGGGAACTGGACGGGTACCTGTTGGTTCTTATAAATTAGAATTGGAAACTGGACCGATTTCCTCAAGAACCACTGGTTCCAGGCAGTTTAAGCGGGTCCCAATTTTTATGCACACCTCTAATGCCAATGGATATATCCAAACTTAGACAACGCGATTAACTGAGCTCTGAGCACGGGGGTAATTGCTAACACCCATTGAATTTCGACAGAATTTGAGGTTCAACGTCGTCAGCAATGCCATAATCCACGATGTAACCTCGGTCGACAGCAAGTATTTCCACGTAACCGTCTTGGGCTGCAAGAACGTGACGTTCCAACATTTCCACGTGAATGCGCCGGGCAACAGCGTCAACACGGACGGGATCCACATCGGACGGTCGCTCGGGGTCAACATCCTCGACACCGACATCAAGACCGGGGACGACTGCGTCTCCCTTGGTGACGGGAGCCGGCAGGTCACTGTCAAGGGGTTGACCTGCGGTCCGGGCCATGGCATCAGCGTTGGCAGCCTCGGGAAGTATGACAACGAAGAGCCCGTGTCAGGCGTCTTTGTCACGAACTGCACCATTAATGGTGCCACCAACGGCGTGAGGATCAAGACATGGCCCGCGTCGAAGATCGGCATAGCCACCGACATGCATTTTGAGGACATCCAGATGAACAATGTCTTCAACCCTGTGCTCATAGACCAGGGATACTGCCCATGGAACCAGTGCCAAGCACAGGTAGATGCATGAACATGAGAATTAGCAAAGGTCATGCACATTAGAAACGAAATGCATTTGATTAGTCTGCCAAACGAAATCAATTTAATTTCGAACGAAACTTAAATGCTTGTTTTGCTCACATTTCTCAAGTCAGTTAGGAAACAAAAAATAATCGCACAATCAATAAACCACATACATGTCGGCCCTAATCTTTCTGTTATTCGATTTGTTCAGATTCCTTCCCTTGTTAAGATTAGCAATGTCAGCTTCAAGAGAATCAGGGGAACCTCGGCGACGAAGGTCGCAGTGAAGATCGCCTGCAGCAAGCGCATTCCATGCGAGGGCATCGAGATCGCGGACATTAACCTTGTGTATAAAGGCCCTGATGGCCCTGCCACGTCGGAGTGTTCCAACGTCAGGCCTTTGATCTCCGGCATGCAAAACCCTCGGGCCTGTGCCAAGATTGTGGAAAGGTCGAGCTTTGAAGACTAGGATTCTTGAGCGAAACTGTTTGGTTTTTGTACTCTTTTTGTGTACCCCATGTAATATAGACATTATAAATAATAGGAAGATGTCTGATTGCACGGTATTCTGATACCACGTCGGATTCCGTTTGAAGAAAATCCTCACTAGTACACCTCACTTAGTTATTAATATATATTTGGTTTGCGAAAAAAATAAGATTAGCCTCCATAAATTCTTACCTACTCCGGACCTAAGTTTCACCGTACACACATTATGAAGTTTAAATTTCACGACATGATGAGAGACTGGTGAAATAGGCTGCAAATGAAAGTAGAACTTTTGCCTTTTTATTTTTATATTTTGTATACTTAGAAAAAGCTATGTACATCTCTTTATGCTTTTGCTAGTTATACAGATGATGCTTAGTACCACCAAGAAATTGTGAAGAGACTTCTGGAGAAATCAATAAGATGTTCAATTTCTTGCTACTTTGTAATTTTCTTGCACAGAAGTCATATTTTATTCAGAGCATGAACATATATATAGCTAAATGACCAAGAAAAAAAAATACTTGGATTGAATAAATGGGTTCTCAAAGTAGACTTATTGGGAATTAATGCGTTTGGAAGTTATTTTAATAACCATTTTCCTGAAGTCCAAATTTATTTAGCATTTAAGAAATGGTTTTAAAAGTTGATCGCTATCTACAGTTTGCCTTTATTTTTTTAAATGGCCAATTTACAGATTATACAACTAAGTAGCACACGCTTATGTTTCATAAGTGCTTATTTGTTTGCAGTAAACAAGATATTTTGAGAAAAAGAATGACCACCGATTAAGTAAAAAGGAAGTCTCGATTAGAAAAAAGTCAAATGTCAATAGCTGGTTACTCATTATGTATATTTAAGGGATTATTTGATGTGAAAATTGATTGATCAATGAAAATATCTAACAAATTATAAGAGTAAATGATTTGCTCAACGCATCAAAGGAAATGATTAACTGAACTCCGTGATAATTTTTTAAGTATTTTTAATTGCTAATTTATTTGTTTCCATTATTAACCATATAAAAGTACACAATGAATGTCCCATTCTTGAAATTTGACCTTTCTGTTACGGAAACATATTTTCACTCACTTACCAAAAAAAAAAAAACATATTTTTTCACTTTCTTAATTTTCTTTCTTCTTCTTAAAAAAAAAAATCATTAGTTCTATTGATGTGTTTCTTAAAGTTTAGACAATTTCAATTTTTTAATATTGTAATTCGTATTTATTTCTTCCAATATAACTTTATAATTAATATGTGCTTCCTTCATTTTTTTTTTCCATAGACGTCAAGAGTAAAAGAGATATTTCCGCTGAAAGAGAAGAAAATACATCTTTAATGTTTTAAAACTCATGCATATTTCACACGCTAAGAAATATACAGTGGAAGAATAACGGCCCTAAGAAAATGAAAAAGTTTAAGAGGTTGATATTTCACGTGGGACATTTGATAATTTAGGGTTAATTGTGTATTATGTTAGGTTGCGAAGAGTTTTGTATAATTTTCTAGAGTAATCATATGCATCACTTAAAAAGTCATCTCTCATACCGGGTAAAAACGAGGGATAATGAGACAAACAATCTTTGAATTTTGGCTTGGTTGATGAACTTTTAATTTGTTTAATGCGGTCCTTGAACTTTTGCCCAATGTGCAATATAGTTTATGAACTTTAATTTGTTCAAAGTAGTCTTTGAATTTTTGATACGTGTTTAATATAATCCTCGAACTATATGAAAAAGTTCAACATAGTCATTGGTCTTGAATTAATGAAAAAAAGATTATATTGAACATTTTCATATAGTTCAAGGACTATGTTGAATATGTACCAAAAGTTCAGGGACTATATTAAACAAATTAAAAGTTTAGGAGCCACATTGCATATTGGGTAAAGTTCAAGGATCACATCAAATAAATTAAGATTTCAATGACCAAATTGCACATTGAGTCAAAGTTCAAGGATTGTTCGTGTCATTTTTCCAGAAAACAAGGTTGATCTTTAATTAACACCAGTGGATAAAATTTCTCATTTTTTTTAGAATTACTTGTTATTATAACCTCGTCATGAAGTGCTAATCCCCCATAGCGATGTACAAAATTTTTTTTTAGTTACATGACTAAAGCTTATGATTAAATAGATGCATATCTAATGAAATTATTTTGCTAATTATAATTGTAGTTAACATATGGCGTAAAATAGGTTAATTGATCAAAGTTTTAATAAATTGTTTAGAATATGTTTGTATGTATTATTTACTTTTGATGATATGCTCGTTAATTGTGAACAACTTTGTGATAGATCTCTCTGAGAAAGGAACTTGTGAATCTTAAATGTCCGTTAACCACTGGGGTTTCCCCTAGTGACCATTTTTCCAACATGAAGGGGGGGTGGGTGGTTCAAATCTCCACCTTCTTAAGGGGGTTGGGGTGGAATGATTTAGTTTCAAGTGTGGGTTTTGACTCTCACATCTTACAAGAAGATAAGGCAAAAGTTTGAGGGTGAGAGTTAGAGTAGGAGTAAAGTAAGATCGACAAAAAATAAAAATAATAATAATCTTAAATGTCTGTTATTCCCCTAGCAATTAATGGACAATCATGCAAGAATTTTCGCTTTAGAAATACAAAAACTGTCCAAAAAGTCATACACCTATTACACTTTTGCCTAATAAGTCTTAAATCTTTTAATTTTACTAATTAAATGCCAAACATTTTGAAATTTTGCTAATTGAGTTCATTCGATCAATTTTTATCGGAAACCACTAATGTGGCAGCTTAATCAGCATCGATCATCTTACATTGTATAATCGGCACTAATGTAGATAAATTTTAATAATTTTTTAAACATATTTTGAATTTTATATCATATATTTTTGTCTCTCATTTTCTTTGGTTTAATGGGATGGCAACCCTTGCTAACCCTTGGGCAAGGGCCTTCTAGTTGGGGATGAGGATGACCAAGCCCACACCAGTCAAAGGTGAGGGCTGTTAGCAAGGGCTGGTGAGCCCTTGTTGTGGTTGAGGGTTTGGGCAAGGGCTTGTGATGCCTTCACTAGCCTCAGCAAGGCTAGTGAGCCCTTGCCAGATTTGGCGAAGCGAGGGCATGGTAGCCCCCACCAGCAAAGTGAGGGTGGATGAGGGGTCGTGACGCCCTTGTTGACCTTAGCAGATGTCCATGAACTTGTGCTTGTTTTCTGTGAGGGCTTTGTGGCCCTTGTCTAGAGGTTGCTGGGGGTTGTCGACCCTCAGTTGGTAGTTGGTGTAGGTCATTGGGACGCAACTAGTGGCCAATGGCCTTGTTAATCTTTTAAACCAAAAAAGAATAATTAGAAAAATAAAGAAAAGAAAAGAAACATATCAAAATTAATAAAATTGTCAACGTTGGTTGCCCATGTACGATAGATGGCTTCCACATCAATGATTTTTAGTTAAAATTAGCTAGATTGACTTAATTGGCAAATTGTGAAAATGTTTAGTATTCAACTAACAAAATTGAAAAGTTTAGACCTAAAGTGGCAAATGTGCAATAATTTTAAGACTTTTTGGATAATTTTCCTTTTAGAAACTACTCGTTTTTCTATTTCTAATAATTTTTCAGTTATGGAGAATGAAAGTAGTTTTCCTTTTTCTTATTTTAACTTAAAGACAGATTTGGGTTTATGGACAAATTGGGTTTTCGTTTATCATTTATCATTTAAAAATAAGAATGAAAATGAGAGGCGGGCATATCAAGCTATTTCGGTATTTCCTTGTTTAGTCACCTAATAAATGCCGTCCAGAAGGCCTTCTTCAACAAGAGAGTCGTTGGTTCAAATCCAGTAGTAGGCAAACCTAGAATCAGAATGCGTCTCGAAGGGCGTTGGTTCGATCGGTACTCGAAGCCTTCAATGAATCGATAGAAGCAAAATGATGGATTGAAGTTTGAGGATGAGATCTGCTCGGAGTTTGTTAGTAAGTGAAGCATTTTTGTAGTAACTTTTAAAAGCTAGCTTACGACAACACCGGACGGCAATAACAGGAAGATTGATCGATTCTCCGCAACCAGGACCCCCGGTTTCGAGATCTGGCATGATAGAGAAAATCCAGGGACCCAAAATATGGAAGTTGACAATCAGCAGGCAACGGTGGGAAAACTAATAATAGCAGACGGGGGAGAGCGAGGAACCAGGAGGGGAAACGTGGAGACTTTCTCGCGTGCGCTCAACTCCCGACGGATTTACCTTAAAATTGGCTAAAAGCTGTTAATGGCGTTATAAGGTTCCTCCCACGGATGCAGTATAAATGGCTCCAGCGCCAAGGGGAAAGATCAACCCAACAGCGTCCTCTTTCTTTCTTCTTGGAAGGTCCAGCAAGCGCCCGGGAGAAAGAGAGAGACCAGGAATCCTAGTAGCAGAAGGGAAACGATGGCAATGAAATCGTACGTTGGTGCACTGCTGCTGCTTTTGTCTTTTACTTCTTCCATCAACGCTCAGGTCTTTAACGTCGCGACTTACGGTGCAAAGGGCGATGGCAGTTCAGACATTAGCCAGGTGCGTGTATTCTTTAATGAATAGCTTTACGGCATTCTTTCCTAAATCTATGCGGCTAACGAGGGTTTCGTCACAAATTTTTTCGAAGGCCTTGCTGAGTGCATGGAAAGAGGCGTGCGCATCCACCACTCCTGCTAAAGTGCTGATCCCGGGGGGAACGTTTGCGCTGACGGAGGTTGCCCTGGACGGCCCCTGCAAGGCCCCCGTGGAGTTTGAGCTCCAAGGCACATTGAAGGCCCCGGCGGACCCGAGCCTCTTCAAGACCGATGGTTGGGTCGTGTTCCAACACATTGACGGCCTCACCATGTCAGGCGGCGGGACCTTTGACGGCCAGGGCAAGACAGCCTGGGGGCAGAACGACTGCGACAAGAACACGGACTGCCGTACTCTCCCCACCGTAAGCACCCGTCGGTATTATTCGTTTCTATGTCGATTTCGAACCGCACGGTCATTAGAAGAACGGATACGCTGATGGGGGCATATCCAAACTAAGACAATGCGATTAACCGAGTTTTGAGCACCAGGGGGAATTGCTAACACCCATTGAATTTCGACAGAATTTGAGGTTCAACTTCGTCACCAATGCCTTAATCCATGACGTAACGACGCTCGACAGCAAGAATTTCCAGGTAAACGTCTTGGGCGCCAAGAACATGACGTTCCAGAATTTCCACGTGAATGCGCCGGCCGACAGCATCAACACGGACGGGATCCACATTGGACGGTCGGACGGGGTCAACATCCTCGACAGCGACATCAAGACAGGGGACGACTGCGTCTCCCTTGGTGACGGGAGCCGGCAGATCACTGTCAAGGGGGTGACCTGCGGTCCGGGCCACGGCATCAGCGTCGGCAGCCTTGGGAAGTATGAAAACGAAGAGCCCGTGGAGGGTGTCTTCGTCACGAACTGCACCATCATTGGTGCGGATAACGGTGTGAGGATCAAGACTTGGCCTGCGTCGAAACCCGGCACGGCTTCTGACATGCATTTCGAGGATATCCAGATGGACAATGTCCTCAACCCTGTGATCCTAGACCAGGGATACTGCCCATTTAACCAGTGCAAAGCAGGGGTAAGCACATGAACATGAGAATTAGCATAGGTCATGCACATTAGAAACGAAATGCTTATTGACCCTTCCGCTAAACGAAATCAATTTAATTTCGAACGAACTGGAACGCTGGTTTTGCTCACAATTCTAAAGTCGGTTAAGAAACAAAAACGAATCGCACAATCGTTAAACCATTTACATGTCGGCCCTAATCTGTATGTCATTCGATTTGTTCAGGTTCCTTCCCTTATCAAGATAAGCAAAGTCAGCTTCAAGAAAATCAGGGGAACCTCAGCATCCCAGGTCGCGGTGAAGGTCTTGTGCAGCCAAAGCGTGCCGTGCGAAGAAGTCGAGATTGCGGACATCGACCTCGTGTATAATGGCCCCGAAGGCCCCGCCACATCAGAGTGTGCCAACGTCAAGCCTGTGCTCTCTGGCAAGATAAACCCTGCGGCTTGTGCCAAGGTCGTGAGCTAAAGAGTTCGCTTTTTCTCAGAGAAGATGAATCAACGCCGAGCGTTTCTTTATAAAGGATTTCTTGAGCGAAACCGTTTGGTTTTTGTACTCTTTTTGTATACCCCGTGTAATAGACATTATAAATGATAGGAAGATGTCTGATTGCACGGGATTCTTATACCACGTCGGATTCCGTTTGAAGAAAATCCTCACTTCGTACACCTCACTTAGTTTCTAATATAGATTTGGTTTGCGAAAAAAATAAGATTAGCCTCAATAAATTCTTATCTACTCCGGACCTAAGTTTCACCATACACGAATTATGAAGTTTAAATTTCACATTACGTACAATACACAAATTATGAAGTTTAAATTTCACATTACCTACAATACACAAATTATGAATTTTAAATTTCACATTACATATATCAAAAGGGTCAAATAGTCTCATGTACTCGATCAGTTCATTATTGTAAAATCACGACACATCTAGCGAATAGTGTGAGTCACCCCGCTCGTGTAATACTTGGACGATAATCAATCGACTTGATCTCAGGACGCATCGTAATTAAGCCCATTTTTATTGTACTTGCAATTTTGGGTCATGAATCGTGTCCGTTATAAACAATGAATCCCGTCACCTTAACTAGCGCGGTAGGCCTAGGAGCATTGATGAAATAGTTTTGCTGTTCTTGATTTTGGGTGCAAATCTTTGGTTTAACGTCCAAATTTTAATTAGCCACTCATTCCCACAAAGGTCAAGATCTCAGATGTGAGCTTTAGGGACATCCGAGGAACGTCTGCAACACCACTTGCTGAGAAGCTTGGTTGTGGAAGAGGAGTGCCTTGCCAGAAACTGGAGCTTGCTGATATTAACTTGAGGTATAATGGGAGGAACAGGGCCGCCACGTCGCAGTGCGCGAACGTAAAGCCTACGATCACCGGGAAATCATCCCTGCCCCTCTGCGTGGGGTTGCGAAGTTGACCGATCTTCATATTCACCGGGCATGTGATCGTCGGAATGTTTAAAGAAGTTCGATTGATAACAGGCACTCCCTTGACGCTCCAGGACATGATGAGAGACTGGTGAAATAGAGCTGCAAATAAAAGTAGAACTTTTGCCTTTTTATATTTATATTTTGTGTACTTAGAAAAAGCTATGCACATCTCTTTATGCTTTTGCTGGTTATACAGAAGATGCTTAGTACCACCAAGAAATTGAGAAGAGACTTCTGGAGAAATCAATAATGTGACATCCTGAAATCTAGGTTCTGCTTTCGATCGAAATAGTTGGGCATTTCATCGACGCATTTATAGTTCTTTTCCTTGAACTGATCTTCATGGGATGACTAGTCTATCAGGTAAAGTCGTTAAGGAATTTTGACGCATAAGACTTGAGAATTCGATTAGGAAACGACTGCTCGACTGTGCAAATCTGCAAGAGATCATTATGACATAGTAAGATCGATTAGAAATCGGAGATAGGTTGACTCGACAAAGGTATGTGATTAAGTGTGGGTGATTCCACCTAATTGCACAATTCTTGTCGATCGGCACTAGACCGATTATTCTGTCGTTTCAATACCCCGTGTCTGTATTTGAAACCTTGAGATTTTTACGACAATTGAGAGTCACCAATGTATCGAAGATGTACTTTGTGGCTTGAGAATAATCAACCACGGGTCAAATGCAAGAAAATTTCCTAAAAGCTACCCGGTAGATTAGGATGCACTAAATTTGCGTCGAATTGAAATTAACCGTGAAATCGAACCCGAATTCAGAAATTGAGAGTTCTGTCAAGTCACAATTCTTTTTAGGAACGTCGACTCATCCTCAGAAGATTTTTCTACAAACCGAGATTTTGGCGGAAAAGCAAAGTAAGGCCGTTTTGTTCGAGATTGTCAAATGGCCGTTTGATCGAATCTTTGGGAAGCAAGTTGGATCATTTGATGGGGAAAAGTCATAAGAAGGTTGAGGACACATGGGTTAATTTTTTTTTTTTTTGGTTAATTGAGCTTCAATTGGATGGAATTGATTGAGAATTGATTGAATTAAGTGTACGGGATTTTATGCCATGGTGGAAAAAGAAATTGGACCCATTGGACTAAGATTGTGAGAAATTGGAGATAGTGGAACATGACATATGGTGGGCCAATTTTGGGAGATTAAATAAAGAGAAAAATAAAAGGAATGCCCCCCTTTTTCTTCTCTCTCCTCCCTCTTTCTTCCCCGTCGCCCCCCTTTCTTCCCCATTTTCTCTTCTTGCTCGACGGAACCAAGCAGACCAGCGAAGTTGGAGGAGTCGCCGCCCCTCACCGCCGTTCGCCGCTGCATGCCGTTGGAGCAGCTGTGCCTTGGCCACTCGCCCTCCGTCTCCCCCCTTCCTCTCCCCTCGCGGTCTCTCCCTCCACCTCTGGTTCTTGCTCGAAGACCCAGCGGGTCTAAGGACGCCGGAGCAGCTAGCTAGCTACTGGTCCTCCACCTCGCGCCTCCGTCCTCCACCGTTCGCCGCTGAGCTGCACGCTGTTGCCTCGCCACTGCCCCGCTTGTCTGGTGTGTGTCCAGAGCTGTTGTCCAGCACTGTGAGCCACCGCTGGAGCTTCCTTTGGCCACCGTACGCCTCCGCCTCGGCCCGTCGGAGCTCTACCTAGCCCTCTTGGCCCTTGCATGCCCCAACCAAGCTTGGATCAGCCCCTTTCTCGGCCTCAACCAACAACGGACAGCACCTGGAAAAAATGGGTATGGTAGTGGCTTCGTGGTCCGTTTTGGCCGGCTTCTCGACCCCGGAAGCTAGGCCCGCCTTGGAGTGAATCGATCCCCTCGGTGTCCCCGTCGATTTGAGCCGCTTGGATTGCTAACCGGGTGAGTTTAACTCACTAGTCCCCGCTTAGTAGGTTAATCACGTTTAAGGAGTGTTTAGATTAAACTAAGTAGGTTTAGGTGGTTAGATTAGTTTATTTAAATGTTAAGTTGATTAAATGATGTGATTAGTTTAGTGGACAATTAATTAAAGTTAAGAAAATGTTTGGATTAAAGTAATCTTGTTTAAGCTTGAATTAATTATTTTAAATTAAATAATTAATTCGAAATTGTACCATTATAAAAATAAAATGAAATAGTAATATTATATTTAATTTTCGGAATAAATTTAATTATTTATTATTTTCCGGAAATTTTGATCGGGATAGCCGGTGACTGGAATTTTATGCTGATGATCGTGGTGAAGTCCGTTTATTTAATTGAGCTCCGATTTGAGCTAAATTGAATTTATTGTAATTAATTATTAATTTTTGAAATTAATTAATTAATTAATTAAAATTCGCAAATTAAGATTTAGAAGGCCGACGACCGAAATTTTGTGCTAATTACCGTAGTGTAGTTCGTTTATTTATTTGAGCGTTAATTTGTGCTGAATCGAATTAATTGTGAATTTAGGATTTATTCCTAAATTTTATGATTTTGGTTTATTGATGGAGAAATAATCGGGTGTCGGTTTACAGTGCCAAAAATATGTAATAGACTGATGAAATTGGTTGGATATTTTTAAGTAAAATTATTATATTTTGGCTAAGGCTAACCGTGTACCCATACACGGCTATTTATCGTGAATGATAAAAATGATGAATTTACTATATGGTTGGAGTGGTATACTATATCGGTCTTCGGGTGATATGTCAGCTTTGGGTGAGCAGTATACCAGTATACTATATTGACCTACGGGCGATATGTCAGCTTTGGATGAGCAGTATACCTTATTATTAGCTTTGAGCGATCGATATATTTATCAGCTTTGGGCGAGCATATATAGTATACTAAATTGGCCTGAGGCCATAATCTATCAGCTTTGGGTGAGCATATACATAGTATACTATATCTATCAGTTTTGGGTGAGCTATGTTATCTATTATCAGCTTTGGGTGAGCAGTTGTAGACTATGGTCGGACTTTATAGATAGTATTGAATGTACTGACCAGGGAAAAGTCGTGGTGACATGTAATCGATTAAGTCGATTGATCGCTGAGTCGATTTGATTGGTGGAATGTAATTGTTTGCTGTAGTTATCGATATTATTAATTGAACTAAAGTGTAGGAAAGGAACTGATGCCAAGGTAAGCCCTTTGACCTGTGTTATGCTTAGGCAACCCTTATGGCGTATTGGCTTCCTAATCAGGTCTTAGTGGGGTAGAACTTGCTGAGACATAGTCTCATCTCGGTTTGGGGAAAATATTTTAGGTCCCTAGATGACGATCGTGGAGGACCGGAAGTCCTGAAGTTCAGAAGGTGGAGGCTGGAGAATCGGCAAATGGGTCTGACTAGTGGATGTTAAGACAGTTCCCTCTTTGATAAGCCGTAATTTTGTAAACAGCCTAAGTTTGTAATTAACTAGTTAGTCTATAAAGACTCGTCTTGGTTTGAAAAATATGATCCTACTTTTCAATCCCATTGTTTGATTGTCTGGGGATTTTATTAAGCTTCCACATGCGTATATGAATGAATGGGTCGGCGACCTTCCTGGGATGTCGCATATAAATCGACCAAGTAAGGGATGGGCGTGCATCCGAGGATCGGGGCGTGACAAATAAGATGTTCAATTTCTTGTTACTTTGTAATCTTCTCACACAGAAGTCATTTTATTCAGAACATGAACATGTTCTTGATAGATAATTTTGTGGCTGTGTTTATCCATCGATGAAGAAAACAACTTGAATTAACAAGTATATAGCTAAATGGCAAAAAAAAAAAAAAAATACTTGAATTGAATAAATGGGTTCTCAAAGTAGACTTATTGCGAATTAATTTGGAATCTATTTTAATAACTATTTTCCTGAAGTCCAAATTTATTAGGAATTTAAGAAATGGTTTTAAAAGTTGATGGCTATCTACAGTTTGCCTTTATTTTTTTTTAAATGGCCAATCTAAAGATTATACAACTAAATAGCAGTCCCTTATGTTTCATAAGTGCTCATTTGTTTGCATTAAACAAGATATTTTGAGTAAAAAGAATAACCACCAGTTAAGTAAAAAGGAAGTCTCGCTTAGAAAAAAAGTCAAATGTCAATAGCTGATTACTCATTATGTATATTTAAGGGATTATTTGATGTGAAAATTGATTGATCAATGAAAATATCTAACAAATTATAAGAGTAACTGATTTCCTCAACGCATAAAAGGAAATGATTAACTAAAATCCGTGATAATTTTTTTAAGTATTTTTAATTGCTAATTCATTCGTTTCCATTATTCTCCATATAAAAGTACATAATGAATATCCCATTTTTGAAAATTGACCTTTCTGTTACGGAAACATATTTTCACTTTCTTAATTTTCTTCCTTCTTCTAAAAAAAATTCATTAGTTCTATTAATATGTTTCTTCAAGTTTAGACAACTTCAATTTTTGAATATTGTAATTCCTATTTATTTCTCCCAATATAACATTACAATTAATATGTGCTTCCTTCATTTTCTCCATAGAAGTAAAGAGTAAAAGAGATATTTACGCTGAAAGAGATGAAAATACATCTTTAATGCTTTAAAACTCATGCATATTTCACACGCTAAGAAATGTACAACGAAAGAATAACGGCCCTCAGAAAATGAAAAAGTTTAAGAGGCTGATATTTCACGTGCGACATTTGATAATTTAGGGTTAATTATGTAGTATGTCAGGTTGTGAAGAGTTTTGTATAATTTTCTAGAGATATCATATGCATGACGTAAAAAGTCATCTCTCATATCGGGTAAAAACGGGGATAACAAATAATCTTTGGATTTTGGCTTGGTTCCTTAACTTTTAATTTGTTTAATGTGATCCTTGAATTTTAACCCAGTGTGCAATATAATTCCTAAACTTTTAATTTGTGCAATGTAGTCTTTAAAGTTTTGATATGTGTTCAATATAATCCCCGAACAATATCAAAAAGTTCAACATAATCATTGGTTTTGAATTAATGAAAATATTATATTGAACATTTTTATATAGTTCAAGAACTATGTTGAATATGTACCAAAAGTTTAGGGACTATATTAAATAAATTAAAAGTTTAGGGATCACATTGTATATTGGCTAAAGTTAAGGGACCACATTGAATAAAGTAAGAATTCAATGACCAAATTGTACATTGAGTCAAAGTTCAAGGATTGTTTGTGTCATTTTTCCAGAAAACAAGGTTGATCTTTAATTAACATCCGTGGATAAAATTTCTCATTTTTCTAGAATTATTTCTTAATATAACCTTGTCATCAAGTGCTAATCCCCCATAGTGATGTATAACAATAAATTTTTAGTTACATGACTAAAGCTTATAATTGAATAGATGCATATCTAATGATAGTATTTTTCTAATTATAATTATAGTTGACATATGGCGTAAAATAGGTTAATTGGACAAAGTTTTAATAAATTGTTTAGAATATCTTTGTATGTATTATTTAATTTTGACAATATGCTTGTTAATTGTGAACAACTTTGTGATAGATCTCTCTGAGAAAGGAACTTGTGAATCTTAAATGTCCGTTAACCACAAGGGTTTGCCTTGATGCCATCCTTCCAACATGGAAGGGGGAGGTGGGGGGGTTCAAATCCTCACATTCTCAGGGAGGGTTGAAATAAGGATGATTTAGTTTTAAGTGCAAGTTTCAACTCTCACGCCCTACAAGGAGATAGGATAAAAGTTTGAGAGTGAGAGTTAGAGTGGGAGTAGAGTAGGACCAACAAAAATAAAATAAAATTTTAAACGTTTGTTGTTCCCCCATCAATTAATGGACGATCATGCAAGCATTTTTGCTATAGAAATACAAAAACTATCCAAAAAGTACTACACCTATGACACTTTTGCCTTTTAAGTCTTAAATTTTTTAAATTTTATTAATTAAATGCCAAACATTTTGAAAATTTTCCAATTGAGTTTATTCAATCAATTTTTATTGGAAACAACTAATGTAGCAGCTCAGTCAACGTCGGTCATCTTACATAGTATGATTGGCACTGATGTAGATAAATTTTAATAATTTTTAAAATATATTTTGAATTTGATATTATTTGTTGTTGACACCTAAATTTCGATTAGGTTTTTAATTAGGCTTTAGCCTCTATATTTTTCCTTCTTTTAAATAGTAAAAACAAAACAAGAAAAACGAACAAAAAAATAAATAAACAAACAAGAATAACCAAAAAGAAAGAGGAAAAGCAGCCAAAGAAGGGCTGGGCCTGCTAGCCCAGCCCTTCCTTCTCTCTCGTGCAAGCCCCGCAAGCCCGGCCCATGCGACCCCCAGCCCCTTCTCCTTCTTCCCTTTGTCTTCTTCCTTTGCAAACCTACAGCACCTACGATTGAAGAGAGGGTAGGTTGACGTCGGTCGAAAGTGACGGGTCTTGGGCGCCATCAATGCCGAGCATGAGGGAGCTCGGATGGGACGCCAGTTCAACCCAGGGGGATCGGTTGGCGTGCTGAAGGCCGATGACTGAGGTTCTCTGTTGACCGGATCTCTTTCGCCTATAAATAGCTGCACGAAGCCATCGGAAGGGGGGGCCGACATTGAGGAAGGTCGAAGGCAGCAAGCTCTGATAATTTCCCATCGAGACACTTTGGGGGAGGTTCGAGAATGAGCAAGCCCAGATCTAATTAGAGGTTGGCCAAAGAGGAGGAGATTTGGGGTTGAGTGAGGTTGGCCAGAGAAGGAGGTTGCCTTGGTCCAGATCTGAAAGAAATTGTCCCCCGAGCCCTGTTGTGCCGTGGTCACCACTGCTCCGACGAGCCTGCTGGACTTCATCGCCGCTACTGCCACCATTTGCTTCATCGCTTCTTGGTAAGAAGGTGTTCCCTCGCCTTGCACCAACGGCCTGTGTCGAAGCTCACGATTGACAGGTTTGCGTGAGCACCGGACCGCGGTGTCTCCTCGATCCCTCATCACCATCTGTTCATGTTGCCTCCTCTGTCAATTCACCATCCCTAGCTCGTGCCGACATCACCATCTCCGTGCCAGGCCACCATTGCTCATCACTGTTGTCTCTGCCGGATGATGCAGAGGTAGGGTTCCACGAACTAGGTCGCAGCTGCGAATCGGGTCAAAAGGCGGGTTGGGCATGGGTTTGAACTGGGTAGGGTTTCCGCCTGGGTTGGTTTTGTTTACGTGGGCTGAATAGTTTTTGTGCTGAAATTCTTTGAACAAAAGTGGGCCAAATTCGGTTTGGGCTGTCTTAAAGAAATCAGAGTTGGGCTCGCGTTGCGAGCCCATCTAGGTCTGGGGCTCGTGGCCTGCGTCGGACACAACCCGCGGATTCGACCCGGGTCACATTTTAATATTATATTATATTATAATATAATTTTTTTAAAAATAAAAAATAATTTATTTTCCAAAAATAAAAAAATAGAAAATATCCATATTTTCCCAAAATAGCAAAAAAAATCAGAAAAAAGCCAAAAAATGATTTTTTTTTTCAGAAAAAGATCAAAAATCCAAAAAATGAGAAAAAAGACCAAACAATGATTTCCTCCACAAATGCATGGAAAATCTCTAAAAAATCCTAAAACCTTAGGGTTTAAGCAAGATTAGGTACCGAAAAGGCATTAGTGATTAACTAGTGTAATCAAGTTCTCGATTCTAATTTCTCTGGTTGTGCAGGAGCAAGTATTTCTCCCGATACTTCGCTTGGGTTTCTAATCAACCCACCCCAAACCGATTAGTGTCGACTCCGTTTTAAGATTGACTTACAGGTT
Source organism: Eucalyptus camaldulensis (assembly GCA_019915185.1). Lineage (NCBI taxonomy): Eukaryota > Viridiplantae > Streptophyta > Magnoliopsida > Myrtales > Myrtaceae > Eucalyptus > Eucalyptus camaldulensis. The sequence continues at coordinate 5,566,777 of JAHSVA010000005.1, forward strand.
AAAAAATTGGACTATTAAAGTCACGAATTGGTGGACTTGGGAGAGTTCGGGTTAAAATAGACATAGCCGAACCATTAGCCTCCGAAGGCGCTTGCCCTAATCGGGCGCCGAGAAGAAAGAGGTCGTGACAGCTTGGCGACTCTGCTGGGGACTTGAAGACTTAGGGCTTTTTTTTTTTTTCTTGTTTAAATGCTTTGCTAACTTGGTTTTCTTTCTGTGCAGGATAGTAGTTTTTTTTTTTTTTTTTTACTTTGTTAAAATAAAGTGTCTTGTGATTATAAATTGTTGAGCATGCTTTATTGTTTTAACACTACACATGGCACACACAACTCGGCCGTCGGACTTGGGCTGCCATAGGATTTAGGATGGTGTTAAGAAAGATACAGCTTCGAACGCGAGACTGCATTGTAGAGGTTGCCTTCTTTTCCTTGAATTTCTTTAGCCGAGGTTAAGGGGGTGCATTGCCAATGCGAGACTGCGATGGGCAGACACTCTTTTAATTTCAACAAACCTTCTCAGCTAGAAATCGAGTTGCACTTTCCATGTGCATGTTCCTGTGCTTGCCACTTTTCTTTAAAGTGGCTTCTTTATTACTCAGTTTTTTTTTTATGGCTCATGGCAAAATAGGTCGGTCATGTAACTCCCTTTTTATATGCGATGGGAAGAGTCGATATCCAGTTCATTCATACCCCCAAAAAAGAGCTCCTCAGTTGGTGGAGTCAGTTGGATCAGCTTGGCCAAGAACGTGTCAAAGCAAGTATTGGACATCTCCTCCCGTTGCTCCAAATCAATATCCACTCTAGGGTTATGCAACCACAACCGCACTTCTGGTGCCCTAAAACATCCACCTTCATGTTCGGCAAATTTGAACTGACTTCGACTTTGGAAGAATATAGTCTCGCCATAGGAATATTCCTGGGAAAGGAACTTGCCAAGCCACTAATTGGCGTCGACCTTGTGGTTATTCTATCGTGTTTTTTGAAAATCATTTGGTAAGAGAAATTGTTAAAGCCAACAAAAATGCTTTCCCGCTATCATGTTTAACTGAATGTTTTGAAAAGCAATCGATAACCCAAAAAACCAAGATCTTCCTCTTAGCGTTTTTTGGATTCATTATCTTCCCCCACCGAAAGAATGTCATAAATCCTTCAGTCGCATGGGTGGTAAATCAAGTCACTTTTGGAGCGGGATATGTGAACATGGTTTTAGCTGAAACATTTTTATCCCTTAATCGTTTCAAAGACAAAAAAGAAAAAATCATGAGGGCTGCCCCAAAATTTTGACAAATGTGGTTCTTTTCCCATATTAAAGGATTTGGGCATCTCATGCAAATATTTGAAATCAACGACTTCAAACACCCTTTGCAAAAGTTTCAAAACTTGGAAAAATATTCTCCCAACGAGGAATACTCTCGATGGATTAACTAATTAAAGAATCCTGTCCCTGAGACATTCCTATGGCGAACTAAATGGTTCATTGCAGGAGAGGCGTGCTTCGCGCTTGATTATTACAATCCCATCCCGTTGCTAGGCCTCTCTGGAGCCACCTCATATTATCCATATAGGGTGGCTCGTCAATACAGGGCCCTCCAAGAAATCCCGCCATCGCTCAACCCAGGACTGTTTCGAATCTCTTTCACCCATACAAGCTATGACTACTTGGAGGAGATCCATATAATTCAAAATGCATGGAGTAGATGCCACACCGAAAAGATCCTCATACCTAGAAAGTTGAGCGGACAGGAAAAAACCCATCATGCGTCCACATTCTACATCCTCAACCATAGAATTCCCGAGGAGCTACAACCGGTAATCCCCGATGTTGGTGATAAACTCACTTGGCAAGGACAGATTGAGTCTCTTGAAGAAAATTTGGAGATAAGCAAAAAGCGCATATCAAAGCTAGTTCGAAAGAACAAGCGGCTTCACAGGACTGAGACTTTCCATCACATATAAAAAGCGGGCGACTTGGCTTTTTTGATGTGAATATTTCTAATGTGAATATTTAGGGTTGTTCTACCCCGCTTGAAAAGCCTTTCTTGTAAATAAAAATGAGTCGACCCTTGCCATGGGCTAGCGTTCCGCATATTTCCTTTGCTTACTTTCTCTCCATTTTGTGCAATGTAGGTAATTACAACATAGTCACATTCGCCAAATCCAAAAGCAAGAATGGCTGAAGAGGATGTACCAAGCTGTGTCAAGATTATCGAAAGTGAAATGAAGCAAGTTTTCAACGTGCTTCAACAACTCTCAAAGCAGATGGATTCCATCCAAAGCAAACTGGCTCCTGCCCCAGCCTCAATTGAAGTGTTGCTACCTCAATCATCCATCCAAGGCAAGCAAGGAAGAGATACCGATGACAGCATGCCCAAGTTGGAGGATGACTTGCACCAAATCATAGTCGAGAGAGCAAAGCCCAACGGTTTGTCTAAAACTGAACATGACAAATGCCTCGAGAAGCTTGAAGAGAGGTTGAAACAACTGCAAGGCCTCCAAGATCCTACTCCAACAAACCTCTCGGTTTATTCCAAAGTCAAAATGCCGGAAAAGTTCAAAATGCCCGAGTTTGAAAAGTACAATGGCACGACTTGCCCAAGGGCTCATTTGCAAATGTACCTAGTTTGAATGACTCAGTATGTTAATAATGAACCTTTAATGATCCAACTTTTCCAGTCAAGTTTAGTAGGCCCCTGAGGTGGTACATCACGAAGAACATAAACCTCCTCGAAGCATGGAGTGAAGTGAAGCATTCCTTAAGTAGTACAAGTTCATAATGGACATTACCCTCTCTCGTGAGGATCTCGAGTGCACATAAAAGAAAAAAACATGAATCTTTCAAAGAATATGCTATTAGATTGAGGAATCTAGTCGCCCATATCAGTCTTGAACTAATTGATTTTGAACTAAGAAAAATGTTCATCAAAACCCTTCCCTATGAATACCGCAATCGAATGGTGACTATGATTGCCAAATCATTCAATCAACTCATTCCAGTAGGGGAGCAGATTGAGGTAGGGTTAAGGGATGGCTGGTTCATTGAGCCTGCATCCATCAACAGAAGGCTCAACATGAAGAAAGAAACAGAGCCCCCGGTAGATGTCAATGCGACCTACACCGCAAGCATCGGTCACCTCCTGACCATTCAGACAAGCGCAGGTCAAGCACAGACCATTAGTCGTCAGCTGCCCCAGCGCTACAATGGTAGAAGACAATTCACTCCGCTTCTTAGATCTCTATCACAGGTTTTGGCCATCCTCCAAAATAAGAGCCTCCTCTCAGTTGAGCCAAAACGACCCAATACTGAAAGCTTCTCCAACTATGACCTATAAAAAAAATGTGACTATCACATGGGAGAAGTAGGCCACTCAACTGACGAATGTTTCATCCTTTAAGCATCGAATCCAGAACTTGCTAGATACTAAGGCCTTCTCATTCCAAACTACCAAACCGAATGTCCAAAGCAATCCGCTTCCCAATCACGCTGACAAAGTAAACGTGGTATTTAGTTCTGAGACCAGTCAAAACAGAAGTGTCAATGCACATACGATTGACATCTATTGAGGGCTAGTAGAAGTCGGGTATTATTCAGGTAATGAAATGCCACCCTTAGCAGCAATGGAAGGAAGGGTATCAAGAATGATAGAGGTTGGAGTAATTGTGTACGCTGGCTGCACCAACATGGTCTCTACTATCATAAACTAGGATGAAGAAGTTGACGCGCTAAACGCAAAAGGGGAGAGGAAGGATTCCACCCCGCCTAAAGGCGTCTTTGAAGGAAAAGAAGCCATAGCTCAAGCATCGATAACGGGAGCGGCTATAGTCATTGAGGTCCCCTAGCCCTATAAATACGAAAGCAACGATGCAGTACCATGGTCTTATGACCTTGATGTTGGCTTAGTCACGAGGTTTGGGCAAACCTATGCTCAAGCCAATACGCAACCTGCCAAGCCCATCACTGATGAAGAAGCTAAGGACTTTTTGGCTATAGTTACAGCTAGTGAATACAATGTGGTGGAACAATTGCGGAGGTTACTAGCATAAATCTCTCTACTGGAATTATTTCAGACATTTGTCAAGCACCAAAAATCCTTGATGAAGGTATTAAGTGAAGTACATGTCCCCGAAACCATTGAGCAGGACAAACTTGAGAAGTTTGTTAGTACCATCCTTCTAAAAGATCAAATGACATTTTCTAACAAGGAGATCCCCACGGAGGGTAGAGGACATAATAGGGTTCTCTACATATCGGTTAAGTGCAACACCTCCCATGTCGCCCAAGTAGTAATTGACAATGGATCCGCTCTCAATATATGTCCACTAGCGACACTATGCCGTCTTAAGATAGAGGCGTCCTAGATCCAAGCAGCCAAGACTTCCGTTCGAGCATTTGATGGGACAAAGAAGGATACGATGGGTGAAATTGAGCTTGACGTGCAAATAGACCCAACCATATTCAAAATCTTGTTCCAAGTATTGAATATCTCCACTGCATTCAACTTCCTCTTGGGCCGCCCATGGATCTACGTTGCTGGAGCAGTGCCCTCAAGCCTCCTCCAAAATGTGAAGTTTGTGGTTGAGGGAAAATTGATCACAGTCCGTGAAAAAGAAGACCAACGCATCTACCATAAGACGTCCATCCCTTATGTGGAACCCGTTAGCAAAAATGTATTCAATTATCAATCATTCGAGCTAGTATCTACCATACATAGGACTAGGGGGACTCCACCCTTTATCCCCGAAATGTCAAGTGCTGCAGTTATGGTAGGAAAAATCATGGTTGGATACGGCTTTACCCCAGCCCTGGGGCTCGGCAAGGGAAGCCAAGGCATCCGTGAGCCTATCAAGACCTCAAAGAGACCTCGTACCATCGGCTTAGGGTATCACAAAGGAAAAGAGCAGCACTTAAAGGAGAAAGCACAAAAGAAGATAGGCCTTGTATACCCCCTACGTGAGGAAACTTTCCTGGGCCCTACAAGGATGATGCACGAGGAAGAGAAAATATTCAGTACTCTGAAGAAATTTAGCCATGAAAGCCCAAAGTCTCCCATTTACTTGGGCATGAGCCGAGATAGCATAATTCAACTAGCGCTTACGAAGAAAGAAGCGCCAAATGACATATCCACTATGTTAGGAGACAATTTCATAGGTGCCATTGAGGAAGAGCAACTGGAGGGAATAGGCGATAACTTCTCATTCGGCTAGCTTCAACGTCAAGTCAACGAACTAAGTGAGACTGTACACCACTTGATAGAAAGCTTCGCTCAAGTTGCCCGTGCATTCCTCTATTTTCATAATAGGGAGTTGGCAGTCGAAATAGATGAAGAGGACCCTACAAACACGACCTGGCTAGCGGCTCGACTCCCTCAGTCCTCAAACAACATGCGGTCATATTCGTCGCTACCTAAATCAATGGCCACTATTTTCCCTATCCTCCTAGAACATAGAATAATCTCTAAGGAACTGAGACACCCTACTCCCGAATACTCCTTTGATTATGATCCATCTAAGTACCGTGATTATCATTCAAGAGAGTGGGGACACTCACTAGATGATTGTACCATCCTGAAAGACAAGGTTCAGGATCTACTGGATGCAGGGGTGTTCACGTTCCGCTCCCCATGGCTGTGTTATGGTAGAGATGACCTTCTCATGGTACCTAGCACCTGCACCATGTTCCCCGAGTGTACTAAGGATATGCCTAAAGAAAAGGCAATCGTGGACACCTTGGGTCAATCGAGTGGTAAATTCGATTACTATGTTAACTACTCAGTTCCTTAAAGCTTCTATGACAATCACTGAAGCATTATCCCTGATGGATGGAGAGGCATGGATGATAAAAAATTCACAAAGCTGGGAGCACAGGAAGGCGTGACTAGTGACTAGTATGAAGATTTCTTCGTGGGTGCCATTAACGAAGGATCGTCAGGGGGAATGGGTGCAAACCCACTCGAGTCGAACCTTTTTCAATTCCCTTGTGTATTTCCCTACGTGGCAGCTTGTATATATTTCTTAAGTCTAGCTTGTTTTGTTTTCAACATCGATTTTGCTTAAGGAGCTAACTTTTGAAATTACTCTTCCAAAATGTAAATCTATCTACTATTAAATAAGGTTGAAAACATTTTGAGGGCATGAGGAGACACACCAAACCGGCCCGTTGATGACATCCAGCCACGAAATGAAAGAAGAAATCTGAGGCCTGGGTGTCCTCATGTTTCCTCGTCTTAGGCCTTCCAAAGAGATTCATCACATTTTCAAAAGAAAAAGAAGTATACATATTATTAACATTATTCATTTCATTGACCAATCTACTTTATGATACAGGCGAAATCTAGCGGCAGGCAAGGGAATGGGGACGGTCCAAACCAACACCATAAGTAGCCATGATAGCAATTCTGATAACTCAGACGAGGATTCCTATGATTCCAACGAAATTCAGCGGAATTGGGAGCGACATGAAGAAACAAGGCCCCTTACTACCAAAGACACCATCACTGTCAATTTGGGCACCACAGAGGGTCCAATGAAAATAAAGATCGGTGCGAGCCTTCCTAAAGAAGAAGTTGCAAGCTTAATTGCCCTCCTAAAGAGGTATCAAGACGTATTCGCATGGTCATATACCAATATGCCGGGCCTCAGTCCAATGATCGTGGAGCATAGCTTACCGATTGATCCTAATGTAGCCCTTAAGAAGCAACGGCTAAGAAGAAAAAAGCCATAGTTGGCAAAGAAGATTGAAGAAGAGGTAATGAAGCTCCTAGAAGTGGGTTTCCTCGAAGTCTCGCGTTACCCCATTTGGGTAGCAAACATTGTACCAGTGAAGAAGAAGGATGGTCAAATTCGGGTTTGTGTTGACTATCGCGATCTAAACATGGCAAGCCCAAAGGATGATTTCCCATTACCACACATAGACGTTCTTGTGGATAGCACTGCTGGTTTCAAACTATTCTCTTTCATGGATGGATTCTCGTGATACAACCAAATAAAAATGAAAAAGGAAGACAAAGAAAAAACGGCATTCAACACTCCATGGGGAACCTTTCACTACAAGGTTATGCCTTTTGGCCTGAAGAACGCTGGAGCAACTTACCAACGTGCCATGGTCACCTTCTTCCATGACATGATGCATAAAGAAATTAAAGTATACGTTGATGATATGATCACCAAAACCAAACTTGGAGAAGACCATGTGAAGACCTTGGAAAAGTCATTCAATCAGCTTCGCTAGTTCAAGTAACGCTTGAACCCAGCAAAGTGTGTGTTTGGGGCAACTTCTGGCAAATTACTTGGGTTCATCGTAAGCTGTGAAGGGATAAAAGTGGACCCATTGAAAACTAAAGCGATATTTAAGATACCTCCTCCCTCAACCGTAAAAGAAGTTCGAAGCCTTCTAGGAAGATTGAATTACATTGCACGGTTCATATCCCAACTCTCCGAAACTGCGAAACCTTTCTTTAAACTTCTCAGAAAGGACGCATGAATTAGATGGGATGACGACTGCCAATTGGCATTCGAAAATCTAAAGCAGTACTTAATGAAACCCCCAGTTCTAGTACCCTCGACTCTAGGGCACCCTTTGATCCTCTACCTTACCTTCAATAATGAATCCCTAGGCGCAATGCCGGCACAGAAGGGACCCTATGATGGCAAGGAGCGAGCCATTTACTATTTGAGTAAAAAGTTCACCACGTCAGAACAAAGCTACTCCAAATCGGAAAAAATATGCGCTACATTGGTTTGGGTGCTGCACAGGCTTCGGCAGTACACCTTGCATCACCAAACATTTCTTGTTATTGAGAATGACCCGATCAAATACTTGCTTGGTCGTTTGGCCATAGTGGGGAAATTAGCCAAATGGCAAATCCTAATCTCAAAATTCGACATTCAAGCAATGTCACAAAAATCAGTTAAAGGATAGGTGATTGCTGATATGTTAGCCGATTGCCTTAGGGAGATACATGAGGATAATCCCCTAGATGACCGAATTTTAGTAGTAAATGAGGACACGTGGACCATATTTTTCGATGGAGCCATAGACTTGTTAGAATCTGGTATTGGGACAGTTATGATATTGTGGCACCCCTCGACGGCCCCCGATCTGTTAGAGTCGTCACAATTCGCTTACCTTTCACTTTCCCTAATCACATGTTACTCTGATACCATTTCAATTGCAGCGGGTCCATACAACCATGGGGGTTTACATTTTTTTTTTCTTTTGACTAAAGGTCCCTTACGCAATTCATATGTGGAAGCATGTCCAATAACTCACTTCCCTATATTCAGAAAACAATGCACACCAACTAAACATCTTATATGAGTTAAAGCCGAACACTTTTATTTACATAAACCAGATGGAAATCGTTCATTGGTACATCAAAATGCCGTAGTCTTCTATACTCGGCTATACTTCCAAAGATGATCGACATCTTCTCCAACAGTCGTATACTTTAGAATCCATCGATTAGTGTCGGCGTCCAAAAGTTCCTTCCTTTGCTATCTCCCTCCTCACGGTCATATCCAATCACTTGATCCATCCATCGATAGCAGTGGTAGCAGATGTGTCTTTCTAGTCTGAAATGTTATTTCCCAAAAGGGATGAGTACAGTCACTCAGCAGGTAAGGGACCAATAAACCACTCAATGCATCATGCCACACAATCATCACAATCATAGCATCACATGACATTTAAGCATCCATGCACAATTTACCTTGATATCATGCAAATATCATCATACCTCATGTACATACATCATCATATAGTCATCACCATCATGTCATACACTTACCATCATCATTACCATGCATCTATGCACATATCATCATCATATTACATGTACCATCATCATTACCATGCATCCATGCACTTATCACCATCGTGTCACATGTACCATCATCATTACCATGCATCCATGCACATATCATCATATCACATGTATTATCATCATTATCATGCATCCATGCATATATCATCATCATATCACATGCATCATCATCATTATCATGCATCCATGCACATATCATCATCATATCACATGCATCATCATCATTACCATGCATCCATGCATTCATCATCATCATATCACATGTACCATCATCATTACCATGCATCCATGCACATATCATCATCATATTGGACTGTCACATTTCTCTTTCCTGGGACCAATGTTTGCATCCCACATTCATCACTTGTGCCAAATCTTGGCGTCGCGAGAACCCTCCGACACAATACCTGCCGGGCATCTGGCACCCCCACGCTCCAGGCATTTTGTATCTCAACTAGCATCACGAGGCATCCCTTCGAGCACAAACCTCCGGGGCTTCCAGCATTTACACTCCCTGGTTGGGTATCTCGCAACCCAGCTAGCATCACGAGGCATCCCCCTAGGCACAAACCTCCAGGGCTTCCGAGATTACGTACCGACATACCACCAGGATTCCCCCCCTCTGGAATTACGTACTGTATACCACCGGGCATCTCGAAACTCCCAAGGACCCTCTGGAATTACGCCACTAGGCCACTGGGCATCCGGCACTCCCTAGCGAGGCATCTCGACACTCCCGGGGCATCGTCGGTTCACACCTTCGACGGCCTTCTCACTTATCTCAATTCACATCTTCAACTATAGTTCAATTTTAACATGGCATGTGATGTGATGGCAATCAAGATCATTTTTATCCTTTGATTTATACATGCATCTCCAATCATCATCATACATGCAGCAAGACACAATTATTCATAACAATACAATTCATGGAATCCATACAATTTAGAATAATCCATTTATCATGCCTTTTTGAAGTTTACTAAATTCCAGCTTGTACCATTTTAGAAAACATTTAAATTAAATATCCATATGATTCTAAAAAATCATGAAATCAGGACATGAGATAGATAAGACAATAAGACAAAAATTTCGTGAAGAACACATGCCCTAAAGAGTTTCACACAAGAAGACATAATCTACACAAATACAGCATGCAATTTCGGATAGAAACAGATTGCGCAGTTTCTGAAATAATTCAATTAAAATACCCGAATGACCTCCGAAAATTATGAAATTTTACCAGGTTATAGTTAAGACACTAAATTAGATTTTTCATGAAGACATCTAGGCCATATTCATTCTAGATAATTTTATATAGACGTCCGAAGCTCCTGATTCTAGCACCGAAACGTCCAGTATAGCTATCTCCGAAATATCAAGTTTTCACCTACTTATCCTTCTTCGTTTCCTCTGAAATTTGGATATTTTTTGCCTCAAGATGTCCCCTAAAAATTTTATCAAGGGATATAAGTGAAATTTCCAAAGAATAACCACCATATGGGTCCAAGAAGTCTCGGGTGTCCAGTACCGTGTTTCCAGATTTACCGTCTTCAAGAGTAAGTTGATTCACTAGGCTACACTTGCTCATTTTACCTCAAATTTGAGCATGTTAGTCTTTAGGATGTTATCTACAAGTTTCATGAAGAATTTGAAGTGAGATTCTCGGTAAAAATCAACATGCGACCCACAAAACTACCAAAAGGTCAGCAAAGCAGTTCCAGATCTAGTGTCTTCGTAGGAAGAGGGTTTTTCCCTTACATCTCAATAATTTTGTCCCAAATTTTAGTATGTTATATTTTGAGATGTTTTCTACAACTTTCATGAAGGAGTCAAAGTCAAAATCCAACTTGAAACACACATGAAACCCTCTACAAGTTTCTGAGTCAGGCGGTATACACGAAAACAGCAAGCTATCTCAACAAACAAAACATACTAGCTCCGGTTTCTCACTCCTAATCACCCAAAATTCGACACCACTCCGAACACACATGCAAGACACACATGCAAGAGTAGAAAATGGATCCCAACTTGCCTTAATTCAAAGGAAAACACAACAAGAATGACAGCGGGACTAGGCGGGCTTGATGGCGGGACATGGCGGCGACGAACCTCCTCCTTCCTTTCTCTCTTCCTCTCTTCATTTCTTTCTCTCTTTCTCTCCTCTCTCTCGGCACCTAGACCGACCACTCCCTCTCTCTCTTTCTTTTTGGTTGTATATATATATTTGCATGGGGGACACTTGTCCCCAAGGAGGAGACAAGTGTCTCCTTTGTTGAAGACACTTGGAGGCCATGCGGCTCCTCCTCCCCCCCTCCATGCGTCGACATGGGCCGGGCTTATGGCCCACTTTAGGCCCATCTCACTTGGGCCTAAAGTCCAAACTTAAATGGCCCAAGTTTATTTTTAATAATACATTTTAATCCTCATTTAAATAAATACCTAATTGCATAATAAAATGGCCAAAAGACTTTGTGACATTAATCCATCAAATCTATAAAGTGCATAGTCAAGAACAAAGTCTTCTTTATCAAATCGTCCTATGTCCAATTTAAATAGCCCATAGAAAAATATCGATAATAAGCCCATAATTCCTTCACCACTTTAGGGCATTTGATTTTTATTTTATTTTATTTATAGGAATCAATTAACATTCTAATAATCAATTAACATTTTCATAAGGGGTTCAGTCTAAGAGATAAAATATCATGGCCGATGATGTAATTGTCCCTATGGCCATTCAAAGTCAAATATCGTTTCCCTCAAAATCAATATTTCGGGTTGAAATTCCCGGATGCCATAGATATCCCTAAGCAAGCAACATTACCCTGTGGCTACAAAATTGATGTTCCCATGCACCAACAACATAGCCAAATACGAAGCTTGCATCCTTAGTCTATAGGCGGCTATTGAAATGAAAGTGACAAAACTAAAAGTGTGCGGTGACTCCGCATTAATTATACTCCAGACTTTAGGCAAATGGAAGATGAGAGATGCCAAACTCATGCCTTATCATGATTACTTGGAAAAATTGGTGGAGGAGTTCCAGGATGTCTCGTTTGAATACCTACCTAGAGCACATAATTAGTTCGTTGATGCGCTAGCAACGTTATCATCTATGTTGCGAGTAACAGAGGGGTTAGAAGTGGAGCCTTTGAAGATTGAAATCCTGGTGAGAAAGGCTCACTGCATGGCTGTAACTGAAGACCCAACGAAAAGCCCTGGTATCACGATGTCATGAAGTACGTCTAGAAGCAGGAGTTCCCTAAAGATAGCACTCCCGCTGATTGAAAATACCTAATGAAAATGGCTTTTTAAGTTTTTTGTTAGTGGTGAAAATTTGTACAAGAGATCCGATGACTCAGTCTTGTTGAGATGTGTGGATACGACTGAAGCCATACGAATAATGCAAGAAATGCACGAAGGAGTATGTGGCCCTTACATGAACGGGCGCATATTGGCCAAGAAAATAATGAGACTAGGTTATTACTAGCTCCCCTTGGAGAGCGACTGTGCCCAGCATGTGCGAAGTTGTCATCGTTGTCAAATTCACGGGGACAAGATAAATGTCCCTCCAACCAAACTACATCAGCTATTTGAACCATGGCCCTTTTCAATGCGGGGCATTGACATAAAAATACATTTGGTTCAACGAAGAAGAATGAACTATGATCATTAGCATTGAAGGGAGTGTTGGAATTCGGGCATCAAACTCAATGGAATGATTTGAGTAAATCAATATTGTCCAAGCAGACGTATAGGAATGAACCATGTCGAATTCACCTAGCTTGGTGTAAAAGATGTCACCCAGGAACCAAAAGCCCCCTACAAGCACCACCGGCCCCTCGGCCTAGTGGAATGGGAATTGAAGCGATCTAGAGGCATTCGAAGATCACTCGGCCACTAAAGATATGGATAACGAATCAAAAGAGACGTGTCAAATAAACTCTCGTCTCAAGTATCGCAAGAGCAAATCCTTTAAAAGCTCAACCCATGTTTGATTTTGGCCCTACTAATTGATCTATTTTTTACATCTCCTCTATAGGGGCAGAAAGCAGAGATACTCGATCAGATTCCCGACCACGGCTGAGCGTTTTTGCGTCGTCCCCCTATTGAATAGGGACAACCCATCAACACCCCTTTGTGAATGACTCTTCTGATGTTTAAAATTCAACACATTTGAAGATACCATGTTGTCAATAAAGTCTTTTTGAACAAAAACCATTCATTTTGTTTTAAGAGTACAAACTCCATCACATTTAAGATGTTGTATGCTTTTTCCAAAAGGATTTTTCCATGATGATTTTGTCTGTTTAAATCACTAATTCCACAAGGATTATTAGAATAGACAGCTAAGTGAAGAATACAAGATTAATTGAGCATGCTAGATGAGGCGCGTCAGAATGATGAAAGGCAAGCCATATCTTACACACAACCCCCCCTCCATCTATACACTTGTGAGATGAGTGCAGAAGATTCCATGATTGCAGGGTAAAGAGTCTCTCGCGAATGGTACGATAACCAGTAGTGAGAGGCATTCCATCACTCACCCCATTGAGCCCCATACACTAGTGAAATTTTTGTCCTACCCTTGTCAAGAACCACCCCACACTAGGGCAAATTGGAGGCGAAGTAGCATCACAAGGTGAGAAGAGAGATAGAAATTTTCTTGCTCGCACTTGCATCAATCTTCAGGTGTCTTTATTGCATATGAACAATCGCGTTAATTTAAGCGCCCTAGAATGACAAAAGAGCAATTCTTTCTCTATGCACTTGTATTCATTGTACAACCCAATTGAGTTTGTAATTTTACCCTCACATGAAGGCAAGACAGAAGTCACTGCCATTCAAGCAGTATAATCTGAAGATGAAGACTTAAGAGTATAACAACAGTGTTGTGCTGAGACCTGCCTAGGCCAATTCCTCTAATGACAAAAAGTAGAGGCATAAAAAAAGCAGTATACCCGGTAAGAGTAAGGTCAATGCCCATAAATGAAAAGCTGGAATGAAAAGCAAGGGCATAAAAAAAGCAATGTGCTTGGTAAAAACAAGGACAATGCCCCCCAGTCAAAAATACAACTAAGAAAAAGTTGTTGTAGTGGTCTAAAGAACCTCCATTTGATAGTGAGAAAAAAAGACTGGTGACAAATGCCAAGATAATTACCAACTCTCACCCTTTTACACACGAGTCAAGTCTACATTGCGTCCCATTGTAAAAGTCTCTTTAGACTAGGGGCACTTCAATTAATGTAGGATTTCATATGTACATAAACATCGCTCGAAGAAGCACGAGCAAGATTACTCTATGTTTTTTTGCAGGGTTCTTGACATGGAAACCCAGAGATGATCGTGCGGCACTTCGTTCATGAGCCTTGACCTCGTTGGTCCCATTTGATGAGCCATACCAAGTCTTCATCACAATTTCAACAAAGACCTCTCACATTAGTAAAGTCGTACCACTTGTGAGAATACTCGGACCCCTGTTGACATGATGATAGTGAGAAGTGTGGTCCTTATAAATCTTGCATCAATGGTCAGGATAGCCTTTTCCATGAGTGTGAGTGAAAAGTCCTTTCAGATTGAAAGTCTCTCATCTGGCATGCTCAAGACATCTACATTCCAAATGAGGGTTGTCTTTCAAAATCTTCCCCAGTGGAATTCATATGATGCAAAACTGACAAAGTTGTCATGCATGAATCTCATTTGAACTTATGAATTTACAGCATATACAATCATGTGCGCTTATTGTGCAAATAGCATACATACTCTCAGAAATCAGAGATATTGCCATGTATGCTTTCTTACACTTGGAGCAGCCTGAGTGGTCCCAGATCGTATCATTAAATACTTGTGTTCATCCAAGTATTCCGATACTTTGTACACCTGAGTGCCTACGGCCATCCAGGTAAGCCTCGTGCTACATTTAAATTCTTAATTACCAGGAGGCGAGAGACCTTCATGAATATCCAAGGTATGTCCTTGATTTCCATTTTCTAGAGGTGGGAGACTTCATAAATATGCGGGGCACGTCCTCGATATCCCCCTTACCAGGAGGTGAGAGACCTTCACGAATATCTCAGGTACGTCCTCGATATTCCATTTGCCAGGAGACTTTCAAAGATGACTAAGTATCCTCTAAGAGTTTGGACTTGTGATCATCTAAGTACCCCTTCGACACCTGCAAAAGTCCTGGTATCCTTCAGAGTTTTGTACTTGTGATCATCCAGATACCCCTTTGATACCTGCGAAAGTCTAGGTATCCTTTAGAGTTTTGTACTTATGATCATCTAGGTACCCCTTCAATACCTGCAAAAGTCCAGGTATCCTTTAGAGTTTTGTACTTGTGATCATCTAGGTACCTCCTCGATACCTGCGAAAGTCCAAGTATCCTTCAAAGTTTTGTGCTTGTGATTATCCAGGTACCCCTTCGATACCTGCGAAAGTCTAGGTATCCTTCAGAGTTTTGTACTTGTAATTATCTAGGTACCCCTTCGATACCTGCGAACGTGAAGGTATCCTCCAAGAGTTTGTACTTGTGATCATTCAAGTACCCCCTCGATACCTGCAAAAGTCCACGCATCCTTTAGAGTTTTGTGCTTGTGATCATCCAGGTACCCCCTCGATACCTGCGAAAGTCCAAGTATCCTTCAAAGTTTTGTGCTTGTGATTATCCAGGTACCCCTTTGATACCTGCGAAAGTCTAGGTATCCTTCAGAGTTTTGTACTTGTGATTATCTAGGTACCCCTTCGATACCTGCGAACGTGAAGGTATCCTCTAAGAGTTTGTACTTGTGATCATTCAAGTACCCCCTCGATACCTGCAAAAGTCCACGCATCCTTTAGAGTTTTGTGCTTGTGATCATCCAGGTACCCCTTCGATACCTGCGAATGTCCAGGTATCTTCCAAGAGTTTGTACTTGTGATCATCCGGGTACCCCTTTGATACCTGCGAAAGTCTAGGTATCTTTCAGAGTTTTGTACTTGTGATTATCTAGGAACCCCTTTGATACTTGTGAATGTCCAGGTATCCTCCAAGAGTTTGTGCTTGTGATCATCTAGGTACCCTTTTGATACCTACGAAAGTCTAGGTATGCTTTAGGGTTTTGTACCTGTGATCATTTAGGTACCCCTTCGATACTTGTAAACGTCTAGGTATTCTCAAAGAGTTTGTACTTGTGATCATCCAGGTACCCCTTTGATACCTGCGGAAGTCCAGGTATTCTTTAGAGTTTTGTACTTGTGATCATCCAGATACCCTTTTGATACTTGTAAATGTTTAGGTATCCTCCAAGAGTTTGTACTTGTGATCATCCAGGTACCCCTTCGATACTTGCGAAAGTCCAGGTATCCTTCAGAGCTTTGTACTTGTGATCATCTAGGTACCCCTTCGATACCTGCGGAAGTCCAGGTATCCTTTAGAGTTTTGTACTTGTGATCATCCAAATACCCCTTTGATACTTGCAAACGTCTAGGTATCCTCCAAGAGTTTGTACTTGCGATCATCTAGGTACCCCTTCGATACCTGCGAAAGTCTAGGTATCCTTCAGAGTTTTGTACTTGTGATCATCCAGGTACCCCTTCGATACCTATGAATGTCTAGGTATCCTCCAAGAGTTTGTGCTTGTGATCATCCAGGTACCCCTTCGATACTTGCAAAAGTCTAGGTATCCTTTAGAGTTTTGTGCTTGTGATCATCCAAGTACCTCTTTGATACCTGTGAATGTTCAATATTCTCCAAGAGTTTGTACTTGTGATCATTCAAGTACCCCTTCGAAACTTGTGAATGTCTAGGTATCTTCCAAGAGTTTGTACTTGTGATCACCCAAGTACCCTTTCAATACCTATGAATGTACAGGTATCCTAGAGTTTGTACTTGTGATCATCCAGGTACCTCCTCGATATCTGCAAAAGTCTAGGTATCCTTTAAAGTTTTGTGCTTGTGATCATCCAGGTACCCCTTTGATACCTGCAAATGTCTAGGTATCCTCAAAGAGTTTGTACTTGTGATCATCCGGGTACCCCCTCGATACCTGCGAAAGTCTAGGTATCTTTCAGAGTTTTGTACTTGTGATCATCCAAGTACCCCTTCGATACCTGCGAACGTCCAGGTATCCTCCAAGAGTTTGTGTTTGTGATCATCCAAGTACCCCTTCGATACCTGCAAAAGTCTAGGTATTCTTCAGAGTTTTGTGCTTGTGATCATCCAAGTACCCCTTTGATACCTGCGAATGTCCAGTATCCTCCAAGAGTTTGTACTTGTGATCATTCAAGTACCCCTTTGGTACTTGTGAATGTCCAGGTATCTTCCAAGAATTTGTACTTGTGATCACCCAAGTACCCATTCAATACCTACGAATGTACAGGTATCCTAGAGTTTGTACTTGTGATCATCCAAGTACCCATTTGATACTTGTAAATGTCCAGGTATCTCCCAACAAATGGATGCCCTGAGAAAGGTCGGCGCATCTCTCTAGAAAGGTCGGGTAAACCACTTATTGCTCTAACAGGTGACTAAAGAAATGTTAGGGTCCCGGAAAAGCGATTCTCCGTCAAGGCTACCGAAGAAAGGTTCAGGTCCTAGACAAATCACTTATTGCTCTAACAGGCGACTGAAGAATGGTTTGGGTCCTATGAAAGTAATTTCCCATCAAGACTACCTAAGAAAGGTTTGGGTCTTGAAGGAGCAACCTCCTCGCATCACCATGTAAAATGATGCCCTGATACTTGCCAAGCTCGAGATTCGCACCCTATCTCGCTTGTGCCCAGTAAGTAACTACATGTATCTTCTCTTTTGTCTTACTACATATAATACTATATTGCTCTTTCCTGCATGGACAATATGTCTTGAATAACAGATAACCCTACATAGACAAATTTTAGGTATCAATTTGTCTTTGAATGCAACCTCTTTGAGCTCACATTCAAAGGGAGGCAGCTATTGACAACTAGATTTCGATTAGGTTTTTAATTAGGCTTTAGCCTCTATATTTTTCTTCTTTTAAATAATAAAAAAAAGAAGAAAAATGAACAAAAAATAAATAAACTAACAAGAAAAACCAACAAGAAAGAGGAAAAGCAACCAAAGAAGGGCTGGGCTTGTGAGCCCAGCCCTTCCTTCTCTCTCACGCAGGCCCCGCAGGCCTGGCTTGTGCGCCCCCCAGCCCCTTCTCCTTCTTCCCTTTGTCTTCTTCCTCTGCAAACCTGCAGTGCCTGCGATTGAAGAGAGGGTAGGTCGACGTTGGTTGAAAGTGACAGGTCTTAGGCGCCATCAATGCCGAGCACAAGGGAGCTCGGATGGGATGCCGGTTTAATCGAGGGGGACCGGTCGGCATGTCGAAGGTCGGCAACTGAGGTTCTTTGTTGACTAGATCTCCCTCGCATATAAATAGATGCCTGAATCCGTCGGAAGGGGGGCCGACACTGAGGAAGGTTGAAGGCACGCAAGCTCCGATAGCTTCCCACCGAGAGACTTCGAGGGAGGTTCGAGAGTGAGCGAGCCCAAATCTAATTGGAGGTTGACCAGAGAGGAGGAGATTTGGGGCTGAGTGAGGTTGGCCGGAGAAGGAGGTCGCCATGGTCCAGATTTGAAAGAAATTGTCCCCAGAGCCCTGCTGTGCTGTGGTCACCACTGCTCCGACAAGCCTGCTGAACTTCACCGCCACTACTGCCACCATTTGCTTCATCGCTTCTTGGTAAGAAGGCATTGCCTCGCCTTGCACTGACAGCCTGTGCCAAAGCTCACGACTGACGGGTTCGCATGAGCACTGGACTGGGCTTTCTCCTCGATCCCTCATCACCACTTGTTCATGTCGCCTCCACCGTCAATTCACCACCCCTAGCCCATCCTGTCATCACCATCTCCGTGCTAGGCCACCATCGCTCATCATGGCCGTCTCCGCTGGACGATGTAGAGGTAGGGTTCCATGAACCAGATCGTAGTTGCGAACCGGGTCAAAAGGTGGGTCGGGCGTGGTTTGAACCGGGTAGGGTTTTCGCCTGGGTTGGTTTTGTTCGCGTGGGCTATATAGTTTTTGGGCCGAAATTCTTTTAACAAAAGTGGGCCAAATTCAGTTTGGGTTGTCTTAAAAAAATCCGAGTCGGGCTCGCAACGTCTGCGGCTCGCGGCCCTGGTCAGACCCAACCTGTGGATCCAACTCGGGTCACATTTTAATATTATATTATATTATAATATAATATTTTAAAAATAAAAACATAAAAAAATAATTTATTTTGCAAAAAAATAAAAAAATAGAAAATATCCATATTTTCCCAAAAAAGCCAAAAAAGTAAAAAAAAAAAGGCCAAAAATTGATTTTTTTCAGGAAAAGATCAAAAATCCAAAAAAATGCTTTTATGTCCAAAAAATGAGAAAAAAAGACCAAAAAATGTTTTTTTCCTCCACAAATGCATGAAAAATCTCTCAAAAATCCAAAAGCCTTAGGGTTTAAGCAAGATTAGGTACCAAAAGGGCATTAGTGATTAATTAGTGTAATCAAGTCCCCGATCCTAATATCTTTGGTTGCGCAGGAGCAAGTATTTCTCCCGATACTTCACTTGCGTTTCTAATCGACTTACCCCAAACCGACTAGTGGCAACTCCGTTTTAAAATTGACTTACCGGTTAAAAACTTGGACTATTAAAGTCGCGAATTGGTGGACTTGGGAGAGTCCGAGCTAAAATAGACATAGCCGAACCATTGGCCTTCGAAGGTGCTCACCTTGATCGGGCGCTGGGAAAAAAGAGGTCGTGACATTTGTTCTTGTCTTTCTTTTTCTTTGGTTTAATGGGCTGGCAACCCTTGCTAACCCTTGGGCAAGGGCCATGAAGCCCTTGCCAGGTGGGGATGAAGGTGACCAAGCCTGCACTAGTGAAGGGTGAGGGTTGCTGGCAAAGGCTAGTGAGCCCTTGTTATGGCTGAGGGTTTGGGCGAGGGCTTGTTGTGGCACCCCCAATCCGGCCAGGTCGCCACAGCTACCTATCGCTCTACCTAATGAATACCCGTTACATTTCTTTGATATAAAGAGGTTTAAAGAAGGACCGAGGTCCATAGGCTTTTTTGGGTCGGTACAACCAAAAAGCCAAGACTTTTAGCTAAACTTGGCTACAGCTCAAAAGAGAGATCTCGACCCCCTATATCGATCATGTATAACCCTCCATCTACAAGTGTTGGCTATCCCCAAAAAAGTCAACTCCCTCTCCTCACGCGGGCCATCACACCCATCCAGGTGCATCAGGTGGTGGCAAAGGCAACATCCCCTGCATCATTCCGTCACGGTGGATGTGGATAGACAAGAACTCCTGGATGACAGGGCCCTCAGTTAGGCCCTCATTACCAGCACTCGAACCTGTACAAACGTCAAACCAGGGATGGTGACACAATCAAGCTCCATACAATCGACCTCCACGTCAGATGGAAGGTCGTAAAAGGTACTCCGCGTGACTGGAGAGAGAGAGAGAGGCATCTGTCTAATCTGAAATGTTGGTCCCTAAAGGGGTGAGTACAACCACTCAACAGGTAAAAGATCTATTAAGCTACTCAATGCAACAAACAGAACAATTATAACATCATAGTAGAGTACATATCATACATGCACCCAAGCATAACTTACCTTGCAGCCATGCATATGTCATCATACCACATGTGCACACACCATCATGCACTCATCATCAAACATGCATGCTTATACCATCATGCCATATGTGCATATACAACCATGCACTCATCATCAAGCATTCATGCATATACATGCCTTATGTGCACATACCACCATACACTTATCCATATTATATCATACAACCATGGATACATATCACTATACCATGCATAGTTAAATTTCAACTTTTTATTTTTCAATTAGATCACCACATTTTTCTTTTCCAAGACCAGTAATTTGCATCCCACATTTTATTGCTCGCACCCACCTGGCGTCATGAGGAACCTTCGGCACACACCTTCGGGCATCCCAAAACTCCTGAGGACATCCGGCACACACACTCCGGGCATCCTGCACCCACCTCCGGGCATCCTGACACTCCCAGGGCATCATCGGCTCACACCTCCGAAGGTATCCTCATTTATCATAATTCATATTCACATTTGTGTCTCAATATCAACATGGCACATGATGTAATCGCAACAAGGTCAATTTCAGCTTTTGAAATTTGCACAATCCAGCTTGAACAGTTTTTGAAAAAAAAATTTCATTAAATACCCAAATGACATTAAAAAATTATGAAATTCGAACATGTGATAGTCAAGACATAAAGGAAGATACTTCATGAAGAACACTACACCAAAAGATCCCCCATATGGTTCAATACAGAACACGCATCACAGCACTACTAATTCTGTCCGTTCCACTTGCACAGTTATTGAAACATTTTTGGTTAAATAGGCAAATAAACTTCAAAAAATTACAAAATTTGAATATGTTGTATTCAAGACATAAAAAAAGATATTTCATGCAGAACACTTTTCCAAAATAATCTCATACAAAACGGTATAGACTACGCATTGCAACATTACCAAGTCCGAACACATCAGATTTCCTAGTTTTTGAAACATTTTCGATTAAATACCCAAATGACATTCAAAACTTATGAAATTTGACTATGTGATAGATAAGACCATAAGTTAAAACTTCATGAATACATACAAGTCAAATTCGCCCTAGGTAATGAAATATAAGCGGTTGAAACCCCTGTTCCTAGTATAGAAATTTCCAGATCCAGTCTTCCAAAGAATTACGATTTCACCCACTTATACTTGTTTTTTTTTGTCCCAAATTTGAGTATGTTATACTCCAAGAAGTCCTTAACAAATTTCATTTAGAAGTCAAAGCCAAAATCCAACTCGAACATCACATGCAAGTCACTAGAACATCCAAGGTCGAGCTGTTTTCTCAAGAACAGTACACTAGGCTAGAGCACCACCTTTATAACTTCAATTTTTCACATTCTAAACCTCCGAAATTTTTATCGTTCAATCACACACACTAAGCGCAGCATGCAAGAGTAGATCAAGAGATCCCACTTGCCTCTAGACCGAGCGAACACAGAAAACACGAACGGAGGGCGAGCCGGACTCGACGGCGGCGAACGAACGACGGTGGACTGCCCTTCTCCTTCCTCTCGTGCATGCACAGCCTCCTTCTTCTTCCTTTCTTCCTTCTCTTTCTCTCCTCTCTCTCTCTCTCTCTCTCTCTCTCTCTCTCTCTCTCTCTCTCTCGGATGAACTCCCCTCTCTCTCTCTCTTTCTCGCTTAAGCCGGCCATCATTTTCCCCTAATTTTCCTTCCCTCCATCATTAGCCATCATTAGTTGTGCATGAGCGACACTTGGCTAACTTCAAAGGACAAACGGGGGGGCATGCAAACCGGTCTCTCCCCCCCTTCTTTGTGCGATCGATGGCCCTTCATGGGCTTATGGGCCGGCCATTTCGGCCCATCTTAGGCCCAACACTCTTGGGCCTAAGACCCGAGCTTAAATAACCTATGATTAACCCTTTTAAAACTAACTAAATCCCTATTAAATCAAAGTACTAAATTGCAAATTAAATGGCTATACACTTGCAATCATAAATCCATAAGTTCCAATTCACAATACATATGGCCAAAGATAGAACTTTCTTTCCCAAAATTTATCCATTAAAAGCTTGACCATAAATCTCACTGCGAATCATGGATCAAAAGGCTACAAAAACACAATAACGGTGTTTCCATCACCGATCCATGGCTCATGGCATATTTAGGGCTTTTCATGAAATTCTAGGATGCCACAATTCTTCCTTCCTTAGAGAATTTCGTCCTCGAAATTAGACATCACTCATGTCTCTTGAAACAAGTAGAGGTATTTTTCATTCATATGATCTTCACTCTCTCATGTGGCTTCCTCCACATCATGATGTCGCCATAATATCTTGACCAAAGGGATCTTCTTAGTCCTAAGACCTTGCTCTTTTCGATCCAGTACTTGCATAGGCTCTTCGATGTACCTCACTTTCTCATCTATTTTGACGGCTTCATGATTGAGTATGTGACCAGGATCCGGCTGGTACTTTCTCAACATCGACACCTGAAACACATCATGTAAATTTCCCAATTTAGGAGGCAGCGCCAAACGATAAGCTACATCTCCTATTCTTCAAATATCTCAAAAGGTCCAACAAATCTAGGGCTCAGTTTACCCTTCATTTCGAATTGAGATATTCCTTTCATAGGAGATACCTTAAGAAATACATGATCTCCCACATTAAACTCTAAAGGCCTTCTACACCTATCAGCATAATCTCTCTGCCTATTCTGGGTTGTCTTAAGTCTTTTTCTGATTATTTCAACTGCTTTTGTAGTAACTTGTACTATCTCTGGTCCTGTCAATTTTCTTTCACCTACTTCATTCCAACAGATAGAGGTCCTGCATCTTCTTCCATATAATGCCTCATACAGAGCCATGCCTATACTTTTTCTGAAAACTATTGTTATAGGTGAACTCTATCAGGTGTAAATTCTCATCCCAATTTCCTTTAAAGTCAATGACACATGCTCTTAGCATATCTTCTAGAGTTTGAATCACTCTTTCTGTTTGTCCATCTGTTTGAGGATGAAAAGTAGTACTAAATTAAAGCTTTGTCCCTAAGGCATCTTGAAGACTTCTCCAAAAATTTGAAGTAAACCTAGAGTCTCGATCAGAAGTGATCGTTACAGGAATACCATGCAAGCGTATTACCTAGCTTACATACTTCTCAGCAAGTTTACTCATCGAGTAGTCTACACGAATAGTCAGGAAATGAGTAGACTTCGTCAAATGATCCACTATTACCCAAATAGAGTCGTGACCTTTTGATGTCCTTGGCAGTCCTTGCACAAAGTCCATCATTACATGTTCCCACTTCCACTTTGGTATATCCAATGGTCTCAACAGTCCTGCGGGTTTGTGGTGTTCCGCCTTTACTTGCTGTCATGTTAAACATTGCGAGACATGCTTAGCTATATCCTTCTTCATGCCATTCCACCAAAATTGCTAACACATATTCCTGTACATCTTTGTACTTCCTGGATAAATACTATAATTACTCCTATGTGCCTCCGACAAAATTTCCTTCTTCACTTCTTCATTGTCGGGAACACAAAGTTGCCATTGGCATCTTATCACACCATCTTCAGAGACTTGAAATTCTGGTCTTTTCCCTAAAGACACTGCATCTTTTACTTTTATAATCTCTGGGTCAGATTCTTGCAAGATCTTAACTTTTTGAATAATTTTGCGTTCAATCCTTAATGCAGTAAGCATACCAATAAGGCAATCCATTTCCAATTTAAAGTTTGAATCCACAATAGACTTTAACAGATTCCACTTTGTTATTCTTAAACTAGCCATGTCCATAGCCGACTTTCGACTAAGGGCATCTGCCACTTTATTTGCCTTTCCTGTACGGTATCGTATCTCACAGTCATAATCTTTCAACAACTCCATCCACCTCCTTTGTCTCATGTTCAATTCCTTTTTTGAAAATAGATACTTTAAGCTCTTGTAATCTGTATAGATTTCAAACTTTTCTCCATACAGATAGTGTCTCTATATCTTCAAAGCAAACACTATAGCCGCCACTTCTAAATCATGTGTTGGGTAATTCAGCTCATGAGGTTTCAATTGCCTCGATGCATAGGCTATGACCTTGTCATGCTGCATCAAAACACATCCCATTCCTTTGTGAGATGCATTACTATACACTGTAAAATCATCAGATCAAGATGGTATAGTTAGGATTGAAGCTGAAGTCAATTTTCTTTTAACTTCCTGAAAACTCCCTTCACATTCCCCACTCCATTCAAACTTTGCGTTCTTTCGAGTCAACTTTGTTAAAGGACCTGCCAATCGTGAAAACCCTTCAATAAACCTTCTATAATAACCAGCCAGTCCTAAGAAACTCCGTATTTTAGTAGGTGTTATCAGTCTTGGCCAATTTATTACCATCTCAACTTTCACCGGGTCCACTGAAATTCCTCCTCCTGACACCACGTGTCCTAAAAATGCTATCCGGTTCAACCAAAATTCACATTTGCTGAATTTAGCATACAACTTATGATCTCTTAGAGCTTGCCAAACTATACTCAAGTGTTGCTCATGCTCTTCAGGTCCTCTAGAATATACCAATATATCATCAATGAAAACAATCACAAATTGATCCAAATAAGGCTTAAATATCCTATTCATCAAATCCATGAATGCAGCTAGTGCATTCGTCAATCCAAATGGCATAACTAAGAACTCATAATGTCCATAATGAGTCCTAAATGCAGTCTTAGGAATGTCTTCTTTCTTAATCCTTAACTTGATGGTATCCCGATCTCAAGTCAATCTTAGAAAAGACTGAACTTCCTTGCAATTGATCAAATAAATAATCAATTCTAGGCAAATGATACTTATTCTTTATAGTCACTTGATTCAACTGTCTATAATCAATACACAGACACATCGACCCATCCTTCTTTTTTACAAACAAGACTGGTGTACCCCAAGGTGAAGCACTTGGCCTAATGAATCCTTTGTCAAGCAACTCTTGTAGTTGCACCTTCAATTCCTTCAACTCAACTAAGGCCATCCTATACGGGGCTTTCGATATAGGTCCTGTTCCAGGCATTAGTTCAATTTTAAACTCAATTTATCACTCTGGTGGTAATCCAGGCAACTTCTCAAGAAACAATTCTTGAAATTCCCTAAGCACTTGAATATCATCAAGCTTAGGCTCTTCCTTAGTATAATCTTTAACCATGGCTAGGTGCCCTTGACATCCTTTGTCAAGTAACGCACGGGCTTCTATTGCTAAAATAAGTGCTATAGATAGGTTGGTATGACCTCCTAAAAATTCACAACTAGACTGATCAGGCAACATGAACTAGATCACTTTCCTATAGCAATCCACCTTAGCCCTATGCTTATGAAGCCAATCCATTCCTATGATAACATCAAAATCATACATAGCCATTACGACTAAGTCTATTTCCATATCATTTCCTCCCATTGTTATCTTACGATTTCCACACACCAGCGTAGACAATACCATATTCTTTAAAGGCGTAGAAACACAGAGAGGTGTCTCAAGAGACATAGTTTCCATTTTACTCAACTGTTTATATCTTTTAGACACAAATGAATGCGTAGCACCCGTATCAAACAATGTATATTCCTTTTTATCATTTATAAGGATCGTACCTGAGATAACATTTTTGGAAGTTTCCGCTTCCTCTTAGGTGACTGTATACACCCTTCCTTGTGCTAGTGGCCTCTGAGGATTCCTTGGTAGGTTTGGTCTAACAGCACTCTGTTGTGCCTGTCACGTCGAGCCAACACTCATTTGCGACCTTTCTTGTGGGCAATCTCTCTTAAGGTGTCCCACTTGCCCACAACCAAAACACCTCAGTCGTCCATTGCAAGGTCTTGGGCCATGTTGCCCATCACACCTTCGACATTTTGCATTTCGATAAGGTGCTCTTCCAAAATTTCCAAAATTGCTCTTTTTCTTCGCATTTCAAGTCTGACCTTGACCAGGATAGGGTGTCTTACCCTTTCTCACATCACTAAAGTTCAGCTGTCTCTTAAACTCTGATCACTCTCTCACTAGCTCTTGCTCCACTAACTGTGCCCTTTCATAAATCTCATGATAATCCCTTATACTCAAAGGCACTAGTTGTTTCCTAATATTAGTCCTCAATCCTTTCAGAAATCTCTTAGCTTTCTCCTCACGATCCTTAATTAATCTGGGAGCATATCTAGACAATTCAGAAAATTTTGCCTCATACTGATCCACTGTCAACTCCTTTTGTTCCAATTGAACAAATTCAGTGATTTTCTTATCCTTAGCACAATTAGAGAAATGCTTCCTATTGAAAGCTCTCACAAACTATTCCTAGTTCACATCAATACCTGGTGGAAAGATTGTATCCTTCGAAGCTCTCCACCAAAAATTTGCATTTCCCTCCAGCTAGTACTCTGCCAAAACCATTTTCTCAGCTTCACTACAATCCAACAACCGGAAAATTCGCTCCATTCCATCAATCCAATGTTCTGCCTCCTCAGGACTTCCTATTCCACTAAACTTAAGTGACTTCAACTTCAGAAATTGTTCCACCAGTCCTTGAGGTCGACGTTCCATTCTAGGTTGTTGCTACGCTTGCCTATTCATCAGATTCCAATATTGGTCAATGCCTGCAAGATGTCTTCCATTCGGGGTTCAGTCTTGCAGCAGAGGCTTTAGCCCTCAATGGATGAGCACTTCTAGCTCGCACCATGACTTCCATGCAATTTTCAAGCATTGCCTTAGGAATAATCTGAGACTCACTGTCTCCATTCAAAGCAACTACTATTACATAAGTAACATAAACATGTTACTAGTACCTAAAGACAACTCAAAATAAACTACTAGGGATCTACGAGTGAATACTTATCACCCGTTATTCAAGGTTAACCAATTATGCCATTTAATACCCTATGGTGTGCATTGTCATCATGTTCCTCAATTCCCAAATGAAGCTCCTTATCACTCCAATCTATAACCATCGCTCTGATACCAACATCGGCTATGGCACC
Source organism: Eucalyptus camaldulensis (assembly GCA_019915185.1). Taxonomy (NCBI): domain Eukaryota; kingdom Viridiplantae; phylum Streptophyta; class Magnoliopsida; order Myrtales; family Myrtaceae; genus Eucalyptus; species Eucalyptus camaldulensis. The sequence continues at coordinate 5,594,179 of JAHSVA010000005.1, forward strand.
CCTGATATGGCCAGGTCGCCACAGCTACCTATCGCTCCACCTAATGAATACTAGTTACAATTCTTTTATATAAAGAGGTTTAAAGAAGGACCGAGGTCCATAGGCATTTTTTTTTAAAAGAGTTTAGTGCAGCTCATAGCGAAATTAAAGACGAGTCTCACCATCCCTCTACTCTCTTAATAATGGTACAATGCATACTTACTACACATCGAAGGAAAAACATAAGCTGAGCCACTTTTATTTACATTTTAAAGATGGACATCTTTGGGTTGGTACAACCAAAAAGCCAAGACTTTTAGCTAAACATAGTTACAGCTCAAAAGAGAGATCTGGACCCCCTATATCGATCATGTATAACCCTCCATCTACAAGTGTCGGCTATCCCCAAAAAAGTTAGCTCCCTCTCCTCATGTGAGCCATCACACCTATCCAGGTGCATCAGGCGGTAGCGATGGCGACATCCCCCGCATCACTCTGTCACGGCGGACGTGGATAGACAAGAACTCCTAGATGACGGGGCTCCTAGCTAGGCCCACATCATACATTACCAAAACCCGAACCCGTACAAACGTCAAACTAGGGATGGTGACACAATCAAGCTCCATACAATCGACCTCCACGTCAGATGGAAGACCGTAAAAGGAACCCCGCGTGACCACAGAGAGAGAGAGGCATCTGTCTAATCTGAAATGTTGGTCCCAGAGGGGTGAGTACAACTCCTCAGCAGGAAAAAGATCCATTAAGCCACTCAATGCATCAAACAGAACAATCATAACATCATAGTAGAGTACATATCATCCATGCATCCAAGCATAACTTACCCTGCAGCCATGCATATGTCATCATACCATATGTGCACACACCATCATGCACTCATCATCAAGCATTCATGCTTATACCATCATGCCATAGGTGCATATACAACCATGCACTCATCATCAAGCATTCATGCATATCCATACCTTATGTGCACATACCACCATGCACTTTATCCATATTATATCATACATCCATGCATACATATCACTATACCATGCATGATTCAATTTCAACTTTTTATCTTTCAATTGGATCACCTTTCTTTCTTGGGACCAATAATTTGCATCCCACATTTTATCGCTCACACCCAACCTGGCGTCACGAGGAACCTTCGGCACACACCTCCAAGCTTCCGGCACACACACTTCGGGCATCCGGCACCCACCTCTAGGCATCCCGACACTCCCGGGGCATCGTCGGCTCACACCTCCGACGGATCCTCATTTATCATAATTCATATTTACATTTGTGTCTCAATATCAACATGGCACATGATGTAATGGCAACAAGGTCAATTTCAGCTTTTGAAATTCGCACAATCCAGCTTGCACAGTTTTTGAAAACATTTTCATTAAATACCCAAATGACATTAAAAAATTATGAAATTCAAAAATGTGATAGTCAAGACATAAAGGCAGATACTTCATGAAGAACACTACACCAAAAGATCCCCCATATGGTTCAATACAGAACACGCATCACAGCACTACTAATTCTGCCCGTTCCACTTGCACAATTATTGAAATGTTTTTGGTTAAATAGGCAAATGAACTTTAAAATTTACGAAATTTGAATATGTTGTAGTCAAGACATAAAAAAAGATATTTCATGCAGAAAAATTTTCCAAAAGAATCTCATACAAAACGGTATAGACTATGCATTGCAACATTACCAAGTCCGAACACATCAGATTACCCAGTTTTTGAAACATTTTCGATTAAATACCCAAATGACATTCAAAACTTATGAAATTTGACTATGTGATAGATAAGACCATAAGTCAAATACTTCATGAATACATACAAGTCAAATTCCCCCTAGGTAATGAAATATAAGCGGTTGAAACCCCTGTTCCTAGTATAGAAATTTCCAGATCCAGTCTTCCAAAGAATTACGATTTCACCCACTTATACTTGTTTTTTTTGTCCCAAATTTGAGTATGTTATACTCCAAGAAGTCCTTAACAAATTGCATTTAGAAGTCAAAGCCAAAATCCAACTCGAACATCGCATGCAAGTCACTAGAACATCCAAGGTCGAGCTGTTTTCTCAAGAACAGTACACTAGGCTAGAGCACCACCCTTATAACTTCAATTTTTCACATTCTAAACCTCCGAAATTTTTATCATTCAATCACACACACTAAGCACAGCATGCAAGAGTAGATCAAGAGATCCCACTTGCCTCTAGACTGAGCGAACACAGCAAACACGAACGGAGGGTGAGGCGGACTCGATGGCGGCAAATGGACGACGGTGGACTGCCCTTCTCCTTCCTCTTGCGCACGCACAGCCTCCTTCTTCTTCCTTTCTTCCTCCTCTTTCTCTCCTCTCTCTCTCGGACAAACTCCCCCCCCCCTCTCTCTCTCTTTCTCGCTTAAGCCGGCCAATATTTTCCCCTAATTTTCCTTCCCTCCATCATTAGCCATCATTAGTTGTGCATGGGTGACACTTGGCTAACTTCAAAGGACAAATGGGGGGCATGCAAACCGGTCTCTCCGCCCCTTCTTTGTGCGATTGACGGCCCTTCATGGGCTTATGGGTTGGCCATTTCGGCCCATCTTAGGCCCAACACTCTTTGGCCTAAGACCCAAGCTTAAATAACCTAAGATTAACCCTTTTAAAAACTAACTAAATCCCTATTAAATCAAAGTACTAAATTGCAAATTAAATGGCTATACACTTGCAATCATAAATCCATAAGGTCCAATTCATAATACATATGGCCAAAGATAGAACTTTCTTTCCCAAAATTTATCTATTAAAAGCTTGGCCATAAATCTCATTGCGAATCATGGATCAAAAGGCTACAAAAATACAATAACGGTGTTTCCATCGCCTATCCATGGCTCATGGCATGTTTAGGCTTTTCATAAAATTCTAGGATGTCACACTTGTGATGCCTTCGCTAGCTTTAGCAAGGGCTAGTGAGCCCTCGCTAGATTTTGCAAAACAAGGGCATGGTGGCCCTCACCGGCAAAGTGAGGGTGGGCGAGGGCCATGACGCCCTTGTTGACCTTAGCAGATGTCCATGAACTTGTGCTTGTTTTCGGTGAGGGCTTTGTGGCCCTTGCCTAGAGGTTGCTGGGGGTTGTCGACCCTCAGTTAGTAGTTGGTGTAGGTGATTGGGACGCAACTAGTGGCCAGTGGCCTTGTTGATCTTTTAAACCAAAAAAGAATAAAAAGAAAAATAAAGAAAAGAAAAGAAACATATCAAAATTAATAAAATTGTCAACGTTGGTTGCCCAAGTACAATAGATGGCTTCCACATCAATGATTTTTAGTTAAAATTAGCCAGATTGGCTTAATTGGCAAATTGTGAAAATGTTTAGTATTCAACTAACAAAATTGAAAAGTTTAGACCTAAAGTGGCAAATGTACAATAATTTTAAGACTTTTTGGATAATTTTCGTTTTAGAACTACTCGTTTTTCTATTTCTAATTTTTCAGTTATGGAGAATGAAAGTAGTTTTCCTTTTTTTTTTTTTTTTTTTTTAAACTTAGAGACAGATTTGGGTTTATGGACAAATTGGCTTTTCGTTATCATTTATCATTTAAAAATAAGAATGAAAATGAGAGGCGTGCATATCAAGCTATTTCGGTATTTCCTTGATAGTAAGTGAAGCATTTTTGTAGTATAACTTTTAAAAGCTAGCTTACAACAACACCGGACGGCAATAACAGGGAGATGGATCGATTCTCCGCAACCAGGACCCCCGGTTTCGAGATCTGGCATGATAGAGAAAATCCAGGGACCCAAAATATGGAAGTTGACAATCAGCAGGCAAAGGTGGGAAAGCTAATAATAGCAGACGGGGGAGAGCGAGGAACCAGGAGGGGAAACGTGGAGACTTTCTCGCGTGCGCTCAACTCCCGACGGATTTACCTTAAAATTGGCTAAAAGCTGTTAATGGCGTTATAAGGTTCCTCCCACGGATGCAGTTTAAATGGCTCCAGCGCCAAGGGGAAAGATCAACCCAACAGCGTCCTCTTTCTTTCTTCTTGGAAGGTCCAGCAAGCGCCCGGGAGAAAGAGAGAGACCAGGAATCCTAGTAGCAGAAGGGAAACGATGGCAATGAAATCGTACGTTGGTGCACTGCTGCTGCTTTTGTCTTTTACTTCTTCCATCAACGCTCAGGTCTTTAACGTCGCGACTTACGGTGCAAAGGGCGATGGCAGTTCAGACATTAGCCAGGTGCGTGTATTCTTTAATGAATAGCTTTACGGCATTCTTTCCTAAATCTATGCGGCTAACGAGGGTTTCGTCACAAATTTTTTCGAAGGCCTTGCTGAGTGCATGGAAAGAGGCGTGCGCATCCACCACTCCTGCTAAAGTGCTGATCCCGGGGGGAACGTTTGCGCTGACGGAGGTTGCCCTGGACGGCCCCTGCAAGGCCCCCGTGGAGTTTGAGCTCCAAGGCACATTGAAGGCCCCGGCGGACCCGAGCCTCTTCAAGACCGATGGTTGGGTCGTGTTCCAACACATTGACGGCCTCACCATGTCAGGCGGCGGGACCTTTGACGGCCAGGGCAAGACAGCCTGGGGGCAGAACGACTGCGACAAGAACACGGACTGCCGTACTCTCCCCACCGTAAGCACCCGTCGGTATTATTCGTTTCTATGTCGATTTCGAACCGCACGGTCATTAGAAGAACGGATACGCTGATGGGGGTATATCCAAACTAAGACAACGCGATTAACCGAGTTTTGAGCACCAGGGGGAATTGCTAACACCCATTGAATTTCGACAGAATTTGAGGTTCAACTTCGTCACCAATGCCTTAATCCATGACGTAACGACGCTCGACAGCAAGAATTTCCAGGTAAACGTCTTGGGCGCCAAGAACATGACGTTCCAGAATTTCCACGTGAATGCGCCGGCCGACAGCATCAACACGGACGGGATCCACATTGGACGGTCGGACGGGGTCAACATCCTCGACAGCGACATCAAGACAGGGGACGACTGCGTCTCCCTTGGTGACGGGAGCCGGCAGATCACTGTCAAGGGGGTGACCTGCGGTCCGGGCCACGGCATCAGCGTCGGCAGCCTCGGGAAGTATGAAAACGAAGAGCCCGTGGAGGGTGTCTTCGTCACGAACTGCACCATCATTGGTGCGGATAACGGTGTGAGGATCAAGACTTGGCCTGCGTCGAAACCCGGCACGGCTTCTGACATGCATTTCGAGGATATCCAGATGGACAATGTCCTCAACCCTGTGATCCTAGACCAGGGATACTGCCCATTTGACCAGTGCAAAGCAGGGGTAAACACATAAACATGAGAATTAGCATAGGTCATGCACATTAGAAACGAAATGCATATTGACCCGTCCGCTAAACGAAATTAATTTAATTTCGAACGAACTGGAACGCTGGTTTTGCTCACAATTCTAAAGTCGGTTAGGAAACAAAAACGAATCGCACAATCGTTAAACCATTTACATGTCGGCCCTAATCTGTATGTCATTCGATTTGTTCAGGTTCCTTCCCTTATCAAGATAAGCAAAGTCAGCTTCAAGAAAATCAGGGGAACCTCAGCATCCCAGGTCGCGGTGAAGGTCTTGTGCAGCCAAAGCGTGCCGTGCGAAGAAGTCGAGATCGCGGACATCGACCTCGTGTATAATGGCCCCGAAGGCCCCGCCACATCAGAGTGTGCCAACGTCAAGCCTGTGCTCTCTGGCAAGATAAACCCTGCGGCTTGTGCCAAGGTCGTGAGCTAAAGAGTTCGCTTTTTCTCAGAGAAGATGAATCAACGCCGAACGTTTCTTTATAAAGGATTTCTTGAGCGAAACCGTTTGGTTTTTGTACTCTTTTTGTATGCCCCGTGTAATAGACATTATAAATGATAGGAAGATGTCTGATTGCACGGGATTCTTATACCACGTCGGATTCCGTTTGAAGAAAATCCTCACTTCGTACACCTCACTTAGTTTCTAATATATATATGGTTTGCGAAAAAAATAAGATTAGCCTCAATAAATTCTTATCTACTCCTGACCTAAGTTTCACCATACACGAATTATGAAGTTTAAATTTCACATTACGTACAATACACAAATTATGAAGTTTAAATTTCACATTACCTACAATACACAAATTATGAATTTTAAATTTCACATTACATACATCAAAAGGGTCAAATAGTCTCATGTACTCGATCTGTTCATTATTGTAAAATCACGACACATCTAGCGAATAGTGCGAGTCACCCCGCTCGTGTAATACTTGGACGATAATCAATCGACTTGATCTCAGGACGCATCGTAATTAAGCCCATTTTTCTTGTACTTGCAATTTTGGGTCATGAATCGTGTCCGTTTACTAAATTGATAAACAATGAATCCCGTCACCTTAACTAGCGCGGTAGGCCTAGGAGCATTGATGAAATAGTTTTGCTGTTCTTGATTTTGGGTGCAAATCTTTGGTTTAACGTCCAAATTTTAATTAGCAACACATTCCCACAACGGTGAAGATCTCAGATGTGAGCTTTAGGGACATCCGAGGAACGTCTGCAACACCACTTGCTGAGAAGCTTGGTTGTGGAAGAGGAGTGCCTTGCCAGAAACTGGAGCTTGCTGATATTAACTTGAGGTATAATGGGAGGAACGGGGCCGCCACGTCGCAGTGCGCGAACATAAAGCCTACGATCACCGGGAAATCATCCCTGCCCCTCTGCGTGGGGTTGCGAAGTTGACCGATCTTCATATTCACCGGGCATGTGATCGTCGGAATGTTTAAAGAAGTTCGATTGATAACAGGCACCCCCTTGACGCTCCAGGACATGATGAGAGACTGGTGAAATAGAGCTGCAAATAAAAGTAGAACTTTTGCCTTTTTATTTTTATATTTTGTATACTTAGAAAAAGCTATGTACATCTCTTTATGCTTTTGCTGGTTATACAGAAGATGCTTAGTACCACCAAGAAATTGTGAAGAGACTTGTGGAGAAATCAATAAGATGTTCAATTTCTTGCTACTTTGTAATCTTCTTGCACAGAAGTCATATTTTATTCAGAACATGAACATGTTCTTGATAGATAATTTTGTAGCTCTGTGTTTATCCATCGATGAAGAAAACAACTTGAATTAACAAGTATATAGCTAAATGACCAAAAAAAAAAATGCTTGAATTGAATAAATGGGTTCTCAAAGTAGACTTATTGCGAATTGATTTGGAATTTATTTTAATAACTGTTTTCCTGAAGTCCAAATTTATTAGGAATTTAAGAAATAGTTTTAAAAGTTGATGGCTATCTACAGTTTGCCTTTATTTTTTTAAATGGCCGATCTACAGATTATACAACTAAATAGCAGTCCCTTATGTTTCATAAGTGCTCATTTGTTTGCATTAAACAAGATATTTTGAGTAAAAAGAATAACCACCAATTAAGTAAAAAGGAAGTCTCGATTAGAAAAAAGTCAAATGTGAATAGCTGGTTACTCATTATGTATATTTAAAGGATTATTTGATGTGAAAATTGATTGATCAATGAAAATATCTAACAAATTATAAGAGTAACTGATTTCCTCAACGCATAAAAGGAAATGATTAACTAAAATCCATGATAATTTTTTAAGTATTTTTAATTGCGAATTCATTCGTTTCCATTATTAACCATATAAAAGTACATAATGAATATCCCATTTTTGAAAATTGACCTTTCTGTTACGGAAACATATTCGCTTTCTTAATTTTCTTCCTTCTTCTAAAAAAAATTCATTAGTTCTATTAATATGTTTCTTCAAGTTTAGACAACTTCAATTTTTTAATATTGTAATTCTTTAATGCTCTCATGCATATTTCACACGCTAAGAAATGTACAACGAAAGAATAATGGCCCTCAGAAAATGAAAAAGTTTAAGAGGCTGATATTTCAAGTGCGACATTTGATAATTTAGGGTTAATTATGTATTATGTCAGGTTACGAAGAGTTTTGTATAATTTTCTAGAGATATCATATGCATGACGTAAAAAGTCATCTCTCATATCGGGTAAAAACGGGGATAACAAATAATCTTTGAATTTTGGCTTGGTTCTTGAACTTTCAATTTGTTTAATGTGATCCTTGAATTTTAGCCCAATGTGCAATATAATTCCTAAACTTTTAATTTGTGCAATGTAGTCTTTAAAGTTTTGATATGTGTTCAATATAATCCCCGAACAATATCAAAAAGTTCAACATAATCATTGGTCTTGAATTAATGAAAAGATTATATTGAACATTTTTATATAGTTCAAGAACTATGTTGAATATGTACCAAAAGTTCAGGGACTATATTAAATAAATTAAAAGTTTAGGGGCCACATTGTATATTGGCTAAAGTTAAGGGACCACATTGAATAAAGTAAGAATTCAATGACCAAATTGTACATTGAGTCAAAGTTCAAGGATTGATCATGTCATTTTTCCATAAAACAAGGTTGATCTTTAATCAACATCCGTGGATAAAATTTCTCATTTTACTAGAATTATTTCTTAATATAACCTCGTCATCAAGTGCTGATCCCCCATAGCGATGTATAACAATAAATTTTTAGTTACATGACTAAAGCTTATAATTAAATCTAATGAAAATATTTTTCTAATTATAATTATAGTTGACATATGGCATAAAATATGTTAATTGAACAAAGTTTTAATAAATTGTTTAGAATATGTTTGTATGTACTATTTAATTTTGACAATATGCTTGTTAATTGTGAACAACTTTGTGATAGATCTCTCTTAGAAAGGAACTTGTGAATCTTAAATGTATGTTAACCACTAGGGTTTGCCTTGATGCCATCCTTCCAACATGGAAGGGGGAGGTGAGGGGTTCAAATCCTCACATTCTCAGGGAGGGTTGGAATAAGGATGATTTAGTTTCAAGTGCGAGTTTCAACTCTCACGCCCTACAAGGCGATAGGATAAAAGTCTGAGAGTGAGAGCTAGAGTGGGAGTAGAGTAGGACCGAAAAAAATAAAATAAAATTTTAAATGTTTGTTGTTCCCCCTTCATTAATGGACGATCATGCAAGCATTTTTGCTATAGAAATACAAAAACTATCCAAAAAGTACTACACCTATTACACTTTTGCCTTTTAAGTCTTAAATTTTTAAATTTTTTTAATTAAATGCCAAACATTTTGAAATTTTGCCAATTGAGTTCATTTAATAAATTTTTATCGGAAACCACTAATGTAGCAGCTCAGTCAACGTCGGTCATCTTACATAGTATGATCGGCACTGATGTAGATAAATTTTAATAATTTTTAAAATATATTTTGAATTTGATATTATTTGTTGTTGACACCCAAATTTCGATTAGGTTTTTAATTAGGCTTTAGCCTCTATATTTTTCCTTCTTTTAAATAATAAAAACAAAACTAGAAAAACGAACAAAATAAATAAATAAACAAACAAGAATAACCAAAAAGAAAGAGGAAAAGTAGCCAAAGAAGGGCTGGGCCTGCGAGCCCTTCCTTCTTTCTCGTGCAGGCCTCGCAAGCCCGGCCCGTGCGACCCCTAGCCCCTTCTCCTTCTTCCCTTTGTCTTCTTCCTTTGCAAACCTGCAGCACCTACAATTGAAGAGAGGGTAGGTTGACGTCGGCCGGAAGTGATGGGTCTTGGGCACCATCAATGCCGAGCACGAGGGAGCTCGAATGGGATGCTGGTTCAACCGAGGGGGACCGGTTGGCGTGTCGAAGGCCAGCGACTGAGGTTCTCTGTCAACCGGATCTCCCTCGCCTATAAATAGATGCACAAAGCCATTGGAAGGGGGGGCTGACATCGAGGAAGGTTGAAGGCACGCAAGCTCCGATAGCTTCCCACCGAGAGACTTTAGGGGAGGTCCGAGAGTGAGCGAGCGAGCCCAGATCTAATCAGAGGTCGGCCGGAGGGGAGGAGATTTGGGGCTGAGTCAGGTTGGCCGGAGAAGGAGGTCGTCCTGGTCCAGATCTGAAAGAAATTGTCCCTCGAGCCCTGCTGTGTCGTGGTCACCACTCTCCGACGAGCTTGCTGGACTTCACCGCCACTGCTGCCACCATTTGCTTCATTGCTTCTTGGTAAGAAGGCGTTGCCTTGCCTTGCACCAACGGCCTATGTCGGAGCTCACGATCGACAAGGTCGTGTGAGCATTGGATAGGGCTGTCTCCTCGATCCCTCATCACCGTCTGTTCATGTCGCCTCCTCCATCGATTCACCACCCCTAGCCCGTGCCGACATCACCGTCTCCATGCCAGGCCACGCTCATCACTGCCGTCTCTGCCGGACGATGCAGAGGTAGGGTTCCACGAAACAGGTCGCGGCTGCGAATCGGGTTAAAAGGCGGGTTGGGCATGGGTTTGAATCGGGTAGGGTTTCTGCCTAGGTTAGTTTTGTTCGCGTGGGTCGAATAGTTTTTGTGCCGAAATTCTTTTAACAAAGGTGGGCCAAATTCGGTTTGGGTTGTCTTAAAAAAATGCGAGTCAGGCTCGCATTGCGGGCTCGTCCAAGTCTAGGGCTCATGGCTCGGGTTAGACCTAACCCGCGGATCCGACCCTGGTCGCATTTTAATATTATATTATATTATAATATAATATTTTAAAAATAAAAAATAAAAAATTATTTTCCAAAAAAAAAATATCCATGTTTTCCCAAAAAAGCAAAAAAAGGTCAGAAAAAAGCCAAAAAATGACTTTTTTTTCAGAAAAATATCAAAAATCCAAAAAATGCTTTTATGTCTAAAAAAAGAGAAAAAAGACCAACAAATATTTTTCCTCCACAAATGCATGGAAAATCTCTCAAAAATCCAAAAACCTTAGGGTTTAAGCAAGATTAGGTACCGAAAGGGCATTAGTAATTAACTAGTGTAATCAAGTCCCCGATCCTCATTTCTCTAGTTGTGCAGGAGCAAGTATTTCTCCCGATACTTCGCTTGGGTTTCTGATCGACCTACCTCAAATCGATTAGTGGCGACTCCATTTTCAAATTGACTTATAGGTTAAAAACTTGGACTATTAAAGTCGCGAATTGATGGACTTGGGAGAGTTCGAGCTAAAATAGACATAGCCGAACCATTAGCCTCCGAAGGCGCTCGCCTTGATCGGGCGCCGGGAAAAAAGAGGTCACGACAGCTTGGCAACTCCACTGGGGACTTGAAGACTTAGGCCTTTTTTTATCTTGTTTAAATGCTTTGCTGACTTGGTTTTCTTTCTGTGCAGGATAGTAGCTTTTTTTTACTTCGTTAAAATAAAATGTCTTGTGATTATAAACTGTTGAGCATGCTTTATTGTTTTAACACTACACATGGCACACACAACCTAGCCGCCGGACCTGGGCCGCCATAGGATTTAGGATGGTGTTAAGAAAGATATGGCTTTGAATAGGAGACTGCATTGTAAAGGTTGTCTTTCTTCTCTCCAAATTTCTTTAGCCGAGGTTAAGGGGGTGCGTTGCCAATGCGAGACTCCAATGGGCGGACACCCTTTTAATTTCAACAAACATTCTCATTTAGAAATTGAGCTGCACTTTCCATGTGCATGTTCCTGTGCTTGCCACTCTTCTTTAAAGTGACTTCTTTATTACTTAGTTTTTTTTTTTTTATGGCTCATGGCAAAATAGGTTGGTCATGTAACTCCCTTTTTATATGCGATGGGAAGAGTTGATATCCAGTTCATTCCTACCCCCAAAATAGAGCTCCTCAGTTGGTGGAGTCAGTTGGATCAGTTTGGCCAAGAACGTGTCAAAGCAAGTATTGGTCATCTCCTCCCGTTGCTCCAAATCAATATCCACTTTGGGGTTATGCAAGCACGACCACACTTTTGGTGCCCTAAAACATCCACCTTCATGTTCGGCAAATTTGAACTGACTCCGACTTTGGAAGAATACAGTCTCGCCATAGGAATATCCCTGGGAAAGGAACTTGCCAAGCCACCGATTGGCGTTGACCTTGTGGTTATTCTATTGCGTTTTTTAAAAATCATTCGGTAAGAGAAATTGTTAAAGTTAACAACAATGCTTTCCCGCTATCATCTTTAACCGAATGTTTTGAAGGGCAATTGATGACCCAAAAAACCAAGATCTTCCTCTTAGCGTTTTTCGGATTCATTATCTTCCCCCACCGAAAGAATGTCATAAATCCTTCAGTTGCATGGGTGGTAAATCAAGTCACTTTTTGAGCGGGATATGTGAACATGGTTTTAGCTGAAACATTTTTATCCCTTAATTGTTTCAAAGACAAAAAAGAAAAAATCACGAGAGCTACCCCAGAAATTTTACAAATGTGGTTCTTTTCCCATATTAAAGAATTTGGGCATCTCATGCAAATATTTGAAATCAACGACTTCAAACACCCTTTGCAAAAGTTTCAAAACTTTTTGGAAAAATATTCTCCCAACGAGGAATACTCTCGATGGATTAACTTATTAAAGAATCCTGTCCCCGAGACATTCTTATGGAGAACTAAATGGTTCATTGCAAGAGAGGCATGCTTCGCACTTGATTATTACAACCCCATCCTATTGCTAGGCCTCTCTGGAGCCACCTCATATTATCCATATGGGGTGGCTTGTCAATACAGGGCCCTCCAAGAAATCTCGCCATCGCTCAAACCAGGATTGTTTTGAATCTTTTTCACCCATACAAGCTATGACTTCTCGGAGGAGATCCGTATAATTCAGAATGCATGGAGTAGATGCCACACCAAAAAGATCCTCATACCTAGAAAGTTGAGCGAATAGGGAAAAAAGCCATCATGCGTCCACATTCTACATCCTCAACCATAGAATTCCCGAGGAGCTACAATTGGTAATCCCTGACGTTGGTGATAAACTCACTCAGCAAGGACGAATTGAGTCTCTTGAAGAAAATTTAGAGACAAGCAAAAAGCGCATATCAAAGCTAGTTCGAAAGAACAAGTGGCTTCGCAGGACTGAGACTTTCCATCGCATATAAAAACTGGGCGACTTGGCTTTTTTGATGTGAATATTTAGGGTTGTTCTATCCCGCTTGAAAAGCCCTTTCTAGTGTTGTATAAATCTCCTATGTATAAATAAAAATGAGTCAACTCTTGCGATGGGCCAGCGTTCCACATATTTCCTTCGCTTACTTTCTCTCCATTTTGTGCAATGTAGGTAATTACGACATAGTCATATTCGCTAAATCCAAAACCAAGAATGGCTGAAGAGGATGTACCAAGCCGTGTCAAGATTATCTAAAGTGAAATGAAGCAAGTTTTCAATGTGCTTTAACAACTCTCAAAGCAGATGGATTCCATCTAAAGCAAAGTGGCTCCCGCCCCGGCCTCAATCAAAGTGTTGCTACCTCAATCATCTATCCAAGGCGAGCAAGGAAGAGATACCGATGACAGCATGCCCAAGTTGGAGGATGACCCGCACCAAATCATAGTAGAGAGAGCAAAGCCCAACGGTTTGTCTAAAACTGAACATGACAAACGCCTCGAGAAACTTGAAGAGAGGTTGAAACAACTGCAAGGCCTCCAAGATCCTACTCCAACAAACCTCTTGGTTTATTCCAAAGTCAAAATGCCGGAAAAATTCAAAAAGGCCGAGTTTGAAAAGTACAATGGCACGACTTGCCCAACGGCTCATGTACAAATGTACCTGGTTCGAATGACTCAGTACGTTAATAATGAACCTTTAATGATCCAACTTTTCCAGTCAAGTTTAGTAGGCCCTGCCGTGAGGTGTTACATCACGAAGAACATAAACCTCCTCGAAGCATGGAGTGAAGTAAGTGAAGCATTCCTCAAGCACTACAAGTTCATAATGGACACTACCCCCTCTCATGAGGATCTTGAGCGCACAGAAAATAAAAAGCATGAATCTTTCAAAGAATATGTTATTAGATGGAGGAATCTAGTCGCCCAGATCAATCCTGAACCAATTGATTTCGAACTAAGAAAAATGGTCATCAAAACCCTTCCCTACGAATACCGTAATTGAATGGTGACTATGATTGCCGAATCATTCAATCAACTCATTCCAGTAGGGGAGCAGATTGAGGTAAGGTTAAGGGATGGCTGGTTCACTGAGCCTGTACCCATCAACAGAAGGCTCAACATGAAGAAAGACAAAGAGTCCCCAGTAGATGTCAATGCGACCTACACCGCAAGCACTGGTCACCTCCCAACCATTCAGACAAGCGCAGGTCAACCACAGACCACCAGTTGTCAGCCGCCCCAGCGCTACAACGGCAAAAGATAATTCACTCTGCTTCCTGGATCTCTATCACAGGTTTTGGCCATCCTCCAAAATAAGAGCCTCCTTTCAGCTGAGCTAAAGTGACCCAATACTGAATGCTTCTCTAATTATGACCCATAAAAAAAAAAGTGACTATCACATGGGAGAAGTAGGCCACTCAATTGACAAATGTTTCATCCTTAAGCATTGAATCCAAAACTTGTTGGATACTAAGGCCTTCTCATTCCAAACTACCAAACCGAATGTCCAAAGCAATCCGCTTCCCGATCACGCTAACAAAGTAAACGCGGTATTTAGTTCTGAGACTAGTCAAAACAAAAGTGTCAATGCACATACGATTGACATCTATCGAGGGCTAGTAGAAGCTGGGTATTATTCAAGCGATGAAATACCACCCTTAGCAGCAATGGAAGGAAGGGTATCAAGAATGATAGATGCTGGAATAATTGTGTACATTGGTTGCACCAACATGGTCTCTGCTATCATCAATTAGGATGAAGAATTTGACGTGCTAAATGCAAAAAGGGAGAGGAAGGATTCCGCCCTACCTGAAGGCGTCTTTGAAGGAAAAGGAGCCATAGCTCAAGTATTGATAACAGGAGTGGCTATAGTCGTTGAGGTCCCCCAGCCCTATAAATACGAAAGCAACAATGTAGTGCCATGGTCTTATGACCTTGATGTTGGCTTAGTCACGAGGTCTGGGCGAACCTATGCTTAAGCCAATACACAGCCTGCCAAGCCCATCACTGATGAAGAAGCTAAGGACTTTTTGGCTATAGTTAAAGCTAGCGAATACAATGTGGTGGAACAATTGCGGAGGTTACCAGCACAAATCTCTCTACTGGAATTACTTCAGAGATCTGTCAAGCACCAAAAATCCTTGATGAAGGTATTGAGTGAAGTACATGTCTCTGAAACCATTGAGCACAACAAACTCAAGGAGTTTGTCGGTACCATCATTCTAAAAGATCAAATGACATTTTCTGATGAGGAGATCCCCGAGGAGGGTAGAGAACATAATAGGGCTCTCTACATATCGATTAAGTGCAATGCCTCCCATGTCGCTCGAGTACTAATTGACAATGGATCCGCTCTTAACATATGTCCACTAGCGACACTATGCCGTCTTAAGATAGAGGCGTCCTAGATCCAGGTAGCCAAGACTTATGTTCGAGCATTTGATGGGACAAAGAAGGATACCATGGGTGAAATTGAGCTTGACATGCAAATAGGCCCAACCATATTCAAAATCCCGTTCCAAGTATTGGATATCTCCACTACATTCAATTTCCTCTTGGGCTGCCCATAGATCCATGTTGTTGGAGTAGTGCCCTCAAGCCTCCACCAAAATGTGAAGTTTGTGGTTGAGGGAAAATTGATCGCAGTCCGCGAAGAAGAAGACCACCGCATTTACCACGAGACGGCCATCCCTTATGTGGAACCCGTTAACAAAAATGAATCCAGTTATCAATCATTCGAGCTAGTGTCTACCATGCATAGGACTAGGGGGACTCCACCCTTTATCCCCAAAATGTCAAGCGCTGTAGTTATGGTGGGAAAAATCATGGTTGGATATGGCTTTACCCCAGCCCTGGGGCTCGGCAAGGGAAGCCAAGGCATCCGTGAGCCTATCAAGACCTCAAAGAGACCTCGTACCATCGGCTTAGGGTATCACAAAGGAAAAGAGCAGCACTTAAAGGAGAAAGAAAAAAAAGAAGATAGGCCTTGTATACCCCCTACTTGAGGAAACTTTCTTGGGCCCTGCAAGGATGATGCACGAGGAAGAGAAAATATTCGGTACTTCGAAGAAATTTAGCCATGAAAGCCCAAAGTCGCCCATTTACTTGGGCATGAGCCGAGATAGCATAATTCAATCGGCGCATATGAAGAAAGAAGCGCCATATGACATATCCACTATGTTAGGAGACATCTTCATAGTTGCCGTTGAGGAAGAGCAACTGAAGGGAATAGGCGATAACTTCTCATTCGGCCAGCTTCAACGTCAAGTCAACGAACTAAGCGAGACTATACACCACTTGATAGAAAGCTTCACTCAAGCTGCCCGTGCATTCCTCTATTGTCATAATAGGGAGTCGACAGTTGAAATAGATGAAGAGGACCCTACAGACACGACCTGGCTAGGGGCTCGACTCCCTCAGTCCTCAAACAACATGCGGTCATATTCGTCGCTACCTAAATCAATGGCCACTATTTTCCCTATCCACCTAGAATAGGGAATAATCTATAAGAAACTGAGACACCCTACTCCCGAATACTCCTCTGATTATGATCCATCTAAGTACCGTGATTATCATTCAAGAGAGTGGGGACACTCACTAGATGATTGTGCCATCCTGAAAGACAAGGTTCAGGATCTGCTGGATGCGGGGGTGCTCACGTTCCGCTCCCCATGGCTGTGTTATGGTAGAGATGACCTTCTCGTGGTACCTAGCACCCGCACCATGTTCCCCAAGTGTACTAAGGAGATGCCTGAAGAAAAGGCAATCATGGACACCTTGGGTCAACCGAATGGTAAATTTGATTACTATGTTAACTACTCAGTTCCCCAAAGCTTCTATGACAATCACTGGAGCATTATCCCTGATGGATGGGGAGGCATGGATAATAAAAAATTCATAAAGCTGGGAGCATAGGAAGGCGCGACTAGTGACTGGTATGAAGATTTCTTCGTGGGCGCCATCAACGAAAGACCGTCAGGGGGAATGGGTGCAAACCCACTCGAGTAGAACCCTTTTCAATTCCCTTGTGTATTCCCCTACGTGGGAGCTTGTATATATTTCTTAAGTCTAGCTTGTTTTGTTTTCAACATCGGTTTCGCTTAAGGAGCTAACTTTTGAAATTACTCTTCCAAAATGTAAATCCACCTACTATTGAATAAAGTTGAAAACATTTTGAGGGCATGAGGAGACACACCAAGCTGGCCCGTTGATGACATCCAGCCACAAAATGAAAGAAGAAATCTGAGGCCTGGGTTTCCTCATGTTTCCTCGTCTTAGGCCTTCCAAAGAGATTCATCACATTTTCAAAAGAAAAAGAAGCATACATATTATTAACATTATTCGTTTCATTGACCAATCTGCTTTATGATACAGGCGTAATCTAGCGGCAGGCAAGGGAACAAGGACCGTCCAAACCAACACCATAAGTAGCCATGATAGCAATTCTGATAACTCAGACGAGAATTCCTATGATTTTGATGAAATTCAACGGAATTGGGAGCAACACGAAGAAACAAGACCCCTTACTACCGAAGACACCATCACCATTAATTTGGGCACCACAGAGGGTCCAAGGGAAATAAAGATCGATGTGAGCCTTCCTAAAGAAGAAGCTACAAGTTTAATTGCCCTCCTTAAAAGGTATTAAGACGTATTCGCATGGTCATATACTGGTATGCCGGGCCTCGATCTAATGATCGTGGAGCATAGCTTACCGATTGATCCTAATGTAGCCCTTAAGAAGCAACAGCTAAGAAGAACCAAGCCATAGTTGGCAAAGAAGATTGAAGAAGAGGTAATGAAGCTCCTAGAAGTGGGTTTCCTCGAAGTCTCACGTTACCCCAATTAGGTAGCAAACATTGTACCAGTGAAGAAGAAGGATGGTCGAATTCAGGTTTGTGTTGACTATCGCGATCTAAACATAGGAAGCCCAAAGGATGATTTCCCGTTACCACACATAGACGTTCTCATGGATAGCACTGCTGGTTTCAAACTATTCTCTTTCATGGATGGATTCTCGGGATACAACCAAATAAAAATGAAAAAGGAAGACAAAGAAAAAACGGCATTCAACACTTCATGGGGAACCTTTCATTATAAGGTTATGCCTTTTGGCCTGAAGAACGCTGGAGCAACTTACCAACGTGCCATGGTCACCCTCTTCCATGACATGATGCATAAAGAATTTGAAGTATACGTTGATGATATGATCACCAAAACCAAAGTTGGAGAAGACCATGTGAAGACCTTGGAAAAGTTATTCAATCAGCTTCGCTAGTTCAAGTTATGCTTGAACCTAGCAAAGTGTGTGTTCAGGGCAACTTCCAGCAAATTACTTAGGTTCATCGTAAGTTGTGAAGGGATCAAAGTGGACCCATCGAAAACTAAAACGATATTTGAGATGCCTCCTCCCTCAACCGTAAAAGAAGTCCGAAGCCTTCTAGGAAGATTGAATTACATTGTACGGTTCATATCCCAACTCTCTGAAACTGTGAAACCTTTCTTTAAACTTCTCAGAAAGGACGCACAAATTAGATGGGATGACGATTGCCAATTGGCATTCGAAAATCTAAAGCAGTATTTAATGAAACCCCTGGTTCTAGTACCCCCGACTTCGGGGCACCCTTTGATCCTCTACCTTACCATCAGTAATGAATCCCTAGGTGCAATGCTGGCACAGAAGGGACCCCATGATGGCAATGAGCGAGCCATTTACTATTTGAGTAAAAAGTTCACCACGCAAGAACAAAGCTACTCCAAATCGGAAAAAACATGCACTACATTGGTATGGGTGCTGCACAGGCTCCGGCAATACACCTTGCATCACCAAACATTTCTTGTTACTGAGAATGACCCAATCAAATACTTGCTCGGTCGCTCAGCCTTAGTGGGGAAATTAGCCAAATGGCAAATCCTAATCTTAGAATTCGACATTTAGGCAATGTCAGAAAAATTAGTTA
This sequence comes from Eucalyptus camaldulensis, assembly GCA_019915185.1. Classification (NCBI taxonomy): domain Eukaryota; kingdom Viridiplantae; phylum Streptophyta; class Magnoliopsida; order Myrtales; family Myrtaceae; genus Eucalyptus; species Eucalyptus camaldulensis. The sequence goes on from JAHSVA010000005.1 coordinate 5,613,100, forward strand.
AAGGACAAGTGATTGCTAATATGTTAGCCGATTGCCTTGGGGAGATACATGAGGATAATCCCCCAGATAACCGAATTTCAGTAGTAAATGAGGGCACATGAACCATGTTTTTTAGTGGAGCCGTAAACCTGTCAGGATCCGGTATTGGGGCATTTTTGATATCCCCAAGTAGGCAACATTACCCTGTGGCCACAAAATTGTTGTTCCCATGCACCAACAACATAGCCAAATACGAAGCTTGCATCCTCAGTCTACAGGCGGCTATTGAAATGAAAGTGACAAAACTAAAAGTGTTCGGTGACTTCGCATTAATTATACTCCAGACTTTAGGCAAATGGAAGATGAAAGACGCCAAACTCATGCCTTATCGTGATTACTTGGAAGAATTGGTGGAGGAGTTCCAGGATATCTTGTTTGAATACCTACCTAGAGCACGTAATCAGTTCGCTGATGCGCTAGCAATGTTATCATTTATGTTGCGAGTAACGGAGGGGTTATAAGTGGAGCCTTTGAAGATTGAAATCTTGGTGAGAAAGGCTCACTGCATGGCTGTAACTGAAGAATCCAACGGGAAGCCCTGGTATCATGATATCATGAAATACGTCTAGAAGCAGGAGTTCCCTAAAGAAAGCGCTCCCGCTGATCGAAAATACCTAATGAAAATGGCTTTGAAGTTTTTCGTCAGTGGTGAAAATTTGTACAAGAGATCCGATGACTCAGTCTTGTTGAGATGTGTGGATATGACCGAAGCCATACGAATAATGCAAGAAATGCATAAGGGAGTATGTGGCCCTCACATGAACGGGCGCATGTTGGCCAAGAAAATAATGAGACTGGGTTATTGCTGGCTCCCCTTAGAGAGTTGCTGTGCTTAGCATGTGAGAAGTTATCATCGTTGTCAGATTCACGGAGACAAGATAAATGTCCCTCCAACCGAACTACATCAATTATTTGAACTATGGCCCTTTTCAATGTGGGGCATCGACGTAATCAGCCCAATCAATCTGAAGGCATCAAACGTACATTGATTCATCTTGGTTGCAATCGATTACTTCTCAAAATGGATCGAGGCCACATCCTATGCAAGCATAACTGCATGAAATGTTATGAAGTTCATCAAATGTGACATAATCGCCCGTTATGGCATGCCAGAAACTATCATCACCGACAACGGGTCAAACTTGAACAAAAAATTGATCGATTAATTGCTTTTTGAGTTCAAAATCCAACATATAAATTCGTCCCCTTACCGTCATAAAAATACGTTTAGTTCAACGAAGAAGAATGAACTACGACCGTTAGCATTTAAGGGAGTGTCGGAATTCGAGCATCAAACTCAATGGAATGATTTGAGTAAATCAATATTATCCAAGTAGACGTATAGGAATGACCTATGTCGAATTCACCTAGCTTGGTGTAAAAGATGTTACCCAGGAACCAAAAGGCCCCTACAAACACCACCAACCCCTCGGCCTAATGGAATGGGAATCAAAGTGATCCAGAGGCATCCGAAGATCACCCGGCCACTAAAGATATGGATAACAAATCAAAAGAGACGTGTTAAATAAACTCTTGTCTCAAGTATCGCAAGAGAAAATCCTTTAAAGCTCAACCCATGTTTGATTTTGGCCCTACTAATTGATCTATTTTTTTACATCTTCTCCTCTGTAGGGGCAGAAAGCAAAGATACTCGATCAGATTCCCAACCACGGCTGAGTGTTTTTGCGTTGTCCCCCTATTGAATAAGGACAACCCATCAACACCCCTTTGTGAATGACTCTTTTGATGTTTAAAATTCAACACATTTGAAGATACCATGCTGTCAATAAAGTCTTTTTGAACAAAAACCATTCATTTTGTTTTGAGAGTACAAACTCCATCACATTTAAGATGCCGCATGCTTTTTCCAAAAGGATTTTTCCATGATGATTTTCTCTTTCTAAATCACTAATTCTACAAGGATTATTAGAATAGACAACTAAGTGAAGAATACAAGATTAATTGAGCATGCTGGATGAGGTGCGTCAGAATGGTGAAAGGCAAGTCATATCCTACACACAACCCCCCATCTATACACTCGTGGATGGTATGATAACCAATAGTGAGAGGCATTCCATTGCTCACCCTATTGAGCCCCATACACTGGTGAAATTTCTATCCTACCCTTGTCAAGAACCACCCCCACACTAGGGCAAATCGGAGGCGAAGCGGCATCACGAGGTGAGAAGAGAGAAATTTTCTTGCTCACACTTACATCAATCTTTGGGTGTTTTTATTGCATATGAACACTTGCGTTAATTTAAGTGTCATAGAATGATAAAAGATCAATTCTTTCTTTACGTACTTGTATTCATTGTACAACTCAATTGAGTTTGTAATTTTACCTTCACATGGAGGCAAGACAGAAGTCACTGCCATTCAAGCAGTATAATCTGAAGCACTAGCTGAAGATGAAGACTCAAGAGTTTAACAACAGTGTCGTGCCGGGACCTGCCTAGGCCAATTCCTCTAATAACAAAAAGTAGGGGCATAAAAAAAGCAGTGTACCTAGTAAAAGCAAGGTCAATGCCCATAAATGAAGAGCTAGAATGAAAAACAGGGGCATAAAAAAAGCAGTGTGCCTGGTAAAAACAAGGCCAATGCCCCCAGTCAAAAATACAACTAAGAAAAAGTTGTTGTAGTGGTCCGAAGAACCTCTACTTGATAGTGAGAAAAAAAGATTGGTGACAAATGTCAAGATAATTACCAATTCTCACCCTTTTACACACGAGTCAAGTCTACATTGCATCACATTGTAAAAGTCTCTTTAGACTAGGGGCACTTCAATTAATGTAGGATTTCATATGTACATAAACATCGCTCGAAGAAGCACGAGCAAGATTACTCCATGTTTTTTTGCAAGGTTCTTGACTTGGAAACCCAGAGATGATCGTGCGGCACTTCGTTCATGAGCCTTGACCTCGTTGGTCCCATTTGATGAGCCATACCAAGTCTTCATCACAATTTCAACAAAGACCTCTCACATTAGTAAAGTTGTATCACTTGCGAGAATACTCGGACCCTTGTTGACATGATGATAGTTAGAAGTGTGGTCCTTATAAATCTTGCATCAATGGTCAGGATAGCCTTTTTCATGAGTGTGAGTAAAAAGTCCTTTCAGACTGAAAGTCCCTCATCTGGCATGCTCAAGACATCTACATTCTAAATGAGGGTTGTCTTTCAAAATCTTCCCTAGTGGAATTCAGATGATGCAAAACTGACAAAGTTGTCATGCATGAATCTCATTTGGACTTATGAATTTACAGCATATACAATCATGTGTGCTTATTGTGCAAATAGCAAACATACTCTCAGAGATCAGAGATATTACCAGGTATGCTTTCTTACACTTGGAGCGGCTTGAGTGGCCCAACTCGTATCATTAAATATTTGTGTTCATCCAAGTATTCCGATACTTTGTACACCTGAGTGCCTGTGGCCATCTAGGTAAGCCTCGTGCTACATTTAAATTCTTAATTACCAGGAGGTGAGAGACCTTCATGAATATCCAAGGTACGTCCTCAATTCCCAATTGCTAGGAGTGGGAGACCTTCATGAATATATGGGGCACGTCTTCGATATCCCCCCTTATCAGGATGTGAAAGACCTTCACGAATATCTCAGGTACGTCATCAATATTCCATCTACTAGGAGACTTTCAAAGATGACTAAGTATCCTCCAAGAGTTTATACTTGTGATAAGTATCCCTTCGACACCTGCAAAAGTCCAGGTATCCTTCAGAGTTTTGTTCTTGTGACCATCCAGGTACCCCTTCGATACTTGCGAAAGTCTAGGTATCCTTCAGAGTTTTGTACTTGTGATCATCCAGGTACCTCTTCGATACCTGTGAACGTCCAGATATCCTCCAAGAGTTTGTACTTGTGATCATCCAGGTACCCCCTCGATACCTACGAAAGTCCAGGCATCCTTTAGAGTTTTGTGCTTGTGATCATCCAGGTACCCCTTCGATACCTACAAACGTCCAGGTATCCTCCAAGAGTTTGTACTTGTGATCATCCAGGTACCCCTTCGATACTTGTGAAAGTCTAGGTATCCTTTAGAGTTTTGTACTTGATCATCCAGGTACCCCTTTGATATTTACGAAAGTCCAGGTATCCTTCAGAGTTTTGTACTTGTGATCATCCAGGTACCTCTTTGATACCTGCAAACGTCTAGGTATCCTCCAAGAGTTTGTACTTGTGATCATCCAAGTACCCCTTCGATACTTGCGAAAGTCCAGGTACCTTCAGAGTTTTGTACTTGTGATCATCCAGGTACCCCTTCGATACCTTCAAACATCTAAGTATCCTTCAAGAGTTTGTACTTGTGATCATCCAAGTACCTCTTCGATACTTGCGAAAGTCAAGGCATCCTTCAGAGTTTTGTGCTTGTGATCATCTAGGTACCCCTTTCGATACCTGCAAACGTCTAGGTATCCTCCAAGAGTTAGTACTTATGATCATCCAGGTACTCTTTCAATACCTGCAAACGTCCAGGTATCCTCCAAGAATTTGTACTTATGATCATCCAGGTACTCCTTCGATACCTACGAACATCCAGGTATCCTCCAAGAGTTTGTGCTTGTGATCATCCAAGTACCCCTTCGATACCTACGAAAGTCTAGGTATCCTTCAGAGTTTTGTACTTGTGATCATTCAGGTACCCCTTCGATACCTGCAAATGTCTAGGTATCCTCCAAGAGTTTGTACTTGTGATCATCCAGGTACCCATTCGATACCTACGGAAGTCCAGGTATCCTTCAGAGTTTTTACTTGTGATCATCCAGATACCCCTTTGATACTTCCAAACGTCTAGGTGTCCTCCAAGAGTTTGTACTTGTGATCATCTAGGTACCCCTTCAATACCTGCGAAAGTCCAGGTATCCTTCAAAGTTTTGTATTTGTGATTATCCAAGTACCCCTTCGATACCTGCAAACGTCCAGGTATCCTCTAAGAGGTTGTGCTTGTGATCATCTAGGTACCTCTTCGATACCTGCAAAAGTTGAGGTATCCTTTAGAGTTTTGTGCTTGTGATCATCCAAGTACCCTTTCGATACTTGTGAACATCCAGTATCCTCCAAGAGTTTGTACTTGTGATCATCCAAGTACCCCTTCGATACCTATGAACGTCCAGGTATCTTTCAAGAGTTTGTACTTGTGATCACCTAAGTATCCTTTCAATACCTATGAATGTCCAGGTATCCTATAAGAGTTTGTACTTGTGATCATCCAAGTACCTCTTCGATACTTGTAAATATCCAGGTATCTCCTAACAAATGGATGCCTTGAGAAAGGTCGGTGCATCTCTCGAGAAAGGTCGAGTAAACCACTTATTGCTTTAATAGGTGACTGAAGAAATGTTCGGGTCCTGGAAAAACAATTCACCGTCAAGGCTATCGAAGAAAAGTTCGAGTCCTAGACAAATCACTTATTGCTCTAACAGGTGACCGAAGAATGGTTCGGGTCCTGCGAAAGTGATTTTCTGTCAAGACAATTGAATAAAGGTTCAGGCCTTGAAGGAGCAACCTCCTCGCATCACCATGTAAAATGATGCCCTGATACTTGCTAAGCTCGAGATTAGCACCCTATCTCACTCGTGCCCGGTAAGTAACTACAGGTATCTTTTTATCTATCTCACTACATATAATACTATATTGCTCTTTCCTGCATGGGACAATAGGTCCCGAATAATAGATAACCCTACATAGATAAAATTTAGGTATCAAATTGTCTTTGAATACAACCTCTAGGAGCTCACCTTCAAAGAGAGGCAGCTGTTGACACCTAAATTTCGATTAGGTTTTTAATTAGGCATTAGCCTCTATATTTTTTCTTCTATTAAATAATAAAAAACAAGAAAAATGAACAAAAAAATAAATAAACAAACAAGAAAAACCAAAAAGAAAGAGGAAAAGTAGCCAAAGAAGGGCTGGGCCTGCGAGCCCAGCCCTTCCTTCTCTCTTGCGCAGGCCCCGCAGGCCTAGCCTGTGCGACCCCTAGCCCCTTCGCCTTCTTCCCTTTGTCTTCTTCCTCTGCAAACCTGCAGCACCTACAATTAAAGAGAGGGTAGGTCGACGTTGGCCAAAAGTGATGGGTCTTGGGCGCCATCAATGCCGAGCACGAGGGAGCTCGGATGGGATGCCAGTTCAACCGAGGGGGACCGGTTGGCGTGCCGAAGGCTGGCGACTAAGGGCGCGTTTGGTAACGTTTCTGTTTAAAAATTATTTCTGGGAACAGAAATAGAAAAAAGTGTTTCTGTTCCAGGGAACAATTTTTGAACAAAAAAATGCGTTTGGTAAATCGTTCCAGAAATATAAAAAGAATAGAAACACGTTTGGTAAATTTATATAATTTTTTATTTCTTTTAATTTTTTAATATTTTTATTTTATTTTTCTATTTTATTTCTTATTTTTTTATTTATTTTTCCTTTTTTTTTTTCTTCTTTGGCCGGTCGCCGGCCTCGGCCATGGCCGGCGACCGGCCGACGAGGGCCGGCGGCCTCGCCCAGCCACGGCGAGGCTCGCCGGCCCCCGGCGAGGCCGAGCCTGGCCGTGGCTGGGCGAGGCTCGGCCTCGCCTTGGCTGGGCGAGATCGAGCTCGCCCGACCTCACGCCTGGTTGGGCGAGCTCGAGCTCGCCCAGATCCGGCGAGGCCGAGCTCGCCCAGCGGCCGGCGAGGCTCGGCCTCGCTCGGCCACCGCCAGGTCGGCGTCGCCTGGCGGTGGCCCGGCGAGGCCGAGCCTCGCCGGCCGCTGGGCGAGCTCGGCCTCGCCGGATCTAGGCGAGGCCGAGCGTCGCCCAGCCAAGGCGAGGCCGAGCCTCGCCAGCCATGGCCAGGCTCGGCCTCGCCGGGGGCCGGCGAGCCTCGCCGTGGCTGGGCGAGGCCACCGGCCCTCGTCGGCCGGTCGCCGGCGGTTGCCGGCCATGGCCAAGGCTGGCGACCGGCCAAAGAAAAAAGAAAGAAAAAAGAAGAAGAAAAGAAAAAAAAATAAAAAAATAAGTATTTCTAGATTTTGTTCCAGAAACAAGAAACAAGTTTTTTTTGTTTCTTGTTTCTGTTTCTTTTTTGTTCCTAGGAACAAAAGAACAAAAAAGGAACAGAAACGCACACAAACGCGTTTCTGTTCCTTTTTTGTTCCCAGGAACAAAAAAACAGAAATTTTTGTTCCTGGGAACAGAAATAGGGTGCAGCCAAACGCGCCCTAAGGTTCTCCTTCGACCAGATCTCCCTCGCGTATAAATAGATGCCCGAAGCCGTCGGAAGGGGGGGCTAACACCGAGGAAGGTCGAAGGCACGCAAGCTCCGATAGCTTCCCACCGAGAGACTTTGGGGGAGGTCCGAGAGTGAGCGAGCCCAGATCTGATCAGAGGTTGGCCGGAGAGGAGGAGATTTGGGGCTGAGTGAGGTCGGCCGGAGAAGGAGGTCGCCCTAGTCTAGATCTAAAAGAAATTGTCCCCCGAGCCCTGCTGTGCCATGGTCACCACTGCTTCGACGAGCCCGCTAGATTTCACAGCCGTTGCTGCCACCATTTGCTTCATCACTTCTTGGTAAGAAGGCATTGCCTCACCTTAGCTTGGGTTGTCTTAAAAAAATTCGAGTCGGGCCTGCAACGTTTGGGGCTCACGGCCCGGGTCAGACCCAACCCGCGGATCTGACCTGGATCGCATTTTAATAGTATATTATATTATAATATAATATACTATTTTTAAAATAAAAATAAAAAATAATTTATTTTCCAAAAAATCAAAAAAATAGAAAATATCCATATTTTCCCAAAAAAAAGCCAAAGTCAGAAAAAAGCCAAAAAATGATTTTTTTTCAGAAAAAGATCAAAAATTCCAAAAAAAATGCTTTTACGTCCAAAAAATGAGGAAAAGACCAAAAAATGTTTTTCCTTCACAAATACATAGAAAATCTCTCAAAAATCCAAAAGCCTTAGGGTTTAAGCAAAATTAGGTACCGAAAGGACATTAGTGATTAACTAGTGTAATCAAGTTCTCGATCCTAATATCTCTGGTTGCGCAGGAGCAAGTATTTCTTCTGATACTTCACTTGGGTTTCCATTCGACTCACCCAAAATCGATTAGTGGCAACTCCATTTGAAAATTGACTTACAGGTTAAAAACTTAGACTATTAAAGTCGCGAATTGATGGACTTGAGAAAGTCCGGGCTAAAATAGACATAGCCGAACCATTAGCCTCCGAAGGCGCTCACCCCGATCAGGTGCCGGGAAAAAAGAGGTCGCGACATTTGTTCTTGTCTTTCTTTTTCTTTGATTTAATGGGCTGGCAACCCTTGCTAACCCTTGGGCAAGGGCCATGAAGCCCTTGCCAGGTGGGGATGAAGGTGACCAAGCCCGCACTAGTCAAGGGTGAGGGCCGCTGGCAAAGGCTAGTGAGCCCTTGTTGTGGCTGAGGGTTTGGGCGAGGGCTTGTGATGCCTTCGCTAACTTTAGCAAGGGCTAGTGAGCCCTCGCCAGATTTTGCGAAACAAGGGCATGGTAGCCCTCACCGGCAAAGTGAGGGCAGGCGAGGGCCATGACGCCCTTGTTGACCTTAGCAGATGTCCATGAACTTGTGTCTGTTTTTGGTGAGGGCTTTGTGGCCCTTGCCTAGAGGCTACTGGGGGTTGTTGACCCTCAGTTGGTAGTTGGTGTAGGTCATTGGGACGCAACTAGTGGCCAGTGGCCTTGTCAATCTTTTAAACCAAAAAAGAATAATTAGAAAAATAAAGAAAAGAAAAGAAGCATATCAAAATTAATAAAATTATCAACGTTGGTTGCCCACGTACGATAGATGGCTTCCGCATCAATGATTTTTAGTTAAAATTAGCTAGATTGACTTAATTGGCAAATTGTGAAAATGTTTAGTATTCAACTAACAAAATTGAAAAGTTTAGACCTAAAGTGGCAAATGTCCAATAATTTTAAGACTTTTTGGATAATTTTCCTTTTAGAGACTACTCATTTTTCTATTTCTAATAATTTTTCAGTTATGGAGAATGAAAGTAGTTTTCCTTTTTCTTATTTTAACTTAAAGACAGATTTGGGTTTATGGACAAATTGGGTTTTCGTTTATCATTTATCATTTAAAAATAAGAATGAAAATGAGAGGCGGGCATATCAAGCTATTTCGGTATTTCCTTGTTTAGTCACCTAATAAATGCCGTCCAGAAGGCCTTCTTCAACAAGAGAGTCGTGGGTTCAAATCCAGTAGTAGGCAAACCTAGAATCAGAATGCGTCTCGAAGGGCGTTGGTTCGATCGGTACTCGAAGCCTTCAATGAATCGATAGAAGCAAAATGATGGATTGAAGTTTGAGGATGAGATATGCTCGGAGTTTGATAGTAAGTGAAGCATTTTTGTAGTAACTTTTAAAAGCTAGCTTACGACAACACCGGACGGCAATAACAGGAAGATGGATCGATTCTCCGCAACCAGGACCCCCGGTTTCGAGATCTGGCATGATAGAGAAAATCCAGGGACCCAAAATATGGAAGTTGACAATCAGCAGGCAACGGTGGGAAAGCTAATAATAGCAGACGGGGGAGAGCGAGGAACCAGGAGGGGAAACGTGGAGACTTTCTCGCGTGCGCTCAACTCCCGACGGATTTACCTTAAAATTGGCTAAAAGCTGTTAATGGCGTTATAAGGTTCCTCCCACGGATGCAGTATAAATGGCTCCAGCGCCACGGGGAAAGATCAACCCAACAGCGTCCTCTTTCTTTCTTCTTGGAAGGTCCAGCAAGCGCCCGGGAGAAAGAGAGAGACCAGGAATCCTAGCAGCAGAAGGGAAACGATGGCAATGAAATCGTACGTTGGTGCACTGCTGCTGCTGTTGTCTTTTTCTTCTTCCATCAACGCCCAGGTCTTTAACGTCGCGAATTATGGTGCAAAGGGCGATGGCAGTTCAGACATTAGCCAGGTGCGTGTATTCTTTAATGAATAGCTTTACGGCATTCTTTCCTAAATCTCTGCGGCTAACGAGGGTTTCGTCACAAATTTTTTCGAAGGCCTTGCTGAGTGCATGGAAAGAGGCGTGCGCATCCACCACTCCTGCTAAAGTGCTGATCCCGGGGGGAACGTTTGCGCTGACGGAGGTTGCCCTGGACGGCCCCTGCAAGGCCCCCGTGGAGTTCGAGCTCCAAGGCACATTGAAGGCCCCGGCGGACCCGAGCCTCTTCAAGACTGACGGTTGGGTCGTGTTCCAACACATTGACGGCCTCACCATGTCGGGCGGCGGGACCTTGGACGGCCAGGGCAAGACAGCCTGGGGGCAGAACGACTGCCACAAGAACACGGACTGCCGTACTCTCCCCACCGTAAGCACCCGTCGGTATTATTCGTTTCTATGTCGATTTCGAACCGCACGGTCATTAGAAGAACGGATACGCTGATGGGGGTATATCCAAACTAAGACAACGCGATTAACCGAGTTTTGAGCACCAGGGGGAATTGCTAACACCCATTGAATTTCGACAGAATTTGAGGTTCAACTTCGTCACCAATGCCTTAATCCATGACGTAACGACGCTCGACAGCAAGAATTTCCAGGTAAACGTCTTGGGCGCCAAGAACATGACGTTCCAGAATTTCCACGTGAATGCGCCGGCCGACAGCATCAACCCGGACGGGATCCACATTGGACGGTCGGACGGGGTCAACATCCTCGACAGCGACATCAAGACAGGGGACGACTGCGTCTCCCTTGGTGACGGGAGCCGGCAGATCACTGTCAAGGGGGTGACCTGCGGTCCGGGCCACGGCATCAGCGTCGGCAGCCTCGGGAAGTATGAAAACGAAGAGCCCGTGGAGGGTGTCTTCGTCACGAACTGCACCATCATTGGTGCGGATAACGGTGTGAGGATCAAGACTTGGCCTGCGTCGAAACCCGGCACGGCTTCTGACATGCATTTCGAGGATATCCAGATGGACAATGTCCTCAACCCTGTGATCCTAGACCAGGGATACTGCCCATTTGACCAGTGCAAAGCAGGGGTAAACACATAAACATGAGAATTAGCATAGGTCATGCACATTAGAAACGAAATGCATATTGACCCGTCCGCTAAACGAAATCAATTTAATTTCGAACGAACTGGAACGCTGGTTTTGCTCACAATTCTAAAGTCGGTTAGGAAACAAAAACGAATCGCACAATCGTTAAACCATTTACATGTCGGCCCTAATCTGTATGTGATTCGATTTGTTCAGGTTCCTTCCCTTGTCAAGATAAGCAAAGTCAGCTTCAAGAAAATCAGGGGAACCTCAGCATCCCAGGTCGCGGTGAAGGTCTTGTGCAGCCAAAGCGTGCCGTGCGAAGAAGTCGAGATCGCGGACATCGACCTCGTGTATAATGGCCCCGAAGGCCCCGCCACATCAGAATGTGCCAACGTCAAGCCTGTGCTCTCTGGCAAGATAAACCCTGCGGCTTGTGCCAAGGTCGTGAGCTAAAGAGTTCGCTTTTTCTCAGAGAAGATGAATCAACGCCGAACGTTTCTTTATAAAGGATTTCTTGAGCGAAACCGTTTGGTTTTTGTACTCTTTTTGTATGCCCCGTGTAATAGACATTATAAATGATAGGAAGATGTCTGATTGCACGGGATTCTTATACCACGTCGGATTCCGTTTGAAGAAAATCCTCACTTCGTACACCTCACTTAGTTTCTAATATATATATGGTTTGCGAAAAAAATAAGATTAGCCTCAATAAATTCTTATCTACTCCTGACCTAAGTTTCACCATACACGAATTATGAAGTTTAAATTTCACATTACGTACAATACACAAATTATGAAGTTTAAATTTCACATTACCTACAATACACAAATTATGAATTTTAAATTTCACATTACATACATCAAAAGGGTCAAATAGTCTTATGTACTCGATCAGTTCATTATCGTAAAATCACGACACATCTAGCAAATAGTGCAAGTCACCCCGCTTGTGTAATACTTGGACAATAATCAATCGACTTGATTCAGGACGCATCGTAATCAAGACCATTTTTCTTGTAATTGCAATTTTGGGTCATCAATCGTGTCCGTTTACTAAATTGATAAACAATGAATCCTGTCACGTTAACTAGCGCAGTAGGCCTGGGAGCATTCATGAAATAGTTTTGCTGTTCTTGATTTTGGGTGCAAATCTTTGGTTTAACGTCCAAATTTTAATTCGCCACACATCCCCACAAAGGTGAATATCTCATATGTGAGCTTTAGGTGTTAAATTGCTAAAAGGAGGAGAGATGAGGCTAAAACTTAATCTTACGTACAGAACAACCAAGTCTTTTACAAAAGACAAAATACATAACGTAAAACACACCATAACTACCCATGTTCTGCATAAAGCACTTGCCCCACTAACACCTAAAAACTAGGATAACCAACATACATAACTCCACTAACTCTAATAACTGAAAAACCAAATCGGCCACACATGCAAAAGGAAATAACTATTGTATCAACAATCCTTCCCTTAAACTGATGTTTGCTAACATTCAATTTAAAGCCTTGCCTTTTTTCACCATGCAAACACCTAGTAACCTTCTGAGGTTCACAAATGACTCCATCTTGAGGGCCTTGGTGAATATATCAGCAACTTGATCTTCACTTATGCAGTAGATTAGATCAATTGTTCCATCATTGCTAAGATCTTTCAAGAAATAAAACTTCACATCAATGTGCTTACTTCTTCCACGTAACACTGGATTCTTGGAGAATTTTATTGCTGAGTTATTGTCACAAAAAATTTTAGTAGGTCCCGGTTGTTTGAATTGTAGCTCCTCAAGAATTCTCCTTAGCCAAATAGCTTGACAAACACTAGCTGTTGTAGCAACAAATTTAGCTTTTGTACTTCACAATGTGAAAATTGGTTGCTTCTTAGATGACCACAAAATAGAACCTGTTCCAAACATAAAAGCATAACCCGAAGTGCTCCCCTTATCATCTTGATCTCCTACATAGTCACTATCAGTAAATCCCAACGAATCGGACTTTTCACCCTTCTTGTAAAATAGCCCAAAGTCTCTAGTTCTTTGCAAGTAACGAAGGATTCTCTTGACAGCTAACAAATGCATTTGTGTAGGATTCTCCATATATCTATTGATTAAACTCACAGAATACATTATGTCTAATCTTGTTGCAGTTAAATACATCAAACAGCCCTCAATTTGTTTATAAAGTGTGCTGTCAACCTTCCTCCCTTCACGATCTTTGTATAACTTTAAACCAAACTCAATTAGAGTGTTTATAGGATTACAATCCTTCATCTGAAACCTGTCCAAACTTTCTCCTACATATTTCTTTTGAGAAATAAAGATCCCATTATCCGATTGTACCACTTCTATGCCAATGCATCATACCAAGATCAGACATTTCAAATTCATCCATCATAGATTTTTTGAATTCTTCAAACATGCCATCACAACTTCCAGTAAATATGAGATCATCAACATACAAGCAGACAATAAGCATTTTTCCTTTATCTCCAATCTTGACAAAAAGCGTATGCTCATAAGGACATTTTGAAAAACCAACTTTAAGAAAATAAGTTTCTATGCGACCATACGAAGCTCGAGGGGCTTGTTTTAGCCCATAAAGAGCTTTCTTCAATCTATAAACTTTATGCTCATTTCCAATCTTGACATAACCAGGGGGTTGCTCGACAAATACCTGTTTCTTCGAGTACCCATGCAAGAACGCCGATTTGACTTCTAGTTGGAAATAGGCCAAGAATCATGTGCCGCCAATGCAAGCACCAATCTGATCGTGTCATGTCTCACAACTGGAGAAAAAACTTTTGTATAGTCAATCCCATATTGCTACTTGTATCCCTTGGCTATCAAACGTGCTTTATATTTGTCAACTTTACCATTTTCTTTCAATTTTGTTTTAAGGACCCACTTTACACTAATGGTTTTTTGTCCATCCGGAAGATCGGATAGCTTCCAAGTATCATTTCTTTCAATGGCATTAATTTCATCATCCATCGCTTTTCGCCATTTTTCTTCTTTGACAGCACTCTCGAAAGTTGTAAGGTCATAGTCTGAAAATAAGGCAAAGTGAGTAATTGAATCTCCAATTCCAATTACCTCATGATCTTCCATCCAAGCAGGCTTTCTTCTAACGCGGCGAAGAGATTGGGCTTCTTCTTCATTGACTTCAAAGCTTGTTGGTGAAATTCCAGCAGCTGTAGAAGTCGCATTTGATGAATTTTGGGGCATGCAAAGTGCTGAAATTTGCTCCTATTCAGCATCATTGTCATAAAGAACTTAGGTAGGTTGTTGCCTATTCCAATCCCAAGTGTTCTCTTCATCAAAAACAACATCCCTGCTAGTCACAATCTTCTTTGTTAGTGGATTGAATAATTTATATGCTTTCGATGCTTCACTTATATCAAGAAAGACACATTCTTCAGCCTTGTTATCAAGTTTCTTCCTTTTTACATCTGGGACATGGGCATATGCGATGCATCCAAAGATTCTGAAGTGATCTACAGTCAGTCTTCTCCAACTCCAAGCCTCTTCAAGTGTCATATTCTGAACAGCAAAAGTTGGACTTCTATTCAAAACATGAATACTCCAATTTACTGCTTCTAGCTAGAAAGTCTTTGGAACTCTCCATCTTGCCAATAAGCTTCTCACCATATTGAGAATGGTTCTATTCTTCCTCTCAGATACACCATTCTGTTGTGGTGTATATGTACCAATAAGCTCTCTTTGAATGCCATGCTCTGCACAAAAAACTTCAAATTCTTTTAAGCAATATTCACCACAACGATCTATTCAAAGAGTCTTAATGGTCTTTCCTGCGTCATTTTCAACACAAGTTTTGAAGCTTTTAAATGTGGAGAAAGCTTATAATTTTTCCTATAAAAAATAAACCCAAGTTTTCCTAGAAAAATCATTAATGAAGGTAATTAAGGATCTTTTACCTCCATTAGAAGATGGGTTTATGGGACCGTAAATGTCCAAATGCACTAGCTGCAAAACATCCTTTGCTCTCCATGACTTTTCTTTTGAAAATTAAGAACAATGTTGTTTGCTAACAATACATTTTTTGTAGACTTGGGAAGAAACGGTAACTTGAGGAAGACCCATCACCATGTTTTTTTGTTGGAGGGTTTTCAATCCACCAAAACTCAAGTGACCATAGCGAAAATGCCATAACCATGAGAGATCTTTCTTTTCAGCTATCAAACAAGACTGAATATTTTCAATCTTTAATGGAAACAATCTATTTAAACTCATAGAAACAACTGCAATAGCACCTTTAACAGAATTATAAATTTCACAAGCACCCCTTTAAATGATGATTACATAACCATTTTCTTGTAATTGGCCAGCACTCAATAAATTACTTATACAATACATTAGAGATCGTTTCCACAAAATCATTCTTGGTTCTTATCTTAATATCACATTTTCCCATCACTTTCACAGTAGAATGATCCTCAAATCTCACAATGGAATGAAAATTTTCATTTATATGAGAAAAGGAAGACTTACTTCCACTCATGTGGTTACTGCAGCCTGTATCCACATACCAAATATCTGACTTGCACTTCTTTTCATCTTGAACAGCCATCAACAACGTTTTTGCTTCATTTTCTTCAACAAAATTTGAACCATCTGCATTTTCTTTATTATTAGGCAGCCTAGTATAACATTTAGATGCATAATGACCAAATTTATAACATCTAAAACACTCAATTTTGGATTTGTTAGGATCCCATCCCCTTCCTTTGCCTTGAAATTGGTCATCATTGGCTTTGAAATTCCTGTCAACATCTATATTTCCTTGATATCCCCTACCTCTACCTCTACCTCTACCCTTTCCTCTGAAATTGTTGGAATGAGTATTGGTAGAAGCCTTCAAAGCTTGCTCCTCTACTGTTGAATTTCCGTTCATCTTTTGTTCATGGACCAATAAGGAGCTTTGCAATTCATCAAGAGAGAGTGCATCTATGTCTTTCGACTCTTCTTGAGCAGACAACATAATTAAACATTGGTGTCAAGGAACACAAAATCTTCTCCACAATGGTGACACCATCCATCTTCTTGCCATGGAATCACATCTTGTTGTTGATCTTCATTGTTTTGGCACAATAACTAGTGACAGATTCTCCATCTTTCATTGCTAGTGTCTCAAAATCTTTTCTCAAGACTTGAAGCCGTGCACGCTTCACTCTAACAGAGCCTTGATATTTCTTCTTCATAGAATCCCAAATATCCTTGGAAGTTTCTTTGCAAAGAATAGACTCCAAGATGGGACAATCGATAGCCTGAAAAAAAAATAATTTTTTGTCTTTAGGTCCTTCAACTTTCTAGTTTCCAATTTTGCTTTCTGGGGTTCTATCAAAGCCATGCCTGCTGGTGGCTCTTGAATTCCAGATTTGACAACCAACCAATACTCCTTTGATCATAAAAAATTCTCCATCAGCATGCTCCAATGGTCATAGTGACCATCAAAGTGTGGAATTACTAGTTGAACAAAATTGTCGGTGGCCATTGGAAATATTGTCACTGCAATTTTCTCACGAAACTATCTCACACCTCTAAACCTTTAAAAAAAAAAAAAAACTCTCTCACACTTCTCTTTGGCTTTGATACCACTATTAAATTGCTAAAAGGAGGAGAGATGAGGCTAAAACTTCATCTTACGTACAGAACAACCAAGTCTTTTACAAAAGACAAAATACATAACGTAAAACACACCATAACTATCCATGTTCTATATAAAGCACTTGCCCCAGTAACACCTAAAAACTAGGATAACCAACGCACATGACTCCACTAACTCAAATAACTGAAAAACCAAATCAGCAACACGTGCAAAAGGAAATAACTATTATATCAACATTAGTGACATCCGAGGACCACTTGCTGGGAAGCTTATGCGCAGTAGAGGAGTGCCTTGCTAGAAACTGGAGCTTGCTGATATTAACTTGAGGTATAATGGGAGGAATGGGGCTGCCACGTCACAGTGCGTGAACTTAAAGCCTACAATCACCAGGAAATCATCCTTGCCCCTCTGCGTGGGGTTACGATGTTGATCAATCTTCATATTCACCATGCACGTGATCGTCGAAATGTTTAAAGAAGTTCGATTGAAAACAGGCACCCCCTTCACTCTCGGGGACATGATGAGAGACCGGTGAAATAGAGCTGCAAATAAAAATAGAACTTTTTCCTATTTATTTTTATATTTTGTATACTTAGAAAATGCTATGTGCATCTCTTTATGCTTTTGCTAGTTATACAAAAGATGCTTAGTACCACCAAGAAATTGTGAAGATACTTCTGGAGAAATCAATAAGATGTTCAATTTCTTGCTACTTTGTGATTTTCTTGCATAGAAGTCATATTTTATTCAGAACATGAACATGTTCGTGGTAGATAATTTTGTGGCTTTGTGTTTATCCATTGATGAAGAAAACAACTTGAATTTACAAGTATATAGTTAAATGACGGGATAAGTACACTAATGGTGCCATAAGTTGTGTACGGCGCTCACTTTGGTGCCAAAAGTTTCCGTCGGATCACTTAAGTGCCAAATCGGAGGAAAAACGCTCACTTTGGTGCCACCAGCGAAAGATTCCGGCCACCGGCGAAAGATTCCAGCCAAAATAATTACGTGGCTTTTTTTTTTTAAAATCGACGAGGACTTAAACAGCGTCGTTTTGCCGTCCTACATGGATGGCCTCATAAAAACGATGCCGTTTAACTCATTGGGGATTGAAATTAGGGTTTCAACTTGGCCGCCGAGTGGCCGTCGTCAGGGTTGGGGTCGGGGTTGGGGTCGAAGTTGCGGCCGCCAAGTGGCCATCATCAAGGTCGGGGTCGGGGTTGAAGCTACGGCCGTCGAGTGGCCATTGTCAAGGTCGGGGTCGGGGTCAGGGTCGGAGCTACGGCCGCCGAGTGGCCATCGTCGGGGTCGGAGTCGAGGTCGAGGTCGAGGTCGGAGTCGAGGTCGAGGTCGGAGCCGCTGCCATTGAGTGGCCATCGTTGGGGTTGGGGTCGAGGTCGAGGTCGAAGTCGTGGCCGCCTAGCACAAGGACCGTCGAGGACGTCGACGGCCGAAGATTAGGGTTTTGAATTGGGGGAGATACCAAACGGCGTTGTTTTGGTGTTAGGATGCTGACTTTGTTCTCCAGTGAGCCACATCAACTTAAAAAATTAATAAAAAAAAGTGTCAGGTTGGATTTCCAGCCAATCGGATCGGAGTTGGCACCAAAGTGAGTGTTTTTCAAATTTTTTGGCACTTAAGTGATCCGACGGAAACTTTTGGCACCAAAGTGAGCGCCGTACACAACTTATGGCACAATTAGTGTACTTATCCCCTTAAATGACCAAGAAAAAAAAAATACTTGGATTGAATAAAAGGGTTCTCAAAGTAGACTTATTGGGAAGTAATGCGTTTGGAAGTTATTTTAATAACTGTTTTCCTAAAGTCCAAATTTATTAGGAATTTAAGATCTATGATGGACGATCATGCAAGCATTTTCGCTTTAGAAATAGAAAAATTGTCCAAAAAGTCCTACTCCCGTTACACTTTTGCCTATTAAGTCTTAAATCTTTTCATTTTAGTGATTAAATGCCAAAGGTTTTGAAATTTTGCTAATTTAGTTCACTCGATCAATTTTTATCGGAAACCACTAATGTGGTAGCTCAGTCAGCGTCGGTCATTTTACTTGGTATGATCGGTACTTTATGTGGATAAATTATAAAAAAATTTAAAATATATTATGAATGTAATATTATTTGTTCTTTTCTTTCTTTTTCTTAGGTTTAATGGGCCGGCAACCCTTGCTAACCCTTGGGTAAGGGCCATCAAGCCCTTGTTGACTGGCAATGAGGGTGACCAAGCCTGCAGCAGTCAAGGGAGGGCTACCGGGCCCTTGCTGTGGCTAAGGGATTGGGCGAGGGATTGTGACGCCTTCGCTAGCCTTAGCAAGGGCTAGTGAGCCCTCACCAGATTTGGTGAAGCGAGGACATGGTGGCCCTCATCGGCAATGTGAGGGTGGGTGAGGGCCGTGACACCCTTGTTGATCTTAGCGGATGTCCATGAACTTGTGCCTGTTTTCGGCGAGGGCTTTGTGGCCCTAGCCTAGAGGCTACCAGGGGTTGTTGACCCTCAGTCAGTAGTTGGCCTAGGTCATTGGGACGCAACTAGTCGCCAACGGCCTTGTCGATCTTTTAAACCAAAAAAGAATAAAAAGAAAAGAAAAGAAACATATCAAAAATTAATAAAAATGTCAACATTGGCTGCCCATGTACGATATATGGCTTCCATGTCAATGATTTTTAGTCAAAATTAGCCAAATTGGCTTAATTGGCAAATTGTGAAAAATATTTAGTATTCAACTAACAAAATTGAAAAGTTTAGACCTAAAGTGGCAAATGTGCGATGATTTTAAGACTTTTTGGATAATTTTCCTTATAGAAACTATTTATTTTTCTATTTTTAATTTTTTAGTTATGGAGAATGAAAGTAGTTTTTTTTTTTTTTTTTTTAACTTGAAAACAGATTTGGGTTTATGGACAAACTAAGTTTTCGTTATCATTTATCATTTAAAAATAAGAATGAAAATGAGAGGCGTGCATATCAAGCTATTTCGGTATTTCCTTATTTGGTCACCTAATAAATGCCGTCCGGAAGACCTATTTCAACAAGAGAGTCGTCGGTTCAAATCCAGTAGTAGGCAAACCCAGAATCAGAATGCGTCTCCAAGGGCGATGGTTCGATCGGTACTCGAAGCCTTCAATGAATCGATAGAAGCAAAATGATGGATTGAAGTTTGAGGATGAGATCTGCTCGGAGTTTGTTAGTAAGTGAAGCATTTTTGTAGTAACTTTTAAAAGCTAGCTTACAATAACACCGGACGGCAATGACAGGAAGATGGATCGATTCTCCGCATCTAGAACCCCCGGTTTCGAGATCTGGCATGATAGAGAAAATCCAGGGACCCAAAATATGGAAGTTGACAATCAGCAGGCAACGGTGGGAAAGCTAATAATAGCAGACGGGGCAGAGCCAGGAACCAGGAGGGAAAACGTGGAGACTTTCTCGCTCCCGCTCAATTCCCGACGGATTTACCTTAAATTTGGCTAAAAGCTGTTAATGGCGTTATAAGGTTCCCCCCACGGATGCAGTATAAATGGCTCCAGCGCCAAGGGGAAAGATCAACCGAACAGTGTCCTCTTCCTTTCTTCTTGGAAGGTCCAGCAAGCGCCGGGGAGAAAGAGAGAGAGACCAGGAATCCTCGTAGCAGAAGGGAAACGATGGCAATGAAATCGTACGTTGGTGCACTGCTGCTGCTGTTGTCTTTTTCTTCTTCCATCAACGCCCAGGTCTTTAACGTCGCGACTTACGGTGCAAAGGGCGATGGCAGTTCAGACATTAGCCAGGTGCGTGTATTCTTTAATTAATACCTTTACGGCATTCTTTCCTAAATCTCTGCGGCTAACGAGGGTTTCGTCACAAATTTTTTCGAAGGCCTTGCTGAGTGCATGGAAAGAGGCGTGCGCATCCACCACTCCTGCTAAAGTGCTGATCCCGGGGGGAACGTTTGCGCTGACGGAGGTTGCCCTGGACGGCCCCTGCAAGGCCCCCGTGGAGTTCGAGCTCCAAGGCACATTGAAGGCCCCGGCGGACCCGAGCCTCTTCAAGACTGACGGTTGGGTCGTGTTCCAACACATTGACGGCCTCACCATGTCGGGCGGCGGGACCTTGGACGGCCAGGGCAAGACAGCCTGGGGGCAGAACGACTGCCACAAGAACACGGACTGCCGTACTCTCCCCACCGTAAGCACCCGTCGGTATTATTCGTTTCTATGTCGATTTCGAACCGCACGGTCATTAGAATAACGGATACGCTGATGGGGGTATATCCAAACTAAGACAACGCGATTAACCGAGTTTTGAGCACTTGGGGGAATTACTAACACCCATTGAATTTCGACAGAATTTGAGGTTCAACTTCGTCACCAATGCCTTAATCCATGACGTAACGACGCTCGACAGCAAGAATTTCCAGGTAAACGTCTTGGGCGCCAAGAACATGACGTTCCAGAATTTCCACGTGAATGCGCCGGCCGACAGCATCAACACGGACGGGATCCACATTGGACGGTCGGACGGGGTCAACATCCTCGACAGCGACATCAAGACAGGGGACGACTGCGTCTCCCTTGGTGATGGGAGCCGGCAGATCACTGTCAAGGGGGTGACCTGCGGTCCGGGCCACGGCATCAGCGTCGGCAGCCTCGGGAAGTATGAAAGCGAAGAGCCCGTGGAGGGTGTCTTCGTCACGAACTGCACCATCATTGGTGCGGATAACGGTGTGAGGATCAAGACTTGGCCTGCGTCGAAACCCGGCACGGCTTCTGACATGCATTTCGAGGATATCCAGATGGACAATGTCCTCAACCCTGTGATCCTAGACCAGGGATACTGCCCATTTAACCAGTGCAAAGCAGGGGTAAACACATGAACATGAGAATTAGCATAGGTCATGCACATTAGAAACGAAATGCATATTGACCCGTCCGCTAAACGAAATCAATCTAATTTCGAACGAACTCGAACGCTGGTTTTGCTCACAATTCTAAAGTCGGTTAGGAAACAAAAACGAATCGCACAATCGTTAAACCATTTACATGTCGGCCCTAATCTGTGTGTCATTCGATTTGTTCAGGTTCCTTCCCTTGTCAAGATAAGCAAAGTCAGCTTCAAGAAAATCAGGGGAACCTCAGCATCCCAGGTCGCGGTGAAGGTCTTGTGCAGCCAAAGCGTGCCGTGCGAAGAAGTCGAGATTGCGGACATCGACCTCGTGTATAATGGCCCCGAAGGCCCCGCCACATCAGAGTGTGCCAACGTCAAGCCTGTGCTCTCTGGCAAGCTTAACCCTGCGGCTTGTGCCAAGGTCGTGAGCTAAAGAGTTCGCTTTTTCTCAGAGAAGATGAATCAACGGCGCACGTTTCTTTATAAAGGATGTGAAAGGTCTATAGCTCTGAAGACGATGAGTCTTGAGTGAAATTGTTTGGTTTTTGTACTCTTCTGCGGACCCATGTAATATAAACATATTAATAATAGGAAGTTGTCTAATCGCTTGGCAATTTGATACCACGTCGGATTCCTTTTCATGGAAATTCTCGCTCGTACACCCAACTCAGTTATTAATTTATATTTGGTTTGTGAAAAAATAAAATTTGCCTCCATAAATTTTCACCGACTCCAAATTTAAGTTTCACTTAAACACATTGTGAAATTTAAATTTCACGTTATGGTACATAAAAAGATTTGAAAAATCTCATGTGTTCGATTGATTTATTATCATAAAATTATGACAAATTGAGCGCATAATGCAATCGTAGTACTTGTGTAGTTTTAGAACGATAATTAGATGGTGTGATATGAGGAAGCACCATAATTAAGCTAATTTTTCTTGTAATTTTGGGTCATCAATCTTGTCCGCTTACTCCGTTAGATTAATAAAAAAAAATGAGTCCCATCATATTAAAGGCAGACTAGTGCGGTAGGCCTAGGAGCATTGATGAAATAGTTTTGCTGTTCTTGATTTTGGGTGCAAATCTTGGGATAATGCGCTGATATCCTCAATAAAATAATTGGAAGGACGTGAGTTAAAGTGGGTTCGACGTCCAAATTCTAATTAGCCACACATTCCCACAAATTCCTCCATAGCCATGAAAAAGATTCTGCCATTTAAAGGGTGAACATGCTTTGAATCAATTCACAAAGGCATCGCTTTTCCCATTGGCTTATGCGGTTGCTGCTGCCTGGATAGGTGACAATCATCGATAGGTTGTATCTGTTGGAAACATGCGAATCTAGCCACGGCGTATGATATATACAGTTCTACCCTCCCACATCAATCAAATGCCCTCCACCATGGCCGGCCATCGTGGCCCGTCTCCTCGTCGAGCTAGGACCCCATCGCTCGCCGCCATCCATCGATCGACAACAGTCGCTACAATCAACGGCCACTAGCAACCTCAGAACCGAGTCCTTCGGTGGTTGTCGACAAACACCATGGTCTCAGGCCCGAGGTCAAAGTTGAGGTGGCCGGCCGTGACTCAGTGGCAACGGTGGCTTGGCAGATGGTAGCAAAATTTGTTAGATGCCAATCGTTGTGATCATGTCCATGTAGGTGTAGGTTTACATTCAATATTGACCAATTAAAGGTTGGTTCACATTGTTCATCATGTACATGTATAATGTACTTATACATTACCGTCCGATCAGATAAAAGCTCCCTCACGAATCCGAACATGGTCAAATGCCCATGGTCGATAAATTTTTGATGGCATAGACGGAGAGAACAAACGGATTCCTCACAGGCTACTAAAGGCACTTTATTTAGTGCAAACTAAAAGGGCTCGAACAATTAGATGTTGCTCAATATTGCTATAACTTAACAATGGAAAAGCCTTGCATCGAAAGCATCGTCTTTCAAATGGTTAAGCCCGATAAAATTACCTGAATTAGGTTGTGATTTTAGTGGGATGTTCTACATCAATCGCAACCGTAGAATTAGGATACCACGATCCAGAGTTGACCAGCACATCAGCAGGGTTGGGTTTACTTACTTGAGGAAGTGTTGAACAAGTGCCCATTTACAGCAAATGAAGCAGCAACCGTGCAAGTGCTTCCTTGATGAAGCAGGGGAGCGTGACCCTACATCCTCAGTTACTTCCCGAGCAAACGACAAACAGGAAGGACGACGGCCTCTACCTCCTCTCGACAATCGACCACCTGATCTCCCCCGTTCCCATGTCCTTTCGGTGCGAAAGATCAGACAAACCCCTTCCTCTATCTATTCCTTTTGGATGGTGCTACCAGAGAATGCATCTTTTTCGCCTAAGCTCTCTTACGAGTTTAGACAGTACAACAACGGTTCCTCTTCTTTTTTGGGGGCTGTATGTGAGTTTATCTTCTTTTTCTTTTTGTTGGGCAATGTAACGAAACAACTTTTGTTGACAGCCATAAGAAGATGAGACAACCACCATCCTCCACATAGCTTTTCTTTCTTACCCAAGTGCATAAATTTTGAACATTCCACAAGCTTTTCTATTTTCCAAATTTGTAATCAACAACCAGTGTAAAAAACAAAAGAAAAACCAGCATAGACATCATAAATATATTTCGGAACAATCACTACACTCAAATTGATTATGCACAAGCGAATCTACATCAGTGTATAGATAAAGGAGTTTCTTCTTTTTTTCCTCTTTTGGAAAAGAAAAGAGGTAACTAAACAACAACATATCTGTCCTGGAAGGTTCTCTTTACATCGACCCACTCGAACTCAGGCACTACATCAAGATTGCATACCGCATGCTGTCACTCACTATGAGATGATTCATCTCTGATGCTTGGTGACCAAATTCATGGCCAGACACCCACACCCCATCAGCCCCATTCACATGGGGAGGAGAGAAGCAAGAGACGACCGAAACCATGGCGCGAAAGACACCGTGGAACAACACCGGGAGCCCGCTCCAGCCACGCTCCGCCCGCCCATCAGCATCCCGCACAAAGATTGGCAGGTCGGCTCGGTTCCCGCCTCCCAGCATGGCCTCGTCGGCGACTCTTGAGCTCTTCCTCCTTGCCATCACGCCGAACATCTGCCGCATGCCGGCGGAGAGAGGGAGGGGACTTCAGGCTCCGATTTCAGGTGGAGGATATGAGAGTATGCGATCGAATGAGAGAGAACCAAGGGCATTTGGCGTGTGTATTGGGGGTTTTGATAATGGGTGAGTTGGTGGTGGTGTTGCTAGTGCTTGTAATTGTCACACCCTAAAAGAAATAGAGACCCTTTATTGTAAAGGAAACTTAATGCACAATTATGTTGGTGGGGTCTACGAAACGCCAAAAATGCCGACAAAAAAGATGTATAATTAAGCACATACATAGATTTTGATGGAGATTTTCTAGGATAATTTTGAAGAATTGCTAATCTTAGTAAATCAAAAAGAAGAATTTTATTTCTCCCTTTTTTAGCTTTTGATTTTTGGTGGCATATTTCCAGTTCATATGAATGTGAATTGATAGACTAGAAAATTTACAAAAGACGAATCAAAAAGTTTCATGAGCAGATCTTGTCAAAATAAGTTGGCTCAATTCCAATCTGATTGAGAGTTATAGCCATTGATGAACTTGATTTGATTTGTTTTTCTCTTTTCTTTTTTCAAACATAATAAGGAATAAATTAAAGATACATAGATTTTTAGATGTGAAAAGAAATATAATATGTATTTACAGAGAAAAGGAATATCTTACTTTGTTGATGGCTCAGTGCACTTAGGAAATTGAGTGGTCCATCCATGTGTGAGAGAATCAGGACTCTGCATTATGCTTTTATCAAGTCACACAAAATGTGTTGCATGCTGGTCATTCCTGAAAGCTACATCTCTTTTCTTTAAAGAAAAAGAAATGCAAGTAAAGATATGCTTACCCCAAAAAAGAAAAGTACAAATACCAGATGAATTTTAAAAAGAAAATAATGGAGAAATGGAAGAGAGGACAAAAAAATCTTACTATGTGCTATGTGTTCTTTTGCAAATACCATGCGCAAAATGGGCGTCTTAGTATTTGGGCGTCTTAGTAGTTGTTACATCATTTAAAAGTTAAACTTAGGCTAGATATAGATCCACTATATCATTATTGGTGGATCTATCACAGTGCATGATTTGATTAAGCTAACAATGTTTTTTATTTAATTTTATCAGGAAGTGGTGGTTGACCAGAAGCCAGTCAACGCTTAAATGTTATAATTAGAGAGTCTTGTTAAGAAGATTCCTGAGATCTGTGTAATGCGAAATGTGCAGAATCTGACATGATCAAAGGCCCACTAACTTGGTGGCCCTTTCTAGATAGTGGGCCTAGTTATACCTTGGTCTCGTCAGTTCATATGGCCTGAACTTCTTTTAGGGGTTGGTGGTGGCCGCAGGTTTCGGGGTTGGCAAAGGCGGCGGCAGCGGCGGTGGCGGTGGCAGCGGCGGCAGCGGCATCGGCAGCAGTGCTGGAGGGTGATGATGGCAGCGGGGCTCTCTCTGACTCTGTCTCTGTCTCTCTCTCTCTCTCTTTCTCTCCCTCTCTCCCGTTTTCTTTATTTCTTAATACTACAAGTTAGGGGACTCAGTTGCGCCGGAAAAAAAACGGAAGATCGACGACCCAATTGCGAAAAGAACATAAGTTGAAGGATTAAAATCCAAGAACCCAAAACACACATCCCGTCCACAGCTAACTCGCAGCCCATGGTGGTGTTCGAACGTGGGCTTGAAAGGAACAAGACAAACATGACATGAAAGTAACGAGTGACCTCGTAGTACCATAATCAACAACCAGACTTTCTCAATCTAAAAAAAAAAAAAAGAAAATTTTTTAACTTTCATTTCTCAAAAATAAGTTCCAAATCGCCGCGTTTTCACATTTTGCAGGATATATCTTCAAGTTCGCATGGAATTGTGTGCTCCCTCGTTCGCCCATATATGAGGAATTGATGCTCTCATGCTAACTAATGATTAATCGGTTGCTAAAAAATTCGGAGACATTGCACAATTAATGAAAATGATAAGAAAAAGAATGCATTCTAGTACATGTGAAATTACAGATCGATGGTACGAAGAGTCAACAGTAAAAATTAAAATAACAACTCAATCAGGTCACCCGGTTGCTCAAATGGAATATTAAAAGGTATGGTTTTGGCTTTGCGTACGAGTCTGGAGAACTAAAACGCAATTCCAACTTTTGAATAAAGCTGAGGTTACCATTTGGTCAGATCTCTTGTTAGATAGACAAAACCCCCCAAAAAGTATTATTTGATGTTCGTGTCTATCTTGATCAATTTCAACCCCCAAGTTCCCTCAAAACAAAAAGAATTATGAATTTAATACATGTAATTCAGATGAATATTAGCGACTATGTCATCATAATTTAGAAATGTCATTGGGACGTGTGATTTCTTCTTTACAACAACAAATCATATCACCATATAAAGTAGATGAAATTCAATAAGGCTCCCTCCGTTTTGTAACAAAACAAATGTTTGAAAAATATATTTCTAAAAACAATTGTTTGTATTATTTGAAATAATCAGTCGATGGGAAATTTAATTATTGTCGAATATAATTTATATCTAAATATTTTTATAGACGAAAAAAATATTTTTAGAATCATTCATTTTCTTGAATTATATATGGACAAAAGCCAAAACTCGTTGTAGCAACAATTCGACATCTTTCGATCCATTGTAGATGCTTTTTCCAATCATGCCACAATGATAAACTTCAATTTTTTTCATGATAAACCTTCTTCCATTTAAAATACATTTGGGGGTGTAAAGTTAGTGGTGGGTTCCATTTATTACTTAATTCCCCCACCCCCGTTCTCTTTCACCCTCTTTTTCTTTGCATGCTTTTTATTTATTATCCTATTCCTCTTTTATTTTTTTTTATTTTTATTTACAAATAACTTTAATCCTTTAAGCTAGGGCTGACAATTGAGTAGAGGGCCTTTAAATAAGACATAGTGGTCGCTAAAAGTTGTTTTCCTGCTCAAAGGTTCCATGTGAATATGCCTTTTTTAAAATCTTGACTTTTTGGTGGCCAATTGTCTTTTAAAGCACCCCCATCTAATGCCTCTCTACCTTTGCACATTATCAAAAGGAAAAGCCCAAATTTCTTAGGCGGCTTTAGATAGGTTGCAACATTTTTTTTTTCTTTACTTTCATATGGTTGCGATGTGATGTCAGTATATATCATTTTTAAACTTTGGGAGTTTTGTATTCTGGACTTTAAAATTCTTTCCCCTCTATTCTGAAACTCTAGGGGACATGATTTCGTAATCTCTGGTGTTAGATTTTACATACATACATGTATATAATTTGCTGGATTAGGTATCGGCATTGAATATAGGATTCTTGAAATAATTGATGGTGCAGAAAAGAAATCTTGCTTCATCATCCATTTGAAGAAGCATCATCAATATACAATAAATGCACATGAATGACACACCCGTCTTGTGAGAAAGATACAAAGAGATAATTTATTATGCATTATAAACGAAGGTTTGGGAAATGAGGGCTTTAGACAATACAGTTTTTTTTTAGTTTTTTTTGGCAGTTTTTTAATTTCTTTTTTTTGGATTTGGGAAGAAATTCGGGGTAGAGTGTCCTCATCACTATCGTCACCGACCCATTGTCATGGAATTGGATTTGATTATTCGATTAAAATGACGATCACGGCGGCCATGCCCCCGCCTCGATCGGACGGCCTGGATCACTCGGACCGTCGTTTTCTTTTCTCCCCAAATCTCATGATCATATAAATTCAATCTCCAGCCTTTTATTTTTTTTTTCTCTGCCTCCTACCTAGCTAAGAGCATATAATTCAACGGTGGATCCCACAAATTTTTAGGGGCATTCCTCTTCCTTGTGGCTTCCGTCTTCCTTTTAATTGTTTTGATGGGGTCACCCACATCTTGTTCTAATTGTCACTATAGGGTTTTATCTGCAAGTCATCGTCGTCGTCGGCCTCGTTCGCAGGCTCTCATTGGTCTCTCGCTTTCCTTTCGTGCTCCGTCTCTTGTTGAACCGGTTGGTGCTCTCTCTCCTCTCTCTTTCTTCCCCTGGTGATGATCCATGGAGTTCGCTCAGGAGCCGCCGTGTAAGAAGCAGAGACGTGAGCTAGGCGATGAGGCCGAGGCCGAGGCCACCGGCATGGAGGGCCTGCCGAGGGATATCGTCCTGGACATCCTGTCGCGGCTGCCCGTGACGTCGCTCGTGCGGTTCCGGCTCGTCTGCCGGTCCTGGCGGGCGCTGGGCGGAGACCAGCTCCTTCCCGACGCGCAGATTGCCCGCACGGCGGTGAGAGATCCGTTCCTGGTGTTCCACAGCGACTTCCCTCTCAGGAACCAGCTCAGCTTCGTGGAGTTGTCCGCTCAGGACCAGGATTGCGGGCACGGCAGATCCAAGAAGAGCGCCCTCGTCGGGAAATTCAACCTGCCTTTCTCGAATTCGATGCCCGAATTCGACGTGGTCGGTTCCTGCAACGGCTTGCTATGCCTTGCAGATTTGCTCTACAGGGAGACGCTGTTCGTGTACAATCCCTTCACCGGGGACCACAGGGAGCTGCCGCGATCGCAGCAGTACGCGGACCAGACCGTGGTCTTCGGGTTCGGCTTCCACCCGGGGACCCGGGAGTACAAGGTGATCAAGATAGCATACTACCCGAACCCATCTCGAGCGGGGGCGGGGGCGGGGGCCCGCCGGCCGCGTCGGGTCCCGCACATGCAGTCGGAGGTCCAGGTCCTGACGCTCGGGGGGAAGACCCCAGCCTGGCGGAGCCTGGGCCGGGCGCCGTATCAGATCGACAAGAGGTCGTCGGACACGGTGGTCGACGGGAAGCTGCACTGGGTCGCGGGGCCGCGGAGGTACCGGACGGCCCGGCAGCTGGTGTCCTTCGACCTGGCGGACGAGCAGTTCCGGGAGGTGCCGAGGCCGGAGGGGGTCTCCATCGGGCGGTCCAACTACCAGCTGATGGCCCTGAGGGGGTGCCTCGCGGCGGTAATCTACTGCAACTACGGGAGGCTGGAGATCTGGGTGATGAGGACGTACAATGTGAAGGAGTCGTGGGCGAGGGAGCACGCCATCGGGTCGTACATGCCCAAGGCGCTCAAGCAGAGCGCGAGCCCGATGCCGTTCAAGAGCAGGGGCGGCAGGGCGTCGAGGGTCGTGTGCGGGCTGGACAGCGGGGAGATACTGCTGGAGTGTAAGAGCCGGGCGCTGGTGGCCTACGACCCCAAAAGGGGTAAGTTCAGGGACATTTCGTTGCAGGGTGTGCCCAGTTATTTCCATGCATTAGTTCATGTGGGAAGCCTCAGCTGGATTGATTCCCATCCAGACACATGACCATTTCTTTATAATTTTTTTTTAAAAGAAAAAACCTAGAAAAAAAAAAGAGAAAGAAAGGAGAAGAACAGGAAGAAAGATGCTTCATTTGTATTGTAAGTTCAAGTTCACATTTTTATTATTTGAGATTATCATTAGGGTCCATGTTCTCTCTCTCTCTCTCTCTCTCTCTCTCTCTCTCTCTGCTGGGGGTCTTGCTTTTGGGTTGTTTTGTTTATGGCCTGTGATGGGCATCGGCTCATTTCAGATCATGTGCTCACATCAGATTGGATTTGTTTTTTCAAATGGGGGTGTGAGCCTCTTTCTTTCCAATCTGGATGGGGTGTGAGTCACAGGCCAGTTGGGATAAAAATCAAAACTTTTGAGTTGGCCCTCGGGCCCACCGGGAGGAATTATCTAAGCTAACCCCCTTGAAACTTTCCAAATTCTTGCAAAGACTTTTCGACCGAAACGAAAAAAGAGAATAAAAAAGAAGGGGGGAAATTCAACAGGATTGTGCTTTCCCTCATCTTAATCTTCTTGGCTTAATAATTAAGTCATTCGCGGCCGCCATGGCGTCGTGTCGTATGCACAAGCTCCGCGTACTGTTTATGTGCTCGATAAAATCTTTTTCATGTTCACAATCATCTTTGTTTATATCGAGTCATGGCCACATAATCTTTCAACATTGTTAGGTTGAGCGGTTGAAAATGTTTGGCAGTATAGGGATCCCTTTAGAACCTACCCCGGGTGGAGTTGCTCGATGCAAATGCCAAAATTCCAGTATTTCCCTCACCTCAATGCAAGAATACCTACCCCATAAAGGCGGGGGGGGGGGGGGGG
Organism: Eucalyptus camaldulensis; assembly: GCA_019915185.1. Classification (NCBI taxonomy): domain Eukaryota; kingdom Viridiplantae; phylum Streptophyta; class Magnoliopsida; order Myrtales; family Myrtaceae; genus Eucalyptus; species Eucalyptus camaldulensis. Next base: position 5,643,899 of record JAHSVA010000005.1, read on the forward strand.
GGGGGTGGGAGGAGAGAGAGAGAGAGAGAGAGAGATGTTTATGGCCACGGATTAAAAAAAAATCTTTCATGCTTTGTCTTTATGGCTCAGGTTGCAGAAAGATGAGGTGCCTGTCCATTGAATTTTTCCCCCATGTAGCAATAGCATATATGCACAGTAGAACAACATCTCAATGTCAAAGAATGGACTAACGTAAGGGTCAAAAGGTGAATCATTGGAGCATGAAAAGGGGGTCCTTTATGATCAGGGTTATCTCCCACATTCATTTAGCTGTGCAGATAATCAAAACCATGCATCATGACCACTCATTTAAAAGCAAGGAAAAAAATTTTGCGTTCAAAAGGAAGATCAGGGTTATGTTTCCAAGCTTTTTATTTTCTTTATGCAAGTAAAGTTGGCACAAAAAATCAACACCCGGTCCCAGGAGTGGAAAAGAAAATATTTGGGATCTTTTCTTCTAGTCATGGCAAATACAAGAGATCAATTGTCGAATGACCAAGTAAAACTCATTTAGCAGCCACAAACTTCTTTTACACAAGAATCTGCGCAATATAATCGTCTTTCGATTGCTTCTTTTGCATATGATTGATGTAAGATGCAATCCAGAAATACGTTACCTTTCATTTTTCTTTTTAGATTCCACAGTCAACAAAAACAAGTTGATTAAGGCGGACTGAAAGCGAAATAAACTGAATTTTGCTCTGGTGTGAACCTTGGGACTCATTTCAAAATTCTCAAATGAAACATTTGAGGTTTTTTGTAGAAAGCAAGACAGGCCAGATTGAATCATTCACACATGGCTCCTATAAATTAGTGGTGGATCACACTTCTGGGACATCCCCTAGACTTTTTGTCTCCATATTGGTTTTCCTATAGAGTAAGGACATAGATCTCTAGCCCGGATACCAATTTCTCGAAAGCAAAATAACTAAAAAAAGATGGGTTCCGTTGACCTGTGGGAAAGAGATCTCTAGAACCTTATGGTCCTGCTTTTGTTGTTGTGAAATGATGTAAGACCATGAAGAGTAGTATACAAATCACCATTGATCACCCAAGACTTGGAATCCAGTTGTGTTGCCATCTTGTGATGGTGAAACTATCCTAAGATACATGGATGATCTCTCTCTCTCTCTCTCTGAAAATGCAGAAAGCTGCAAGGTCAGATGCGACCAATTTGAGCTTAATCAACCATTAGTCACCTGACCGCACGACTTAGTCTGAGACCCTGAACAATGAAATATTGCACCACCAATGAGCTTTACCGTGGATCAATGGACTTCGACTCTGGCACAGAGAATAAACCAATCACAATAGTGAGGTTCCGTAATGTTGAAGGTTTCGAGCTTGGATGGGCTGCGCATTTTGGGTTATCTTCATAAAACGTTGCCCTGTCATCCAAGAATCAATGACAAAAACATGCCCTTTCTTCACAGCAATGCTCGTAATTTCTAACGAATTGATTTCCTCCAAACGAAAATTATACGGGTTCACAAAGTGTATCTTTGATAAAAGCTTAAGGAGACCGTAACACTCAAGTTTCATATATTGCCTAGTGTACTTGCTTACGATTTTATGAGATACGAGTTCACATTGCAATGATTACCGGGTGTCTCATCAGCAGGTTCCATCGCCACTCTTGGCTATGATGTTCAGTGATTAAACTGTAGAGCACGTCAACATCTTGAGCATCTGAACTAGTAGAACATCACACCAGCAATAATGACAATACGAAGTCTGGGTTGGCATGCCTGCAAACAAATATATGAAAACAAACCAAAAGAAATTGAGTGCTATAAATCTTAGTGGGGCGGCCTTCAATTGTGGAAGAGTAATCGACGAAATTGGTGAACAACTTATTTCGCATCTGCGATACACATGATCATTACACTTTGATGGGGTGATTTTTCATTAACTTTGTTCTGCTCAAGACTAAGTTTGTCCGTGGACTTACAGGAGTACAGCCAGAAATTTGATTCCTTAAATCAGCCAAGCAGTGCGTCTTCTCAAGCGCTCTAACACAAGCTTTTCACCGGTAAGGCACTCGACCAGACCTGAGCAGTGTGAGAGATCAAATAAGGATCACCGCAGTATATAAAAGTCAGTTCAGAGTCAGAGACCTACGTGTTAATAATAGAGTATATCTGATCAAGCAGAGACACATCAGTCTCCATCACGGGTTCAAAACCACAAACATCAACCACAATGGACTTATATTATCTTGGAATGACAACTACCATTGGCGTAATTGCGGCAATCATGAATACCCATCCTCCAGTCAGTTTCCCAAGTATCATTGAATTTAAGCGCAATGTCCAGGGAATCCTCTTCACTATATCCCACAAACCAGCATCTTCGTTTGGGTAGCCTTGTCAACTTTCTACTGAGAAGAGTTCCTTGAACGAAAAGGTTTAGCTTCATTAGGCAACATGACTGAACAAAGACAAAATGAACTTCAAGCCTGACCATATTCAATTTTTTTTTTTTTTTTTTTTTGCACAATCAGCATCTCAGACTAAACTGACTATGGTTCAGCATTTGTGGATCATGAGAGCAGAAGAATTCATAGACTAACCTGGGACGATCCACCTGGCAAGGCTGCAAGTGCCAGTGCAAAAACATTTTTTGGGTCTTCAGGTTGAAAATCAAAAACAGATGCCTAAGACATTTAGAAATATTACTAAAAAATTAATGCAAACGTACTGTAGAAAGTCCACTTGTTCTAGGCAAAATATCATTCAATTCCAACAAAAATTAGAGATACTCATCACCATAAGATGACCCAAAAAATTAATTTCCAAACCCATTATAACCAACTAACTCTCTGCAATTTGAGAATTGATAAAGACAAACCATGAAACATAATCATCACAACCTCGGAATTGGATGGTGGTGAAGAGGTTTTGATGATGACTACAAAATGTTGCAAATCCCAGAGATGGAGTCCGTGAAGAGCTGATGTCACTGATTGAAATGGTTCCATCGCTGCTGTAAATGGCAGTGCAGCTACATATACTTTGTCTCTTCCACTAATGTTCATGGTCGATTGTAGTGATGTCCAAGCCATTTTCGCAAATTAATCAGACAGTGGAAGTTAAAAGAAGCGAAGAAGAGGCAAAGTTTGGATAATCTGCAGATAAATCCTCATCGGTTGTGTAAAATCCAACGGTTGGCAATGCACTGCAAAAATGGGCTCGCAACTTGGAATAGAAAGTAGCTCCATCCAATCACTTCCTTTTATTCCTTTTGATGTCCATTGTCCAAAAGACTCCTTTCAGTATATTTTACTGTACAACAATTAAATGCTTATCTTGTAATTCATTTCCACCGAGCCATCCAGCCCAGGTTGTGAGCTCAGTCTGTCACATAATGTGCAGTGGAAACTAGCGATAACCATAGCATAAAGTGTATCACGTTATCTTCCAAGATATCAACATAAAAGCAATCAGAAAGATCAATTAACGTATTGATAAATATAGTGGAGAAGTAATTAATTAAATTTAGGAATAAGAAATAAAATTGAACTTTCAGATCGACTATACTCATAAGCCTACCAATTTCAATGGTAGTTTTCACTCAACTTTGTTCTTCTTGCACATGGATTAACTTACAGAGCTAAAACAATGAAACCAGTAAGTTGATGCCCTAGTCCAGATCACCAAAGCTTCTTCTCAAGTGCTCTAGGACATCCTTTTCGCCAGTAAGGTGCTCAACCAACCCTGTGTACAAAAGTTCTATAAGATCAGAAAAGGATCGTGACAGCATCTAAAAGTAAAGTGTGAGAAAAAATAATTTGTTTGACAACTTATATAGCTCATCCAATGAAATAGACTCAAGCATCATTCGTGGGTACATACAAGCACAAACATATGAAGGAGCTGAATTTTGTCCTATCAGACTGATTACCATTGGCATAATCGCGGCAATCGTGATGCCCGATTTTCAAGTGGGTCTCCCAGTGGTTGCTGAACTTACATGCAACATCCAGAGCATGCTCTCCACATGATCCCACAAACCAGCACCTTTCTTTCGGTAGCTTTGTCAACTTTCTTTTGAGAACAGTTCCTAAAGAAGAATGTAGATTTCGTCACGCAAACACAGAGTGGACACAGTCGACATGAATAGGAATTTCTATCTCCAAGTCTGACCGTACTTTTAACACCGGGATTTCGCATGATCAGCACCTCTCTCTTTCGGGATCAAACTGACTCTAACTTAGGAAGTAAGCTAAAAAATTTCCATGTAATTGCATGATGAGAGCTGTAGTAGTCGGAGAATTCATGGACTAACCTGGAATTGATCTACCTGACAAGGCTGCAAGTGCCACATACACATTTTCAGGGTCTTCAGGTTGAAAATCAAACACAAATGCCTAAAACATAAACAAGAAAAAAAGGAGAATCATCTGGCCTTGGTGCTAACAGATTGTGGCCAACACATGAATCGAATTCAAACAAAAGATCAGAGGCATCACACCCACAAAAGAAAACCCAACAATTCATTTAACTTCCAGAGCTTACACCTATCAACAAGCTTGCCCCTTTATCAACAGTTCAAGATGGAAAACGAAACCCGAAATCCATGTAAAACACAATCGATCAAGAACCTGAGAATCGGATGGAGGGGAAGTGGCTCTGATGATGACCATGAAATGTTGGAAGTCCCAGAGCTTGAGTGAGTAGGCGGCCGAAGTCAGCAGCTGAGCGGGTCCCTTCGTTGCTCTGAGCGGCACCGCCGCCACGTACACTTCGTCTCTTCCGGCGATTCTCGCCGGCGACTTCAGCGGCGCCGTCGCCATTTCTGACCGATTGACCGGACGGTTGGTGGTAGTTAAAGAGACGGGGACAGTTCGGATAAAATGCTCATAAATCCTCGTCCGTCCGTCGATCTGGATTGGAGATTAATCCGACGGTTGCCATTTAGCTGCACAAATGGGCTCTCGATTCGCAAAGGACAAGCCCAATGTGAACAAAAAAAAGAATAACTTTTTAACCGAAAAAGTTCATCTATTTTCTATTCGCAAAGGATAAGCCCAGTGTGAAAAAAAAAAAAAAATTAACCGAAAATATTCATCTTAAATAGATAACTTTTTTTTTTTTTTATACTCAAAATACTATAGTATCTTTTTTATTTATCGATAATCATAGTCATTGGAATGAGCTGGTATTTTCAAAATAGTGTATATGTACCATGTGCCATGTATAATCAGTGCATTATGATATAAGCGCTTTTACATATTTATTTGTAGCCATCAATTGACTAAAAGGAATTTTATGATAAAGGGAGACAGGTGATCGATATTGAACTTTAGTTCAGGAAAGTGATCAAAGCGAATTCAATAAGATTAACCAAGTAATAAGCAAATAAACATGCTAGAACATACGTACTGGCGAAGAAGTATAATTTATTTTATTTTCTTTATTTTCGAATCTTCAGAATTAGGAAGTAAATAACTAGAATTACAAAGTAGGAACTTATTTTCGCTCCTATTTTCTTGCTATTTTGAAGCTGTCTCAGGTTTTATTTAAATGTTATGTTCTCTGTTAGTATGATATGCAGTAAGAAACATAAGAAAATATCCTTTTTTTTCTTGTTAAATCCGCATAGTACCAGAGCTGAGGTTTTGAATCTAGCTCCTACTATGGTGAGACGGCGATGACTGGAGTAAGTAGGGACACCGCTTCTTCAAATGTCATGCTAGAAAACAACTTAACTAATTTCTCTGCACAATTGAGCAATGGTGAAGAGCAATTCTCCTAAAACTCCAACCTACTATTAATAGTTCGCCCACTTGAATGACTAAAATCGTATGGAGTGGGTTCAATCGGTGAAACTAGCAATTAATGTCAGAGGGAAGCTAGGCCACTTGACAGGCGAGGTGAAGGAATCTACAGAAAGCAATTCGTATTGAAAGACTTGAAAATCCAAAAACTCTTTACACATTGCCTGGCTGATCAATTTTATGGAGCTATCAATTGGGAAATTGCACCTATTTCTTTCAACCACTAAAGTATTGTGGGACGCTGTGAGAAAAACATATTATGATTTGGGAAATTCTTTCTTGATTTTGAACTGAAGGCAAAGCTATGGCAATCAAGGCAAGGATACTGTGAGGTCACTACTTACTATAATGAAATGGTGACCATGTGATATGAATTAGATCAATGCTATGATAAAACATGGGAAAGTCCTATTGATTGCAAGAGACAAATGAAGAGAGGAGAGTGATAAGTGTATACATGTTTCTAGCAGGCCTTAATCAAAGCTTGAATGAGCTGAGAGGCAGAATCCTTGGGAAAGTCTAATTGATTGCAAGAGACAGATGAGGAGAGAAGAGAGTGATAAGCGTATACATATTTCTAGTAGGCCTAATCAAAGCTTGAATGAGGTGAGAGGTAGACTACTTGAACGAAAACCTCCACCATCCATCCATGAAGAGATGAAACGTGGGAAAGTCCGACTGATTGCAAGAGACAAATGAAGAGAGGAGAGTGATAAGTGTATACATGTTTCTAGCAAGCCTTAATCAAAGCTTGAATGAGGTGAGAGGCAGAATCCTTGGAAGAAAACCTCTACCATCCATCCATGAGGTTTTCTTTGAAATTAGAAGGAAGGAATCCTGGAGGTGAATCACGCTACATGATTCGAAACAAGCATCGACTCTATATTCGAAAATTCTGCACTTGTATCTTGGGGGCTTGATTCTAAAGAAGATGGAAGGAAGAAACTAGGGTGTGAATATTGCGAGAAACTTAGACCTATGGGATTGATTGCTTTGAGACCTTCTCTAGTTGCAAAACTAAACACTATAAGAGTGCTCTTGTTAGTTGCAGCCAAGCTAGACTGGCCTATGTAGTAACTAGATGTGAATAATGCATTTTTGAATGGAGATTTGGAGGAAGAAGTATACATGAATTTCCCCTTGGGCTTTGATAAAAGGTTTGGATCAAAGAAATGTAGATTGAAGAAGTCACTACATGGACTGGGGCCTAGTTTGAAAGTTCACTTAGTTTGTATATAAACAAGTCAATATTCAAGGACAAGCTAATCATACCATGTTTGTAAAGCATTCTTGTGATGGAAGGTTGCAATTCTGATAATGTATGCAGACGACATCATTCTCACCGAGAATAATATTGCTGAGATGAGTAAGTTGAAAGAATGACTTGTTTCTTAGTTTGAGATCAATGATTTGAGAACCCTGAACTATTTTCTTGGAATTGAGGAAGCTTGATCGAAAATGGGAATTGTAGTCTCATAAAAAAAATGTCCTAGATCTTCTAAAAGAGATCTAAATGAGGGATTGTTGACTAGTAAAAACTCCGATAGACTATAATTAGAAACTTGGAGATGACAAAGATGGGACTCTCGTTGATACATCGAGGTATCAATAACTAGTAGGGAAATTGATCTATTTGTTGCGTACTCCTAGATATTGCATTCTATGCGAGTATGGTAAGCCAATTTATGCACTTTCCATATGAAAAACATCTTGAGATTGTGTATAGGATCTTGACATATCTTAAAAGCACTCTTGGAAAAGGTCTATTATTCAAAAAAATCTTAATCAACAAGAGACTGAAGCACACACAGATGTAAAATGGGCAGGGTTAATAATTGACAGAAGGTTTGACTTCAGGTTATTGTATGTATGGGGGAACTTGGTTAATTGGCAAAGTAAGAAGCAAAATGTGGTGGCATGATATAGTGCAGAAGCGAGATACCAAGCAATGACTCAAGGGATGTGTGAGATGTTGTGGATGATATGGATATCGAAAGGACTTAGAGTATAAGTGAAAATGCCTATGAAATTGCATTGTGATAGTAAGGGTACAATCAACATTGCACAAAATCCAATGCGACATGACAGAACCAAGCATTGTTCATCAAGAACAAGATTGATTAAGGGGTTACTGTGTGGATGCCATTTGTACTAACACAATAATTAGTTGGCATTTTTATAAAGGGACCGTTTGACCTAATTTTGATTCTGTCATTTGCAAGTTGGGCATGATAAAATATTTATGCGCCAACTTAGAGGGGGGGGGGGGGGCGTGTCCAAGAATTAGGAGAAAATCTCGAGAGAGGAAATTATTTTTTTCTATTGATTTTATTTCCTTTTATTTTTGAATCCTTAGAATTAGAAAGTAGATCAATACATTTATGAAGTAGGAAATTTGTTCCTATTTTTGCTTCTAATTTATTCCTATTTTTTAGCTGTTCTAGGCCCTATTTATGTTTTATGTTCTCTATAAGCATGACATACAATAAGAAATAGAAGAAAACACTTGTCTTCAATTAAATTTGCAATAACCATGAACAAAAGAAAGAGTATATAGACCAGATAGAAGTAGGATTTATTCTTATGTTGGCCAAAAAGCAAAATCCCAGACCAGGAATCAAGAACTCCTCCTGGGATCTGCCACGTGACAGGCCAAACCACAAAGAGATACTACATAGAATTTTTACAATACTAGAACATCATAAACCAGTAAATTGCTTTATTAGATTCTAGACCAAGTCACTGAAACAAACCCCCCAGCATGCCAACACACAGACACGACTCGCTTACTCCCTCCCTCAGTCACTCACTCACTCATGCACTGACACATCACTCATCAGAAGACATCCATAGACACATCACTCATCAGTAGTCTTCTTCTCATCATCTTCTGCAGCAGCTCCCTTCTCTTCCTTCCCTACCTCCTCTGCTTCTCCTTTGACACCCTCCTCTTTTGGAGTCTCCACGGTGGAGTCCGGATCTGGTTTGGCCACGACAGTCTCTTTGGCCACGACATTCTCTTCGGCCACAACTGCCTCGGGTTCGACTGATTTCGTGTTGGCTTCTTCTGCTTCCTCCTTGTTCTCTTCTGGCTCTGGTGCCACCTTGGAAGTCTCCTTTGGTGCCTCGACTTCTTTTTCTTCTTTTGATTCAGTCTGTTCTCCCTCAGTTGTTTCGAGGACGCCTTCTTCTTGTTTGGTCTCGGTACTCTCCGTTATGGTCTTGGTCTCGGTCTCGGTCTCGGTCTCGGTCTCAGCTGGCTTTTCTTGATCTTCTTCTTTCTTGGGGTCTTCTTTTGGTGCGACCACCGCTACTTCCTCTTGATGGACAGTTTTGATTTGCTCTTCAGGCTTATCCTCCACGAACGCAGCTTGTGCTGATACAACCTGTTTCGTCCACATAAATCATTTCATCAAAATATATGGATCGGCAAAATGAACATACAGTTATAAAATCGTATAGTAGGTCGATCCTTTCATTCGAAACCTGTGATATAATAATGCTATGCCACTTCATCTTTGGGTGTCTTTTGGCAAGTCACTAGCGTTATAAATGACAATCCCGAATTGATTGTTATTATTCCTATTCACTATTCAAGAACAAATCATGTAACTGTTGGCAAAAACAGTTTTCCAAATCATCTCTTCGACAAGAGCTAAACATGTTGAACCAAGGTTTCTATTCTAAGAACTTCAATGAGTAGTTATTAGAGTTACCTCGACGGTAGCCATAGGAGATCCAACGGAGTTACTTTGGCAGAAGCTGCTAAGAAAATAAACAGAAGCTATGAGGCCAAAGAAGATTGAAAGAGGAAGGAGAAACGAGCTAGTGGAGGGTTGGACTGTGAGAGTGAGATGAAGATGATCCAGTGGGACAAGCTATTTATAGGAGAGAGAATTGGTGAATTAGAGGCAGAGAAAAAAAATGAAAAAAGAGACGGGAAAGATTGGAAGAATCTTGGGATTTGACACTCACATTCACTGGCTCCAAGAAAATTAAGCATGTTGGTGTAATAATAACACCAAGAAAAAAGTTTAGAATAATGTCAAAATATTTTAACTTTTCATCCAAATACTAATTACATGCCTCTACTTTTCAAAATGCATGTTTTGCACTTTTCACCTGGATACCAATTACGGAGTCACGAGTGCACAATTAGAGTCGAGAGAGTAGGACAGAGAGAGGGAGAGAAGCCGAGATGAGGGGGGTTGGCATCGACGGCGGACGGCACTTAGATATGACGGAGATGGCGAGCGGCAGCAGGCGAGGTGGCGTCTGGTTTGGGGTTGGCAGTTTGGGTAGCTTGAGGCTACGAGTCGCTGGGGATTTTTGATAGTAAATGTTGTTTTGGTCATTATAATTGGCCGACTTAAAAATAGATATTTTGAAAAATGGGAACAGCTGATGTCTAGATGGAAATTGAATTGTCTTTCTGGCATTACTTTTCGAAAAGTCTCAAATGATATAATTTCTATTATGGTATTCTTCCTCTGTGGTCTAATCTTCATTGGAAAAAGCCAAAGAATAATGGAGGTCATATCAGTCGTCATCATCATGATGGACATGATCACCCTTTCGGCCTTCGAGCCACCGTGTTTCGTGCGGCCCCCATTGAAGCCGACCTTAACTATCATTCCCCCACGTTCGTTCTCTCATCCCATCACTAATTTCATTCTACTGATCTGTCAAGAAATTGTACTGTGACACCTTCAATTCCACCATACTGTTCAACAAGATTGATCCTAGGAGTGCCGTCGTCTAGCCCCGACAGTTCTTGTTCAGGCGTTGAAATTTTTCGAAGTTCGACGAAAGAAGGTCTAGACCCAGAAGAGTTGAAATTGAATTGGGTTAGACAAATTAGAAGGACCTACATATATGTGTATTTAGGTGTTGCTGATACTTTCCACTTATTAAGTGCACGTGAAATTTATTATTTTGAGTGAACCATATCTCCGAGCCATTTTAATCTAAAAATCATATATCGTTCTGTTTGAGCAATCGTGCATCCAAATCACAACAAAATTTCATTATTATTATTATTATTATTAACAATGAATCATACCAGCATCTAGATTTTAGTGAGGTATACATCTCTCTTGTAAAATTTTGTGTTCTCTTTATTGTTAGAATATTTAAATTATAAACAACCCATTCATCTTATGACTTAAATTGTTAGAATATTTTATGATATTTAAGTAGAAGGTTTTAAGTTTGAATCTTTTCAGCCCCCATTTTTCTCCCCAATTGCATCTTTAAACTTAGACTAAAATCCAGATCTCACATTTATCATCTCCCAGTTTATGCAATTCATATGTTTTTAGTGTCCAGTTAGCAAGATGAAGAATGGTTCAATCAAATTTAATCAGGTTATTAGTATTTGTTTACGGTGAAAGCACATTCCTATGTAGTTCGAGATTCGAGTTGGTACAAAAAATTATTAAATTGTTCTCATTTCGGGTTACAGACGGTCCATCCCGAGGATTTGTCCAAGGTGCATCAGCGTGGGAAATAGGGAATCCTGCACAAATTACTTGAGACAAACGCATGAAATTCATCATCCCCACTTACCCAAAAACCTAATCAAAACCCTAGGCTAAACGCTGGCATTATTGTCGTTCTATAGCGACAGATATTGACTATGGTGAGTCATCAGCCACGATTATACTTTAGTCGTATCATCTTCTTTCATTATCATTCCACTTGCATCCCGACGTACGTCACATTTTTTTACATTATTCCATTCCACCCTCGATGGGTATTATAATAGTCTTGCGACCAACCTAAAAGTTATGAAAGCTACCGCTACTTATATGTCTACAAATTTCCAAAAGTGCATCGTCAATCAGTCCATAGTTTGGCAGATCTGAAAAGACCTTAAAAAACGCAGACAATCGATTAAACATTAAGAAAAAAATGATGATTATTATAAGTAGAAGTAAATGAAGAATTCTAACATTATAATATGCGGTGTCCTGATACTTTACTCAATTATCTTTTACTAATGTATGTGAATCATTTCATCCACGTGCACGATAATAGTAGTCAAGGCTAAAGTTATTTTCAATGAGACTAAAATCGTACAAATTAATTAGTGGTAGAGTAGATGGAAGTACCGTATCATTCAACAAAGAAGGTGGTCATGGAAGCTCTATTGCACTTCAATCAATTTCGTGAAAGCCTTTTTCACAGGTCCATGTCATCTAACAACGTTTCGTGTTCCACCAGCATAGCTAAATCGGAATAGGATGACTCAGCGTTAGGAAAAGTTAACCCCTCTTTGCCTTTATTCTCTTATATAAACAATTGAAGATCTTATGTAAAAGAAAATGAACAAAAAAAAAAAGAAAAAGAAAAGAAGAAGACGAAATCTACTATCTTCTAATGAAATTCATTTGGTTGATATTCCTTTTTAACATAGATTCAAAAAATTTGATCAAATCACATCATGAAGAAAAATGAATCTGTTCTCTGAAACAAAACAAAATGGAAAATGGAAAATGTCAATTAGCTTCCTGATCTTGATCCCTGCTCCCCAGATTAGAAAATGGGTACGAGCTTCTTTCCAGCTAAGAAATTCTTTTGCTTATTTTAACTTGGAGTTGGGCAATGAGGTTTGGGCGGTGGAAAGGGCCCACCAGTCACCACCATATTCATGCAAGACCCCACAGGGGAATTTGTTCAAGCAGTGACTGCTCGCTAATTGGATGATGCCACGTGGCTAGCCGTACGCCATTACGCCGACCACATGGAATGGAAAGGAGAAGTTCCCCATTCTCATGGGTGACATGGACGGGGAGGTGGTAGTTCAGGTCACGTGACAGTAATCGGTGTTGTAACCAGTCAATAAAGAGGAAGAACTTAGCAGTATACACGCAAAAACTGTATAAAGAACTGCATATTATTCAAATAATGTGATTGGTTGGTTAAGGGATTCCTTGGTTTGGGCCGGAGAAGCAATGTCACTCGATCATTATCAAACTGACCGTAATCTTTTTCTGTCCGCAAGGATCCTAGCAGAGCGCCTTATACTTTTAAAAGGCTATGAATTAGATCAAAATCATTCTCAACGAATTCTTAAGAAGTGATCTCATTTTTCATCGGGTCCCGGTAGAGACCAAAAGTCTTGAGCAATCAATCCGGCAGAGCCCGTTGATTGTATGATTGATACATAACATACTTTTTCGTGCTTGAGGCTAACTAACTTGGTAGAAATGATTTTTCAATTTATAATATTGAGCTTTCGAAAAAGTCAAGTACAATTCTAGCGAATAGGTAAATCAAAGTAAAAATTTTAAAAAATGACTCGAAATGAGATCATTTTTTCCATGGAAGATCCATAATGGCACTGTATCTTAAATAATGTTATGAAGTGACCATTTTAATCTCTAATAAAGGCCCCAATTTGTTAGCCGGCTAAGTCTTTGTCCGCCAGCGAAAGTGAGAGGGGCATTTTCATAAAATTGAAAAATTTCATTTTGGCCCAAAACATCACATTCCTTGAATTTATGAACTAGGCATTTTATTGAATATTAACTTATACTAAACAACCAACGTAAGACCAACAGCAACGAAAATCTTGAACAAAAAAGCACCAACAATTTTCTTGTGGTTTTGTTATTAGATCTATCAGATTGGGAAGGAAGAGGACATTGGCGTGTGCGCAAGGAAATTGGTGACTCCGTCGACGGCAAGGACTGGCCTCGCCGTCGGTGGATGGCTGAGGAAGGAGGTGGGCCTGGTGGACAGTGAGAGAAGGGTGTGAGATATCGTGAGGTCGCACAGGATCGGGGCCTTCTTCTTCCGCACCATGAAGTCTTACTCAAGCTGCATTGCTTCCTCGCGGGAGTACGTTTGTCTCCGCCATAAATTGGCGGCGGCGGTGGCGGCTTTGCTGAAGCCCCACTGGGGACGTTGGACCCTCGCCAGCGGCTGTGCGGTGCTGCCGTCGCCGTCACGGTCTTCCCATCCCCTTCGGGAGGACGCAAATCTCCCAAGCTCGCTGGTGGGGAGGCTGAAAGGCCTCACGGACTGAAGGGATGCGGAACGAAGAAGATGGAGTTGTGAGGGTGAAGAAGGAAAAATAAAAAGAAAGCCAAAACGGAGAGAAGAAAATTAGAGAAGAGAAGAAAGAGAAAACAAAGATGAAGAATGACAAAAATTCGCTTGGACAAAAATGCCCCTGTTGTCGTTTTTAGTAATTAGACCAAATTCATGACTGTGCTGCACGCATGTAGAATGCTCATTTATGTTTAGATTCATGCTTTTATGTCCAGTTCAATGTTTCTGTAAATTCAAGGGATGTATTTCCTTGAAATGCTAGATATAGTTATGAGCTATTTAAACAATCTATATAAAAGTAAGTCTTGTCATCGTTTTATAAGATAAAAAAGAGAAAAGAATAAGAAAAATGCGTAGAATAGAAGTTCAATTTCATTTGAGAGTTTCTCCTACTTGTTTCCTTCTCTTTCGTGATTAGAGTATGAGTTGAGTAAATTGTTAGCATTTTCGCCTTATAATTATTTTATCAATTGCCACATTAGTCACGTGCTTGCCACGAGCAAATATATGACTGGTTAGTGAGCTTGAGGCCTTATTTGAGATTAAGTCGGCCACTTCAGAATCTTATTTGAAATCATTTATATTTTGAGCCGTCTTATAAGAGAATGTCATCACTTCGTACTCTTATTTAAAATTTTGATTAAATTAAATTACAAAAAGATTAGCCTATGCATAATTAACCAAGCTAGCTACAAAAGGATTAATTTAATCCTCCGGCACGCGACTCCTTTATGCCTCTTTGCTTCTGTGGTGAGCAAAGAATAGGATCAGCTAAAGCAACTCAAAGCAAAGAGGAAGCGTATGCGAGAATACAATTAACACGAACTTTAGCTCTATAATGCATAATAAAATGGCAATGCTGACCTGCCGCTTTGTTTAATCTTTTGTCGAATAAATGAGTTGGGCGGGGAGTTGCGATTAGCAAATGCGACCGCTCTCGACATCTCCTTTAGATCGTTGGCGAAGCGAGTTCTCGTATTCAAAGGCATGTATTTTTGAAAATTATCAAGATTTACCACCCTTGTCTTTTTCTCCTGCTAATTGTCTAATTTCCTTTGTTAACTCTAAGTGTCTTCAATCTTGATGCTGGATCACATGCTTTTCATTATATTCTCTCTTAGTTAGTTGCCTCTTATTCAATGGTGTTAATGTATATCAACAGAGCAGCCTTTTTCCTACTGTATTAGGATTAGCAGTCTTTCTCAAGTTACGTCAAACCGTCCTTTCTTTGAACTCCTGCTTGCTTCTGCACCCCAACTGGTGGACAGCGCTAACTTTAGTCTGCACGATCGCCCCATGAGCAGCGATACATCTATTCTAGTCGATTCCTGGGGCCATCAAATTCCAGCGCCGTTCAAGCTGGACTAAATAAAGGACCTGCTAAACACGTGCCTCGATCTACTTAGTTTGCAAGATTCTAAGAGTCGTCGGGGGGAAAATGTGTGGCGACTGATTAGGCAATGCAGCATTCTGTCAAGGACCTGATTTTGTTAGGAGGCTGAGATTTGTACATGAGATGTAGCCTGTGTTCGTCTTTGTTCAACTCCAAAAATCTAGTATCTCTCTCTCATAGGTGTCTCTGCATTACTGCCACGTCCCCGTGGCGCAATCGTTGTCCACTGCCGTCTCCGAGCTCGATCCTGCAGTGCTCACCGCCACCATTTGCTAGGCACCCTCTCTCTCAAAGAAACCTTTTAAGAAACTCTAATATATATACTTTGATTCTTTTTTTTTTTTTGAGTATCTTTTGGTGTAACTGGGGCTCTAGAAATACTTGATGAATAAATGGCTTGAGCACCTATGATCTTTTGCTCATTTCAAGTGGAACGTCTCATCAATCTCTCTCGATAGAGTAGGTATGCTCAGCCAAGTCATCACACAAATTTGCTGTTGAATTGCGAAAGCGTGACTATAATAGACACTCTCTTAATATTACAATAACACTTAATTGTATCGTAAGCATACAACGAACACTCACACTAACATACGCCACTCTCACGTCACTCACTCATGTACACCCACGGCACACTCTAGACGACCACCTTCAAAGACCCCACTCATGATGGGGACCACTATTTTAGTCTCTGCTCATGCCACGCTCTAAACTCACACCACCCACTACAACGCAACGTTTTTCCTCTCTCCGCACACCCACGCACACCCTCTTAGTTGGACTTCTTACTCACATCTACATGAGGAGCAAGTTGCTCCTATTTTACAGGATGGAAGGTCGGTGCATTCACCGATTTGCTGGCTTTTTACAGTATTCTAAAAATATCATCCTATTACAGCTTGGCAACTAGATTTCTTTGGAGAAGTCTAGAAGTGGCGCAGCTTTTCTTTACTGATGAATTTTTGCTAGAAAATTCTGGAAAAGGGAGAGAGAGTGGCAGTGCTCTCTTCAACATTTGCGACGTCTTGTTAATATCCTGCACTTCAATTCTCGCAGCCAATAGTTTCTATTCAGGCATGTTTCCATGATCTTGCGAAACAATTTGAAACTCGAAATTTTTTGTTCCGATTTCATATAAGATTTTGTAAGATCACTATTGATTATTATTATTATTTTTAAATAATTAGACGAATGCATTATATACTATTTAAATGATGTGAGGGCTCCTTACTCAACCCTTGTTTCCTCGCAACAACTGACGATACTTACATAGCTTAGGCTTGATGGAGCTATCTATAGAAGTAGGGGACGTTGGCATGAGCAACTCGATCGAGGAGGAGGTCAAGAAGGATGAGATGGATACTTTGAAGGAAGAAGAAATCTGGAGGAGTCGACGGGAGAGAATGAATAATGCATTGGCGGCTGTGAGAACCGCGGTGCAACAAGATCCGGCAGAAGTGCATGCACCTGTTCGAAGACTGGCGGATGTCATCAACCGTACCGCTGCTGTCGAAGAGTTCATTTCCGTGGTCGAAAGGCTTGCCGAGAAACCGATCGGTCTGCCATTTACAATTTCCGGAGCCATCGGGCACTTCACTGCTCCACGTCGCAGCGCACGCAGGCAAGGAAGACATCGTAAGGCTTCTGGCTGATTATGTCAATGACCACCTCATAGCCGCCCAAGATGATGGGGGAGATAACTCAACCACCACCACCACCCCCCCCCCCCCCCCCCCCCCCCACCCCAAAACCCCCCCAACATGGCCGCCAGCGCTGGAGGATCTAGAGCCACTGCGATGTTGATTCACCGGGCAAGAAACCTCCTCAATGTTGAGGACAAGAACCTGATCCTAAGGATAAAAAACAGACATGGAAACACCGCTTTGCATGAGGCGGCAATTTGTCATCACGTCGGCATGGTCCGTCGTTTGTTGAGCGAAGATTCAGAACCTGTGTACTGGATGAACGTGGAAAAGAAATCTCCCCTGTACCTGGCTCTCTACACCAGTTACTCCGCTATACACAACGTTTTATTTTCCCTCCTGCTCAAACCGTGGAGGATACAAGGCTTGCCGCCTGTTCATGTAGTCATCCTGCGCAAGAACAATGGTATGCACCTAAATTTGCTTATCGGTAATATCTATTCATGGGCAACAACTTTTTGCATCCGTCATGACCGGTCTCATCCCAAGTCATTTTGCTAAAACTCATGTGTTGTTGATCTTCGATTAGAAAAACTACGAAGTGCAAATACTCATGATCGACAGTCATAAAAATCTGGAATCTAACAATCATAGAAGCAAAAAGATAGGTTTGAAATAATGCTTGTGGATGAAAACGTTAGATTCCAATAAATCTTCTACAAGGTTTCAAAAAACTGTGTAGTGTTGTTATAGAGTAAAATTTAGTTTGGTGAATGATTTATCATATTCCGGTTTTGGATTTACCTGTCAAGTTAATCTCTAGATCATCCCGCTCCCAATAGAGTTAGAACATTGCATTTTAATACGTCCCAAACTCTGCAGGGTTTTTAGCATTTGACCCCAAATTTGTCCCACTTACTCAATAGATACTGGGAAAAATTTAAAATAAATACCTAAAAGAAGATTGTTTTCTTGAAAGAGGGCTCAAGAGTGAACTTTGTATCAAATAAGAGAAATAAAATAAATAACGTAGTTTCAAATAAGGGTCTGCACGTGCAACTCGCATTCTTATTTTGGCTGCTAAAGCAGGGGGAACTTTGTCATAAGTTGTGATAAATTATACATATTTTTTATCTGGTTGATTCATATGAAGTAGTCGGACATACAAAACTTTTATGCAATTTACATTATTTCATCATACCTTAACGCAAGGATAACCTTAGAAGTATAAAGGTGAGAGAGATTTGCCACTTCTCATTATACAAAGTAATGTCACAAGTCATGTATGTACCAGTATAATATGAAAGAGTAACGTTATGTGTTTATTAAAAAAGCTTGCTAAATGATAATGACTAAGTATAGATTAAGTAAGCATAGTGCAATGAAAATTAATAAGGAAAAAAGCCATAGAGAAGGAAAGTAATTCATGCTAGAGTTTGTTTTAGTATTTGGATCTTTTCGAAATTTATCTAAGGTCGTCATGTCATGTTCCATTGTGTTGAGATGGAAAATTGCAACGCCTTTGAGATTCACAGCTCAAAGAGCCACAATTGTTTGAACCCGAAAATGGGTTAGATAAATTTCTAAAAGCATTCGACTGATTCAACCAAGATTATCACA
Organism: Eucalyptus camaldulensis; assembly: GCA_019915185.1. Classification (NCBI taxonomy): domain Eukaryota; kingdom Viridiplantae; phylum Streptophyta; class Magnoliopsida; order Myrtales; family Myrtaceae; genus Eucalyptus; species Eucalyptus camaldulensis. Next base: position 5,662,392 of record JAHSVA010000005.1, read on the forward strand.
ACGTGTTTCAGCATTGCAATCTAATCCAGCATCAGCGACTATCAATCCTAGTTGTGATTATGGTCCCCAAATTGGAGCTCCTGATCGTAGATTTAGCGGCCAAGATACTGAAAAAGAACATCAAGCTTTTTGCAGTGACTGACTCCAGAAGTGGTAATGTATTCCAGGTTAGCTGCTTACACGAATCAGACTGAAGTATTCGAACTCTTGCTACCAGAAACTGAATACTTGGCCCGAGCACAGGATAAGAATGGGGATCTTCCCATTTATATTGCGAGTAAGATGGGTTATGTTGAACTGATCGAGAAGCTATATCCTGTATCAGTGTTCCTAAATGGACGAGGACAAACTGTTCTTCATGGCGCAGCAAAATATGGACAAGCTTCGGCAGTGAAATATATACTCAGACATCCGGAACTGCAAATGCTGATAAGCGATACATATTACGCTGAAAATACAGCTTTGCACTTGGCCGCGATGCATTCACGACCCGTGGTTTTGATTCCTCTTGTGCTGGATAAAAGAATCAACCTCTTCGTTCTTAAGCATGAATGCTTGACTGCTCTTGACATTGCTCAATATTGTATCAGAAGGGAGTATACGCTGCGGAAGGTAAGTAACATAAATCGTCATTATTTTCGCCTTTAAATGAGTACTCCAGGGTTCATTCCCGCTATCGTTATGGTAACAGCTTGTTCTGTTTTTCTTCATTTGCTTCCTATCTCAGCAATTGACAGTCACGGTGTTGAAATCCACGTCATTTGGGAAAGGTTCAGCTGTAAACGCAGACTTATTCGCGCTAAGGGCGGAAGCTCGAGATGAAGCGCTTACACTAATCGATGCCCATGAAAAGAAGCCAAATGGACCATGTGAAGGATGCGATCAATACCCGTCTGCTGGTGGCAACGCCCGTGGCCACTATGACTTTCGCAGCTGGTTTCGCAGTTCCTGGAGGATTTAACGGCTCGGACATGGCCTCCAAAGATGACCAGGGCATGGCTACGATACTGGACAAGAAAATGTTCCAGGCCTTTGTGATTTGCAGCACCATCGCGATGTTCTGCTCAATGATCGCGGCAGTCAACCTCATCTGGGCACAGCAAAACAACGTCTACATGGCAATAGCTGCATACCAGCACACGATACTGTCGCTAAAAATTGCAATCCCGGTGATGTCCGCCGCTTTCTTAACTGGCATACCTTGACGGTTGGCAACTCTCTTGGCTTGCTAACACCATATTTTTATTTGGGACTCGTTTTCATCCTCATTATCTCAGGTGCCAAATCGTTAAGAGTACCCTTCAGTCCTTCGGAGCCATAGTCGTCCTATCCGTCGTCTGATATACTGGCTTGTTCCCGCTTACTTTTATCTATGGAAAGTTGAGACATACTTTTTGGTTGACTTGGGAGACGACGGAACGGCGAGCGGGACCTCTGCAAGTCTGCCTTCGGATGGTGCCGGTGAATCGAATGATCGATGAGTTGGCGGCAATGAACATGGGGGCTTTGCCAAACCCTCCCATCACTATTTTCATTTGAGCATTCAATTTTATCTTTGATTTTGCAGAAATTAATATGTATTTGCCTTGGCGTATTTGGCTACATTATTAGGCCGATTTCCTATTCTGTTAGGTCAGCGGTGACTGTTAAGATATTTGAATTAAACCCCGTCTTCCGCTAATGATTTAAGTTTTTAGGATAGTTAGATAAAATCTTATAAAATTTTACGTGATATTAGAGCAGTAGATTGTAAATTCGAACTTTTTTAGGTCCCATTTGCTTTCTATTAAACCATGTCAAATTTTTGAGTTTTAAAAATAGTTGGACATAGTTTCACAAGATGTCATAGCGATACGTACGTGCACTCACTCACGTGTCCATGTGTAAAGAGAATAATTCTCATCACCTATTCTCTAAGTCAAGCGTTTGCGAAGAAAACCAGAAGAATACTTAGAAACTTCCTCTTCACCCGTCGCAAAAATTGAATTCTAGACCAACTCGTTGCGCCCTTTCATTTCCCCCACTTCTCTCAAGCATAAAGGAATTTCCGCATAACGAAACTTGAATGAACCTGGTGAGGGTTTGAAGACCAAGAATTCTGTGCATATATACGAACAGCAAACCGACTTCTTAATCTGGCTTGAAGGGATGTCAAAGGATTCTGCTTGCGGTCGAATTTTGTATCTGACAACTAATTAAGCAACATCTTAGAGTTAATTAATGGTGATGATGGTCTTAAAAGTAATAGTAGATTACTTAATCGCAATCCAATCGGTCTAGTCAAACTTTTCCTTTTCCAGGTTCATATCTGAAAACTTTTGTGCTCCATTAGCATAGCTGCTTTGGCAGAGCATGACTAAGTGTCCGAATAAGTAAACCCCGATGCCTCTTGTCTCTAACATGACCAACTGAGATCTTATATCGGAGAAAATAAAGAAAGTCTACTCTCTTCTAATGAAATTCAGTCAAATGATATTATCTATCAATTCGACATAGATTCCAAATATTTATCAAATCATCAATGAAGAAACTAAATTTGTTCCCTGAATAAAAACAGATTCTTCAACTTTAAAAAACTTCAAATACTTCTTGATGTTAATCCCTCTCTCGGATTTCAAAATGGATACAATCTTCTTTCGAAATATAAGGTTTTTCATGACAGAGTGATGATATCTACACAATGGATTATTCTTACTAATCCTGAAGTATTCAAAATTTCCTTCTCAATGTTCCAAAAAGCACAAGCCATTTGAAAAAGTTCATAAGCTCAAAGGTGCCTGTCGCCTTCGTGTACGTGAGTCATGAGCTATGAAATTCGTATTATGCAAGCAATGTGATTAATTGGCTAGCCACGTGGTTATGTGGTTGGCATGACATATTTTCTCATGATTGGGACCTACAGACTTGCAAAAACTAGTCTTTCGATACACGATATCAAACTTTCGAGGTTGCTAAGTGGAATTCTGGTGATACGTAAAGTAAATTACAAACCGATTTATCAATGATTATTGAACCTTGATATGTGGTAATAAGCAGTATGAAGGATGATCCTAGTAACAATTGAAAAGCCAATGGAATATGTAAAATCTTAGCGGCGGCCATCAAAGTTGAACAGTATGATGGCGGTGGAGCAACTAATAAGTTACCAAATTCGCAGCTTCCTATTTACCAAATCTAGCTTTAAAAAGACTAACTGATTCTCTAAGCCTCTTTGCTTGTATGGTAGGCAACCGTGATCCTTTGAGGGACAGGTTAAAGCAAAAAAATAGGATCAGTTAAAGGGACTCAAAGCAAATAAAGAAACTATTTACGTGGATTTATTCTACAACAAGTTTAGCCCTTTATGTAATATAAAATGGTTGCTTTGGTCTGTCTTTCGTGGGATGTGCAAGTTGTCTGCCTTCAATATCACCTCTAGATCTTGGAGAAGAACGTTTCGGTATAGGGAGGTATGTCCTTTTCAAAATGATTAATATATCCTTTCCTTTTTCTTTTGTTAATTGTCTAATTTTTCCTTTGTTAATTCTAATTGCTTCAATCTTGAAGCTCGATCACACACTTTTTAATTTATTATTTATTAATTGGTTCACTCTTATTCAGTGATGTTAGTAGTATATCAATAGAATATCCTTGTTTTCTACTGCATGAGGACTACCATTCTTTCTCAAGTTAGCTCAAGTGTCCTTTCTTGTCACTCCATTTTGCCTCCACACCACACCACACCACAAGTTGACCGTGCTAAATTTAGTATGCACTTTGCACGACATTGTGCAAAGTTTTGGTAAATACGCAAATTTAGTTTGCACTTTGCCTCCACACCTCCACACCTCACCACTGGAGGATGTATGTGCGGCGATACATACATCCTCCGGCCGAAAAGTTGATTCCTGGGTCAATCAATCTCCGGCCCAAAGGAACAGGATGAAACGAAGGACCTGCTAAACACGCGCCTAGTGGTGGTGGCAACACCAGTTACCAGTACCACCACGGTTGGCCGAGCGGCTCCTCTCTTTCATGAAGTGACTTTTCTGAGGGCGTACCTCTAGTTTACGCTTTGACTTATTTTTTTTAGGATTCTTTGTGCGAGCACTCATAGTCTTTAGCTTGTTTAAAGCGAAACACCTTTATCGATCTCTTTTTTAAGAGGAGGTACCTCGGGCCGAACCAGCAAGCAAACCCGTGGTGTCTTATTAATTTCTTGCACTAAAATTATTATAACAAATAATTTGTAGTTATTCATGCGAACCGATCTTGTGAAACAATTTTTAAACTAGAAAAATTTAACGTTCAGATCCACATAAAATTTTGTAGGACCATAATAATTTTTATAAATTTTAAATGCGTTACTTCATATTTAAATTAATATATTGTCTCCTTACACAACCCTTGTTACCTTGCAATAACTACATTACTTGCAAAGCTTAGGCTCGATGGACGTAAAGGTATCTATAGGAGAGGAGCAACAAGATCCAGCAAAAGTGTATGCAGCTGCTAAAAATCTGGCCGATGTCATCAAAGACGCCAATGTCGAAGATATCATTTCCGCGATCGAAACACTTGCCTGTCAAGCTGATTCGTCTGCCGTTTTCAATTTCCGGAGGCTGTCGAGGGGTTCGCTACTCCACATTGCAGCAGCCACCGGCAAGAGCAACATCCTGAGGCTCCTGCTTGATCGTGTCGATGCCTACCTCATAGCCGCCCAAGATGATTGGGGGAATACCCCTCTCCACATCGCCACTAAGGCCAAGGCATTTGGAGTCGTCGCTATGCTGATTCGCCATGCAAGAGACCTCCCCGACGTGGATGACAAGAACTGGATCCTGAGGATGAAGAACAATCATGGAAACACCGCTTTGCACGAGGCCGTGCTTATACGTGACGTTGACTTGGTGAGCCATCTGTTGAACGAAAATTCGGAGCTCGTGTACTTAGCGAACGCGGATCAGAAATCTCCCCTGTACCTGGCCATTGACACTCGCGACCCCCGCGACCCCCGCGGCCCCCGCGACCCCCAGATATTTCAGGTTTCATTTTCGCCCTCGCTCGACCCATCAAGAATAGAAGGCTTGCCGCCCGTTCATGGTGCCGTTGCATGTAAACAATATGGTACGTACTTAAATCTACTTATGGGAAATATCTATAGATGTGTGGACTGAATTCATTTCAAATCTGTGCAACCACTCTTTGTGCTTGCCCAAATCTGTTAGGGGTGTTCACATAAAATTGCACATCTTGCTTGTTAAAGTAGTTGGGTACCATGAAGAATTTGCAACTAGCCAAATCATTCTCTTAATAAAAAAATTATCTCCCATTACAACATAATAGATCAGCTCAAATACATTCCAAACTCTATAGGAATTCAAGCATTTGCCCCAAGTCTGTCCCATTTCACATTTCCCCAATGGAATTGGCCAGAGGGCGGGCTTATGGGGACCGCCCAATGAACCCACACTTCTTTATTTATCTTTAAAACATTCATAACTTGTTCGAGTATATACATCTATTAAAAGTTTCATCATAATTATCCTATTTTTATTTTTTCATAAAGATATATCATTTTAATTTTTGTGTAGTCATATAATTGTAATGATGAATCAATGTGATGTTAAATGAAAATTCATTAAGGTAATAAAATGACAGAAATGATTGGATGGTAGTTTTTAATATATTGTAAAAATAGTAATCTATTTTGAATCACAAAATAATAATAATAATAATAATAATAATAATAATAATAATAATAATAATAATAATAATAATAATAATAATAATAATAATAATAATAATAATAATAATAATAATAATAATAATAATAATAATAATAATAATAAGTAATTATCAATTGTTGTGAGTCTATTCCCTCAAAAGTTTGTAACTCACAATATGCTGTTACTCTCACAGTAGCCCAAAGACTATTATGTTTGGAAAGTCTATTTACATATTTCTATTTAATCATGAATTTGTAGATTAAATGAATAATTTTAATATCTTTAGTTATGTCTCATGAAAATGTACTTTCTAATGCATTACTTGTAGTTGATATACGTTAGACCGTGCCCGCATAAATTCTGCCCTGTATCTTCTTGCCTAGTCTGGGAAAATTTGCTCGGTTTGGGCAAGGCACCTCGGGGCGGTAAGTCCTGTGCACATTCGAATTATCAATTAATCCATAAATCAACGTATGCATACATACATGCTTTCACCTAATAGTAATAATTAGACATTTTGAGATTATTCAGATTGATATATAATATAGTTTCTTCAGCTATGTTGATAACACATCCCAAGTGATGCAAGTTGAAACTAATCTTGCAGCCTCTTTTACTCTATGCACGTAATTTGGTGTCCTATCGCATTTTCATTTTGGACATGCATCGGAAATCACAAAAAAGAAAATACAGAAGGTCCTTATGTGTACTAAATCCCCACATAAAATCTTACGACTTCGAAGTAAATATCTTAAATGTTAATAGTGAATCATTAAGTGCAGATTATTTCTATAGACTTATTGTACGTATCCGTATGCAAAAAAGAACATTATATGCGTATTTGATTTTTGAAAATGAGATTTTCACATTATCAAGATTGTTAAAGTACAAAGATTCATGAGCTAGGTAGACGTCGAAATTCAACATAGAATTATATTCCTGTTTAGGAAAAATTCATCCATCTTTGTATTTGTCCACATCAATGTGTTGCCTAAAAATTCATACAAAGCTTTTATGCCTTTTATATTATTTTATGACATTATTTTACCTTGATTTAATTTGAATGTGCAAACTTTCAAATCCACGAGACGCAGTAGAGTTCAATTTATATGTGAAGATTATATATATAGTGTGTGTGTGTAATGGTGGCGCCACATCCTGTGACTTGGGTGGATTCCGCTCGACTCTAAAATAAATTTTACTTAGTTTTTGCTCAAAAGGTTAGGTAAATATGCAATTTCATAATTGAGCTTAATAGGTGCCCACCTTTACGAAGAAGTTGACATTTGCTTTATACTTGCCAGAATTTGACGAACATAATAGGAAAAGACCATTCTCCTTTTCTTGATCTTGCCCTAGCTATTTAAATGTCGTTTCTGTTTTTCCCTTAACATTATATTTCTGGACTCTATAGATACTTCATAAGATGGAAATGTCATATGATTTGCCATGTCATTTAGTAAGATTTTTACAGTAAAATCTTAGTACATGTTGATGTCGCATTGCTTTGGAAGAAAATGGTCTGAAATTTGTCTAAAGTCATTCCAAAATACATAAATGGGATCCTTTTGAAATTTATCTAAAGTCTCACATATTGTGTTCCATGATGCTAGAGAAGGAAACTCACGATACTTCGAAATTCATAGATTGAAAAGCCATTATTTTTTAAACCAAAAATGGGTTAGATAAACCTTTCAAAGCCTTGATTTATTCAATCGAAATTATCACCACTAGTTTCACCATTGTAATCTAATTCCTCATCAATGACTATGAATCCTAATAGTGATTAAGGTTACGTTGAAAGTGTCCTTATCCCAAAATGGGTCAAGATACATTGAAACCAACCAAGCCCCAGCCAGTGTCATATGTTTATGTGGATGGTGATCCCTAATTTGAAGAGCCTGATTCCAGGTTTACTGGGCGAGATACTAAAAAAGAACGTGAAGCTATTTGCAATGACAGACTCCAAAGGTGGTAATGTATTCCATCTAGCAACTTTCTGGAATGTGCCCCAAGTATTTGAACTCTTACGACCAGAAACCGAATATTTGGCTCGAGAACGAGACAGCAATGGGGATCTTCCAATTCATATTGCGAGCAAGATGGGTCATGTTGAACTAATCGATAAGCTACATCCAGTGTCACAGTGGGTAAATGGGAAAGGACAAACCATTCTTCATGTGGCAGCAAAATACGGAAGAGAAGAAGTAGTGAGATCTATACTCAAACATCCGGATCTGAGGGAGATGATAAATGAAAGAGACCATGACGGAAATACACCTTCACACTTGGCAGTGAAGTATTTACAACCCGCCACTTTGGTTCATCTTGTGCTGGATAAAAGAATGAACCCCTCCCTCCTCAACCATGAACGTTTGGCTGTTGTCGACAGTGTTCCACATCACTCACCAAAAGGATTACAGCGGGTAAGTAACATGAACAGTCACTATTTTATTTATCAACTTACTGGAAATTTCCCTAGACTAATACCTTAGTTAGGCACAGATCTCGTATTCAAGTCATTAGTCTCGTCGTCAATGGAATTGAGTGTCAATCGAATTTCTAGAATAGCCAAGACTCCTCTAGGATTAATATTTCAGAAGTCTCTAATTTAACCTTAATAGGAAGTACTTAAATTTTGCCCATGAAAATGTCCGGGTTTAGAAGCAACTGAATATCTCTGACAAATGCTGATATAATTTGCTACATGTCTCGATTAATTGAGTCTATAAATAAGATCAGGGGTTGTCAATGTTGCAATCTCCTTTTTGTGAAAAGGCCAGGGGTCAAGGCGGCAAATTTGACCCCTCTAAACATGGCATAATCTCGTTACATTATCGGTAAGTCAACCCATGACAAAGGTGAACCATATACGTTTCATTCGTGCCTCTTTTCTCATTTGCAATGAACTTGTTACTATAGTGTTAAATTCTTCAAAATGAGCAGATACTGCATCTTTAAAAATAACAGTTCCCCTTTAAATGAGAATTCCAGAGTCCGTTTCTGTTACCAATTCGCTAACAATTTGTTGTTTCTTTCCCTTCTCATATATTTTCTGATCTCAGCGCTTGGTACGCACCCTGTTGAACACCGTGTCAGCTGAGAGACCAGATCGATTCATAGTTAAGCCAGAAGCTCGAGACATAGTGGACAGGCGCAGAATTTTGAAAGGTCCTGCCAATTTGGAAGAGGCTATCAATACCTTGTTGGTGGTGGCGACGCTTGTGACCACTGTGACTTTCGCAGCTGGTTTCGCAGTTCCTGGAGGATTGAACAGCTCAGACATGGCATCCAAAGATGACAGGGGCGTGGCTACGATGCTGGGCAATAGAAAGTTCCAGGAATTCGTGATTTGCAACACCTTCGCGATGTTCTGCTCAATGACCTCGGTCGTTGTCTTGATGTTAGCATACCTCTCCCACTTAAAATTATTTTACTTCAAGCTTGCACTAAAGCTACTAGGAATGTCACTCCCGGCAATGTCCTACGCTTTCTTAATTGGTGTCAACTTGACCGTTGGCAAACTCCCTTGGCTTGTCACCACGATATCAATTATCGGATCTTTTTTCATCTTCATCATCATCATCACAGGTTCTTTATCTTGGTGGGTGGTTCATGAAATATTAATCTTTGACATAGTTATCCCCTACCTTGCTCCTTTCCGCCCTATGATACTCTGGTGTTTCCGCCCTTACCTTCATCTTTTACGAGTTGCGACGACGCACGATTGGGATGACTCAGAAGAAGACAGAACGGGGAGCAAGACCTCTGCTAGTCCGCCTCTGGGTGGTGGCGGTAAAGATTGATTTTTAGAAACAAATATATATTTGCCTTGGTGGATTTGGCTTATTCTATATTTGCTTTCCTATTGCATTACATTAATGATGACTGTTGAAGTATTTAAGTTCAACCATCTCTTCCTTCAATAGCTCATATTATTAGAATAGTTGGATATAATTCCACATATATCAAAGCATAAGATTCTTAATTCAAACCTTTTCAGACCTCCTGCGTTGTATATTCTCATATGTTAGACTTGCAGCAAACTCTGACCTACTCGCAAAGAGGAGTATTAAAGTATTTGAACTAAATTATGCTTTTGGCTAAATAGTTCAAGCTGTTAAAATAACTACATTGTAATCTAACGAAACATTATAGTGGTATGTGTGTCATGCGACATGCTATCTCAGTTGAATGGATGAGTGGGTCATTTCATCTGTTTTACCACTTGGAAATCAAATCTTTAATTTTGAACATGTAGAAGGTCGCCTCTTATGAAATCGCTTGTCTAGACTGCCTGCCGTCGTCCTTGTATAGTATACTCCATTTTCCCCAGCGTCCCAGTTGAGCCCAACCACCATGCCTCTGCTTTCATTTTTTTTTTTTTTTTTTTTTTCTGAGATGGCAGCCGTTTGCCGTTTTGACGACTCATCCATGGCCGTTGGGATATCGACCTCACATTGAGACTCGCGGTGATGGACCAGCTGTGCCATCAGACCTATCGGCATGGCTCTCGATTTGGAAGCTTGACGTTCTCCATGGCAGCACTAGTGTTTTCTTTCATTTTTCAGTTTTTTCTTCTTTAAAAAAAAAAAAATCAATTTCCTTTTCTCCCAAACAAATATTGGTTTTTTATGGAATTATCTTTTGTTTTTTCCACTTATCTTCTAAAGCTTCAAATTGTACTTTGGTTCTTTTATATTTCCAAATCAACCCACTGATGTATTTATTTTATTTTATAATTTTTCTTTGATTTTTTTTTAGAATATTACTTAATGAAATTCCAATCTAAAAGATTTATTCTATCGTTCTCAATTTTTTTTATTATATAAAAATCAAATTTAGGGTTAGTAATTTGAATTCCATAATTTTATTGTCCAATGATACATTTAGTACCAATAATCTCTATCTTATTTTATATGCATTTCATTATCGTAGTCTTTGGAGAATTGATTTTTTTCGATTGAATTAGTTTTTCTTATTAAATTATTTTTTTTGTTGATCAAATCATTGATAAACAATTAATTACTTTACAAAATCAGTTCATTTTATATTTTTATCGACTCGTAAAAGTTTCTTTTTTTCATGTGAGCATATCTTCTATCTAATCTTATTCACAACCATTCATCTTTCATTGTAATCAAATCATGATATACATAAATTATGTGCTTTGTTATTGTCCAATAAAATATGGAAAATAAACACTCACTACAACTGAAAGTATTTAGGTGCTGATAAGTGATATCAAGTGAATTGAAATAGTTGCATCTTCTTTATTGCAATGGACATACTTGAAATTTTAGAATGGGTTATTAGTTCATCACATAATTGAAACGCATGTGAGAGGATACGTTCTATTATGTCAGCTTTTTAATTATATATATGCTAAACCTTAATTAGTGCACGGTTTTCAGCAAATATCGCAAGCTCTTGCTTTAATTAGATTGTTTTAGAGGCCTTCCTTTCTCTGCCATGCTCCCTTCGTTGATGTGCGACGCAATGCTTGGATTTTTCATTTTACTAATAGAGCCATCGCAGTCGACTAGAATATGTAAGTTTGACATTCGGGCTCACTAATCTTGGGTTGTCAAGTAGTATTTTATTTGTGTCACCTTTTTGATACACTCATGAAAACCAATAACCAAATACATATTAGAGTAGGAGATAAGATTTGATTCAAATTATTCTAATTGTGAGTTAATTGATCTGATTAATTAGTAAGATCAGATATTTGGAATATAGAATAGGAAACATTATTTCGTATATCTTTCCTATTGTACATCTTTCTTGTATTGTAAATAGGCTTGTAATGCATGTACAAACTTTGAGATATACACAAAACAATTCACTCCAATATTTTTTTATGTTCTATTCAGAAACATGGCATCAAAGCACGGTCATCATTGAGCCTGTCTCTTGCCTTTGGTTATCCGATTTTGGCCGACGACCACTAGCCATCTGTTTGCTTCTTCTTTGGACCCATCGTCCTTCATTAGTTTGCTTTGATTGACTTTTCTGGGCACTATCTTTTTTTCTTTTTTTTTTTTCCTTTTTTACATTGGTTATCATGTCTGAACAAAGCTCCCAGACTGAGGAATCCTCCAGCTACACATTGGCTCATGAATGGACCAAGAATCCGTTCTTCCTCCATGCCTCGGATTGCCCTGGTTATAATTTAGTCAGCATGGTTTTGACGGGTGATAATTATGACAGCTGGTCACAAGCCATGACCATTGTTCTATCCGCAAAGAACAAAATAGGTTTCGTCATGGGAGATATTCCAAAACCTGAATCAACCGTTGCCACATATGCCCCATGGATTTGCGTCAACAACATGATATTATCATGGGTCCTGAATTCCATACACCATGATCTTGTCCCAACCGTGTTAACCACGGAATTTATTGCGGACGTTTGTGCTGCTCTGTGTGAACGTTTTTCACCGTCAAATGGCCCTCCAATATTCCACCTCGAGCATAAATTATGCACTCTTGAACAAGGTGAAGACGACATCACTAAGTAATAAAATATTTTGCGGCGTTATTGGGATGAGCTAAACAATTTGGATCCCTTGCCGAACTGCTCTTGCGAAGCAAGGACATTGTTTGTGATGCAAGTTGAGAATCGACGTTTTTATCAATTCTTAATGGATTTAAACCCAAGGTATCCTAATGTGGTTATTCAAGTTTTGCTCATGAATCCATTAGCCACTGTTGTCTGGGCTTACTCACTTGTTCTTTAGGACGAATCTCAATGCCACATTCACTCGACTTGTATCTCCACAGAAAACATACTGTTGACATATGGCTCCATGCAAAACATCCCGCCTCAAATGGACTTGCCACTCTCGGCTCCATCCCATAAGCACACCGAGACCGCTTCTATTCACCTTGTAAAACGCAGCCCTGCATCACGTGCTCGTGAACGTTGTGCCCATTGTATACCAGGTCAGCCTCTTCCACATCTCCACCAAGCCCTCCGATAGCAAGCTTGCCACCAATCCTAAGAACTCCTCTTCCACACCTCCACCGCCATTTACTAGTGAGCAATATAAAAAAATCATGCGATTATTCCAAGAGGTGAACATTTCCAAGGCAAATCTCACAGGTACTATTCTCAACTTGATTTCTAATTCATTAAATTCTTGCACTTAAGTTGTTGACATTGGAGCTACGAATCACATTACACATAACCTTCCTAAAATCTCTAACGAAAATCTCTAACATCGAGCCGAAACCAAGCTAAATCTCTAACGAAAATCGAATCAGATGCTTAAATACACTGATCCTCCTTCCTTGTCATGGATAATGCCAACATCTCTCTATTTTTCAGATTGGCTCTTTTCAGACGAATCTAGACATCTAAATAAGTTTTTATTAGATACAACCGCTAATGATTCCACAAACGCATTTAAGAAGTCTCTTGAACTTCGCCATTTCCTCAAATCATCATGACCACAAAATGCGCCTCCCAAACGAGCACACAAGAGGATGTTCCTCGACAATCCGATCCAGTTCTCAAACTTCCGTAGCTCCAATGCCGATGGAAACAAAATGATGCAGCCAGGCTTGCTCGGCAAACCGATTCGCCTCATTGCAAGCCGAAGAAAATTAGAGACATCGACCAATTACTTGATTCGAGCAAAGATGAACGAACTCAGACATGCACAAGCAGAAGCTAAACTGCTCGAGGAGGTGGAAGATGCAGCAAGTACGGACTCCGGCGATCCAATCGGAAATGGCGACTGACAGAGACTTCTTGGAGTCGCACGAAGAAAAAGAAGAAGAATAAGAAGAATTGACGAGAGGTGAGCTTTAGGGGGGAAAAAAGGGGAATCCGAAGGATTTTGTGAACTGGAACGATAGAGGTCATGCTTATGTACTCACTCCTGCGCAATGCGCACTCGTGACGTATGCAAAAATTTACAAATTTGACATTTTTCATTTCGTTACCGCCAAATTTTTTTTTTCTGTTTCTTTTATAAAAATTATCTGCTTTATGACGCTAATTGATATTTATGCAATTTTTTTTTTATTATGATGTGTTTGAGAGTTTTTATTTGATCAGTGTGAATGATGGAGACATGCAACGACTAATACATTCGGAGTGAATGGATATAAAATGTAAATATGGTATATGGAAGTTCTTTATTTTATTATGGAAGTACAGGGCTATGAAAAGTAAAGTACATTCTTTCACAAATTTAACTTCTATTTGTCCAAATAATGCTTCTATAGTCTTTTGAGAAAATTTTTACAACAATTTGGTAAAAACAAAAAAAGTCTTTCGCATGTGGTGACATCTTAAATTTTTAAGCAGTAGTTATGTAAATATCATCACCGATTGTCCCTATATTTTTCCTTGAAATTCAAAATTGTTGATTTAAAAGATAGTCTTTCAGTTTTAACTCAATATACAATGTGATTCTTAAATTTTAATTTATTCAATACGGTTCCCAAAATTTAGCTAAATGCGCAATATAATCCATGAGTTCTTAATTTGTTCAACATGGTCCATGGACTTTTCGGGATAATTTGTGTCATTTTTCTATGAGAAATTAATAAACCAAAATGGGGTTGGTGTTTTTATGCTCAGTAAAGAAGTTAATGCAATAAATTCTAGCAAAAAAGCGATTGTATGTTATAGTATATGTAGAAACTTATTATGAAAATGAAAAATTTACAAATTTCGATGAGTGATATGTATCGCTCGTGACAATTCAACATAATATCGTGCAATTTGTCGACATTTTGAAAATGACATTCGCCCGTGGCGCAATTACATCATCCACCGTGCAATCCCAATCATTGTCAAGTCCATACCACTGTATGCCTCCTCGTCCTAATTTGACTGGATGAGTTAGAGTTCGTTGAGGGGGACCATGAGCCAAGGGAATTGCAGTGCCCAAATGAAGCTCTATGTGTCCAATGGCTCGTGCCCGAAACCAGCGCCCCAATTGAGGAAAGACGGGTCGCCCATCGACCATCTATGGTGGTGGCAATGACGGTAGTGGCGATTACATGGGGGCTAGACAGCCATAAGTGCTTTGCCAAAGTCCCGAATATGTCGGAATCAATCAACTTCTAATATGTGAGGAGCATGTGAAGGATCGATACACAACCTTATTAGATTCATCGTATAGTTTAAATTCATTAAAAACTTGACTAAGAAAATGTGGCTTGATAGACTTAACACAACATTTCTCAAAATTTTGGGACTAAACAAATTGGTATATAACCACCGGCTGTGGTGGCTCCGCTAGGTAGGCTCTGGCTTCTGAAGGGAGAGGTCGTGAGTTCGAAGCCCTTGTAACGCAAGTTGCAGAGAGGCTGGTGGGTCATTAGGTGACTTACTCGGTGGCATGGGGTGGTGGTTTCCCCATATTGTCCCCAGGTTCTACCCGCCGACTGTCGGCTTTTGGGGTTTTTTGGATCACAAAAAAAAAAAAAAACAAATTGGTATGTACCGTGAAACACTTGATTTAACCTTATGGTCGATTTTTGCGATGACCATTGAATCGAATCAGATTAATCAATTCTTTTGAATGAAAAAAAAAAAATGCCTTATTTTTAAACTATCAAAGTTAATGCTTTTAAATTTATTTTTTCCGCCCCTTTCGATATCCTCCATTTTCATTTCAAGGACATTGAAAAATTAGAGATCCTCTTTTGTAATAAAATTAAAGAAAATGTTGTTATGGATCGTGCGTTTTGCTAAATTCCCCAATAAGTCCGAAAATGGCAGCGAGAGGCGAGAGGTGAGAGGCGAGAATGGCGGCGGTCGCGGTCCACCAGTTTGCTCCGTGAATCACTTGCCGCGCCTGGAGTCCCAACCGCTCCAGTAATCCTGCTCTTCCCTCGATTTTGCATTTCGTTTTGGACTGTTTAATTGTTTTGGAAATGCGCTGTGAAATTAGATGAGTTCTTTGTTGCTTTTTTCTGTGATTGCAACTCGATATCTGCGAAAGAAGGCCTCGGTGAGTTGATAGGCTGCTTGAGGGAGAGTGTTTTGATTTTTTGTGTACTTTTGGGACCTTGGCGTTAACAAGTCGATCGAACTTAACGAAAGCCAATGCCTGTGGTAATGATCGATGAAACGGAGGGCAATGTATGACGAAGTGCGCATTTTGGAGGGTGCAAATCTTTATATCTCTTTCCCCCGATTGCTGCAAATGTTCGCTTGATGTGTTTCCTGGTGGTCCTGTCTTTCCTATCATTCAGTATCTATCATGGTATTGTAGTCCTTATATTCATCATCCGTTACGGGCCAAAAAGCGATTCCAAATTCAGGTTTTTGAAGGCAGTTCTAACAAGTAACGAAGTATTAAATTGCAGTGTGAGAAGTTAAGTATAAGCTAAGCATTCTAACGACTACGGATAGATGAAATGCATTTTGAATGGCAGGTCTAACTTCTAACAGTTCATGAAGATCTCCACCTTAGATAGATAAATACGGCCATGAAATGTCCCACTTGACCAGGTAAGACGCATATTGAAATCTGAATGGGTGACCAAAGGCAATGGTGTTTGTGCCAGGTGGTGAAGTATGAGGGAGTAAATTTTGAAGAAAAATAGGTACAGCAGAAGGATGACGTTTAATTTGATTTTTCATCCTGGGATCCACCACGACTTCCTGTTCTTAATCTGCTTAGAGCAGATGAAATATGAACAGCAGCTTTTCATGATTCTACTAAGATGTGTAATCACTTTGTAGTTAGTAAAAGTTATCGTTGCTTTTTATTGCTAATTATTGCCCTTTTAATGGTTATTGCTACTTTGTCGTCGATTAGGTGTTTCATGCATGTTAGTAATATTCAACACTATTGCCTTGCATATACTAATACTTGCTTCTTCTTTAAAAACTTAATTGTTCTGGCTAAACCTAAATAAAGTTAGCCTAGCAAGTATATGCCTTGATTGTTGTTGTCAATGGTTGACAGGCTTCTTGATTGTAGACAAATCTCGCATTAGTTTTTCTCCTTGTCAGTACATTGACTTAGTGTATTCTCGATATCCTACTCTATTCTTTTTAGTTGATGATCTTTTCGAATTAGAATGTTTTTCAACCAATCTTTAAGGATTTTTTTACATAGAATCCTACGTATTTTATCTGTCTTCTGCACCTTGCACCTTTTCAGTTTGAGATCAAGCCCATACCTTTCACGGTCTCATTTTAAACTAGGAATTTGTTTCATGTCAACGGATGTGGTTTATTGCCTCATCATGTCATCAAGCATGCAAAACTAGGCCTTGAGATTCTTCTGATTTTTGATTTTCTGTTTGTCTTGTTCTACTGTAATTTCTTTGAACTGTAAAATCTCTTTATATGCTCTTGCCTCTAGGGTCTCTACATATCAGTAGACTGTATTAATGATAACTATAACATCTGCTTTCTTGTTGTCAAGCCCCGATCCTCATGGCACGCGCACATCCCTTATCTTTGGTCGATTTAAAATTTGCGATATCCCAAGACTATGTATCGCCGACCCTTTCAATTATATATGCACATGCGAAAGCAGTCATAAAATCCCCAGACAATAAAGCAATGGGATATACAAGTAGGACTAGGAAATTGAACCTGAAAACCAACACCCTTATGCTCATATACAAGCCATACTAAATCGATTGGTTTCTACTCAAATTGATTTTATAACAATCGTCATCAAAATCCTACTCCGGATCATCCTCGGCGTTCTCCTCCACGTACTCCTCTTCGGGTTCCTCAACAGGGATCTCCTCATCAGATTCATGCTCTTTAGGCTCCTCATCCAAGTCCTGAAATGGTTATTCAATAACCACTGAGACAACGTCTCAGCAAGTTCTACCTCCTAAGACCCGATTAGTAAACTAATACACCTTAGGGCTGCCTATGCACAACATGAGTCAGAGGACTTACCTTGGCCTCAGATTCCACCTGCATATTAGTACAGATTAAATAGGCACCCAAGCAATCCCATCACAAATCGAAGCATCGATTAAATCGACCTAGTCAATTTCACGTCAACAAGACCACTCACGGTCATTTCCACTATTCCAATCAATTTACAACATCAATTCAAGGCAATTATCAATTGACTTAGTCGATTACATATCAACAAGACCACTTCCGGTCATTTCAACTATTCCAATTCAATTCCCAATTATGAATCACGGTCCTTAGGACACAACTTAATTATAGGTGGTAATCACGGCCCCACCGAGCAATTTTCTTAGATTTAGTGGCATCACGGTCCCACTCGGCAACTTTTAATATGTAGTGGCATTACGGCTCCACTCGGCAATATTATATGTAGTGGCATCACGGCCCCACTCGACAATGTTATATGTAGTGGCATCACGGCCCCACTCGGCAACTTTCAATATGTAGTGGCATCACGGCCCCACTCGGCAACTTTCAATATGTAGTGGCATCACGGCCCCACTCGGCAATGTCATATGTAGTGGCATCACGGCCCCACTTGGCAACTTTCAATATGTAGTGGCATCACGGCCCCACTCGGCAATTTTCAATATGAAGTGGCATTATCAACCGATACCCGGTTATTCTTCAATTAATAACCAAAGATCATTCAATTTAGGAATAAATCCTAAAATCATTGATAAATCAATTTAGCACAAAATCAAGCTCAATTAAATAAACAGACTGTACAACGACAATCAGCACGAAATTTCGGTCGCTGGCCATCCCAGTTGAATTTTCGGAAAATAAATAATTAAACAATTAATTCCGAAAATTAAATAAATACATACAATAAATTCAATTTAGCATAATATAAAGCTCAATTAAATAAACGGACTACACCACGATCATCAGCATAAAATTTGGGTCACTGGCCATCTCATCCTTAATTTCCGAAAATAAATAAATAATTAATTAATTTCAAGGATTAAATAATTAATATTAAAAACTCAATTTAACTCAAAATAAAGCCCGATTAAATAAATGGACTTCACCGGTTATCAACATAATTTTCCGGTTCCGGATCAACTCAGTTGAGTTTTCGAAAAATAAATAATTATTTAATTTAATTTCGAAAATTAATATTTAAATTCTAAAAAATCTCACTTAGGCTCGAATCGCCTAATTAACACCCAATAAGAGACGGGAAAAATCCCAAGAAGCATCCAATAAATACTACAAGCAATTCTCTATCTAATTACACTAATGATTTCACTAATATGCAATGAAATTAACTAATAATTGCTAATCCATTCAAATCTAACAACCTAATTACACTTAATTAACACTAATCAACCTTTAAGTATAATTAGCAAACTAAGAAGGCATTAGTGAGTAAAACTCACTCTAAACGACGGGCTCGACGCAAGGATCGACTTTCCTCAAAGCGGGCCAAGCATCCGGGCTCGGGAAGGCGGCCAAAACGGGCATCGAAGTTGCTGCAATACCCATTTTCTTCATCTCTGTTTGCTGCTGATTGGGGGCGGATCCAGGCTCGGATTGAAGAAACAACAAACCTAGATGGACGAAGGGGCTGAACAAGACTTAGGCGAGGCTTCCCGGTGGCCGGAGGAGGTCGGGCGGCGGCCGTAGGTGGCCGATCCGCGGCCTGAGCTGGTCGAACAGCTCCCAGGGCGCATGAGTAGAGGCTAACGGCGCATGGCCAGCAGCGGCGCGGGAGGACAGCAGCTCGGCAGTGAACGGCGGAGGGCGGTGGCGTCGCGTATGGCGATGGTGGCTCTGGCTCGAGCGACATGGTTGCTGCCCCTATTTCTGCTTCGTTCGAACAAGAGGGGGGAGAAGGGGCGGAGGCGGAGGGCGTTCGGCGAGGTGCAGCCGACCGCGGAGCAGCGGCGGCGGCTCCGACTTCGGTGGGCGGCGACGGTGGCGAGAGGCGATGACGGCAGCTGCTTCTGCTTTGCTAGCCTTCCGTTGCTGCTGAAGAAGAAAGCCAAAGAAAAGGGAAGAAGATGGAGATGCTCGACGAAGGAAGAGGGGAAACCAGATTTCTCCTCTTCTCACTCTCTCTCTCTCTCTCTTTGGCCCCACTACCAGCTGCCTTCCACTTTTCATTTCCAAGCCCTAAATTGCCCCTTCTAGAAGCCTTTAGACAATTCAAAATTTTGGTTCTATGGGCATACGAATTTTGAAACAATTGGCTTCCATTAATCACTTGATTTACTTTAAATCCATCTCAATTGGCCTCATAAGATCTCGATAAATCCAAGTGATGCCTCAATGCTTCCATTAAATATTCTCCTCATCCAATAGCTCATCTCGCATCTCAATTTTGTATTCCATTTTAATCCCCGACTCCAATTGCATAGCAATGACCTGATTAATTCAATTGAAATTAATACCGAATATTTTGGATGTCACACTTGTAGTGGTTGGATTCTGTTCGAACAATAGTGAAGTTCACATTTACAAACTTTCATAAGACAAGTGGGAGCAAGCGCATATTCTCCAAAAGGTCATTATTTCAGTACTTCATCCTTAAAGAGTAATTGACTTTGAATTAAAATGACTGAAACACAGGGATGACGATCTACTAAACATTATTTATGTGAGCATAGAAATAAAAGCTATATACTATATTTATTGAAAGATAAGCAAAACCGCATTTGTGTTGAGCTCTCTGATTTCTTGTCTTCAGCATGATAATTCTCCTGCCATGTTTGTTTTTCTCCAAAACTAAAGAAATAGGACTAGAAGACACTCTAGTTTTCCCACTTTTCTATTGCTTGTCTCTTTATTGTTCTTTTCTCTCTCCAGTTTATGGTATTGATTACTTCTTTCTCCACAATGTCAACTGTCATTTCTAAACAGTGGTTCGATGACCACGTATGACTTGCAAGCTGGAGTTCTAACTCAAGTCTACAGTGTCTTCTTTCCCCTTGGATGTCGAGGAAATGAACTGGTGAATGATGATGCACCTTTGAAATTTGATGTTGCTTGTTTTATCTTGCTAACAAAGCTGATCTCATCGACTAAACAGATTTCCAGCATTTAATGAAAGATTCTAGCATGCACCTCACTGATGTTTCATTGCCTTAAACATGTAATAAGTACATGATGGTTCATTTTGGTCTTATCTTTTGGTCTTATCTATGCTTGAGAATTTAATTTTGCATTCTACATAACAAGATTAAATGACTAAAGTCTGTGTTATGCTAATTAATAGTTTAAATGAATAATTTTGTTCTTGGTGCTTACAATGGGGAATGTATCATCACAACATGACCAAATTGATTCTGGAATAGACTGGAGTGCTGGGTCAAACAGAATAGTGACAGTGTCCCATGATCGAAATTCGTGAGTACCTAATGCAGTCTTTGTTCTTACGTAAAATTACCTAATTGGAACCACCTTCTGTTCTAACTCCTTTCTGCATATTTTCAAGTATCTAATGCAATTTTTTTTTCTTATGTAGATATGTATGGAATCATGAAGGATCAGAGTGGGTACCTACCTTAGTTATTAGGCTAAACTGAGCTGCGCTTTGCGCTCAATGGAGCCCAAAAGGTATGCAGCATCATTGAGTTTGAAGACAGGATGATGTTGAATGTTGCCTATCAAAGACTTCTTAGAGTATTTGCATTGTATTGAAGAAGAATAAAATTTTGTTGAAATTGCTAGGAGAATTTGGTTCGGTCAGTTGTTCTTAAAATGGCACTTGAGCTATTAGACTCCATGGAGCCATTTACAAATGTGAAGTACCAATAACTTTCTGCATGAATTATAATTCCTCTAATAGGTTTATTCTTCATCTTTCATAATTAGTTAAAAAATTGCACATGGTTTTATCTTACTTGTTCTGACCTTGCAGTTTAGCTATTTGTGCTTCTTTTTTTCTCTATAAGTAAAGACAAATTCACAATGAGGCTTCAAGGGTGCTGGCCTATACATAAAAAGAGCTGAAAGCAAAAAGAATGCTCATTTACCGAACTAGTGAGTTAGTTACGATCTCTGATTGTACTTCAAATTTGAGGTCTCCCTATATTTCCAACTATGTAATGATCCTTCTAATCCTCTCTCCCCTCTTCCTTTACTCCTCCTTCACATGTTACAGATATTTTCACTGTGGACTGCTAATTTATTCTGCTTGATTTCCTCTTGTCAAATGGACTGAGTATGATGAGCTAGTAAATACTCTCATCGTTTTCTTCTTTTCCCTGCAAAAAACAAATTTGCTATTGGAAGTGGGGCTAAGACAATGTGCATATGCTACTATGAGCAAGAAAACAACTAGCATTAGCTTCTATTTCAGGGTTTTTCCTCTTCATTGTTTCTTTAATTTATTTTTCACAGTCTTATGTTGGGTTGGACATGTATTCTTCTGATGTGCTTTTTAGTAAGTCATCACTGACTGATCAAGGATTTATGGGTGATATGTTTTTCAAATTGGGGGGACAAGTTAGTTGTGTTCACTACAATTGAACTCAATTCTTTTATGGTGAAAACTTTTAAATTTGGGTACGAGCATTGGCCAAGCATTGTCTGCTTGAAGTTGAACTAGGTCGTTTCTGAGTATGTGATACTTGTGGATGAGCCTTATGTAGTTGTGGATGTGACATCCCAAATTTCTGATTCTGTTTTCAATAAAATGAGACGGACTTTTCATCGACGCGCTTATAGTTCAATTCTCCGAGCTGATCACTCACGAGATAACTAGTCTATCAGGTGAAGCCGTTAAGGAATTTAAATGCAATAGGCTTGAGAATTTGACCATGAACCGACTACTCGACCGTATAAATCTGCAAGGATCATTACGACACTGTCAGAATCGAACAGAGATTGGTAATAGGTTGATTCGACTGGGATATGTAATTAGAGTGTGGGTGATTCTACCTGATTTCAATATCCTCGTCGACCGGCACTGAACTGATTATTCTGTCGTTTTGGGTACCCTGTGTCCGTATTTGAAACCTCGAGATTTTCACGACAATCGAAAGTCGCCAATGTGTCGAAGATTATGTCGTGGCTTGAAAATAATCAACCATGGGTCAATTGCACTGAAAATTTCCTAAAAGTTACCCGGTAAATTAGGACGCGCTCAAATCGCGCCGGATTGAAATTAATCGTGATTTTAAACCCGGATTCAGAAATTGAAGATTCTGGTATGTCACAATTCATTTTAGGAATGTCGACTCATATTCAGAAGATTTTTCTACAAACCGAGATCTTTGGTGGAAAAGCAAAGTAAGGCCGTTTTTGTTTAGGATTGTCAGAGGGCCGTTTTGAATCGAATATTTGGGATGCAAGTTGGATCATTTGGCGGGGAAATGTCATGAGAAGGCCGAGGACACATGGACCAATTTATTTGAACTTCAATTGAGCTTCAATTGATTGGAATTAAGAGAGAATTGAATGGATTGAATGGGGGAATGTCCAAAATTCGTAGCTCCCATGGCACACCACATTTTGCACCTATTGCCAAGCTTGTAGAGGAAGATTGGAGGAGAGAGAGTGGCTGAGGTCATGTGGTGTCATGGTGGGGGCAAAGCCAATGAGAAGATGGCAAGTGTTGAGCTCTAGAGAGCCCAAGGAGACCCCTACTCTTAAGCAGCTTCTTCTTTAAGGCTTTCTCCATTGTTGTTGAAGGAGAGAAGCTTAGCAAAAACCAGAGGAACCGAGCAGCATCAGCCCTCCACCGTCGCATGCCCATCGGACCCCATTTCCTCCTCTGTTTTCCCCTCGTTCCAGTTTCTGCTCCAGCCGACCTTTTGCCAAAGATCCGAGTAAAAAGTTAACTTCCCGGTTGAATTAGTGAACGAGCCACCCATCGCCGTGAAGAAGACATCCAGACCGTTCCGGAGCACCTCACCGCTCGCCGGAATGATTCTCCGGCCGTCCCATACGACCGCCCGAAGCTGCCGCTCGCCGGACCGTCTGGACTCGCCTGGTTCCGCCTGTTTCGCCCGTTTCGCGGTTTTTAGCCATTTTCATCCCATTTCTACCCTACCTCCACCCATACCAACCTCCAATAAGATTTCCTTGACCCCCGGGAGCCGCCGGTTGCCAACCACCTGCTCGCCGGAGCTCCGATCAGCCCATTTTTGCCGTTGAAGTTGCTGGTTTCTTCTCTGCAGCTCAGTCCAGATCAGAAGCAGAAGACAGCAAGGTTTTGGAGACTTCGTGGCCCGTTTTCAAGCCCTTCTCGGCCTCCGTTGGTGTTGCCGCTTTGGGGTTTATTGACCGCCTTGGTGTCGTGGTCGCCATGAACTCACCGGCGCGCAAAACCGGTGAGTTTATCCTCTAAACCTTGCTTAGCAAGTTAATCATGCTTAGGGGGTGTTTAGATTAGTCTAATTAGGTTTAGGTGGTTAGATTAGATTATTTTAATGTAAGTTAGATTATTTGTATGATTAGTTTAATGGATGTTTAATTAGGACTAATTGTATGTTTAAATTAGTGTAATATAATTTAAGCCCTAGTTAATTATTTTTAATTAAATAATTATTTCGAATTTTTAAATATTATTTTATTATTTATTATTATTATAATATAATATTTAATTATTTAATTTTCGGAATTAAATTTAATTATTTAATAATTTCGAAAATTTTGCCGGGATGGCCGGTCGTTAGAATTTCGCGCTGATCGCAGCGGTGCGGTCAGTTTGTATCAATTGTATGCGTAATTGCGAAATTGAGTGAAAATGATGATTATGGTTAATTATTCCAAAGTGAGGAATTAAATGAAATTGGAGAAGTTTTGGTATTTAACTTGAAAATACCCGGTGTTAGCTTCTAGCACGGTGATTGGTTTGTATGGCCAGTTTGAATCAATTGGATTAATTGATTGATTTAATTGAGGTATGGATTGGGTTATTGTTGAATTGATAACTTTGGCGAGCAGTTATGATATAAATATATATTGAATATTGCGGCAGCTTCTGGTGAGCTATAATATACTATATTGAATATTGCGGCAGCTTCTGGTGATCTATAGTATACTATATGAATATTGCGGCAGCTTTTGGCGAGCTATTATATTATCTATCAGCTACAGCTTTGGAAAGCATATGTCGTATTAACGACTGGTTTGATAGACGGTATGGAAAGATAGATAGTATGATGGAATTGAATCATTGCGAATGATTGGATTGATTGAATTGATAGATCGATATAAGTGTCGGTAGTTTCAGCTTGTACGAGCATTGCTTGAATATGAATTGTGCTGACGTGCAGGGATGGACTAAGGCGAGGTAAGTCCTCAATTCTCTTTGTGTGGCTAGAACACCCTGGGGCTTATTTTCTTCCTAATTGAGTTTTAGAGGGCAGGACTCGCTGAGACATCATCTCATCCCGATTGTGGGATAATATTTCAGGTCCCTAGATGGCGGATCCTCTGGAGCTTTTTGGTAGACCAGTGAGGGTCACTGAGAGGATTTTTGACTATGCCGATCCCGGAAGTCATTGGGTCTATGAGCTTGTGGTGACTACCATCTGGGTTGATGAGAACCTTCCTGGTTAGGTCCCTCATCGATTTAGAGCGTGGTATCACTATAGACCTGATGGATTCATGGATGGCCCTCTCAGGTGTTTTGATATTCCCCCTGGTATTATAGATGCCGCTCTAGGTGAGAGTGCTGTTGATCCTCCAGATGGGTTGGTGGAAGACCCGATGCCCCCGATGCCTGTGGAGCCCGAAGAGCTGGCGAATGGACTTGTCTAGCTGGTCTTAGGATAGCTTTGTTTTTGAGGACTGATCTTCTATAGATCTTTTGTTAATAGCCTAGTCCTATAAATTGACTGGTTGATATGTATAAAGATGTGTGGTTGGTTTTGAAAATGTGATCCTGCTTTTCTATCCCAATTGAGTTTTTTTTTTTTTTTTTTTTTTTTTTTTTTTTTTTTTTTTTTCTGGGGATTATTTATCCGCTTCTGCATGTGTAATTAAAAAGAATGGGTCGGCGACGTGTCCTGGGAAGTCGCATTTCTATCGACCGCAGTGGGATGTGCGCGTGCTCGAGGTTCGGGGCGTGACAGTGGAAACACATATAAATGGCAAAACGCAGAAGTTCACGGTACAGGACTTTGAAGAGGAACAAATAGTATTCTGGCAGGGTTGATGCTGTTGTACTGCTCATTTCTTCAGCAGAGTTTGGAGTGCAAACTCCAATGGAGACTTCAAAGCAGTGCTGTTGCTACATATATGAATCAAATATCCCTCCTGCAGTTACTCCAAGAATTTAGCATTATGGAAATGAAAACCCGGAATAGAAATTAACTAGTTACTGACATGCTCTATAACTTCATAAAGAAATGAGATGGTTACATATCAAAAAGACAGGAGATTAGTCCACTTAATCTGATTTTGGTAATTAGTCGACTTAGTTTCTGATTTTGGTAGCTCTTTAGGAGCAGTTATTAATATATGTTCTGTTGTAGGTGGGTCAGTAAACTCATCAGGAAAAGACACAAATCATCGGTAACAAGTGTTGCTTGGCATCCTAACAATGTGAGTATGTCCTCTTTCTCACATTTTTGTGGTGTTGGACACTTGCAACAAAGCTTTGTATCTGTTGACTGGCTGCACCTGTGAATGCCTTCGTTATTTACGATCATGCTTTCTGCGTACAATTTCTTTGGGTTACTAATAGTCACTCCGTTTGTTTGAGTGAGAGTTCATGAATTTTTTAGGGCAAAATATGATCTTATTCTCTATATATCTGCATATGAAAGCTGTTAAGAATGGTAATTAGTTTAAGCGGGAAATAGTGAAAAAGGCACAGTGCAATGCTGGAGAAATAGACGTGAAGACAATAAAATTGAAATGGTTCACTAGTTAGACTTGTTATTCCCTGATAAGGATTTTGTACGACACGATATAAGTTTGAGAATAGACTTCGTGATTTGGAATGGGAAAAAGAGTCGATGAGTTTTTAGTCAGTCATTGATTTAGGCATTTTCTTTAGTTAATTCATGTAGTCAAAGGCTATTTTTGAGATAGGATTTGAGATTCAAAGCAGGAGAAGGGGATAAAGATGTACATGCTGACTCTTCTTCTTTCCCTTTTAATATGTAGGGCTGGCACTCCTTGAAGTTGATAACTTTATGCATTTGGTGGTTTCATCTGCTGATGAATGATTATGACACTGTTAAAAGATTTATTTAGTCTATATTACATTTTGGTCATTCCTAAATGAGAGGAGATGGCTTTAATGTGGATTCACGCTTGTGAGATCAAGGCTATCCTATTCAATCAAAATTATCACGACTAGTTTTAGTATTGCAATGTTATCTAAAATCCGCAATTATCAATCCTAGCAGTGATTAAGGTTACATCGAAGATATCCTTATATTGAGACCAACCAAGCCCCAACCACCCTAAAATGTTTTTGCGGATGTGGTCCCTAATACGGAGCTTCTGACCCCAGATTTAGTCACAAGGATACCCAAGAAAAACGTGAAGCTATTTGCAATGACCGACTCCGAAGACGGTAATGTGTTCCATCTAGCAGCTTCTTTGAATGTTGCCCTAGTATTCGAACTCTCAGGACTAGAAACTGAATATTTGGCCCGAGAACAAGACATGAATGGGGATCTTCCCATTCATATTGCGAGCAAGAGGGGTTGTGTTGATCTAATCGAGAAGCTACTTCCGATATCAGCTTCGTATAATAGGCGAGGACAAGCCATTCTTCATTTGGCAGCAAAATATGGAAGAACTCAAGTAGTGAGATATGTACTTAGACATCCAAAATTGTGGATCATGATGCATGATAGAGATGATGCTGGAAATACACCTTTACACTTGGCGGCGAAGTATTCACAACCTGCCGCTTTGATTCCTTTTGTGCTAGATAAAAGAATTAATCACCCCCGTGTCAACCACGAAAGCTTGATTGCTCTTACCATTGCTCGAAATCTCTCCATAAGGGAGCCTACATTACGGAAGGTAGGTAACATGAATAGTCACTATTTTATTTATCGACATGCTGGAAATTTCCTTGGACCAATACCTTGATTAAGCACAGATCTCGTATACAACCAATTGATAGTATTGTTGAAGCATTGATCAATTTTCTAGGATGGCCGAGACTCTGATAGGGTTAATGTTCCGCCAATGTCTACTATAGTCTTAATAGGAGCTAGTTAAAGCTTGTGGCCATGAATATGTCCATGGGTGGAAACAAGTTAAACATCTTCGACAAATGCATAGATAAATAGTTATATATCTTCATTAATTGAGCCTATAAATACGGTCATGTATAGAAGCGGGCAATTGTGTTGCATTCTTTTTTTCTTTTTTTACCCCAAAAAGCCAAGGGTCAATGTTAGGGGTGAGCATCGGTCCAGGGTTAACTGTGGACCGACCCTAGACCAGCCCAACCCTGCTGGTCTTGGTCCGGTTCCCAAGGAGATTGGGTTGGTCCTTAGTTCTAGAATTCCTGAACTAGCATTGTGCGGGTCAGTCCTCGATCTTGAGAGTTTCGGATCAGTCCAACCCGAACCAATCTTCCTAACTATATATAATATTATTTGTAATTTTTTTATATAGAGAAAACCTTAAAATAAATGACGTCAACAATATTAAACAGCTCTTTAGTGAGGTATTCAAGTAATTTTACATTATTCTTTAATAACTTAGGTTTTAATGTCTTTTACGACATCAATAGTCATAATTTACGAAGAAGGTAAATGTTTTTGTGAGAAGTCCTCACGGCATCTAAAAAAGCACCTTATGGCATCATTCTCTAGTATTCGTTCTCTTTCATCTTATTTGTCTTCTTAATTTCAATTTGCTAAAATCGAAAAAAACTTCTCTACTCGCCACTCGACACTCGCCTCGCTCACTTTGGGTCACTCGTGCCACTCACCGCTTGATGCTCGCTTGGCTTGTTGCTTCCCGCTCAACATTGATGCTCATTCTATTCGACGCTCACCCCACTTGACCTTACCACTTGTCTTTCTTAGCTGACATTGCTCATCTTGGAACTTATTGGGTCGGCATGGTCCTCGGTTGCCCTTTCAAGGAGTACAAAAAATATAGAACTTTCAATTTCTGAAATCGGATTTAATTTCGCAGTTAGTTTCGATCTGGCATAATTTTAGCGTGACCTAAACTACCAAATAGCTTTTAGGAATTTTTTGTCCAATTGACCCGTGTTTGATTATTTTCAAGTCATATTGTACATCTTTGACACATTGGCGACTCTTGGTTGTTGTGAAAATCTTGAGGTTTCAAATACGGGCATAAAGTACGAAAATGATAAAAAAGAAAAAATCGGTCTAGTGCCGTTCAATAGAAATTTTGCAATTAGGTGGAATCACCAACACACTAATCACATACCTCTATCGAATCAACCTATCTCCGGTCTCTAATCGATTTTGACGGTGCCATAATGACCCTTACAGACTAGCACGGTTGAGAAGTCGATTCCGAGTCGAATTCTTAAGGTTATTGCGTTAAAATCCCTTAACCGCTTTACCTAATAGGCTAGTTATCTCGTGAGGGGTCCTCTAAGAGAATAAGGCCATAAACGCATCGATGAAAAGTCCATTTCATCTC
Organism: Eucalyptus camaldulensis; assembly: GCA_019915185.1. Lineage (NCBI taxonomy): Eukaryota > Viridiplantae > Streptophyta > Magnoliopsida > Myrtales > Myrtaceae > Eucalyptus > Eucalyptus camaldulensis. The sequence continues at coordinate 5,691,578 of JAHSVA010000005.1, forward strand.
ATCGAAATCAAACTCGAAAATCAGGATGTCATATATGTCTTCTTTATCATCTTAGTATTCAATTTGCCAAAATCAAAAGAACTCGTTGCTCGACACTCGCCTCCCTCACTTCTGGTCGCTTGCACCACTCACCGCTCGACACTTGCCCCACTCGCCACTCACCACTTGCCTCTCTTCGTTAACCTCACTTGTCACTGAACCCATTGAGTCAATCCGATCCTCAGTTGCATTTTCAGGAAGTACAAAAAATGAAACAAAAAAATTATCGGTTGGTCCTAGGTTGACTTTGGAACCGGACCAAATCCATTGGATTAGTCCGGTCCTTGGTTCTAGGCTTAATAGGATTGGTCCTTGATCTCAAAAATTGAGGACCAACATTGTACGAGTTAGTCATAGGATTAAGGGATGGACCAGCCCAACTCGAATTTTGCTCACCCTTAGTTTTGACCTGAAGCTTGGCTTATAAGTGAATTGATTTCCCTGTTATTTGACACAGTATCAAAAGGAGGGTTTTGAATTCTTACTCAGGGTTCTGGTTTGTTATGTAAAATCAAGATCATAACAACAAAGTAGAAATAGGACTGGAGCAATTCAACGATCGTGGAAGCTAGGCCAGGAAAAGTTGCTCTTATACCATGAAAGAAAGCAAGAAGCCGAAGACAAGGAGAATGAAAAGAGAGAAAACGTGAGGAACTTTTTTTTTTTGTATTTTTGTATTGCTTACAGACTCAATGTACATGCTCCATATTATAGTACAAAATGTATATAAGAAAAAGACAACAATATAATCAATAAATCAGATCCAATATTAAATTGATCTTGATTGATTCAATATATCATTCTCAGTCTAAATAATATCTGGAAGATTCACGCGTATCTTCCAACAAAGATTAGCAAAAGAAAAAGAAAAAAAATGATTGTTTGAGTAAAATAAATGATAAATCCCATTTCATACCAGGATACATTCCAATACTTGAGTCGATTAATTTCAACCAATGTAAGCAAATCTGTTCGCCCATGTGCATTAAATGAAGGCTCTCTCCAGCTTAGCAACCAAGGCCAAAGCTACTATCACTGAGACTTGGTGTATATTTGAAGCACGAAATTCTGTTCTTAGATTAAATCACAAATTAATCAACTAATGTTTTATGAGTTAATTAATGGTAGAGTAGATGGAAGTGGGAAGCCATGAGATGAGAGTCATAAAAGTTATAGTAGATTAGTTTATTGCAATGTAATCAATCAAACCAATTTGACATAGATTCCAAATTATTCATTGAATCATATGATGAAAAAGCTAACTTTTCCCCCTAAATCAAACAATTTCTTAAAAGGAAAAAATTCAATAACTTCATGATCTCGATTGTTCTTAATTTGAAGATAGGTACATGTGTTTTCCAAAGCATGAAAATTTATGGATTATTCCTGTTGCTGTTGAGGTTATTATGTTTCTATCCTAATAAAGCTAAAATATTCACGTTCATCGTCTTTTGTCCCATTTGTAATTTCCCCTATTCTTATTTAAGTTTTTAATTATTTCGGCTCGATTTATGCATTTTGCTTCTTATCGAAGAGAAGAAAGAAGGGGCTTCAATCGGGTGGAGGCAATTAGGTTGGGCCACCTCCGTACTCGTGCAAGAGCCCACCGGAGCTTGTTCAAGCAGTGACTCCTCGCCAGATTAGATGATGCCACGTGGCTAGCCTCCGCCGACCACATGGAAGTGGGACGTTGTGCATGATGGCGTAATTTATTATACGGACTTTCATGCACTTTTTGATTATTTAATTTTGACGATGTAATCTAAATCTTTGTTATAAAATTCCAATATAATTGTTTCGATTCATTTTAGTTTAAAAACTTTTACATGGCAGTCCTGTCATAGTCGGCGGGCCTCCATGACATGGCCCGTGGCCCAACGTCTAGGGTGGACAAATTTACTCGATGTGATTCTGAGTAAATTTTCTGAATTTTCTATTTTTTTTTTTTCATTTTTCTTTGCGATGAATCATCTCCTTCTTCCTATCTTCACGGTTCATCATCTGCTTAATTTTTTGCTTCGATAGTTCATCACCCTGCTCTATTTGCCGTTCAGGTCAGCGGCTCCCAATTCTCAGCAAGCTAAGGATCTTAAGCTCCGCCGCGTCGTCAAGCTCGAGTTCAAGATCTGGAGGGCTTGACATATGTTGCGGCAACGAAATCTGGAGGGCTTGAGCTCCGTCTCGACATTGAGCTGGAGCCCAAAGTCTGATGGCTTTGACCGTCAATTCGGACAGTGTTGCGTCTTAGCTATTCGCGTTCTCTCTGTAACGAGACTTGTAGAGTTCTGCAACAAAGTGAATATTCGATTCCGCCGCCATGAAGATGTGTTCGCATCATTCTATGAAACCTGCAGTCTGGGATGAACTTGATGGGTGTTCTAAGACCACAACTTTTGAGCATATAAACGACTAACGAATCGACTTCTTAATCTGGCTTCGGAGGGATAGTGCTCGCAGTCCAATGAAACACTAAATTGAATGGCCTGAACATGCTTTTCATATGTGTTGCTATTTTGTGATGATAGGGGTCGTATTATGTGTTCCATCGAATTAACATTGGCAATTGTCACCAAATTTCTATGCATATAAATGAGTTTGTTGTTTGGTTTATGTTGATGTATAATCTAGGGAGTGGCGGACACTGAAATCTAGTTAGGATGGAGCTAAAAAGGAGTTGCAATACGTAACTCTAGGAGGGGGAAATTGTAGAAAGTGACTAGATACATAGTTCTCCTCCTCCGACCTCTGTTTTGACTTCAATGTTGGTTGGTATTGACTTGTCAAATGGAACTCTAATGTTGTCCTTGATAGTTTTGCCTAATGTAGGTCTCGAGTAAACATGGTTCCCAGCAAGGTGTTTACGGTCTCAACCCAAAAATGCCTAGGGATTTTCTATCTCTTGCAAGGTCCTATTTTTCCTCTCAACAACATCATTTTGTTACCGTGTAAGGAGATCATGCTCAATGTACTCATCACAAAATGATTTAAAGTCACGATTGCTTCTAATGCATGAAATGCCAAGCCCATTCTCATTTTGGACTTTCTTAGCAAGCTTAGCAAATGCATGCAAAGCATTATTCTTATGAGGTAGGAAGAAAAAACACCCAAACAAATCTAGAATGACTTTATAACATGTTCATACATTTTTCTTACGCAGGCAGTCTCAAAATGGAAATATAAACCTGCTTATAGATTAGATCTTTTGCTTAAGATTATGTTAAAGACATTTAGGAAATCTACTTGATTTTAAATATTTCTTAGGATTATGTGATATCTCTTTTGATTGTATATATCTTGATTGATATGTGTTATCTTTGATAGTCTCTCATAAAACATATAAATAGGCTGATATACTCTTTATTATGACATATCGAATTATATAGAAATTCATCAAATCTATCTTCCACATTATTATTCTCAACTTGGTATCGGAGTCTCCTTTCCTAAGTCAACTTGGTGCACTCAGTGTTCCTCACACACCTAGAAATTTCTTTCCGCTTTATACCCAATGCAGCCCTAATAAAACAAATCCATCTTGCCCTCGACAATGTTCACCAAAATACCCCAATTCTTGTCTAAGTAGGCACCATGGTGGTTGTGTTATGATGTTTGTAATGTGTTACCAAGTTGAGCTTTTCTTTTCTATAGAGGCATTTTTCGATGCCAAAAAGATGTGTCTTCGCACAATGACTTTTCGCTTATCAAAACTTGGCTTATTCTGCTTGTTGTAACCATGCCATTTGCATTAGCCACTGTTGAGATATAATACGCAGAAACAACAGAATCTTGTAATTTACGTCAACGCGAAATCACCAGAGAAATAAACAAGAAAAATAAGAACACCAGAAATTTACGTGGTTCGGTCCAAATATCGGTACCTATGTCCACGTGGAGAGCCAATAGCAAATAATCCACTAAAATCGGAGAATCAGAGTTTACAATCGCTCACACACTCAAGTATTTCCCACACCTTGATTTAACCTCAAATCCAAAGTGTTTATAAATAAACAACTTTGGGTATAAACTCCTGGCACAAATTTACCACGCGTTCAAGCTTAAAATACAATGCTCTACGTACGCCTAGTTTGCGTACGTACAAAATCACGTATCTCTTCAAGCTTCTCTCGGAGGACTTGTGGCTTCGTTGATCGTCGTCAAACGTGCGTCTCTACGTAGGGTTTTCTTTTCCTTTTATACGTGTGCCGAGGAATCCATCTTCACGCCAAAGAAGGAAATCGTGCGCCCACCTACGCTCCTTGCTTTGGCTTCACGCTGAACTTGTGTGTGTGTGCCCAGAGTCAACACTTTGACTCTGGGCCCACCTATTTTCCATTCACGTGCAGACTCCATGAGGAAATTCGCTTCTCGTACGTGTGCCCACTTGGGCCCACGGCCGGATTCCTTTTACAACTTTATTTCCTCTTCAGTAAATTTGTCCCATGATCAACTATCCAAGCGAATTGCGTTTTGCAAATGTTCAAACTCGAAACATAATTTAACAGCCACGTTTAAGTTACCATCTTGATAGTAAAGTTAGCCACATAGGTTGCATCCCAGTAACTATTTTCCCAGCTAGCTGTATAGGTTGCTTGATACTACAACTCTAGTCGTATAGGCTACGTCACTTAGTTGCTGTTTCACAAGCTAGCCGCATCGGTGCCTTACTGTTTTCCCTTAGATTCTCACCGCTTACCTCTCTTAGGCTAGCTAGATTTGGAAATTTCTCCATCAATAGCTACCGGATGCGGCCTCATCCACTACGTCTCAACAATAGGACATTGTTTGGACTTGCATTCAAACTCAAAGTTGACATCTTCAATATACCTTGAGATATTTAGGAAATCTACTTGATTATGAATATTTCTTAGCATTATGCGATATCTCCTTTGATTGTACATAACTTAACTAATATATGTTACATTTGATAATCTCTCATAAAGCCTATAAATAGGTTGATGTACTCTTCATTATAATATATTGAATTATATATAGAAATTCCTTAAATTTGTCTTCCGCATTATTATTCTCAACTGATTAAAAGAAATTACACATGTCATTCTCTAAAACCTACATGTGTAATTAACTTTCTACACTGCTACTGTATTGAATAAAATTCTTCTGTTGGCTTTTGATACACTAATTGATCTATCAGTATAAACGTGCTATTCTATTTACTGTTTTACTCCGATAGAGGTGTCACACTATCTTGTTAATGAATTAATAATGTAATTCGTACACATAGTAACTGAAATATCATTAATCTATAAATCATTTCATTGATTCATATTGTGCTGTGGCTGCTCTTCTCTTTACGTAATTGAAAAGAAAAAATAATCATATGAAAAGGTCTCTGTTCTTGAAGTTTGACCTAGTTCAAGAGCCCGAAATGGAAGCTACCCCTTTTTAAATGGTAAAAGTCATTATTTACGCTTAAATCTTTTATAAGAAATCCAAAGTTTTGGCAGCTGAGTACTTAGCCTTTTGTCAGACAGTGTGACTGTTAGATTGTGCTCGTCGTCAGCGGAAAAACAACGAATAAAGAAAGAATTACTGATTACTTAACGTGTTAATCATGCAAAAAATGTAGTGATTTTATTTATTTTCAAATCCTTATTTCAAGGATGTCACGTCCTTATATCTGAAGAAGGGCCATTAACTTAACTGAGATTATTTTATTATTTTTTGCCTTTATATAGATATATATATATCATGAGCTTTAGTACCCAATTGACTATATTATTCTGAGGAATTTGATTCCTTTGAATACTCGATACACAAAACTTTAATTGATTGGAGTTTGAATTGCTGAAATTGTGATAACAATTAAGTCAAAATGTAAAATATTGTGAGCTACTAATTATAATAACAATAACAGCAATGAAGATTAGGTACTGCGCATGCAGATGCAATGTGAGATAGTTGTACATTCATGTATTATATATACTTTCAGTATGTTTAACTTGAAGTTGACTTTGTCGAAACACAAATGTGTGCGTTTCTTGGGGGAAGACGAAACCTAGATTTAAAAAAAAGGCGAATTTGGTTTATTGTTGCTACATTTGTCTAAGTTGGATTTATTTGATCGCTCAAATTTTGGAGACAAAGACGAAAATTGTTTCTTTTATGTGAGAGCTTATGGGCAGTTGGGAATCGTAGTGTGTCAGGGTCAGCAGGGAATAAATAAAAATGGATAGCTTAATGTAAAAACATAAAGTTAGTTGGATCATTAAAAGATGATATTAGGGACTTTTGTAGAAGTCTGATAAATTATAGTTGTAGATATATATAAATAGATAAATATATATATTTAGAGGATTTAACTCCAAATAACCTCTCAAACTTTGTAGGATCACTGTCATATTGTTTCCAATGGTACTCATCTTCACACTTAAATTAAGATTTGACCTAAAGTTAAAGCATGAAAATGCATAATCATAAGGTAAATAAGGGCTATGGAAAGATTCTTCTTATTTATGGTTCAAAGAGCCCCCCCTATTCAATCGTTCATGAGACGCGGGTGGCTGTGGTGCATCAGGCGGGCGCCCAATGTTGAGGACAATAACTGAATCCTGAGGATGAAATTGAAACTTCCAATGGAAAGCAAGGGTAGGAAAAGTGACTCAAGATCGTGTCAACTAATTGAAGATGAAAGTGAATATTATTGCAATTGTGGGCTTAAAGACCACACTTCAACTGTGGATACCCACTTCGAAGCTTCAATCTTTCATATCGACTTTCTGATTTTCCGATTTTCCCTCAAGCCATTCGATTTTCTCATTGCTAGTGGGTGATTTCTTTTGAGAAGTTATATTCTTCTTTTTTATTTTGTGGGTATCTTCTTACGTCAGATTGTGTTGCAATTGACTTTTTTTTTTTTTTTTTTTATGTGGCAAGAAGAACTAGGGCTTTCATCACAACAGAACCTGCAAATAGTAATTGATAAGTTTCTGCGTATTAGTTTCCAAGATTAGAGCAGTTCATGCAGAGCTAATGCGACCCATTTTTCGCTTTTAGCTACAACAGTCCCTCTAGCACCGAACTATAATTTTTATCCTTTTAAGTTTTCGTCTTTTCCAACGCCTTCACTAGGCTTGTAGGGTGAAAAAAGGACGAGAGAAAGAATGGGTGATCAGTTCTCCGGAGGGCCATTTCCGGACCTAGAATTGGGAGCTGAACCTGTAACTCCCGATTCCATAATTTTGGAATCGAGAATTAGATTGGCCGGTTCCTGAACTGCCGATTATGGTTCCCATCCAATCTTGTTCCTGGGTTACCCATGAACCAATAGAAGCATGTAGATCTGACTCAATATTGGGCTTTAAATTTTTGTCTTTATAAATATTCATTTAACTGTGTTTTTAGCTTTTATCTTTGTAATAGTAAAATTAGCTTGAAAATGACACTAGGAGTGCCATAACTTTTATACAACACTCTCTTTAGTGTCAAAACTTTTAAAGCAATCACTTAAATGTCATTCCAAAAAAAAAAAAAATTACTTCAATATTATCACCGATTTGAATTCTTGAGAATTTAGACAATGTAATTTTTTAATATAAATAGTTTGACATGGTTCACTGGCAAAGTGAACTCAACATTATTTGACCTAAACGACATCCTCTAACTCATGTTCGCCCCAAATTAACAAATTGGGAACAAGTTGAGTCTCTTCTTCTAACCCTAAACTCCTATCCAAGGATTTTGGAGTAAAATTACTATATGAAACTTACATTGGAGAGAAAGAGCAGGAAAAGCAACTCAAGATTGTGTTAACCAATTGAAGATGAAGGTGAATATATATTATTCTAATTTTGGGCTTAAAAGTTAAAGTATAAACAACATGTCAACTGCCGATATCCACTTCGAGGCTTCAACTTTTCGTACCGATTTCAGATTTTTCCACTTTTTCCTCATGCCATTCGATTTTCTCCTTGCTAGTTGGTGAATTCTTTTGAAAAGTTATGTTCTCTTCAATTTTGTGGGTATCTTCTTAGTTGGTGATGCTTAATTGTCAGATTGTGTTGCAATTGACTCTATTATGTGGGAAGAAGAGAACTAAGGTTTTTTTTTTTTTTTGGTACCCAGGGAACCTCTGTGCGCCGCTTCACGGCGAAGTAAACCCTAGAGGAGTAGGAGAGTCACCACCACCCTTTCTGCTCCGGGCAAGTCGTGGGTTCCTTTCCAACAAGGTAGGCGACGCAGGGATTCGAACTCCAGACCTCTCCCGAAAGGAACTGAAGCTCAACCACTACACCGCCACCACGAAACCTACAAATAGCAATTCATAAATTTCTATGTATTAGTTTTCAGGATTAGAGTAATTCGTGTGGAGCTAATGCGACCCATTTTGTGCTTTTAGCCGTGATAGCCCCTCTAGCACCGACCCATAATTTTATTCCTCTAAGCTCTTGTCTTGTCCCCCACCTTCACTATTTCTGCAATGTGAAATAAGGATGAAGGTGGGGGAGGGAAGGATGGAGGGAGGGTAAGGGTGATCGGTTCCCAAGTGGGCCGATCAGGATTTGACCCTTTAATTCTCGGATCCAAAATTTTAGAATTGGGAATCGGATTAGCCTATTCCAACCCGATTTATGAGTTACCAATGAACTGATAGAAGCATACAAATCTACTCAGCATTGATTATTTTAATTTTGGTCTTTATAAATATTCATTTACCTGTGTTTTTAGTGTATATCTCTATAGTAGAATAATTAGTGTAAAAATGACAAGAGAAGTACCATAATTTTCATACAACGCGTTCTTTAATGTCAAAAGTTTTCGAGCAATCACTTACATGTGAAAAAAAATTACTTCAATACCATCGCCGATTTGAATTGTTGAAAACAGATGAGGTAATTTTTTTAATATAAATAGTTTGACGTGGCTCATTGGTAAAGTGAACTCAATATTATTTGACCTAAATGATGTTGTCTAACTCATGTTTACCTCAAATTGACAAATTGGGAATGCACTGAGTCTCTTCTTCTTACCCTAAACTCATATCCAAGGAATTAGGAGCAAAATTACCATATGAAACTTGCAATGGAGAATTGGGAATAAGAGTAGGAAAAATGACTCAAGATCATGTCAATTAATTGATGATGAAGGTCAATATTATTGCAATTGTGGGCATAAAAGTGAAAGCATGGAGAACACTTCAACTATGGATACCCAAAGCTTTAACCTTTCACAACCACTTTCAGATTTTTTCGCTTTTTTCCGCTAACCATTTTCTTTTCTCATCGCTAGTTGGTGTTTTCTCTTGAAAAGTCAGATTCTCTTTTTCAAAATTTTGGGCATCTTTTTTATCTGTGATGCTCAATTGTCAGATTGTGTTGCAATTGATTCTTTTATGCGAGAACAAAAGAACTAGGGTTTTCATGACAATAAAACCTGCAAATAGCATTACATAAGTTTCTGCGTATTAATTTCGAGGATTATACCCATTCATGTGGAGCTAATGCAAACCATTTTATGCTTTTAGCCATGATAGTCCTGTAAGAGTTTTTCTAATTGTGGACTACATTAATTGATATTGTAATTTACCGTTTAACGTTTACCGTTTTACGGGGTTTGGTCTAAGATGAGATAGAAAGTTTCTTAATTAGTCTAATATGGGCTGGCTAGTGTGGGCCGAGTTGAGCCTGGCCCGTAACGAGAGGGACTGGCTGGAAACTCTATAAATAGTGCTCAAGTCTCTCCTCTAACCTGAATTCTCACATGTATCCTCACCTAAGGGGCGTTTACCTAACGCTACACATGAGGGGGGCCGCCTCATTGAGCTAGTGATACGGAGGGCAATAGAGGAGAAGGACTTGCGCGTGGAACATTGTGTTTCCGCTTCCGCTTCAAGAACAATGGATCCCAAAACAAGTGCGTCAATTCTTTCTACTCAATCATGCGTGTGCTTGTTCTAGTTATGGAGATCTTGGGGTTTGCGCAATGTGCGTTTAACATGTGGTATCAGAGCAACCATAACCCTAGAACTTGAACGCATAAAGTTTTTGCCCTAATTTGTACGGATTAGCCCTAATTAGTACGGATCTTGCCTTAATTTGTGATTTTCGAGACCTTTCATTCAATAAAAATTAAATTAAATTATATATTCGGATTGGGCTCGACGAGACGAAGAAAACCGTGGGCGGCGTGTCGACGGAGGAGGCTGCACGCGCCCCCACGTGCCGCCATGCGCCTCCTGCTTGTCGAACACGCGCTGCGCGTGTGCTCCACGCGCCGCGCACTTAGGCGGCGCGTGCGGGCGCGTGGAGGCTCCGATTCGCACGTGGCCGGCGGCGATGAACTTGTACAATTATTGCCTACGTCATGGTATATTTATTTTATATGTTTGATGATTTTATGGATGTGAAAATACATACAAAGCCCTAAATACGTGAATTTTTAGTGTATTTTCGCGTATTTGTTTTGTATTTTCTGTGTTTTTGAAAATACAGGTGCCGAGATATAGGTATATTATCACATACAATCATTATGTGATAGTAATTGAATATATCTTGAGATGATGAGAAACAGTAAAGGTTAAGAAATTTTTGTTGCTCAAGCATACTCTTTGACACGCTGGTAATCTTTTAATGATGGACGTCTTAAGAACTCGTGATCAAACTGATTGTACTGATTAACATATCTACTGTATGTGAGTAATGCATGTCGATTAAGTTACTGCATATTGTACATGAACTCATCTGGTCACTTGTTAATGTCTATCAAGTTGAATATTTTTATGGTTAAGGAGTATGGCAATATTTATGCAGAGCAATAGTATCTACTGTTATAGTTTAGATATTTAGTTCTGTGGTTTGACTCAATTTATAGGCCACTGGTTGAAGTAATGATATTTGTTACCTAAAATTGATTAATAAATCAATTGTTGGCCTTGGAGTCATGTTTTGTCATATGAAACTCATGAGCAATAGCTGATTAGTTATCAAGCTTGTCAATTTGGAGTACCATGTATTACTATTGATGTTAATTTGTGAGAAATATTTTATATCAGCATTATTTTTATGTTGTTCTGGTAATATGTTATTGGGGTGCATAAGAGATGTTTTATTCTCTGTTATGAGAAGTTTCTTTTGTTACTGTGATCAATGATCTCATTGGAATCTGTCTTTCAAGTTCACTGTATATATATATATATATATATATATATATGTATGATTAATTTTTATTAATGAATAAAGCAATGTAATTAGAATGTATGTGATTTTGGTGATATGCTACCCCTATCACTAAAGTTAAAATCACATGTATATGGTGTATGTGAGAAGTAAAGTTTATATCCCTGGTATGAGAGAATTTCAATGATTCAATTGAGTAGTGACCGCCAAAGTGGCACGCTTGGTTGGGTTTGAGAAATTTCAATCTCATATGATGATTAGGATGTCTCCTGGTCTAATGCGTAGTCATACTCCCAAAGGAGGTGATTGTGTATTAGTTTATGGAGGGATAAATGATAATGTGGTGGAGGAGTGACTGATTTTAGTGATTCATATGCCTAAATGTGATGAATTCACGAAAAATTGGAATATATTCTCATAACCGCTATCATGCGGGGAGTGTATAACTGCATGTCATGTATTCTGCCCAAAGGTAATTATATGATTATGCGTGTAACTCTCTAGGTGTGTACTTGTACATCAAGTTACACGGTACTCACATGATGCTAATTATATACATTGCTTGTTTTTCAATCACCTTTTCTGTAATTAATAACTCCAATATGATTTAGGTTTTTTACTGCTTCAAATTTTAAGTTGTGGACATATGATTTGTTGCTTGAAAAATATAGCAATTGAATTTGCTTATTGTCCATGAAGCGTTCCATTCTGGAACACTTGAAAAGAGGTTTGCCTGCGGACTGCACTGCTATAAGATTATGGAAGCTTTAGTTGCTTGAAATTATGTCTTGTCTGATATTGAAATTAGGACATATCTGTAAAGATTGTGTTTAAGTCCTAATGACATATACATCTCGTATATGATTAAAAGGTTGTTAGGTTTAACATTGGCCATGAGTATTTTGGCAAGCATGACAATGCGAAATAGCTTAAATGGTCATTTGTCAAATACTTGGTAGATTCTTGGGTGATAACTTAATTACTATGCCTGAAAATCCTGACAAAAGATACACTTGTAATTATTTTGCATCTTATCTAGATTGTTAAAGGGGTATTGATTTTATGAACCTAAAGAAGGTATAAGAATTATGGAATCACATACTATAAAGTTTCTACAGTTCGACGTAATTGTAGAAGATAGCTACTCTCAAACTATTAAGGATAATAGTGCGATGGAAGATCACTGTGTCTTTGTCTTTGCCTATATAGACAATTGTAGTACAGACAATTGTAGAATCTCCTATATCATAAACTAAACTTGTTCAGATTCAATGTACTATTCTTGATATAGTTATGATGATTTTTTTTTCAAACCTCTCAAATATAGAATGAAGTTGTGGTAACTTTATTAAGGAGATTTGTTAGGGAAAAACGATCAGTTATTTCATTAGAATATATAGTCTATTTGTGAAAGCATGACTATAATATCCACTACATAGTTGATTTAGCGACATAAATAAATGTTGTTTCTTATCCTCAATCAAGTATGTGATTAGATGCCATAAAAGGCGATATATGTCACGCCCCGACCCTCAAGCAAGCACACATCCCTTACTTTTGGTCGATTTAAAATGAATGCGATATCCCAGGACTATGTATCGCCGACCCTTTCATTTATATATGCACATGCGGAAGCAGTTATAATTCCCCAAACAATAAAGCAATGGGATAGAAAAGTAGGCCATACATTTTTCTTACTGAAAATTCACATCTACATCTTTTTATGCAAACAAGGTCTGACAAGACAAGACAGGGTTTCAGTCCTCATCCGAGTCGTACTCGATGTCATACTCGGGGTCCTCCTCCACGTACTCCTCTTCGGGTTTGTCATCAGGGACCTCCTCATCAGATTCATGCTCCTTAGGCTCCTCATCCAGGTCCTAAAATGGTTATTCAATAACCACTGAGACCACGTCTCAGCAAGTTCTACCTCCTAAGACCCGATTAGTAAACTAATACACCTTAGGGCTGCCTACGCACAACATGAGTCAGAGGACGTACCTTAGCCTCAGATTCCACCTGCATATTAGTACAAATCGAATAGGCACGCAAGTAAGCACATCACAGATCGAAACATCGACCTAATCGACTTAGTCGATTTCATATCATGAAGACCACTCACGATCATCTCCCTTCAATCATTCAATTCACAACATCAACCCAAGGCAATGAATCACATCAAGTCACACTCAGATCGAATTATCAATCAATCGACCTAGTCGATTACATGTCATCCAAATTAAGTCTTGATCAACCCTTTATCATACCGTACTGTCTCAAGATGATCTATAGGATTATCGAGCCGGTATATCATACCGTACTGTCTCAAGATAATCTGTAGAGTCATCGAGCCGGTAGATCATACCGTCCTGTCTCAAGATGCTCCGTGGAGTCATCGAGCCGGTATACACACAATTTATCATACCGTCCTGTCTCCAGATGCTCCGTAGAGTCATCGAGCCGGTATACACACAATTGATCATACCGTACTGTCTCCAGATGTTCCGTAGAGTCATCGAGCCGGTAGATCATACCGTCCTGTCTCCAGATGCTCCGTAGAGTCATCGAGCCGGTATACACACAATTTATCATACCGTCCTGTCTCAAGATGCTCCGTAGAGTCATCGAGCCGGTATACACACAATTTATCATACCGTACTGTCTCCAGATGCTCCGTAGAGTCATCGAGCCGGTAGATCATATCATTCCAAGCAAATAATCAAATAACCAGTTTTTCTCATTTCCGATAAAATGCCATGAGTGGGCACTTGATTGGCCTTAGCCAAAACATAATAATTTCCTTTTTATAAATTCCACCATTTTCTGTAGCCCACTCCGATCCTTTTGGCATTATCAACCAAAGCCCAGTTTTTTTTTCAATTAATAACCAAAGATTATTCAATTAAAGAATAATTCCTTCTTTCACAAATAATTCAATTCAGCATGAAATATGGCTCAATTAAATAAACGGACTGCGCCACGACAATCAGCATAAAATTTCGGTCGCTGACCATCCAAGTTGAATTTTCGGAAAATAAAAGATTAATTAATTTAATTCCGAAAAATAAATAAATAAACACCATAATTCCAATTTAGCACAATATGAAGCTCAATTAAATAAACGGTCTGTGCCACCATCATCAGCATAAAATCCCGGTCACTGGTCATCCCAGTTGAATTTCCGGAAAATAAATAATTAAATAATTAATTTCGAAAATTAAATAAATAAATACAATAAATTCAATTTAGCACAATATAAAACTCAATTAAATAAACGGACTGCGCCATGATCATCAGCATAAAATCCCGGTCACTAGCCATCCTAGTTGAATTTCGGAGAAATAAATCATTAAATAATTAATTTCCAAAATTAATATTTAATTCCTAAAAATTCCACCTAGGCCCGATTTGCTTAATTAACACCCGATAAGGGACGGGAAAAATCCCAAGAAGCATCCAATAAATACTACAAGCAATTCTCTATCTAATTACACTAACCACACAACTAATATGCAAAGCAATTAACTAATAATCGCTAATCAATTCTAATCTAACAACCTAATTACATTTAATTAAAACTAATCAACCTTTAAGTGTAATTAGCACACTAAGGAGGCATTAGTGAGTAAAACTCACTCAAAACGACGGGCTCGACGCGAGGATCTACTTTCCCCAAAGCGGGCCAAGCATCCGAGCTCGGGAAGGCGGCCAAAATGGGCCAAAACCCTCTGCGATACCCATTTTCTGACTTCTCTGTGCGCGGCTGGAAGGGGCGGTTCCGGGGCTGATTAGAGCCGGACAAGGCCGGTGGAGGGCGAGGGGACTTCGGTGAGGCCGGACGGTGGCCGGAGGAGGTCGGGCGGCGGCCGTAGGTGGCTAAACGGGACCGAGCAGAGGCAAAACAGGGGCTGAACAGGGGCGGTTGCTCGACCGGACGTGGCGGATGGCGTTCGAGCGGCTAGAGGGAGACGAACGGCGGTGAGGCGATGTGCGACGGCTCCCGGCGCGACGGCGGTGGCTGCTCCAAACCCAGGCGAGCTGCTTCCGTTCTGATCTTCAACTTGTAGGCTTCGAACAGCAGAAAGGGGATGGGGAAGAAAGAAGGGCGAAGGGCGCGCGGGTGGTTGCTGAGCAGCGGCGGCGACTTCCGCTCTGGTGCGGCGGCGTCCAAACAGCTGGTCGCGGTTCCTTCCGGCGACGCTAGACGCGGCTTCACTTTCTGCTGCCTTCTAGTTCGCACCAGCAAGAGGAGGGAGAGAGGGGCGGAGGCGTGCGGACGGCAGCTCGACGGCGAGCTTGGGTGCACGCGAGCAACTCCGGTGGCTTGCTGGCGTGCGACGACGACGGCGAGAGGCGGCGATGGCAGCTTGATCTCCGCTGGTCTTCGGCTCCCATGGAGGTTTGAAGAAAGAAAGAAGAAGATGGGGGAGATCCGTCGACGGAGGAGGGAGGAGAGGAAGACAAAACCAAATTTTCTTTCTTTTCTCTCACTCTCTCTCTCTCTTAGGTCAGCCACACGTGGGCCACCACCAGCTGTCCACCACCTTCATTTTTTTACAAATATGCCCCCTTCTAGAAGCATTTAGGTAGGCCAAAGTAGGGGGTAGAGGTGGCATACGAATTTGCTAGGTTTTCTTTCCAATTGGGTCTTAATTCCTCTTGAATTAAATCAAATTGACCCCCATTAATTTATTCAATGCTTCAATTGAATATTCTCCTCATCCAATAGCTCATCTTGCCTCTCAATCTTATATTCCATTTTAATCCCCGGCTCCAATTGCATAGAAATGACCTGATTAATTCAATTGAAATTAATACCGAAAATTCTGGATGTCGCAATATATGATCTATGAAACATGTTTGGAAACTTACTGACTTGTCTAAAGATCACAAGTTTATTAGTTGCAAATTGGCGTACAAAATTAAAAGAGTTTCAAAGAAAGATTGTGGAATTTAAAGCGAAATTGGTAACTAAAGTTTTCACTCTGAAAGAGGGGTGGTTGTTTATAGTGAAGAAATAACTATTTCTTTAAAAGATTCTATCAGAGTGAATGCGGCATTAATAGTTTATTTATTTATTTATTTATATATGGAGTTACGCCAAATAGATACAAAATTTATATTGTGCAATTAGAGAACTTTGCAATAAATGTTTCGAGTAAACTTGTGTGTAGACTGAAAAGTCTTATTTATAGTTTTAAGCAAGTTTCCAGACAATATTATTAAAGTTTCATAGTGTTGTTATTTTGTTCAATTGGGAACAAAGTAATTCAATATACTGCAAGATCAGTGGGAGGAAATTTATTTTTTCTCATACTTTATGTACATAATATTTTGTTTACAAGTTGTGACCTTGAGACATCTTATATCCTTTGTACTGAGATCTGTAAGGATTGTTTTTGCCATATTATATTAGTTTTTCTCGAATGACATTTGCTGATTATATATTGGAAATATTCAATATATATATCATTGCATGCTAGGAATTGCTCCTGTTGTTAAAGGTGATAGACTAAATCTATCACATTATCCTTATTTAGATATTGAGAAAATTTAATTAAAGGGAGTATCTTGTGTCAGTACACTTAAAAGTATAATGTATGCTCGAATTTGCACTAGACTAAATGTTGTCTTTGTGACAGACTTCTAGGCAGATATCGATCAAATTCAGGACATGATCACTGGGTTGCTGTTAAGAAGGTTTTAAGGTACTTAAATAAGACGAGATTATATGCTAATTTATAGACATGTTCAATTCTTACAGTCAATAGGGTATTTAGGCTCCAGAACCTCATGAAGGAGTTGATCGTTTTAACTTTATGGATAGATCCATACGATTGTATTAAGATAACAAATTTGTAGTATTATTTATTTACTACAGAGGTCTCAATGGGTCTAAATATATGTTGGTCAAAATTTTTGACCAAAAGCAAACGGTACAGAAAGGTGACCTTTTAATGTAATATATTTTCATAGATGATGTGATTGCATATCCACTAACTAAAGGCCTATGCCCATGTGTATTTGAGTAACATGTCATTAGCATGGGCCTATGAGTATCTTCGGATACTGTTGTTTAGTGGGAGCTATTTTGGTTTTACTCTGATAAATGTTTCATCTGTGTTCGTTACACTTTGTAACGGTTTGATATGTATCAACTTTTGCATTCAATAAAATATTTTTGAATGTATTGTTATTATGTTGAATACACATTGATAAAGTGTCAAGGGATTGTATAAACCTTGAGTGAAGGCTAGGGGCATCCGGGCATCCGGTTATTAGCCTTGTGCATATGTCTTGTGATACATAAAAAAAAGGTTAACCATAAGCATAAGACATATGTGGGTTCATTAGAACCATAAAGCATTCTCTTGTGGCACAAGTTTTTGTGTCGCCTAAGGTAAGAGAATGGTGACTAACAAATGGGATCTTTCTACGAGAGATGTTATCCATTTGCCACACTACCATATTGAATCCATATCAATAAAGTCGAGAGCACTTGTGACCATGGAAAGCTCTGTGTGTATACATGCAGTTACCGCTATGATTCGGTGTTTGAGAATTTATGGGATAGGATTGACTATTAAGAATTATCTCTGGATCAATGTGCGCACATAAGGTACGATTTCAATTAATATAGTCCAAGTGGGAGAATGTAAGAGTTTTTCTAATTGTGGACTACATTAATTCATATTGTAATTTACCGTTTAACGTTTACCGTTTTACAGGGTTTGGTCTAAGGTGAGATAGAAGGTTTCTTAATTAGTCTAATATGGGCTGGCTAGTGTGGGCCGAGTTGAGCCTGGCCCGTAATGAGAGGGACTGGCTGGAAACTCTATAAATAGTGTTCAAGTCTCTCCTCTAACTTGAATTCTCACCTGTATCCTCACCTAAGGGGCGTTTACTGTCACACCACGTTCCTCCGAGCGCGCGCACATCCCACTCTGGTCGATACAAATGCAACTTCCTAGGACACGTCGTCGACCCATTAAATTTTATTATGCATGCGAAAGCGAAACAAATCCCCTAACAACATTTAACTTGGGATAGAAAAGCAGGCAATCAATCACAACCAAACAAGCTTTCTTATAAACACATAGGTTTATATACAACACTGGATTGTCTACAAAATAGACAGGCTCAACAACTAGGGAACTGTCCTATGACAAACTTGTCAGACACGTTCACCGATTCTTCAGCCTCCACCTTCCGAACTCCAGGACTTCCGGTCCTCCATGACCGTCATCTAGGGACCTAAAATATTATCCCCCAACCGGGATGAGACTACGTCTCAGTGAGTCCTACCCTCTAAAACTCAATTAGGAAGAAAATACGCCTCAGGGCGCTCTAGCCACACAAATAGGATAGATGACTTACCTCGCCTCAGTCCCTTTCCTGCACGTCAGTACAATTCATATTCAACAATGCTCGCACAAGCTGAAACTACCGACATACCCATCGGTCTATCAATTTAGTCAATCCAATTGATATCATACGATCCACACATCTATCAATTCATATCATCTATTAAACCATACCATTTATTCATCCATCAATACAATTACGGCTCGCACAAGCTGAAATGGATGCAATGCTCTCACAAGCTGATATAGATGGTAGCTCGCACAAGCTGATATATGGATCGTTGCTCTCACAAGCTAATAAACGATCATTGCTCTCACAAGCTGATAAACGATCATTGCTCTCACAAGCTGACATACAGTGCTCACACAAGCTGATACATATATAAACCAATTGCTCGTCAAAGCTGATAATTCAATAATGAACCAACTCATATCTCAATTCAATTCAAACTAGTCATACAAACCAATTACGGTGCTAAAAGCCAACACCGGGTATTTTCAAATTAAATACCACAACTTCATCAATATCACTCAATTCCACACTTTTGGAATAATTAACCATAATCATCAATCACTCAATTTCTCAATTTAAACATACAATTAACACAAACCGACCACACTGCTGCGATCAGCGCGAAATTTTAACGACCGGCCATCCCGGCATAATTTTTGAAATTATTAAATAATTAAATTTAATTCAGAAAATTAAATAATTAAATATTATATTATAATAATATAATTTAATAAAATAATATTTATAAATTCGAAATAATTAATTATGGCTTAAACAAGATTACACTGATTTAATCATACAATTAGCCCTAATTAAACATCCATTAAACTAATCATGCAACTAATCTAATTTACATTAAAACAATCTAATTTAATCATATAAACCTAATTAGACTAATCTAAACACCCCTTAAGCATCATTAACTCACTAAGCAAGAATTAGAGGATAAACTCACCGGATTAACGTTCCGGCGAGTCCACGGCAAAGGCGACGTCAAGGCGGGCGATAAACCTCAAGGCGGCGACACCAATTAAGGCCGGGAAGACACCTAAAACGGGCCTTGAAGACCTCACGGCTTTCTGGTTCTTTGCTTCTGATCTGGGCTGAACTGCAGAGAAGAAACCAGCAACTTCAACGGCGAAAACGGGCCCATCGGAGCTCCGGCGAGTGGGTGGTTGGCAACCGGCGACTCCCGAGGGTCTTGGGGATCTTGCTGGAGGTTAGGACGGGCAAATGAATGGTCAGAATGGGGTGAAACAGCAAGAAAACCCAAAACAGGCGGAACCGGGCGAGTCCAGACAACTCGGCAAGCGGCGGCTTCGAGCGGCCGTACAAGACGGCCGGAGAATCGTTCCGGCGAGCGGTGAGATGTTCCGGAACGGGCTAGATGTCGTCTTCGCGGCACTCGGTGGCTCGTTCACTGATTCAACCGAGAAGTTAACTTTTTACTCGGATCTTTGGCGAAAGGTCAGCTGGAGCAGAAACTGGAATGAGGGAAAACAGGGGAGGAAAACGGTCAACGATGGCCTTCCAGGCGTGCGACGATGGAGGGGATGGTGCTGCTCGGTTCCTCTGGTTTTTACTGAGCTTCTCTCTTTCAACAACAATGGAGAAAGCCTACAAACAAGGGAGAAGAAGGCTGCTGAAGAGGGGGGTCTCCTTAGGCTCTCTAGAGCTCAACACTTGCCATATTCTCATTGGCTTTGCCCCCACCATGACACCACATGACCTCAGCCACTCTCTCTCCTCCAATCTTCCTCTACAAGCTTGGCAATAGGTGCAAAATGTGGTGTGCCATGCGAGCTATGAATTTTGGACATTCCCCCATTCAATCCATTCAATTCTCTCTTAATTCCAATCAATTGAAGCTCAAATAAATCGGTCCATGTGTCCTCGACCTTCTCATGACATTTCCCCGTCAAATGATTCAACTTGCATCCCAAAGATTCAATCAAAAACGGCCCTCTGACAATCCCGAAAAAAAAATGGCATTACTTTGCTTTTCCGCCAAAAATCTCGGTTTGCAGAAAAATCTTCTGGAGATGAGTCGACATTCCTAAAATGAATTGTGACTTGACAGAACTTCCAATTTCTGTAATCGGGTTCAATTTCACGGTTAAATTCAATCTGGCGCGACTTTAGCGCGTCCTAATCTACCGGGTAGCTTTTAGGAATTTTCTGTGCAATTGACTTGTGGTTGATTATTTTCAAGCCACAAAGTGCATCTTCGACACATTGGCGACTCTCGATTGTCGTAGAAATCTCGAGGTTTCAAATACGGATACAGGGTACCAAAACGATAGAGAAATCGGTCTAGTGCCAATCAACAAGAATTGTGCAATTAGGTGGAATCACCCACACTGAATTACATGGTTCTGTTGAATCGACCTATCTCCGGTCTCTAATCGGTCTGTGCCGTAATGACCCTTGCAGATTAGTACGGTCGAGCAGTTGTTTCCTGGTCGAATTCTCAAGTCTATTGCGTTTAGATTCCTTAACGGCTTCACCTGATAGACTAGTTATCTCGTGAGTGGCCAACTCAGAGAAGCAAGCTATAGACGCGAAGATGAAATGCCCGACTTATTTAATTGAAACCAGAATTGGAAAATCAGGATGTCACAATTCTTCCCCTCTTATAAAAATTTCGTCCTTGAAATTTAAACCATTAAAATTCTTCTTCAAAATGGTGGAGTATTGTCGTCTCATCAATTCTGCTCCTTCATTCTGCTTCGCACCGCTATCTAAGATCCTCGGGGCCGACGAAACATTTCCAAATTAACCAGACCAATTCTTGATTCCCAAAAAGACTAAGCACTTGTCCATCTTTACAAAAATGAAAGCTGCAAAAATTTTGGTTCTTTTTTTTTTCCACAAAGCGGCTAACTGCTGCGTCGGGGATTCGAACTCCCGACTTCGGACCACTGCTTCACACCCGAATACCACTCAGCTAGAGGCACCGACGGTGTCCCAAACCGCTTTCTTTTTCCATTTAAAGCCGAAATCCTTCTTTGAACCCAAATTTCGATGGATTCCAATTTAAATGCTGCTTCATCTTCATTTCCTTAACCAAACACGATGTCCCTTTCATAGGCGACATTTAAGGAAAAAAAATATATATATATATATATATATTTCCCCTACTTGAAATTCCAACGTTTGCGATATTAAACTGTGAAGCTAAACTGGCGATTCTGAGCGGTCTCAAATCTGTCACTGATAACTGCAACTGAATCACTGATTTCTGAACCAACTCTGGACCTGTGATTTTCTGATCTCTGACCTCAACTCAACCAACTTAAATTCTGAATACTCTGCTCTGCACTGACTAAAAATGAACTATCTGACTAATCTGCTGAAACTTGGAACCTCTGGTCAAGATCTGATATAACTCTGACACTGACACTTTATGCAAACGAATTATTTGATGCACAAACACCTCTGCATGCTTAATCAAATCAAGATCCTGCCGCACAATCACAAGGTGGGTTGATTTCATCAGTCTGTCAATTACTTCCCAAAACAAAATTATTACCACACTGACTCCTCGATAGACCTGTCACAAAAATCTATTGTGACGCAATCCCATTTCCACACAGGGATCTCGAGAGATTACAAAGGTCCTCTTGAATTGCAAAACCGTGCTTTCTCTTGATAGCACATCTAACACTTGCGACCTGTCAGTGATATTTGTCTTCACAACGGTCTACTAATCCTGTTGATGCAAATTTGGACTCATCTTTGTACTATCTGGACAATGCTGAAGTTGCTACAACAAGTTTCTGATAAAATCTCTTCATGAATCTCGGTATCATCAAGTACACTAAATCGTCCTCAGAAATCTGAAAATTAGTTCCCCTCTTCTCGGTATCCTCTTGCAGGATCTTTTGCATTTCTAAGTCTGTCCACTGAAGCGTCTGATTCTAACCTGAATATCCAGTTCAATTCTGAGGGTGGCCATAAAATTTGAAGGTGGCCTACCTCAGATTTGAAAACCGAATCTTGAACTTTCTCAAGTAAGGTCCATACTTTAACCACCATATGCACAAATGAAGACTCTCGACTCAACACATCAGGGACTTCTTTCATCCTTCCAGGTGACATCAGATACCACCATCCTAGTTCTTCAAAAGATCCGGTTCACAGTGCTATTTCATAGTCAATTCTTTCTGAGAGAATAAATACTTTGAGACTTTTAACGGCCAACGAAGATCTGGAGTCTTTCTTCACACCAACAATATCTCTAAATCTTCAAAGCGAAAATTATTGCTGCAAGTTCTAAGTTATGCGTCGGGTAATTCAGCTCATGAGGTCTCAACTTATGCAACGGCCTTATCATGTTGCATCAGCACACAACCCAGTCCTCTAAACGACGCATCACTGTAGATCTCGCATCCTCCAGGACCAGACGGTATGATCAGCACAGGTGCGGTAGTCAGCTTCTACTTAAGCTCTTGGAAACTACGCTCGCACTTGTCTATCCACATGAACTTCTTTTCTTTCTTCAATAGTCGAGTCAACGGCGAAGCTAAGGCTGAAAACCCTTCCATAAACCTTCTGTAATACTCTGCTAAAAATCCGGAAAACTTCTGATCTCTGTCACTGTAGTCAATCTCGGCCAACTGATCGCTGCTTCAATCTTGGACAGGGTCCACAGAGATTCCTTTTTTCTGAAATTACATGACTGAGGAATGCCACACGAGTCATCCAAAACTCGCATCTGCTAAGCTCATCGAAAATCCAAAAGTACTCAAGGTCTGAAGTATTATCCTCTAATGTCTCTCGTGCTCTTCAGCACTCTTCAAACACACCAAGATAACGTCAACAAACCTAATCTCGAAACTAATCCAAGTACCCAATGAACACTTTGATCATCAAATCCATACAAACAGCCGGAGTGTTCGTCAAACCGAAAAATAATACTATGAACTCACAATTGCTGTACCAAGTACGCAATGCTAACTTCGGTATGTCTTTCTTCTTGATCCTCATTGATGATACCCTATCCTCAAGTCGATCTTGGAGAATATCGATACACAAACGCAACAAACCATCTTTCTTCTTCACAAACAAGACTGATGCTCACCAAGGTGATGCACTGGGACGTAAGAATCCCTTATCTAACAATTTCTGCATCTCCACATTCAGTTCTTTCAACTCAGATAAAGCCATCCGATAAGGAGCCTTAGGGATGGGCTCTGATCTGGATGCTAACTCAATCACGAACTCCATTTCTCTTTCTAACAGTAGACCTGGCAATTCTTCAATAAACACCTCAGACAACCTCTGTACCATGGTTATGTTCTCCTTACTTGGTCCCTCAACTGTCGCGTCCACTGCAGTTGCCATATAGATTTGGCAACCAACGACTAGAACCAAGGTCGTCTTCAGTGACGAATAACAGGGATCGAATGTCCTTTCTGACTTTTAGTAATTCAAAACTTTCGTACACTAATTGAGCCAACTGAATTATATCACTGTCACGATTCATAACAGCAGAAAGCTCCTCGAGCCAAATTTTTATAAATGACTCCCAGGTCATATATAAGCAAACCCTTCAAGTACAACTATAGCCAGAGATTCATCTTCATTTTACTTTATTACAACAACGGAAACTCCACAATCTTCACTCAAAATCCTGCTGCGCTACTCTGATAGAAACATCTCAAAAACATTCTTCCCTTGATCAATGCATGGTTAATCCATTCCTATTCCTTTCGCCATCCTAGTGGCTTCCTGTCGGCGGTAGCGATGCTCGAGTCCTCTTGGACTTACACGGACAGTTCCTAGCCCAATGGCTGTGTTGGCCACATTCAAAGCATGCTCCCGTTGCACTTGGTCACTAGGCTGACTCACACTTCTTTTCTCAAACTTGACACACAATCAATGAGTCCCCTTTCTCCTATCAGGTGACAGCATGCGCTCTTTCTTGTACTGAAGGCCTGCTCTACAAACACCACGATGCGTTCTATGGCACATTCCTTTCGATCTGTCTCATCGGCTTTCTAAGACCGTTTCTGGCTAGGTAACCTTGTTGGTTACACACAAAAGAAGCACCTGTCTTACTAGGACACGAGGCTAATCCATGTCGGCTTCCATAAGCACGACACACTCCATTTTGATCCATTACTGACTTGACCATCCCACATTTCCATTCGGACGGAAATGGAATACCTTTCTACGATCATAGACTCCTTCCTCAACTGATTTCCATCTCTACTGAATCTGAACCTCGACTCAGATGCAACGACTTGCTCTCAGATCACAACTCTAGCTTGGGCCTCAACAGGCGCAGCAACAACAACGGTTACAACACTGGCGATGGTAAATACAACGGCAACAGTGGCGGCTCGGTCCTGAGCTTACTAACCCAACAAGCTTCCAATGAACACTAGCGCCTGAACGATCCCATTGAATCTAGGATCGCTCGGTGCTGCTACACTAGTACCGACCTACAGCGGTACTCTCACACTCGTACTGGTCTAAGCCAGTACTCCACCACGACCACCTCGGGTACCGATCCCTGTCGGCATACCACCCCGAGTAACTGGTCTAAAGGTTCTCTCTAGGAGTCCTCTGCTTCTGATCACTCATCTACAGGATCTTTACAGAAACCTATTTCTCAATTCTAATCCCATATTAGAATTTGAGTGATTCTCACCAAACAATTTACCAAACAACTATCAGACACATGCACCAGCATGAATTAAAAGCCATTCCTACTAACTATCCCATAAACAATCGCACCTTATCACTCCATTCACAGACCCGCTCTAATACCACTTAAACGGGGATGTCACGCCCCGTTCCTCCAAGCGCGCGCACATCCCACTCTGGTCGATACAAATGCGACTTCCCAGGACACGTCGTCGACCCATTAAATTTTATTATGCATGCGGAAACGAAACAAATTCTCTGACAACATTTAACTTGGGATAGAAAAGCAGGCAATCAATCACAACCAAACAAGCTTTCTTATAAACACATAGGTTTATATACAACACTGGATTGTCTACAAAATAGACAGGCTCAACAACTAGGGAACTGTCCTATGACAAACTTGTCAGACACGTTCACCGATTCTTCAGCCTCCACCTTCCGAACTCCAGGACTTTCGGTCCTCCACGACCGTCATCTAGGGACCTGAAATATTATCCCGCAACCGGGATGAGACTACGTCTCAGCGAGTCCTACCCTCTAAAGCTCAATTAGGAAGAAAATACGCCTCAGGGCGCTCTAGCCACACAAATAGGATAGATGACTTACCTCGCCTCAGTTCCTTTCCTGCACGTCAGTACAATTCATATTCAACAATGCTCGCACAAGCTGAAACTACCGACATACCCATCGGTCTATCAATTCAGTCAATCCAATTGATATCATACGATCCACACATCTATCAATTCATATCATCTATTAAACCATACCATCTATTTATCCATCAATACAATTACGGCTCCCACAAGCTGAAATGGATGCAATGCTCTCACAAGCTGATAAACGATCATTACTCTCACAAGCTGATAAACGATCATTGCTCTCACAAGCTGACATACAGTACTCACACAAGCTGACAATGATGCTCACACAAGCTGATACATATATAAACCAATTGCTCGTCAAAGCTGATAATTCAATAATGAACCAACTCATATCTCAATTCAATCAATCAATCAATCCAATCGATTCAAACTAGTCATACAAACCAATTACGGTGCTAAAAGCCAACACCGGGTATTTTCAAGTTAAATACCACAACTTCATCAATATCACTCAATTCCACACTTTTGGAATAATTAACCATAATCATCAATCACTCAATTTCTCAATTTAAACATACAATTAACACAAACCGATCGCACTACTGCGATCAACGCAAAATTCTAACGACCGGCCATCCCGGCATAATTTTCGAAATTATTAAATAATTAAATTTAATTCCGAAAATTAAATAATTAAATATTATATTATAATAATATAATTTAATAAAATAATATTTATAAATTTGAAATAATTAATTAATTAAAAATAATTAATTATGGCTTAAACAAGATTACACTGATTTAATCATACAATTAGCCCTAATTAAACATCCATTAAACAAATCATGCAACTAATCTAATTTACATTAAAATAATCTAATTTAATCACATAAACCTAATTAGACTAATCTAAACACCCCTTAAGCATCATTAACTCACTAAGCAAGAATTAGAGGATAAACTCACCAGATTAACGTTCCGGCGAGTCCATAGCGAAGGCGACGTCAAGGCGGGCGATAAACCTCAAGGCGGCGACACCAACCAAGGCCGGGAAGACACCTAAAACGGGCCTCGAAGACCTCATGGCTTTATGGTTCTTTGCTTCTGATCTAGGCTGAACTGCAGAGAAGAAACCAGCAACTTCAACGGTGAAAACGGGCCGATCGGAGCTCCGGCGAGTGGGTGGTTGGCAACCGGCGACTCCCGAGGGTCTTGGGGATCTTGCTGGAGGTTGGGACAGGCAAAGGAACGGTTGGAATGGGACAAAACAGCAAGAAAACCCGAAACAGGCGGAACCGGGCAAGTCCAGACGGTCCGGCGAGCAATGGCTTCGGGCGGCCATACGGGACGGCCGGAGAATCGTTCCGGCGAGCGGTGAGATGTTCCGGAACGGGCTGGATATCGTCTTCGCGGCGATCGGTGGCTCGTTCACTGATTCAACCGCGAAGTTAACTTTTTACTCGGATCTTTTGCGAAAGGTTGGCTGGAGCAGAAATTGGAACGAGGGAAAACAGGGGAGGAAAACGGCCGACGATGGCCTTCCGGGCGTGCGACGATGGAGGGGATGGTGCTGCTCGGTTCCTCTGGTTTTTGCTGAGCTTCTCTCTTTCAACAACAATGGAGAAAGCCTACAAACAAGGGAGAAGAAGGCTGCTGAAGAGGGGGGTCTCCTTGGGCTCTCTAGAGCTCAATACTTGCCATCTTCTCATTGGCTTTGCCCCCACCATGACACCACATGACCTCAGCCACTCTCTCTCCTCTAATCTTCCTCTACAAGCTTGGCAATAGGTGCAAAATGTGGTGTGCCATGGAAGCTACGAATTTTGGACATTCCCCCATTCAATCCATTCAATTCTCTCGTAATTCCAATCAATTGAAGCTCAATTGAAGCTCAAATAAATCGGTCCATGTGTCCTCGGCCTTCTCATGACATTTCCCCGTCAAATGATTCAACTTGCATCCCAAAGATTCAATCAAAAACGGCCCTCTGACAATCCCGAAAAAAAATGGCATTACTTTGCTTTTCCGCCAAAAATCTCGGTTTGCAGAAAAATCTTCTGGAGATGAGTCGACATTCCTAAAATGAATTGTGACTTGACAGAACTTCCAATTTCTGTAATCGGGTTCAATTTCACGGTTAAATTCAATCTGGCGCGACTTTAGCGCGTCCTAATCTACCGGGTAGCTTTTAGGAATTTTCTGTGCAATTGACTTGTGGTTGATTATTTTCAAGCCACAAAGTGCATCTTCAACACATTGGCGACTCTCGATTGTCGTAGAAATCTCGAGGTTTCAAATACGGATACAGGGTACCAAAACGATAGAGAAATCGGTCTAGTGCCAATCAACAAGAATTGTGCAATTAGGTGGAATCACCCACACTGAATTACATGGTTCTGTTGAATCGACCTATCTCCGGTCTCTAATCGGTCTGTGCCGTAATGACCCTTGCAGATTAGTACGGTCGAGCAGTTGTTTCCTGGTCGAATTCTCAAGTCTATTGCGTTTAGATTCCTTAACGGCTTCACCTGATAGACTAGTTATCTCGTGAGTGGCCAACTCAGAGAAGAAAGCTATAGACGCGAAGATGAAATGCCCGACTTATTTAATTGAAACCAGAATTGGAAAATCGGGATGTCACATTTACCTAACGCTACACGTGAAGGGGGCCACCTCATTGAGCCAGTGATACGGAGGGCAATAGAGGAGAAGGATTTGGGCGTGGAACATTGTGTTTTCGCTTCCGCTTCAAGAACAATGGATCCCAAAACAAGTGCGTCAATTCTTTCTACTCAATCATGCGTGTGTTTGTTCTAGTTATGGAGATCTTGGGGTTTGCACAATGTATGTTTAACAAGTCCCTCTAGCACTGAACCATGATTTTTTTTCCCTCTAAACTCTCGCCTTTTCCCACACCTACATTATGGCTGCAGTGTGAAAAAAAGGAAGAGAGAGAGAGAGATCTTTATTTATAAGTGGCGTTGTTTTGTCAAGAAGAGCCAAACCATTGCCACGTTAAACTGCTCCTTTTTTTTTTCTTTTTAAATATCATAAGAAAAGCTACGTGAGAATATAAATTTTATTAAAAAAGTCACTTGAGATGAATAGCCAGAATTTATCGCCATAGGCAAATAATTATTTTGCTCTATCAATGTGGCACTCAAGTGATTGCTCGGAAAGTTTTGGCACGAAATGAGTGTTATACAAAAGTTATGATACTTCTAGTGACATTTTCATTAGAAATTAAAACTTATTTAGAGTTGTATTGAGTTGATTTTCGTGTTTGTTTTCCTAATTTGCAAATTTAATTAACAAAGTAAGCAACACAACAGCTTGAAAAGGTTTATCTATCTAAATAGGAACAAGATTTAGATTATAAGTGCATATTTCTATAAATAAATTTTTATCTTTCTAGTTGTCCTTAGGAAAACACTTATATTTAAAATATAGGAATATCAACCCGATACAACCGTAGATGAGATAACTACTTTACTATTACAAATTATGAGCTAATTTACATGTAAATAGAATTATTGTAACAAAGATTGATTTGATTTTGCTATGAAAAATTGAGGAGTTATAGTAAACAATTCAAAGTTTAGGAACTACATTAAATATTTAGAAATAGTTCAAGTACCACATTAAATTAATTAAATTTTCAATAATAACATTGAACATAGGGCCAAAATATGGGAACTAGAAGTGTCAGTTTCCTAAACTGAACTACGGAATAATTCGTCCATAGCTACTAAACTTTAGTATGTGATGGTACTAGAAATGAAGGATGATACTTTACATAATTACCAAAGCTTGCTGCATAAGGCCTATATAGATATCTGGGACGTGATTCCATTTTGCTTATTTGCATTAAAGCTACGCAAAGAATAGGATCAGTCCAAACGAATCAACTCTAAAAGGAGCCATGTGCGAGAATTTATTCACCACTAAGTTAAGCCCTTTAACGTGTTATAAAATGGCAACCGCGAGGGACGCCCAACTCGCGGCTTCGGTTCATCTTTCGTTGTATAAACAAGTTGGGCAGGGAGTTGCGATTAACGAACGCTCGACCGCTGTCGACATTGCCTTTAGATCGTTGAAGAAGCAAGTTTTCGTATTGAAAGGTAATGTATTTTTTTTTTATTTAATGATTGATATTTTATTTCCTCTTTCATTTGCTATTGGCTAATATTTCCTTTGTTAATGTCAATCGTCTTCAATCTTGATGCTGGATCACACGCTTTTCATTATATTATTTCTTAATGGGTTCACTGTTATTCGATGATGTTACTAGCATATCAATATGATAGGTTTTGTTTCCTACTGCATTAGGACTACCGCTCTTTCTCTAGGCAGCCCAAAGTGCCCTTTCTTTTAATTTGCACTTTGCCCGACATCGCCCGTGAGCGGCATATATCCATTGCACTTTTTGAGGGCGAACCTCTAATTTACTCTATGATTCTTTTTTCTTTTTTCTTTTTTGAGGATGTTTTGTTTGAGCACTCGTAGTCTTTTGCTTGTCTCTTTTTGAAGAGTAGGTACCTTGGGCCGAACCACCATGCAAATCTATGGCATCTTATTAATTTCGAGAAAATTATCCAAAAAGTCTTAAACCTATTACTTTTTTGCCAATTAAGTTTTAAATCTTTTAACTTTGCCAATTTAGTCATAAACCTTTTAATTTCTTGCCAATTGAATCCATACGGTCAATTTAGGCATGAAAATGCTGACGTGGACACTGGCATAGGACTATCGGCGCTGACATAGATAATTTTTAATAATATTTTAATTTTTTATTAATTTTCAACATTTTTTTTCTTTCTTTTCTTTTTGGCCACCTTATTTTACTTTTCCAGTGGCTGGCCAGTTGGCCTCACATAGGCTAGGCAAGGGCCTAAGTAGCACCAACATGCAACGCGTCATTTCTCAAAAATAAAAAAATCCGATATGTTGTATATTAAATGAATATTTTTATTTTTAATTAATTTGATTCAAATTCATAAATAAATAAATAATAAAAAAGAGTCTACAATGAATTTACATTAATAATATTAATAAATCTATTAATAGGAAATTCATAAGACATATTCATAGTTAATGTGATGTTTGGGGATATGTTTCTAACTTTAACAAAAGTTGTTGATGAAATTAATGACTAACATCAAATTAGAATTTACTTATTTAAATAAATCTATGATCTTCTACAATGACAAAAAATTATCATTATTTAACATTCGGTGCCTTTGTTTTCCAAAATCACTTTTTAGCCTCATTTATTATTTCTGATAAAAATAAAGAAAAAAATTAAAAAAATCACTCCATCATTTCCTAGAAGATGCCTACATTTTCTTTTATTCATTTTTGCCCTTTTCCTCTCTCTCTCTCTCTCTCTCTCTCTCTCTCTCTCTCTCTCTCTCTCTCTCTCCGTACTTTATTTATTTATTTTTTGCCTAGATATTGAATCGCAAGTTCAAAGAAGTACAAAAAGCGGCCGTTGGAAACCTATTTTTCAAAATAGTATGAATGTGATGAATTTCCCTTGTTTCTTCCCCCCAAAAAATTTATTTTCCACGTTTCTTTCCCCAACCCCTGTCAAGCCAGCCGCCGCCCCCCAAAAAAGATAAAAACTTCTTACCATCATTTCTTCTCTTCCCCCACCCCCAACCCCCCCCCCCCCCAAATTTTTTTTTTATCTCCCTTGTTTCTTTCCTCAAAGCCCCCACCCCTATTAGGTTGCCATTGCCTTTCTTGAAAATTGTATGCCCTATCCCATCAAAATCCCTATTTTTAATTTGTTTTCTATTCTTCTTTCTAAAGCCTAAAACTAAAAGAGGAAAAAACTCTAAAACCTAGCCACCGCTGCCGCCTCCTCCTCCTCCTCACACGACCCTCTTCCTCTCGATCTCTGCTCTCTCTTGGTGCCCTTGTAATCACTTGCCTCCAGCCCTTCCTCCTTTGTAGCTATAGCCTCACCTTCGGCCCTCCATCGTAGGATCGTAGTCACGACTCTCTGGGTTCTTACAGTCTCTACTCTTCCTCTACCCTTCCCCTTGCAGTGTCGGCCTAGCCATCACTCGCAGCCTCATCATCACTCGCGGCCTCGCCATTGCTCACGGCCTCACCTTCGCTCCTTGGGCCTCGCCTCCACCCTCCATTGTCTTCTTCAACGATTCTCTATTCCTTCGCACTTGTAGACCCACCTCAAAACCGACCATGTCTCTTGCGGTTCCGAACATGCGTGTTGGAACGTGTCAAGAAGAATTGACCATGTGTCCGAAAATCCGACACGTTAACCACGTGTTTAGGCATGCCAAACACATCAACACATGTCGAACACGACACAGAAGCTCATCCAACGTGTCCATACTTCATAGGCGAGGGCTACCCTCGCCCAAGCAAGGGTGGCCTCATCACGCGTCAATCGGGCGAGGGAAGCCCTCCCAAGGCTTGCCCAAAGCAAATCAGGTGAGGCCTCGCCTAGGCCAGTATCGGCCTCGTCCAGAGCAGATCTAGCAAGGGTGGCCTTACCCCAGGCCAGGGCAACCTTGCCAAGCATCGTCCGGGTGAGGGTCGGCAAGCCGACCCTCATTGGGCTGTGCCTAGGTGAGGGCTCCCCTCGCTTGGGCTCCCCTCGCTTGGGCTCACCCTCGCCTGGTTGGGCCTCCCTTGTGGCAAGCAAGGCCAAATGGCCGGCCATGGCCGATGGCCGATGGCCGATGGCTGGCTATAAGAAAAGGAAAAGAAGAAAGTAAAAAAGAAAAGAACAAAAGAATAAAAATTTAAAAAATATTAAAATATTATTAAGCATTATTAAAGTTTGCATCGGCGATTCTATGTGGCATTGTCGGTGTCCAAGTCAACATTTTCAAGCCAAAAATAGATGGATGGACTCAATTGGCAAGAAATGAAAGTGTTTAATACCGAATTGGCAAAGTTAAAATATTTAGAACTAAATTGGCAAAGGTATAATAGGTTTATGATTTTTCGGACAATTTTTTCTATTAATTTCTTGGACCTAAATTATCATAATCTTTGTAGTTATTCACGCTTCGCGATCTTGTGAAACAACTTTTAAACTAGAAAATTCATGTTTGGATCCATATAAAATTTAGCAGGACTATAATACTATTATAAAAATTTAAATGCGTTACTTCGTATTTAAATCAATATAATGTCTCCTTACACAACCCTTGTTCCCTTGCAATTACTACATCATTTGCATAGCTTAGTCTCGATGGACGTAAATGTATCTATAGGAGAGGAGGAGGGTGGCATGAACACCTCGATCAAGGTGGAGGTCCAAAAGGATGAAGGAGGAGCTTCCCTGAATAATGCATCGGCGACTGCGCGAACTACGGAGCAACAAGATCCAGCAAAAGTGTATGCAGCTGCTAGAAAACTGGCCGATGTCATCAAAGGCGCCAATGTCGAAGATATCATGTCCACGATCGAAACGCTTGCCTGTCAAGCTGATTCGTCTGCCATTTTCAATTTCGGGAGGCTATCGAGGGGTTCGCTGCTCCACATTGCAGCAGCCACCGGCAAGAGCGACATCCTAAGGCTCCTACTTGATCGTGTTGATGCCCACCTCATAGCCGCCCAAGATGATTGGGGAAATACCCCCCTCCACCTCGCCACTAAGGCCAAGGCAATTGGAGTCATCAATATGTTGATTTGCCGGGCAAAAGACCTCCCCAATGTCGAGGACAAGCTCCTCCTGAGGATGAAGAACAATCATGGAAACACCGCTTTGCACGAGGCCGTGCTTACACGTGACGTTGACCTGGTGAGCCATTTGTTGGGGGAAGATTTGGAGCCTGTGTACTGGGAGAACGTGGATCAGAAATCTCCCTTGTACCTGGCTCTCGACACTGGCAACCCCGAGATATTTCGGGCTTTATTTTCGCCGTCGCTCGACCCATCAAGGAGGATAGAAGGCTCGCCACTTGTTCACGGTGCCGTTGCCCATAAACAATATGGTACATACTTAAATCTACTTATGGAAAATATCTATTTATGTGTGGACTGAACTCATGTCAAATCTGTGCAACCACTCTTTGTGCTTACCCAAATCTATTATGGGTGTTCACATAAAATTCCACACCTTGCTTATCAAAGTAGTTGGGTACCCATGAAGAAGTTGCAACTGCCATATCATTCTCCTAATAAACAAATTATATCCCATTACAACATAATAGATCAGCTCAAATACATTCCAGTCTCTATAGGAATTCAAGCATTTGCCCCAAATCTGTCCCATTTCACATTTCCCCAATGGAATTGGGCAGAGGGCGGGCTTATGGGGAGTGTTCATTGAACCCACATTTCTTTAATTATCTTTAAAATAATCATAACTTGTTTGAGTATATACATCTATTAAAAGTTTCATCATAATTATCCCATTTTTATTTTTTCATAAAGATATATCATTTTATTTTTTGTATAGTCATATAATTGTAATGATGAATCAATGTGATGTCAAATGAAAATTCATCAAGGTAATAAAATGATAGAAATCATTGGATGATAGTTTTTAATATATTATAAAAATAATAATCTATTCTGAATCACAAAAATAAATAATTAATAAGTAATAATTAATTGTTGCGGGTCTATTCCCTCAAAAGTGTGTAACTCACAATATGATGTTACTCTCACAATAACCTAAAGACTATTATGTTTGCGAAGTCTATAAAATAATACATGTTTCAATTTAATCATGAATTTGTAGATTAAGTGAATAATTGTAATATCTTTAGTTATGTCTCATGAAAATCTACTTTCTAATGCATTACTTGTTGTTGATATACGTTAGACCGTGCCCGCATAAATTCTGCCCTGTATCTTCTTGCCTAGTCCGGGAAAATTTGCTCGGTTTGGGCAAGGCACCTCGAGGCGATAAGTCCTGTGCACATTCGAATTATCAATTAATCCATAAATCAACGTATGCATACATACATGCTTTCACCTAATAATAATCATTAGACATTTTTAGATTATTCAGATTGATATATAATATAGTTTCTTCAGCTCCGTTGATAACACATCCCAAGCAATGCAAGTTGAAACTAATCTGGCAGCCTCTTTTACTCTATGCACGTAATTTTGTGTCCTATCGCATTTTCAGTTTGGACATGCATTAGAAATCACAAAAAGAAAAAAAAAAAACAGAAGGTCCTCATGTGTACTAAATCGCCACATAAAATCTTACGACTTCGAAGTAAATAAATCTTAAATGTTAATAGTGAATCATTAGGTGCATATTATTTCTATAGACTTATTGTATGTATCCATACGAATATAAGAACATTATATGTGTATTTGATTTTTGAGAATGAGATTTTCACATTATCAAGATTGTGAAAGTACAAAGATTTATGAGCTAGGTAGACGTCGAAATTCAACATATAATTATATTCCTGTTTAGGAAAAATTCTTCCATCTTTGTATTTGTCCACATCAATGTGGTGCCTAAAAATTCATACAAAGCTTTTATGCCTTTTATATTATTTTATGATATTATTTTACATTAATTTAATTTGAATGTGCAAACTTTCAAATCCACGAAACGCAGAAGAGTTCAATTTATATGTGAAGATTATATATAGCGTGTGTAATGGTGGTGCCACATCCTTTGACTTGGGTGGATTCCGCTCGACTCAAAAATAAATTTTACTTAGTTTTTGCTCAAAAGGTGTGGTAAACATGCAATTTCTTAATTGAGCTTAATAGGTGCCCACCTTTACGAAGAAGTTGACATTTGCTTTATAACTTGCCAGGATTTGACGAACATAATAGGAAAAGACCATTCTCCTTTTCTTGATCTTGCCCTAGCTATTTAAATGTCGTTTCTTTTTTTTTTCCCTTAACATTATATTTGTGGACTCTATAGATACTTCATAAGATGGAAATGTCATATAATTTGCCATGTCATTTAGTAAGAATTTTACAGTAAAATCTTAGAACATGTTGATGTCGCATTGCTTTGGAAGAAAATGGTCTGAAATTTGTCTAAAGTCATTCCAAAATACATAAATGGGATCCTTTCAAAATTTATCTAAAGTCTCACAT
Organism: Eucalyptus camaldulensis; assembly: GCA_019915185.1. Classification (NCBI taxonomy): domain Eukaryota; kingdom Viridiplantae; phylum Streptophyta; class Magnoliopsida; order Myrtales; family Myrtaceae; genus Eucalyptus; species Eucalyptus camaldulensis. The sequence goes on from JAHSVA010000005.1 coordinate 5,727,453, forward strand.
ATTGTGTTCCATGATGCTAGAGAAGGAAAGTCACAATACGTCAAGATTCATGGATTGAAAAGCCATTATTAACCAAAAATGGGTTAGATAAACCTTTCAAAGCCTTGATTTATTCAATCGAAATTATCACCACTAGTTTCACCATTGCAATCTAATTCCCCATCAACGACTATGAATCCTAATTGTGATTAAGGTTACGTTGAAGATGCCCTTATCCCGGGTTAAGATGCATTAAAACCAACCAAGCCCCAACCAGTGTCAAATGCTTAGGCGGATGGTGGTCCCTAATTTGGAGCTCCTGATTCCAGATTCACTCGGTGAGATACTCAGAAAGAACATGAAGCTTTTCGCAATGAGAGACTTTGGAGGCGGTAATGTATTCCATTTAGCAGCTTTCTGGAATCTGCCCGAAATATTCGAACTCTTACAACCAGAAACCGAATATTTGGCTCAAGAACAGGACAACAATGGGGATCTTCCCATTCATATTGCGAGCAAGATGGGTCATGTTGAACTAATCGATAAGCTACATCCGGTGTCACGGTGAGTAAATGGGAAAGGACAAACCGTTCTTCATGTGGCAGCAAAATACGGAAGAGACGAAGTAGTGAGATCTATACTCAAACATCCGGATCTGAGGGAGATGATAAATGAAAGAGACCATAATGGAAATACACCTTCACACTTGGTAGTGAAGAATTTACAACCTGCCGCTTTGGTTCATCTTGTGCTGGATGAAAGAATGAACCCCTTGCTTCTCAACCGTGAACAGTTGGCTGTTGTCAACAGTGTTCCACATTACTCATCAGCAACATTTATACGGCTGGTAAGTAACATGAACATTCACTATTTTATTTATCAGCTTACTAAAAATTTCCCTAGACTAATACCTTAGTTAGGCATAGATCTCGTATTCAAGTCATTAGTCTCGTAGTCAACGGGCTTGAGTGTCAATCGAATTTCTAGAATAGCCAAACTTTTCTGGGATTAATATTGCACAAGTCTCTAATTTAGCCTTAATATGAAGTACTTAAATTTTGCCCATGAATATGTCCGGGGTTAGAAGCAACTGAATATCTCTGACAAATACTGAGATAATTTGCTACATGTCTGGATTAATTGAGCCTATATATAAGATTAGGGGTTGTCAACGTTGCAATCTTTTTTTTTTTTTTTTGGTAAAAAAGCCAGGGGTCAAGGCGGCAAATTTGACAGTAAGTCAACCCATGACAAAGGTGAACCATATACGTTTCATTCGCGCCTCTTTTCTCATTTGCAATGAACTTGTGCTATAGTGTTAATTCTTCAAAATGAGCAGACACTGCATCTTTAAAAACAACAGTTCCCCTTTAAATGAGAATTCCAGAGTCCGTTTCTGTTACCAATTCGCTAACAATTTGTTGTTTCTTTCCCTTCTCATATGTTTTCTGATCTCAGCGCTTGGTACGCATCCTGTTGAACACCGTGTCAGCTAAGAGACGAGATCTATCCATACTTAAACCAGAAGCTCGAGACAAAGTGAACACGGACGGAAGTTTGGTAAAACCTCCCGATGTGAAAGAACTTATCAATACCTTGTTGGTGGTGGCAACGCTTGTGACCACTGTGACTTTCGCAGCTGGTTTGGCAGTTCCTGGAGGATTGAACAGCTCAGACATGGCATCCAAAGATGACAGGGGCATGGCTACGATGCTGGGCAATAGAAAGTTCCAGGAATTCGTGATTTGCGACACCTTTGCGATGTTCTGCTCAATGACCTCGGTCGTTGTCTTCATGTTAGCATACCTGACCGAAGTCCACTTATCAGTATTTAAATTCTATCTTGCAGGCGGGCTACTAGGAATGTCACTCCCGCCAATGTCCTACGCTTTCTTAATTGGTGTCACCTTGACCGTTGGCAAACTCCCTTGGCTTGCCACCACGATATCAATTATCGGATCTATTTTCATCTTCATCATCGCAGGTGTTCTATTTTTGAGGCTGGTTGATGAATCATTAATCTTTTCCATCGTTATCCCCTACCTTCCTTCCATCCGTCCTCTGATATTCAGGTGTTTGCCCGCTTACCTTAATTCTTTACGAGTTGAGAGGACGCTCACTTCGGATGACTAAAAAGAAGACAGAACGGGGAGCAAGACCTCTGCTAGTCCGCCACTGTGTGGTGACGGTAAAGATTGATTCGCAGAAACAAATATATATTTGCCTTGGTGGATTTGACTTATTCTATATTTGCTTTCCTATTGCATTACATTAATGATGACTGTTAAAATACTTAAGTTCAACCATCTCTTCCTTCAATAGCTCATATTATTAGAATAGTTGGATATAATTCCACATATATCAAAGGATAAGATTCTTAATTCAAACCTTTTCAGACCTCCTGCGTTGTATATTCTCGTATGTTAGACTTGCAACAAAGTCTGACCTACTCGCAAAGAGGAGTATTAAAATATTTGAACTAAATTATGCTTTTGGCTAAATAGTTTAAGCTGTTAAAATAACTATATTGTAATCTAACGAAACATTTATAATGATACATGTGTTATGTGACATGCTATCTCACTTGAATGGATGAGTGGGTCATTTCATATGTTTTACTACTTGGAAATCAAATATAATAAAATTAACAAAAAAATCCTAAATTTATTGCAATTATGTCAATTCAGTCCTAAACTTATTTTTTTGACCAATTGAGTCTTAAACATTTTACAATTATTCCCGATCAGTCCATCCGGCCAAAATTGGCCGGTCGGCACTGACGTGGCAATCGGCCGGCACCAACGAGCATTTTTTAATAATATTTTATTTTAAAATTTTTTTATTGATTTTATTTTCCTTTTTCCTCTTTTTTTCCCCCTCCTCCCTCTTCCTCCCTCCTCCTTCCTTTGGCTTCAGCAACCGGCTAGGCTGGCCGGTCACTGGACTGAGGCGATTCGGCGAGGACTCACTGCTCACTCCGCTGAGCTAGGTGACAGTGTTAACGAAGCGCTCGTGGAGATCAATCGTCCAGTGAAACCGCGGCTTGGGATTGGAGGTCAGCTTGAGGCATGGGTTCCCCTTGGTGCCTGGGCCCTCTGCCGCCGACACCGATGTCGTTGGGGCCAATGAGCCATTCGTGGGGCTGGATCAACCTCGAGAACATCAACCCCCCCTCCCCAAACCCTAAGCAAAAAAGCCAACCCACCCACCGCCATTGGACTGGACCACCTTGTCGGCAAAATCGCCCTCGAAAAGGGCTTTAACCACCGGCAAGGGGGGCTCACCAAAACCCTATCGGATCTGGCGAGGCGAGCCCTCGCCAGACTTGGTGAGGTGGCCTCACCGTCACATTTGGGGAGGCCTCCTTGCTGGATCCCCTCAATCCAACAACCAGCCAGCCTGGCTAGTCGCCAGAGCCAAAGGAAGGAGGAGGGAGGAAGAGGAAGGAGGGGAACCCAAAAAAAAAAGAGGAAAAAGGAAAAAATTAACAATTTTTTTAAAATAAAATATTATTAAAAAATGCTCGCCAACGCCAGCTGGCTGCCACGTCAGCGCTAGCTGGCCAATTGGCAAACGGCCAATTTTGGCCGGATGGACTGATTGGGAATAATTGTAAAAGGTTTAGGACTCAATTAGTTAAAAAAATAATTTTATGACTGAATTGGTACAATTACAATAGATTTATGACTTTTTTTGGTAATTTTCCCATCAAATCTTTAATTTTGAACATGTAAAAGCTCGCCTCTTATGAAATCGCTTTTCTAGACTGCCTGCCTTCGTCCTTGTATAGTATACTCCATTTTCCCCGGCGTCCTAGTTGAGCCCAACCACCATGCCTTGCTTTCATTTTGTTTTCTGAGATGGCAGCCGTTTGCCGTTTTGACGATCATTCATGGCCGTCGGGATACCGACCTCACCATTGAGACTATCTGTGATGGACCGGCTGTGCCGTCAGACCTATCGGCATGGCTCTCGATTTGGAAGCTTGACGTTCTCCATGGCAGCACTAGTATTTTCTTCCTTTTTTCGGTTTTTTTTTTCAAAAAAATCAATTTCCTTTTCTCCCAAACAAATGTCAGTTTTTTATGGAATTATCTTTTGTTTTTCCACTTATCTTCTAAAGCTTCAAATTGTACTTTGGTTCTTTTATATTTCTATATCAACCCACTGATGTATTTATTTTATTTTATATTTTTTTTTTGAGAATATTACTTAATGAAGTCCCAATCTAAATGATTTATTCTATCGTTCTCAATTTTTTTATTATATAAAAATCAAATTTAGGGTTAGTAATTTGAATTCCATAATTTTATTGTCCAATGATACAATTAGTACCAATAATCTCTATCTTATTTTATATGCATTTCATTATCGTAGTCTTTGGAGAAGATGTCATGCTTACATTTTATTGCCAAACCCCAACTAATAATGGTATTCACGTATATATGAAGTTATAAATTCAAAATATTATTTTGTGAGTAGGCTCTTACTTTGGCAGAATTGATTTTTCTCGATTGAATTATTTTTTCTTATTAAATAATTTTGTTTTTTCTTGATAAAATCATTGATAAAAAAATTAATTACTTTTCAAAATCAGTTCATTTTATTTTTTTTATCCACTCGTAAAAGTTTCTTTTTTTCATGTGCGCATATCTTTCTATCTAATCTTATTCACAACCATTCATCTTTCATTGTAATCAAATCATTATATACATATATTATCGTGCTTTGTTATCGTCCAATAAAATATGGAAAATAAACACTCACTACAACTGAAAGTATTTAGATGCTGATATCAAGTGAATTAAAATAGTTGCATTTTCTTTATTGCAATGGACATACTTTAAATTTTAGAATGGATTATTAGTTCATCACATAATTGAAACGCATGTGAGAGGATACGTTCTATTATCTCAGCTTTTTAATTATATATATGCTAAACATTAATTAGCGCACGGTTTTCAGCAAATATCGCAAGCTCTTGCTTTAATTAGATTGTTTTAGAGGCCTTCCTTTCTCTGCCATGCACCCTTCGTTGATGTGCGACGCAATGCTCGGATTTTTCATTAGTTTGACATTCCGGCTCACCAATCTTGGGTTGGCCGGCGACCACTAGCCATCTGTTTGCTTCTTCTTTGGACCCATCGTCCTTCATTAGTTTGCTTTGATTGATTTTTCTGGGCACTATCTTTTTCTTTTTTTTTTACATTGGTTATCATGTCTGAACAAAGCTCCCAGACTGAGGAATCCTCCAGCTACACATTGGCTCATGAATGGACCGACAATCCGTTCTTCCTCCACGCCTCGGATGGCCCTGGTTCGAATTTAGTCAGCATGGTTTTGACGGGTGATAATTATGACAGCGGGTCACAAGCCATGACCATTGCTCTATCCGCAAAGAACAAAATAGGTTTTGTCATGGGAGATATTCCAAAACCTGAATCAACCGATGCCACATATGCCCCATGGGTTCACGTCAACAACATGATATTATCATGGGTCCTGAATTCCATCCACCATGATCTTGTCCCAACCGTGTTGACCACGGAATTTATTGCTTATGTTTGCGCTGCTATGTGTGAACATTTTTCACCATCTAATGGTCCTCCAATATTCCACCTCGAGCATAAATTATGCACTCTTGAACAAGGCGAAGACGACATCACTAAGTATTAAAATATTTTGCAGCGTTATTGGGATGAGCTAAACAATTTGGAACCCTTGCTAAACTGCCCTTGCAAAGCAAGGACATTGTTTGTGATGCAAGTTGAGAATCAACGTCCTTATCGATTCTTAATGGGTTTAACCCAAGGTACCTTAATGTGGTTATTCAAGTTTTGCTCAAGAATCCATTAGCCACTGTTGCGTGGGCTTACTCACTTATTCTTTAGGACGAATCTCAATGCCACATTCACTCGACTTGTATCTCCACATAAAACATACTGTTGACATATGGCTCCATGCGAAACATCCCGCCTCAAATGGACTTGCCACTCTCGGCTCCATCCCATAAGCACACCGAGACCGCTTCTATTCACCTTGTAAAACGCAGCCCTGCGTCACGTGTTCGTGAACGTTGTGCCCATTGCGGTACACCAAGCCATTCCCGTGATGTTTGCTTTCACATCCATGGATTTCTCGCTAATTATAAGGGACAGTGTCAGGACCAGCCTCCCACCAAGCCCTCGGATAGCAAGCTTGCCACCAATCCTAAGAACTCCTCTTCCACATCTCCACCGCCATTTACTAGTGAGCAATATAAAAAAATCATGCGATTATTCCAAGAGGTGAACATTTCCAAGGCAAATCTGACAGGTACTATTCTCGACTTGATTTCTAATTCATTAAATTCTTGCACTTAAGTTGTTGACATTGGAGCTACGAATCACATTACACATAACCTTCCTAAAATCTCTAACAAAAATCTCTAACATCGAGCCGAAATCAAGCTAAATCTTTAACGAAAATCGAATCCGATGCTTAAATACACTGATCCTCCTTCCTTGTCATGGATAATGCCAACATCTCTCTATTTTTCAGATTGGCTCTTTTCAGACGAATCTAGACATCTAAATAAGTTTTTATTAGATACAACCGCTAATGATTCCACAAGCGCATTTAAGAAGTCTCTTGAACTTCGCCATTTCCTCAAATCATCAGGACCACAAAATGCACCTCCCAAACGAGCACACAAGAGGATGTTCCTCGACAATCCGATCCAGTTCTCAAACTTCCGTAGCTCCAATGCCGATGGAAACAAAATGATGCAGCCAAGCTTGCTCGGCAAACCGATTCGCCTCATTGCAAGCCGAAGAAAATTAGAGACATCGACCAATTACTTGATTCGAGCAAAGATAAACGAACTCAGACATGCACAAACAGAAGCTAAACTGCTCGAGGAGGTGGAAGATGCAGCAAGTACGGACTCCAGCGATCCAATCGGAAATGGCGACTGACAGAGACTTCGTGGAGGGTCGCTCAATCTTCTCTTGGAGTCGCACGAACAAAAAGAAGAAGAATAAGAAGAATTGACGAGCGGTGAGCTTTAGTGAGGAAAAAAGGGGAATGCTAAGGATTTTGTGAACTGGCTGGAACGATAGATGTCATGCTAATGTACTCACTCCTGCGCAATGCGCACTCGTGACGTATGCAAAAATTTACAAATTTGACATTTTTCATTTCGTTACCGCCAAATTGTTTTTTTCTTTTTTTAAAAGAAAAATTATCTGCTTTATGACACTAATTGATATTTATGCAATTTTTTTTTTAATTATAATGTGTTTGAGAGTTTTTATTTGATTAGTGTGAATGAAGGAGACGTGCGACGACTGTTATATTCGGAGTGAATTGATATAAAATGTAAAGATGGTATATGGAATTTCTTTATTTTATTATGGAAGTACAGGGGTATGAAAAGTAAAGTACTTTCTTTCACAAATTCAACTTCTATTTGTCCAAATAATGCTTCTATAGTCTTTTCAAAAAAAATTTACAACAGTTTGGTAAAAACAAGAAAAGTCTTTCGCATGTGGTGACATCTTAAATTTTTAAGCAGTAGTTATGTAAATACCATCACCAATTGTCCCTATATTTTTCCTTAAAATTCAAAATTTTCGATTTAAAAAATAGGTTATCAACTTTAACTCAATATGCAATGTGATTCTTAAACTTTAATTTATTCAATGTGATCTCTAAACTTTAGCTAAATGCGCAATATAATACATGAGCTCTTAATTTGTTCAACATGGTCCATGGACTTTTTGGGATCATTTGTGTCATTTTCCTATGAGGCATTAATAAACCAAAATGGGATGGGTGTTTTTATGCTTAGTGAAGAAGTTAATGCAATAAATTCTAGCTAAAAAGCGATTGTCTGTAATGGTACTTGTGAAAATTTATTTCGAAAATGAAAAATTTACAAATTTTGATTAGTGATATGTATCTCTCGTGACAATTCAATATAATATCATGAAATTTGTCTGACATTGAGAATATGACATTCGCCCCTGGCGCAATTATATCATCCACCGTACAATCCCAACCATTGTCAAGACCATACCCCTGACTGCCTCCTCGTCCCAATTTGACTGGATGAGTTAGAGTTCGTTGAGGGGGACCGTGAGGCAAGGGAATTGCAGTGCCCAAATGAAGCTCTATGTTCCAATGGCTCGTGCCCGAAACCAGCGCCCCAATTGAGGAAAGACGGGTTGCCCATCGACGATCCATGGCGGTGGCGATGATGGTAGTGGCGATGACGGTAGTGGCAATGACATGGGGGCTAGACAGCCATAAGTGCCTTGCCAGAGTCCCGAATATCTCGGAATCAATCAACTTCCGATATGTGAGGAGCATGTGAAGGATCGATACACAACCTTATTAGATTCATTTTATAGTTTAAATTCACTAAAAAGTTGACTAAGAAAATGTGGCTTGATAGACTTAACACAACATTTCTCAAAATTTTGGGACTGAACAAATTAATATGTGCCGTGACACATTTGATTTAACCTTATGGTTGATTTTTGCGATGACCGTTGAATCGAATTAGATTAATCAATCTTTTTGAATGAAAAAAAAAAAGCCTTTTTCTTTAAACTATCAAAGTTAATGCTTTTAAATTTATTTTTTCCGCCCCTTTCGATATCCTCAATTTTCATTTCAAAGACATTGAAAAATTATAGATCCTCTATTGTAATAAAATTAAAGAAAATATTGTTATGGATCGTGCGTTTTGCTAAATTCCCCAATAAGCCCGAAAATGGCAGCGAGAGGCGAGAGGCGAGAATGGCGGCAGTCGCGGTCCACCAGTTCGCTCCGTGCATCACTTGCCGCACCTGGAGTCCCGACCGCTCCAGTAATCCTGCTCTTCCCTCGATTTTGCATTTCGTTTCGGGTTGTTTGATTGTTTTGGAAATGCGCTGTGGAATTAGATGAGTCCTTTATTGTTTTTTTCTGTGATTGTAACTCGATATCTGCAAAAGAACGCCTCGGTGAGTTGATAGGCTGCTTGAGGGAGAGTGTTTTGATTTTTTGTGTACTTTTGGGACCTCGGCGCTTACATAGTCGATCGAACTCAACGAAAGCCTTTGTCTATGGTAATGATCGATGAAACGGAGGGCAATGTATGACGAAGTGCGCATTTTAGAGGGTGCAAATCTCTATATCTCTTTCCCCCGATTGCTGCAAATGTTCGCTTGATGTGTTTCCTGGTGGTCCTGTCTTTCCTATCATTCAGTGTCTATCATGGTATTGTAGTCCTTGTATTCATCAACTGTTACGGGCCAAGAAGGGATTCCAAATTCGGGTTTTTCAAGGCAGTTCTAACAAGTAACAAAGTAATAAATTGCAGTGTGAGAAGTTAAGTATAAGCTAAGCATTCTAACGACTATGGATAGATGAAATGCATTTTGAATGGCAGGTCTAACTTCTAACAGCTCATGAGGATCTCCACCTTAGATGGATAAATAGTGGGCCATGAAATGTCCCACTTGACCAGGTAAGACGCATATTGAACTCTGAATGGGTGACCAAAGGCAATGGTGTTTGTGCCAGGTGGTGAAGTATGAGGGAATAAATTTTGAAGAAAAATAGGTACAGCAGAAAGTGACGTTTAATTTGATTTTTCATCCTGGGATCCACCACAACTTCCTGTTCTTAATCTGCTTAGAGCAGATGAAATATGAACAGCATCTTTTCATGATTCTACTAAGATGTGTAATCACTTTGTAGTTAGTAAAAGTTAACGTTGCTTTTTATTGCTAATTATTGCCCTTTTTATGGTTATTGCTACTTTGTCGTCGATTAGGTGTTTCATGCATGTTAGTAATATTCAACACTATTGCCTTGCATATACTAATACTTGCTTCTTCTTTAAAAACTTAACTGTTCTGGCTAAACCTAAATAAAGTTAACCTAGCAAGTATATGCCTTGATTGTTGTTGTCAATGGTTGACAGGCTTCTTGATTGTAGACAAATCTCGCATTAGTTTTTCTCCTTGTCAGTACCTTGACTTAGTGTATTCTCGATATCCTACTCTATTCTTTCTAGTTGATGATCTTTTCGAATTAGAATGTTTTTCAACCAATCTTTATGGATTTTTTTACATAGAATCCTACGTATTTTATCTGTCTTCTGCACCTTGCACCTTTTCAGTTTGAGATCAAGCCCATACCTTTCACAGTCTCATTTTAAAATAGGAATTTGTTTCATGTCAACGGATGTGGTTCATTGCCTCATCATGTCATCAAGCATGCAAAACTAGGCCTTGAGATTCTTCTGATTTTGGATTTTCTGTTTGTCTTGTTCTACTGTAATTTCTTTGAACTGTAAAATCTCTTTATATGCTCCTGCCTCTAGAGTCTCTGCATATCAGTAGACTGTATTAATGATAACTATAACATTTGCTTTCTTGTAGTGGTTGTATTCTGTCCAAACAATAGTGAAGTTCACATTTACAAACTTTCAGAAGACAAGTGGGAGCAAGCGCATATTCTCCAAAAGGTCATTATCTCAGTACTTCATCCTTAAAGAGTAATTGACTTTGAATTAAAATGACTGAAACACAAGGATGACAATATACTAAACATTATTTATGTGAGCACAGAAATAAAAGCTATAAACTATATTTATTGAAAGATAAGCAAAACTGCATTTGTGTTGAGCTCTCTGATTTCTTGTCTTCAGCATGATAATTCTCCTGCCATGTTTGTTTTTCTCCAAAACTAAAGAAATAGGACCAGAAAACACTCTATTTTAGTTTTCCCACTTTTGCATTGCTTGTCTCTTTATTGTTCTTTTTTCTCTCCAGTTTATGGTATTGATGACTTCTTTCTCCACAATGTCAACTGTCATTTCTAAACAGTGATTCGATGACCATGTATGACCTGCAAGCTGGAGTTCTAACTTAAGCTCTACAATGTCTTCTTTCCCCTTGGATGTGAAGGGAATGAACTGGTGAATGATGATGCACATTTGAAATTTGATGTTGCTTGTTTTATCTTGCTAACAAAACTGATAAAAAATTTTGGGTTTGTGTGCGGAAGCATGGTTTTGGTATTATAGTTTTTGGTTAGTAGAGATGTGCAAGTGTATGGTATATTTTGTGGAGGATGAACAAGGGATAAGATAGGATAATTTGAAGGATAAATGACATGATATATTGGGAAAAAATATTTTCATTAGTTGAACAAAATAGTTTGATAATGATACAGTGGAGATCTAAGACCTCTCACGGTGGAGGATTTTCCCACACAAGGTGGACCTCACACTCTCGGTGGAGGGTTTCCCCTCACTCTCTCAAATGATCAATTACAAGCCTATTTATAGGCGTGAGTTCACCGCCATATCTACCGACTAAGAGTACATAAAATAATATAAAATTGCAGCTTCTTTGTCTTCTGCTTGGGCGGCTTCTTCCGGATCTTCTGGTTCCTTCTTCCTTCATGGTTAAGAGTCAACAATTGTGGGCTGCGTTCCTTCTTGTTCAAGTTATAATATTTTATAATGTGTGCCCCTCTTTTTTTTTTTTTGATTAGCTTGAGGCTTCTTCACGTGTTTCCCATGCACGTAGATTTCTCTTGAAAACTCCAGCAACTACTATAATATTATTTTATTGTGTGCCGCTTCATTCCTTCAGCTTGTGGCTTGTTCAAGAATTTTATTCTTCGGCGGTTTACGTCCAGACTTCATGCATAATGGACTTTCATTTACTTTTCTTTTGCATGAAGCAAATTGTTGCTGCCGACTTGGACCTCCTCCAACGTACGAGAGTCTTCAACTTTATTCTCCATTAAGCTAGTAATTTCTAGATTTTGTTGAAAATGGATCACCAATTTCCAACACTCCCTCTTGATCCATTTTCGGGATAATCTGGACATTGTATCATAAATTCTCAACGTACCTTGAAATTCTCTTTGTAGTTTGTCCCATGCCTTTTATTCCGTTTTCATTTCACGATCCCTTGCATTCTCTTGTCGAAACACTTGCACTTGCCTTTGAATGTGCATGTTTTTCTTCAACGATGTCCCATAGCATCAAAATGGTCTTAGTTGTAGTCGTTAGTTCGGGCTCTGGCTCTGGCTCTCGTAGGCTCTGGCTCTGGCTCCGGCTTTGGTTCTGGCTCTGGCTCCGGCTCTGGCTCTCTTTGGCTCTTGCTCGAGCTGTGGCCTTTGATTCTGGCTCTGGCTCCGGCTCTGGCTCTCTTGGCTCTCGCTCGGGCTCTAGCCTTCTTAGTTGAGGATGGTGAGGACAAACGCCCATAACCATCCGATGTGCCTATCTCTGACTTCACGATCCTTTACACCTGGCTCAGTTACAAACCTGGGTGCAACTGACTCTGATACCATGTTAAAATAAAATATTTTGGATGTGTGCATTACGGAAGCATGGTTTTGGTAGTAGTTATAATTTTTGGTTTGTGATATTATGTGCAAGTGTATGATGTAGTTTGTAAAAGATGAACAAGGGATAAGATAGGATAATTTGAAGGATAAAGGACATGATATATTAGGAAAAAATATTTTCATTAGTTGAACAAAATAGTTTGATAGTGATACAGTGGAGGTCTAAGACCTCTCACGGTGGAGGATTTTCCCACACAAGGTGGACCTCACACTCTCGGTGGAGGGTTTCCCCTCACTCTCTCAAATGATCAATTACAAACCTATTTATAGGCGTGAGTTCACCGCCATATCTACCGACTAAGAGTACATAAAATAATATAAAATTGCAGCTTCTTTGTCTTCTGCTTGGGCGGCTTCTTCCGGATCTTCTGGTTCCTTCTTCCTTCATGGTTAAGAGTCAACAATTGTGGGCTGCGTTCCTTCTTGTTCAAGTTATAATATTTTATAATGTGTGCCCCTCTTTTTTTTTTTTTTTTTTGATCAGCTTGAGGCTTCTTCACGTGTTTCCCATGCACGTAGATTTCTCTTGAAAACTCCAGCAATTACTATAATATTATTTTATTGTGTGCCCCTTCATTCCTTCAGCTTGTGGCTTGTTCAAGAATTTTATTCTTCGGCGGTTTACGTCCAGACTTCATGCATAATGGACTTTCATTTACTTTTCTTTTGCATGAAGCAAATTGTTGCTGCCGACTTGGACCTCCTCCAACGTACGAGAGTCTTCAACTTTATTCTCGATTAAGCTAGTAATTTCTAGATTTTGTTGAAAATGAATCACCAATTTCCAACAAAAGCTTATCTCATCGACTAACAGATTTCCAGCATTTAATGAAAGATTCTAGCATGCACCTCACTGATGTTTCATTGCCTTAAACATGTAATAAGTACATGATGGTTCATTTTGGTCTTATCTATGCTTGAGAATTTAATTTTGCATTCTACATAACAAGATTAAATGACTAAAGTCTATGTTATGCTAATTAATAGTTTAAATGAATAATTTTGTTCTTGGTGCTCACAATGGGGAATGTATCGTCACAACATGACCAAATTGATTCTGGAATAGACTGGAGTGCTGGGTCAAACAGAATAGTGACAGTGTCCCATGATCGAAATTCGTGAGTACCTAATGCAGTCTTTGTTCTTATGTAAAATTACCTAATTGGAACCACCTTCTGTTCTACCTCCTTTCTGCATATTTTCGAGTATTTAATGCATTTTTTTTTTCTTATGTAGATATGTATGGAATCATGAAGGATCAGAGTGGGTACCTACCTTAGTTATCCTTAGGCTAAACTGAGCTGCGCTTTGCGTTCAATGGAGCCCAAAAGGTATGTAGCATCATTGAGTTTGAAGACAGGATGATGTTGAATGTTACCTGTCAAAGACTTCTTAGAGTATTTACATTGTATTGAAGAAGAATAAAATTCTGTTGAAATTGCTAGGAGAATTTGGTTCGGTCAGTTGTTCTTAAAATGGCACTTGAGCTGTTAGACTCCAGGGAGCCATTTACAAATGTGAAGTACCAATAACTTTCTGCATGAATTATAATTCCTCTAATAGGTTTATTCTTCATCTTTCATAATTAGTTAAAAAATTGCACATAGTTTTATCTTCCTTGTTCTGACCTTGCAGTTTAGCTGTTTGTGGTTCTTTTTTTCTCTATAAGTAAAGACAAATTCACAATGAGGCTTCAAGGGTGCTGACCTATGTATAAAAAGAGCTGAAAGCAAAAAGAATGCTCATTTACCAAACTAGTGAGTTAGTTACGATCTCTGATTGTACTTCAAATTTGAGGTCTCCCTATATTTCCAACTCTGTAATGATCCTTCTAATCCTCTCTCCCCTCTTCCTTTACTCCTCCTTCACATGTTACAGATATTTTCACTGTGGACTGCTAATTTATTCTGCTTGATTTCCTCTTGTCAAATGGACTGAGTATGATGAGCTAATAAATACTGTTGTTGTTTTCTTCTTTTCCCTGCAGAAAACAAATTTGTTGTTGGAAGTGGGGCTAAGACAATGTGCATATGCTACTATGAGCAAGGAAACAACTGGCATTAGCTTCTATTTCTGGGGTTTTTCCTCTTCATTGTTTCTTTAATTTATTTTTCACAATCTTATGTTGGGTTGGACATGTATTCTTCTGATGTGCTTTTTAGTAAGTCATCACTGACTGATCAAGGATTTATGGGTGATATGTTTTCCAAATTTAGGGGACAAGTTAGTTGTGCTCACTGCATTTGAACTCAATTCTTTTATGGTGAAAGCTTTTAAATTCGGGTATGAGCATTGGCCAAGCATTGTCTGCTTGAAGTTGACCTAGGTCGTTTCTGAGTATGCGATACTTGTGGATGAGCCTTATGTAGTTGTGGAAGCACATATAAATGGCAAAACGCTGAAGTTCACGGTACTGGACTTTGAAGAGGAACAAATAGTATTCTGGCAGGGTTGATGCTGTTGTACTGCTCATTTCTTTAGCAGAGTTTGGAGTGCAAACTCCAATGGAGACTTCGAAGCAGTGCTGTTGCTACATATATGAATCAAATATCCCTCCTGCAGTTACTCCAAGAATTTAGCATTATGGAAATGAAGACCTGGAATAGAAATTAACTAGTTACTGACATGCTCTATAGCTTCACAAAGAAATGAGATGGTTCATATAAAAAATACAGGAGATTAGTCCACTTAGTTTCGGATTTTGGTAATTGGTCGACTTAGTTTCTGATTTTGGTAGCTCATCAGGAGCAGTTATTAATATACGTTCTGTTGTAGGTGGGTCAGTAAACTCATCAGGAAAAGACACAATTCATCGGTAACAAGTGTTGCTTGGCATCCTAACAATGTGAGTATGTCCTCTTTCTCACATTTTTGTGGTGTTGGACACTTGCAACAAAGCTTTGTATCCGTTGACTGGCTGCACCTGTGAATGCCTTTGTTATTTATGATCATGCTTTCTGCGTACAATTTCTTTGGGTTACTAATAGTCACTCCGTTTGTTTGAGTGAGAGTTCATGAATTTTTTAGGGCAAAATATGATCTTATTCTTTATATATCTGCATATGAAAGCTGTTAAGAATGGTAATCAGTTTAACCAGGAAATAGTGAAAAAGGCACAGTGCAGTGCTGGAGAAATAGACGTGAAGACAATAAAATTGAAATGGTTCACTAGTTAGACTTGTTATTCCCTGATAAGGATTTTGTACGACATAATATAAGTCTGAGAATAGACTTCGTGATTTGGAATGGGAAAAAGAGTCGATGAGTTTTCAGTCAGTCATTGATTTAGGCATTTTCTTTAGTTAATTCATGTAGTCAAAGGCTATTTTTGAGATAGGATATGAGATTCAAAGCAGGAGAAGGGGATAAAGATGTACACGCTGACTCTTCTCCTTTCCCTTTTAATATGTAGGGCTGGCACTCCTTGAAGTTGATAACTTTATGCATTTGGTGGTTTCATATGCTGATGAATGATTATGACAATGTTAAAAGATTTATTTAGTCTATATTACATTTTGGTCAGTCCTAAATGAGAGGAGATGGCTTTAATGCGGATTCATGCTTGCGAGATCAAGGCTATCCTATTCAATCAAAATTATCACGACTAGTTTCAGTATTGCAATGTTATCTAAAATCTGCAATTATCAATCCTAGTAGTGATTAAGGTTACATCGAAGATGTCCTTATATTGAGACCAACCAAGCCCCAACCACCCTAAAATGTTTTTGCGGATGTGGTCCATAATACGGAGCTTCTGATCCCAAATTTAGTCACAAGGATACTCAAGAAAAACGTGAAGCTATTTGCAATGACCGACTTCGGAGACGGTAATGTGTTCCATCTAGCAGCTTCTTTGAATGTTGCCCCAGTATTCAAACTCTCAGGACCAGAAACTGAACATTTGGCCCGAGAACAAGACATGAATGGGTATCTCCCCATTCATATTGCGAGCAAGAGGGGTTGTGTTGATCTAATCGAGAAGCTACTTCCGATATCAGCTCTGTCTAACAGGCGAGGACAAGCCATTCTTCATTTGGCAGCAAAATATGGAAGAACTCAAGTAGTGAGATATGTACTTAGACATCCAAAACTGTGGATCATGATGCACGATAGAGATGATGCTGGAAATACACCTTTACACTTGGCAGCGAAGTATTCACAACCTGCCGCTTTGATTCCTTTTGTGCTGGATAAAAGAATTAATCCCACCCGTGTCGACCACGAAAGCTTGATTGCTCTTACCATTGCTCGAAATCTCTCCATTAGGGAGCCTACATTACGGAAGGTAGGTAACATGAATAGTCACTATTTTATTTATCGACGTGCTGGAAATTTCCATGGACTAATACCTTGATTAAGCATAGATCTCGTATACAACCAGTTGATAGCATTGTTGAAGCATTGATCAATTTTCTAGGATGGCCGAGACTCCGGTAGGGTTAACGTTCCGCAAATGTCTACTATAGTCTTAATAGGAGCTAGTTAAAGCTTGTGGCCATGAATATGTCCACGGGTGGAAACAAGTTAAACATCTTCGACAAATGCATAGATAAATAGTTATATATCTTGATTAATTGAGCCTATAAATACGGTCATGTATAGAAACGAGGAGTTGTGTTGCATTCTTTTTTTCTTTTTTTTTCCCCAAAAAGCCAAGGGTCAATGTTAGGAGTGAGCATCGGTCCAAGGTCA
Source organism: Eucalyptus camaldulensis (assembly GCA_019915185.1). Taxonomy (NCBI): domain Eukaryota; kingdom Viridiplantae; phylum Streptophyta; class Magnoliopsida; order Myrtales; family Myrtaceae; genus Eucalyptus; species Eucalyptus camaldulensis. The sequence continues at coordinate 5,744,526 of JAHSVA010000005.1, forward strand.
ACCATGGACCGACCCTAGACTGGCCCAATCCTGCCGGTCTTGGTTCGGTTCCCAAGGAGATTGGGTTGGTCTTTAGTCCTAGAATTCCTGAATTAGCACTATGTGGGTCGGTCCTCGGTTTTGAGAGTTCCGGGTCGATCCAACTCGAACCAATCCTAACATATATATATATAATATTATTTGTAATTTTTGAAAACCTTAAAATAAACGACGTCAACAATATTAAACAGTAACTTACCAAAAAAAAAAACAACAATATTAAACAGCTCTTTAGTGAGGAGTTCAAGTAATTTTACATTATTCTTTAATAACTTAGGTTTTTAATGTCTTTTATAACGTCAATAGTCATAATTTACGAAGAAGGAAAATGTTTTTATGAGGAGTCCTCACGGCATCCGAAAATGCACCTTATGGCATCATTCTCTAGTATTCGTTCTCTTCCGTCTTATTTGTCCTCTTAATTTCAATTTGCTAAAATTGAAAAAAACAACTTCTCTGCTCGCCACTCGACACTCGCCTCACTCGCTTTGGGTCACTCGTGCCGCTCGCCGCTTGATGCTCGCTTGGGTTGTTGCTCCCCGCTCAACATTCGATGCTAATTTTATTTGACGCTCACCCCACTTGACCTCACCACTTGCCTTTCTTAGTTGACCTTGCTCATCATCGAACTCATTGGGTTGGTACAGTCCTCGGTTGCCTTTTTAAGGAGTACAAAAAATACAGAACTTTCAATTTCTAAAATCGGATTCAATTTCGCGGTTAATTTCGATCTGGCGTGATTTTAGCGTGACCTAAACTACTGGGTAGCTTTTAGGAATTTTTAATGCAATTGACCCGTGGTTGATTATTTTCAAACCACATTGTACATCTTCGACACATTGGCGACTCTCGGTTGTTGTGAAAATCTCGAGGTTTCAAATACGAGCACAAGGTACGAAAATGACAGAAAAATCGGTTTAGTGCTGTTCGACAGAAATTTTGCAATTAGGTGGAATTACCCACACACTAATCACATAACTCTATCAAATCAACCTATCTTCGGTCTTTGATTGATTTTGACGGTGCTGTAATGACCCTTGCAGATTAGCACGATTGAGAAGTCGATTCTGAGTCAAATTCTCAAGGTTATTGCGTTAAAATCCCTTAATGGCTTCACCTAATAGGATAGTTATTTCGTGAGGGGTCCTCTCAAAGAATAAGGCCATAAGTGCGTCGATGAAAAGCCCATTTCATCTCATCGAAATCAAACTCGAAAATCAGGATGTCACATATGTCTTCCTTATCATCTTAGTATTCAATTTGCCAAAATCAAAAGAACTCGTTGCTCAACACTCGCCTCCCTCACTTCTGGTCACTTGCACCACTCACCGCTTGACACTTGCCCCACTCGCCACTCGCCACTCGCCTCTCGCCTCTCTTCATTCACCTCGATTGTCACCGAACCCATTGAGTTAGTCCGATCCTCGGTGACATTTTCAGGAAGTACAAAAAATGAAACAAAAAAATTATCGATCGGTTCTTGGTTGACCCTGGAACAGGACCAAATCCATTGGATCAGTCTAGTCCTTGGTCCTAAGCTTAATAGGATCGGTCTTGGATCTCAAAAATTGAGAACCAACATTTGCGGGTTAGTCATAGGATTAAGGGGTGGACCAGCCCAACTCGAACCATGCTCACTCGTAGTTTTGACCTGAAGCTTGGCTTATAGGTGAATTGATTTCCTCGTTATTTGACATGGTATCAAAAGGAGGGTTTTGAATTCTTACCCGGGGTTCTGATTTGTTATGCAAAATCAAGATCGCAACAACAAAGTAGAAACAGGACTGGAGCAATTCAAGGATCGCAGAAGCTAGGCCAGGAAAAGTTGCTCTTATACCATGAAAGAAAGCAAGAAGCCGAAGACAAGGAGAATGAAAAGAGAGAAACATGGGGAACTTTTTTTTTTTGTATTTTTGTATTGCTTACAGACTCAGTGTACATGCTCCATATTATAGTACAAATGTATATAAGAAAAAGACAACAATATAATCAACAAATCAAATCCAATATTAAATTGATCTCGATTGATTCAATATATCAATCTCAATCTAAATAATATCTAGAAGATTCACGTGTATCTTCCAACAAAGATCAGCAAAAGAAAAAGAAAAACAATGATTATTTGAGTAAAAGTAAATGATAAATCCCATTTTATACCAGGATACGTTCCAATACTTTAGTCGATTAATTTCAACCAATGTAAGCAAATATGTTTGCCCATGTGCATTAAATGAAGGCTCTCTCCAACTTAACAACCAAGGCCAAAGCTACTATCACTAAGACTTGATGTATTTTTGAAGCACGAAATTCATAAACTTAGATTAAATCACAAATTAATCAACTAATGCTTTATGAGTTAATTAATGGTAGAGTAGATGGAAGCGGGAAGCCATGAGATGAGAGTCATAAAAGTTATAGTAGATTAGTTTATCACAATTTAATCAATCAAACCAATTTGACATAGATTCCAAATTATTCATCGAACCATATGATGAAAAAGTTAACTTCCCCCGCCCTAAATCAAACAATTTCTTAAAAGGAAAAATTCGATAACTTCATGATCTTGCAATGGAGAACAAGAGTAGGAAAAATGACTCAAGATCATGTCAATCAATTGATGATGAAGGTGACTATTATTGCAATTGTGGGCATAAAAGTGAAAGCATAGAGAACACTTCACTTGTGGATACCCAAAGCTTTAACCTTTCACGACCACTTTCATATTTTTTCATTTTTTCCTCTAACCATTTGATTTTCCCATTGCTAGTTGGTGTTTTCTTTCGAAAAGTCATATTCTTTTTTTCAAATTTTTGGGCATCTTCTTTATCTGTGATGCTCAATCGTCAGATTGTGTTGCAATTGATTCTTTTATGCAGGAACAAGAGAACTAGGGTTTTCATGACAATAAAACCTACAAATAGCAATACATAAGTTTCTGCGTATTAGTTTCTAGGATTAGACCCGTTCGTGTGGAGCTAAGTGGACCGCTTTTTCCTCACACCATTCGATTTTCCTTGCTAGTTGGTGAATTCTTTTGAAAAGTTATGTTCTCTTCAATTTTGTGGATATCTTCTTAATTGGTGATGCTTAATCGTCAGATTGTGTTGCAATTGACTCTTTTATGTGGGAAGAAAAGAACTGAGGTTTTCATGACAACAAAACCTGCAAATAGCAATTTATAAATTTATGTGTATTAGTTTTCAAGATTAGAGTAATTCGTGTGGAGCTAATGCGACCCATTTTTGTGCTTTGAGCCGTGATAGCCCCTCTAGCACCGAGCCATAATTTTATCCCTCTAAGCTCTCGCCCTGTCCCCCGCCTTCACTATTTATGCAATATGAAGGTGGGGGGGGGGGGGAGGGAGGGTAAGGGTGATAAGTTCCCAAGTGGACCGGTTCTTGATTTAGAATCAGGAACTGACCCCTTAATTCTCAGATCCAAAATTCTAGAATTGGGAATTGAATTAGCCTATTCCAACCCGATTTTTGAGTTACCTATGAATTGATAGAAGCATATAGATCCACTTAGTATTGATTTTTTATTTTATTTTGGTCTATATAAATATTCATTTACATGTGTTTTTAGCTTATATCTCTATAGTAGAATAATTAGCATAAAAAGGACAAGAGAAGAACCATAATTTTCATACAACACGTTCTTTAATGTCAAAAGTTTTCGAGTAATCACTTATATGTGAAAAAAATTACTTCAATACCATTGCTGATTTGAATTATTGAAAATTCAGATGAGCTAATTTTTTAATATAAATAGTTTGACGTGGCTCATCGGTAAAGTGAACTCAATATTATCTGACCTAAATGACGTCGTCTAACTCATGTTCACCTCAAATTGACAAATTGGGAATGCACTAAGTCTCTTCTTCTTACCCTAAACTTGTATCCAAGGAATTAGGAGCAAAATTACCATATGAAACTTGCAATGGAGAGCAAGAGTAGGAAAAATGACTCAAGATCATGTTAATCAATTGATGATGAAGGTGAATATTATTGCAATTGTGGGCATAAAAGCGAAAGCATAGAGAACACTTCCATTGTGGATACCCAAAGCTTTAACCTTTCACAACCACTTTTGTATCTTTTCACTTTTTCCTCTAACCATTTGCTTTTCTCATTGCTAGTTGGTGTTTTCTTTTGAAAAGTCATATTCTTTTTTTCAAAATTTTGGGCATATTCTTTGTCCGTGATGCTTAATCGTCAGATTGTGTTGCAATTGATTCTTTTATACGGGAACAAGAGAACTAGGGTTTTCAGAACTATAAAACCTGCAAATAGCAATACATAAGTTTCTGCGTATTAGTTTCCAGGATTAGACCTGTTCGTGTGGAGCTAAGTGGACCACTTTTTCCTCACGCCATTGGATTTTCTCCTTGCTAATTGGTGAACTCTTTTGAAAAGTTATGTTCTCTTCAATTTTGTTGGTATCTTCTTAATTGGTGATGCTTAATCGTCAGATTGTGTTGCAATTGACTCTTTTATGTGGGAAGAAGAGAAGCGAGGTTTTCATGATGACAAAACCTGCAAATAGCAATTCATAAATTTCTGTGTATTAGTTTTCAGGATTAGAGTAATTCATGTGGAGCTAATGTGCCCATTTTTGTGCTTTTAGCCATGATAGCCCCTCTAGCACCAAGCCATAATTTTATCCCTCTAAGCTCTCGCCTTGTCCCCCACCTTCACTATTTCTACAATATGAAGGGGTGGGGGGGGGGGGGGGGAGGGAGGGTAAGGGTGATCAGTTCCCAAGTGGGCCGGTTCCTAATTTAGAATCAGGAACTGACCCCTTAATTCTCGGATCCAAAATTTTAGATTTGGGAATTGAATTAGCCTATTCCAACCCGATTTTTGTGTTACCTATGAACTGATAGAAGCATATAGATCCACTCAATGTTGATTTTTTTTTTTTTTTAACTTCGGTCTATATAAATATTCATTTACCTGTGTTTTTAGCTTATATCTCTGTAGTAGAATAATTAGCGTAAAAAGGACAAGAGAAGTACCATAATTTTCATACAACACGTTCTTTAATGTCAAAAGTTTTCGAGTGATCACTTATACAACAAGTTCTTCAATACCATTGCTGATTTGAATTGTTGAAAATTCAGATGAGGTAATTTTTTTAAATATAAATAGTTTGACGTGGCTCACTGGTAAAGTGAACTCAATATTATTTGACCTAAATGACGTCGTCTAACTCATGTTTACCTCAAATTGACAAATTTGGAATGCACTGAGTCTCTTCTTCTTACCCCAAACTCATATCCAAGGAATTAGGAGCAAAATTACCATATGAAACTTGCAATGGAGAACAAGAGTAGGAAAAATGACTCAAGATCATGTCAATCAATTGATGATGAGGGTGAATATTATTGCAACTGTGGGCATAAAAGTGAAAGCATAGAGAACACTTCAACTATGGATATCCAAAGCTTTAACCTTTCACAACCACTTTCATTTTTTTTTTTCTTTTTCCTTTAACCATTTGCTTTTCTCATTTCTAGTTGGTGTTTTCTTTTGAAATGTCATATTCTTTTTTTCAAATTTTTGGGCATCTTCTTTGTCCGTGATGCTCACTCGTCAGATTGTGTTGCAATTGATTCTTTTATGCGGGAACAAGAGAACTAGGGTTTTCATGACAATAAAACCTGCAAATAGCAATACATAAGTTTCCAGGATTAGTCCCGTTCGTGTGGAGCTAAGTGGACTGCTTTTTCCTCACGCCATTCGATTTTCTCCTTGCTAGTTGGTGAATTCTTTTGAAAAATTATGTTCTCTTTAATTTTGTGGCTATCTTCTTAATTGGTGATGCTTAATGGTCAGATTGTGTTGCAATTGACTCTTTTATGTGGGAAGAAGAGAACTGAGGCTTTCATGACAACAAAACTTGCAAATAGCAATTCATAAATTTCTGTGTATTAGTTTTCAGGATTAGAGTAATTCGTGTGGAGCTAATGCGACCCATTTTTGTGCTTTTAGCCGTGATAGCCCCTCTAGCATAGAGCCATAATTTTAGTCCTCTAAGCTCTCACCTTGTCCCCCGCCATCACTATTTCTGCAATATGAAGGGGGGGGGGGGGAGGGAGGGTAAGGGTGATCGGTTTCCAAGTGGGCCGGTTCCTATTTTAGAATCAGGACTAACCCTTTAATTCTCGGATCCAAAATTTTAGAATTGGGAATCGAATTAGCCTATTCCAACCTGATTTCTGAGTTACCTATGAACTGATAGAAGCATATAGATCCACTCAATATTGATTTTTTTTTTTTAAATTTCGGTCTATATAAATATTAATTTACTTGTTTTTAGCTTATATCTCCATAGTAGAATAATTAATGTAAAGAGGACAAGAGAAGTACCATAATTTTCATATAACATGTTCTTTAATGTCAACATTTTTCGAGCAATCACTTATATGTGAAAAAAATTACTTCAATACCATTGCTGATTTGAATTGTTGAAAATTCAGATGAGGCAATTTTTTTAATATACATAGTTTGACGTGGCTCACTAGTAAAGTGAACTCAATATTATTTGACCTAAATGACGTCGTCTAACTCATGTTTACCTCAAATTGACAAATTGGGAATGCACTAAGTCTCTTCTTCTTACCCTAAACTCGTATCCAAGGAATTAGGAGCAAAATTACCATATGAAACATGCAATGGATAACAAGAGTAGGAAAAATGACTCAAGATCATGTCGATCTATTGTTGATGAAGATGAATATTATTGCAATTGTGGGCACAACAGTGAAAGTGTAGAGAACACTTCAACTGTGGATACCCAAAGCTTTAACCTTTCGCAACTACTTTCATATTTTTTCGCTTTTTCCTCTAACCATTTGCTTTTCTCATTGCTCGTTGGTGTTTTCTTTTGAAAAGTCATATTCTTTTTTTCAAATTTTTGGGCATCTTCTTTGTCCGTGATGCTCAATCGTCAGATTATGTTGCAATTGATTCTTTTATGCGGGAACATGAGAACTAGGATTTTCATGACAATAAAACCTGCAAATAGCAATACATAAGTTTATGCATATTAGTTTCCAGGATTAGACCCGTTCGTGTGGAGCTAATGCGAACCATTTTATGCTTTTAGCCACAATAGTCCCTCTAGCACCGAACCATAATTTTGTTTCCCTCTAAACTCTCACCTTTTCCCACACCTAAATTATGCCTACAGTGTGAAAAAAGGGAAGAGAGAGAGAGAGAGAGAGATCTTTATTTATTAGTGGCGTTGTTTTGTCAAGAAGAGCCTAACCATTGCCACGTTGAGCTGCCTTTTTTTTTTTTTTTAATATCATAAGAAAAGCTACGTGAGAATAAAATTTTTATTAAAAAGGTCACTTGGGATGAATTTCCGGAATTTATCGCTAGAGGCAAATGATTATTTTGCTCTATCGCGCTCGAAAATTTTTGGCATGAAGTGAGTGTTAAGTTATGCTACTTCTAGTGACATTTTCATTAGAAATTAAAACTTATTTAGAGTTGTATTGAGTTGATTTTTGTGTTTTTTTTTTCCTAATTTACAAATTTAATTAACAAAGTAAGAAACAAGATTTAGATTATAAGTGCATATTTCTATAAATAATTTTTTTTATCTTTCTAGTTGTCCTTATGAAAACACTTATATTTAAAATAGTAGGAATATCAACCCGATACAACTGTAGATGAGATAACTACTTTTACTATTACAAAAATTATGAGCTAATTTACACATAAATAGAATTATTATAACAAAGATTGATTTGATTTTGCTATGAAAAATTGAGGAGTTATAGTAAACAAATTCAAAGTTTAGGAACTACATTAGATATTTAGAAATAGTTTAAGTACCATATTAAATGAATTAAATTTTCAATAATAACATTGAACATAGGGCCAAAATATGGGAACTATAAGTGTTACTTTCCTAAACTGAACAAAATCATCTTAAATCCTTATAGAGTTAGAATATGCATACTTACTGATTAAATCGCCACAAAATCTCATTACTTCAAAGTAAATAAATCCTAAATGTTAACAGTGAATCGTTAGGTGTAGGTTATTTCTACAGAATTTGTGCGTATTTGCACGTATCCGTATGCAAATGAGGACACAAAAAGCATATTTGATTTTTGAGAATGAGTGTCACATATCAAACAAAACTTAAAAGATCAAGAGTGAGAAAGTGCAAAGGGAATTGCAAGGTATGGCATTTGATAATTAATAGACGTTAACATAAAATTGTTCTTGTTTAAGAAAAATTCATCGATCTACGTGTTTATCAATATCAATGTACAATAAGGATAAGTTTTTTATATCATTTTTGGAAGAAAGAAGGAAGAGATTCCTTGAAAAATTCATCGATCTACACGTTTGTCAACATCAATGTTCTTGTGTATCATAACAATTTGAGATATATTTTAGTAACTTTAGATTATTTATGTTGACTATATAATTGCATTAAGATACGGAATTACATGCAAGATTTGTGACCTAAATATTGGTGTTACTATAGTTTCCTAACACTAATTTGTGAGTAATTTGAATAAAGTCTTTGCACATGTCCTAATTTCAAGGATGGACCTTGTTAATATAACAATCTTTAGGCTACTGTAAGAATAATAACTTGTTGTGAGTCTTTTTTTTTTTTTTTTTTTGAAAGAGTGTATCCCATGAGAATTGATTTTTTGTAATTCAGAAGAGACTGTTACTCTAATGGTAAATTAAAAACTATCACCCAAATATTTTTTCTTTAAAGAATATGGTTCGTATACTAAAGGAAATTTTTTTTATATGGCCTCACAAATTATTTCGGGACTAAGTTGGCAAAGAGCAAGAAACGTACCATGTTTGAAGCAAATGAGAGTCGTGAACCAAAATGAAAAAATGAAAGTTTGGGGCTTGAGCTTTAAACTAGTAGCATACTCATATGCTACATGGGCATGATTTTTTTATTTGTGTAAAATTGAAATATGTTTTCTATCATAAATAATTCATTGATTTCTATTCTATTTCATATCAATCTTCCTCTTTTGAATAGGACAAATGTGAAATTCTTAATTCATGTTATATATTGATGGAAAATATAAGGGACTAGGTAACAATTAGAAAATTCTCAATTATCGTTGTGATATGACATAGGGAAAATTAATATGTACTCAACAGATATTATTATACTTTATATGAAATATTAAAGAAGATGTTAGAATTTTCATTGCTCATTTGTTAGAATTTTCAATTATTGCTCGTTTGCTATATTGCAACTCATTAGAACTAATTTCATTAAGATTAATGTCTTTCTTTTGTTGAACAACCGTCATAATATTGAGTGAGTCAAACATAAATACCATTTTGAAGCAAGATAAGTGTAGAGTGCAAGAAAGCACTCTTTGCAAGCAAATTAACCAATTTCTTACAAAGTAGAGGTTTACATGTCACTGTAGAGGCGAATCCGTTAGGAAGGACTTCTTATTATATATTAGCATAGGTGTTTCGGCACTCCTAATTAATTTTCTGGCAGTCGAAGGAGACTTGTTTTGTTGTCCGTCACTGTTTTTATGTCATCACAGATCAACGCTGTGGTTGTTAGAACTTTGGATTTATATGATTACACGCACAACACGTACAAGATAGAACAAATTATGTAATTGGCACACGCCCATGCGTGTAGTTACATGGCTATGGGAAAAGATAGAGGTAAGTGGGTCGTTATGGGTGTCATGTAAGGATAAATTGCGAAATACAAAAGCGAGAGAAATGCCACTTTCCCAGGATACAAAATAGTCTCACAGGTTATGTATAATGTGCTACATGTATTAAAGTTTCATTCAAAAAATCTTACTAAATGATATGGCATATGTCATGTCATTCATTATGTGAGGATTAAGTCAGAATGATGCAATGAAAATTAGAACGGAGGAAAAGCCATGAATTGAGCAAGATCAAAGCTTTCCTGTTCTATTATTTTTCCTTTGTTGAGTAGCAAAATCCCTGAGGCTTTCCGCATATTATTTAATCTTCTTTATGAGCACCTGTAAATTTTTTACATTTGGGGCCAAAACTTCTTTGGTTGAGCTTTTTTCTATCTGTAATTTGTAATTTATAAGCTGCACCTTTTTCGATCTTAGAAAGAGATTCTGGTCATATATTTTACTTATGCGAATGTGGTCCCTAATTTGGAGCTCCTGATCACAGATTTACTACGATATATATACAATAAAAACCAAAAGCTATTTGAAATGAAGGACGATAGAGGTGGCAATGTATTCCATTTAGCAGCTTTCCTGAATGAGCCTCGAGTATTCAAGCTCTTACCATCAAGAAATTCATATTTGTTCCAAGAAGGGGACGAGAATGGGGATCTTCCCATTCATATCGCGAGCAAGATGGGTCATGTTTTACTAATCAAGAAGCTATATCGGGAATCACAATCGGTAAACAAGCGAGGACAGACCGTTCTTCATTTGGCAGCAAAGTATGGGAGAGCTTCAGTAGTGAGATATATACTCAGAGATTCAGAACTGGGGAAGTTAATAAATGAAAGAGATTATGATGGAAATACAGCTTTGCACTTAGCCGTGATGCATTCACAACTTGCCGCTTTAATTCCTCTCGTGCTGGATACAAGAATTGACCCCCGTCTTCTGAACCACAGAGACTTCACTGCTTTTGACATCGCCCTAGATCGCATCAGAAAGGAGTATACGTTTCAAAAGGTAGGTACCATGAACAATCACTATTTTATTTATCAGCTTACTGGAAATTCATGAGCTAGTACATTAGTTGAGCGTAGATCTTGTATTCAAATCGTTATGTCTTGTAGTCAACAGGATTGTTAAATTATCAATCAATTTTCTAGAATAGCCAAGACTACTCTGGGATTGATATTGTAATGGTCTTTAATTTAGACTCAATAGGAGCTACTCAAATTTGCCCATGAATATGTCCGCGGTTAGAAACAAGTGAATATCTCTGACAGCTGCTGAGATAAATTGTTATACGTCTCGATTAATGGAGCCTATAAATAAGGTCAGGGGTTGTTAGTGTTGCAATCTTTTTTTTTTTCTTAAAAAGCCAGGTTTCAATGTGGCAAATTTGACCACTCTAAACATCATGGCATAGTCTCATTACACTGTCAGTAAGTCAACCTATGATAAAGGTGAACCGTATACACTTCATTCGTGCCTCTTTTCTCCTTTGCAATGAACTTGTTACTCTGGTGTTAATTCTTCAAACTGAGCAGACACTGCATCTTTAGAAGCAAAAGTTTCCCTTTACATGAGGACTCCAGAGTTCGTTCGCGTTATCGATTCACTAACAATTTGGTCGTTCTTTCCTTTTCATATGTTTCCGATCTCAGCTACTGGCATTCACGCTGTTGCGAAGCGTGTCACCTAAAAGCTCAGCAGATCAAATCATACTTAAGCGGGAAGCTCGACATGAAGCGTTTCCAGTGTTTTTTTTTATTGGCCTTAACGAAAAGTTGTCAGACCTGAACCAACTGAGGGATGATGTCAATACCCGCCTGGTGGTGGCAACACTTGTCACCACTGTGACTTTCGCAGCTGGTTTCGCAGTTCCTGGAGGTTTTAACAGCTCAGACACGGCCTCCAAAGATTACCGGGGCATGGCTACAATGCTGGACAAGAGAATGTTCCAGAGCTTCGCTATTTGCAACACCATCGCGATGTTTTGCTCAATGACCTCGGTCGTCAACCTCATGCTGGCACACCGGAGCGACGCCCACTTAGCAAATGCTGCATGCTGGCATGCCACAGTGTCGCTGTCAATTGCACTCCCGGCAATGTCTGCTGCTTTCTTAACTGGTGTCATTTTGACCGTTGACAAGCTCCCTTGGCTTGCTACCACGATATTAATTCTGGGATACGTTTTCCTCCTCATTATCACAGTTGGTTCATTATCACAGTTTTTTGCTCCATTTATACAGTGCTTTCCCTTCTTTTGGAGACGCCTTCCCCCTATCCGTCCTCTGCTACCCTGGTTTTTTCTCGCTCCCATTTTTTTTTCTTGGAGGTGAGACGAGCATTTCGGATGACTCGGAAGAGGACAAAACGGCGAGCGAGACCTCTGCTAGTCGGGCTCTGGACGGTGGCGGTAAAGATTGATTTGCAGAAACAAATATGTATTATATATATTTGCCTTCGTGGATTTGGCTCGTCCTGTAGTTGCTTTCCTATTGCATACATTAATGATGACTGTTGAAAGTATTAAGTTTAACCATCTCTTCCTTTAATAGCTCATATTATTAGAATAGTTGGATGTAGTTCCATAACATTTTTTTTTTTTGTCAGTCCTACTCTATTTCTATACTACACTCACTCTTAGACTTTTGCCCTGCCTCTTACAAGGCGTGGGAGTCGAAACCCACTCCTGAAACTTACGCGTCCCCATCCCATCCCCCCTGAGAAGGTGGGGATGTAGTTCCATAATATTGACATGATATCAAAACTGGAGATTCTCAATTCAAACATTTTTAGACTTCCTACATTATATACTCATATTTTAGACTTAGAGCAAAGTCCAGCCTACTTGCAAGGAGGAGTTTTAAAAGTATTCGAACTAAATTATTCTTTGGGCGATAAATAGTTTAAGCTTTTAAATAATTGAGTTGCAATTTAACGAAATATCGTAACGACACATGCGACATGCTATGTTAATCGAATGGATAAATGGGTCAATTCATCCATGTCACCATTGGAAACCAAATCTTTAGTTTTGAACATGTAGAAGCCTGCCTCTTATGAAATCGCTTGTCTAGACCGGCCAAGGACAATTTATCCTAGACCAGTCCAATTTGCCGAAGACTTTAAGTCACAACATCCTAGGTGCTCACTCACATGTGTCGTGGGTAAAGAAAATAGCTCTCCTCTTCACTCCTCACGAAAAGCATGTTTATGCCGCTCGATTTGGTGTTTATACTGCTAGAAGAAGAATCCGTTCACATCCCTTTAAGCCATATTAAGAAGTCTGTCCGTCGTTCGCATGTATGCACAAATGGCTTCGGTCTTCAAAACACTCGTCAAAGTTCATTCAAGTTCCACAGTCCATCGTCGTCCTTGTAGTATGCTCCATTTTCCCGGTTAAGCCCAACCACCACGCCTCCGCTTTTGTTTTTTCTTCTTTTATGAGTTGCAGCCATCTCCCGTTTCGACGACTTGTCCATAGCTGTCGGGATATCGACCTCACCGTTGAGGCTTGCAGTCATGGACCGGCTGTACCGTCAAATTAATAGGCTTGTGTTGATGCCTAAGTTTTGATTAGGTTCTTTAAATTAGGCCTTAGTCTCTTTTAATCTTTGTTTTTCCTTTCTTTCCGATAATAAATAATAAATAAAACAAAAAAACAAAAAAAAATAGTAAAAACAAAAAAAAAAGAAAAGAAAAAAAAAAAAGCAGAAGCAGCAGCCATTGGGGCTAGGCCTTTTTGCGCCCAGCCCCCTCTTCCTTCCCTCGCGTGGGCCCTCACGGCCCAGCCCACGCGACTCAGCCCGGTCCTCCTTTCTGCCCCTTTGTCTTCTTCCTCATCGGTCTTCTTCTTCAACCGGATAAGCAGCACGCGCCGGAGAGACGAGGACGCGCGCGACGTCGGAATGGAGAGGGAGACGGTAGCGTACGATGGAGTGGACGCGTCTTCAATGCAAGGCGGCCTAGCTAGAGCTACCTCGGCGGATGGGACGCCGGTTCGGCCGGCGGAGGCCGTTCGGCGTGCGAGGACCGGCGGTCGAAGCTCCGTCGACCGGCCACCCCCTCGCCTATAAATAGCAAGGCCGCAAGCTCCGTCGAAGGGCACAAGCACAGCGAACTCCGAGAGCTTCCCCTTGAGAGACTTCAGGGGGAAATCGAAGAGTGAGCAAGGGGGCGAAGGATCGAGTCGCAAGCTAAACGACCTCCCACCGAGAGACATCGGGGGAGGCCGGCGGCAAGCGAACCCAGATCTGCGAGCAGTCGAGGCCAGAAGAGAGGAGAGGGTTCCAGATCCGCGAAGAAGGGCTGGAGAGAAGAGAAACCAGAGAGAGCCGCTTCGAGCCGTGCCCGACGCCACCGCCGCTCCAGATCTGCGAAGCTGAAGGTCCGTTGTCGCCGCCGTCGCCGCGACCTCTGCTCTACTGCTCTGCCACCGACGACTCCAGCTGATTCGGTAAGCAGGGCTCGGTTTTCTTTCCGTCGCGCACAGACAACGCTAAACTCGTGGCCGTTCGCTTCGCGGGCTCTTTGATACTGACGGCTTCAACGTCGCTTACGCCGCCGCCTGGCGTCGTCTGCTCCGGTGATGACCCTACTCCATCCTTGATGACCCACCACGATCCCCCGCCGAGCTGAGTCCGTCACTGAATACCTCACCGCCGCGACCTCCGATTTCTTTACGTCGCCCGCGCCGGATCAATCGTCGTGGCTGCGCGTCATCGCCGTGCCGCTTGGAGGGCCGCAACAACCAAGTCTCGGGCCAACTGCCGCCGCTCGTCGCCGCTAGCCCCGTCGAACGTCGCGGGGGAAGCGGAGGCCGCAAGCTGGGTCGCAGCCGCGATCCGGGTCGGGCACAGGTTCGCGTCCGGGTAGGGTTTCCCCGGGTCGGGCCTGTGCGCGTGGGCTGGGTAGACGTTGGGCTGGAAAATTTTTTCTAAAGCGGGCCAAAATGGGTTTGGGTTCTTAAGTTTAAAAAAAAATCCGGGCCGGGCCCGCGTTGCGGGCCCGTTCGAGTCTTTGGTTGACGACCCGGGTCGGACCCAACCCGGGGATCCGACTCGGGTCTCCTTTAATATTATAATATAAAATAATATTTTTAAAATAAAAAAAATCAAAAATCATTTATTTTCCAAAAAAATCAAAAATATTCATATTTTCCCCAAAAAAAAAAGTCAGAAAAGCCAAAATAATTTATAATTTCAGAAAAAGATAAAAAAAAAGCCTTTTATATCCAAAAAATGAGAAAATGACCAAAAATATTTTTCTTCCAAATGCATGGAAAATCCCTCAAAAATCTAAAAACCCTTAAGGTTTAAACAAGATTAGCTACTAGAAATGCATTACTACATAATTAGTGTAATCAAGTCCCTGAACCAAGTTTCTCTAGTTGCACAGGAGCAAATATTCCTTTCAATATTTCGCTTGGATTTCTAATCGACTCACCCCCAAATTAATTAGTGGTGACCCCTTTTTAAATTAACTTACAGGTTAAAAGACTTGGACTATTAAGTCGTGAATTGGTGGATTTGAGAGAGTCCGGGCTAAAATAAACCTAGCCGAACTATTAGCCATGACAGTGTGTTTCGCGATTTAGAGAGAAAATTACCAAAAAAGTCATAAACCTATTGCAATTGTGCTAATTCAGTCATAAACTTTTCTTTTTGGCCATTTTAATCCTAAACATTTTACAATTGTGTCAATTTAGTTTATCTGATTAAAATTGGCTGACCAGTGCTGACATGGACACCGGTCAGCAACAACGAGCCAGTGAACAGTAATGTGGCAATTTTTAAAATTTTTTTAAAAAAAATTTCTTTTTTTTTTCCCCCACCTTCTCCTTCCTCTAGTTGGTGAAGTTAGCTTCGCCGGCCATTGGCAAAGGCAAGCCTCGCCTAGCGATTGTGAGGTCAACCCTCGCCGATGACCACTGAGGCTGCCATCGCCAATCTGGTAAGGCTCGCTCGCCTAGGGACGACAAGGCTTAACCTCGCCATGGCTGGGCGAGGCTGAGCCTAGCTAGATGTGGCGACGGCAGCCTCGCCAACGCTTGGCGAGGCTCGCCTTTGCCAGTGGCCGGCGGGGGCTAGCCTCGCTAGTGGCTAGTGAGGCTGACCTTGCCGGCCCTCGCCTTTGGTCGACACAATTGCAATAGGTTTAAGATTTTTTTGGTAATTATCCCAAATTTAGAAGCTTGACGCCCTCCATGGTAGCACTAGTGTCTTCTTCCTTAAAAAAAAAAAAAAAATCAATTTCCGTTTATCCCAAACAAATATCAGATTTTATAGAATTATCTTTCATTTTTCCACTTATCTTTTGAGTTCAAATTGTACTTTGGATCTTTTGTATTTCCAAATCAAACCCATTAATATATTTTTTTTATTTTTTCTTTGATTTTATTTTTGTGAGATTATTACTTCATGAAATCCAAATTTAAATGATTTATGCTATTGTATGAAAATCAAATTTAGGATGAGAAATTTGAATTCTATGATCTTATCATCAAATGATACAATTAGTACCAATAATCTCTATCTTATTTTTCCACCAAAACGAAAAAAAAAAGATCTATCTTATTTGCTATGCATTTCATTATTGTGGTGTATAGAGAAGATGTCATGCACACACTTTATTCGCCAAACCCCTACTAATAATGCTATTCACGTACATTTGAAGTTATAAATTCTATATATTATTTTGTCGATACACTCTTAATTTGGCAGAATTGATTTTTCTTGATTGAATTAGTCTTTTCTTACTAAGTTATTTCATTTTTTAAAACTAAGAGGAATGAAAGTAAGTCTCATAACGACATTAGTTTTTCTTGATCAAATCGTTGATAAACAGTTAATTTCCTTTAAAAAAATTAGTTCATTTTATTTTTTTTCTTGACTCACAAAAGTTTCTTTTCTTCATGCGAGCATATCTTTCTATCTAACTTTATAAGCAATCATTAACAATATTTGTCTTTCTTTGTAATCAAATCAATATTCGAAAGTTTCTTTCACAAAAGTAGGTGTCTTTTTTAAGCACCAAATTTGTGTTCTTAGACTAAGTCACGATTAATCAACTAATGATTTATGAGTCGATTAATTGTAGTCTAGATGGAAGTACGAAGCCGTGAGATGAGAGCCATAAAAGTGATAGTGGATTACTTTCTTGCAATTGAATCAGTCTAACCAAAGCTTCTTTTTTGCAGGCCCATTTTCATGTTCTATTAGCATAGATAAACTCAAATAGGATTACTTAGTTATGCTCTTGTATTAACAATTAAGGTCTTATACAAGAGAAAATAAAGGAACTGTAATATCTTCTGACGAAATTCATTTGATTGAAATTATTTACCAATTTGATATAGATTCCAAATTATTCATTGAATCATATGATGAAAAAATTCCCCCGAATCAAACAAGAACTTCTTGATCTTGATCATCCTTGATTTGAGAACAGGTGCAAGTTTTTTTTCAAGGCATGGCGGTTTTCTAGATGTAAATGATGATGTATTTATGCGGATGGATTATTCGTGTTGCTCTTGAGGCATTAAAGTTTATATCCTAATATTCCCAAGATCATCTCTGCTCATGCTTGAACATTCGTGGACGCGAGTCATCAGCTATGAAATTCATGTTCATTGTCTTTTATCCCATTTGTCCCTATTCTGATATTAATTATTTTGGCTCGATTTCTACATTTTACTTCTTATGGAAGAGAAGAAAGAAGGGGTTCAACCAGGTGAGGCAATTAGGATGGGCGGTGAAAAAGGCCAATGGGCTACCACCATATTCATGCACGAGCCCACATGAGCTTGCCCACGCAGTGACTCCTTGTCGATTGGATGATGCCACGTGGCTAGCCCCACGCGACCGCACTGGAAAGAGACGCTTTTCCCACGTGACAATAACACTTGATGGAATGACCCAATAAAAAGGGAGAATTTTGATATTAAAATTTTAAAGTCAAATAGAGAACGCTTGTCATGCAAGCAATGTGATTAGTTGGTTAGCCATGTTGGTTGTGTGATTGACACAAAATTTCACAAAGATATATGTGTGATGCGAAATGTTGTGTAAATTGAATGGCCAAATGGCTCATTTCAGCCGTTTTACTACTCTGTGATAAGATTGTTAATTTTGAACATGTGAAAACTCACGATTTCGTGAAATTGCTTGTCTAGAGCAACCGAGAACGATTTACCTTGGACCAATTTGATTTGCGACACTCTCGAGTCACAGCATCCTAAGCACTCACTCACATGTCCCATGTGTAAAGAGAATAATCCTCATCCCATATTCTCTTAATCGATTGATTGGTGAAGAAAACCATATAAAAAAATTTAGAAATTTCTCTTCACTCCTCACAAAAATTCGAATGCTAGCGCAACTTGTCGCAGCCCTTTCATTTCCCCCACTTCTCTCAAACCATGAGGAGCTTTGGCATAGCGAATCTTGAATGAACTTGATGAGTTTTTAAAGAACGAGCAATCTATGCATATATACGACCAATGATCTAACTTCCTAATCTTAGGGGGATGCGAATGGATTTTGCTTGCAGTTTAATTTAGTATCTGACAAATAAATAAGTAACATCTTATGAGTTAATTAATGGTAGAGTAGATGGAAGCGTGAACTTGTTCTATGAAGATGATAGTCGGTAATAGTTGGCATAACTAATTTGGAAGAGGATGACTCAGCGTCAGGTAAAGTAAGGCCCATTTGTCTCTTTTCTCTTGTGTAACCAATAGTGATCTTACATAAGAGAAAAAGAGAAAATTCTACTTCTCTTATGACAAAATACATTCAATTGATAATATCTACCGATATGATGAAGAAACTAAATTCGTTTCCCGAACTGAACAAATTTTTAAAGAAAAAATTTTGATTGCTTTTTTAATGATCCCTCTCCACTGATTTCAAAATGGGTACAAGTTTCTTTTCGAAATATATGGTTTTCTAAGGATTTAAGTGATAATATCTGTTCAATGAATTATTTCTACAGCTCTTGAAGTATTGAAAATTTCTATCTCAGTGTTCCCAAAAGCACGTGCCAATTGAAGAGACTCGTACGCTTGAAGGCACCTCTTATCTCTGTCCATGCTTAAATATTCGTGTTTGGGAGTCATCAGCTATGAAATTCAAGTTAATTGTGTTTTGTCCCATTTGTGATTTCCCCCATGCTTAGCTTACTATAATTATGATTTCTTTAGCTCAAATTTCTACATTTTGAGTTTTATGGAAGAAGGGGTTCATTCGGGTTGGGCAATTAGGTTGGACGGTGAAAAATCAGCCTGTTCCCACAGCAATTATGCGCCAATTGAATGACGCCATGTGGCTAGCGCCACGCGGGGCCGCACAGAAAGGAGACGTTTTCTTATTCTCGTTCTTGATGTGATTGGGCAGGAGGAGGTAGTTTGTGCCCCCAGGACTGTAATGTATAATTCAATCAGCCGATAACGAGGGACAGTTTCGAAATTTTAAAAAAATCCGATAGAAAACGCATATTATACAAGCAATTTGATCGGTTGGTTAACCACATTGATTCTGTGATCGTTACATAACATAGTTTCTAG
Organism: Eucalyptus camaldulensis; assembly: GCA_019915185.1. Classification (NCBI taxonomy): domain Eukaryota; kingdom Viridiplantae; phylum Streptophyta; class Magnoliopsida; order Myrtales; family Myrtaceae; genus Eucalyptus; species Eucalyptus camaldulensis. Next base: position 5,763,827 of record JAHSVA010000005.1, read on the forward strand.
TGATTGGAGCCCATAAACCTGTAAAAATTAGTCTTTGTGAGCTTTTGATGAAGCCAAGTAACATTCTAGTGACACGTAAATTAAAGGGAAAATAATATAAATAATTCTTAAACTTTGGTTAGATTTGCAATGTCATTTTTGGACATTTTACTCATTTGATGTAATTCTTGAACTATTTATAAATGCTCAATTTAGGCCTTAAACATTAAATTTGTTCAATCTAATCCTAAAAATTTCCATGTCAAAGTCTAATTAGTCATTCCGTACTATTCACAGTTTACATAATTACACTATTACCTAAAGCTCTCGCCTTCACTATGTTTGCAATGTGAAAAAGGGACTGGAGAGATCAATTTCCAGGTGGTCCAGTTTTTATCATAGAACCAGGAACTGATGTTTTAACTCTCAGTTTCAAAATTTTGAAATCAAGAATCGGATCAGTCGGTTCTAATGCTACCAATTACAGTAATCTTTAGTTCCAATCCAATTCTCAAGTTACTTGCGAACCGATAGAAGCATACAGATCTAACTCTGTATTGGTTTTTACATTTTTTTGTCTATATAAAAATTCATTGAACTATGTTTTATGCTTATATATCTATAATAGTAAAATTAACGTAACAACTAGAAGTATCATAACTTTGATATAATAATCTTTTAAGTGCCAATCTTTTCAAGCAATCACTTAAATGTCACTTGGGAAAAAAATTACTTCGATTCTATCGCCGATTTGAATTGCCAAAAATTTAGGTGGGGTAATTTTGTGGGAGAAGTGTTAAAAAAAGTCCTAAACACTTTGTATTTGTACCAATTTAATCATAAACCTTTTTTTTTGTGCCAATTTAATCATAAACATTTTCATGTTGTGCCAATTCAGTTCTTTCCGGCCAATTTAGGCCAGATTTTGCTAACCGGACATCGTCGATTGACGTTGACAACTTTTAATAATAATTTCATATTTTTGAATTTTTTCTTTTTCTTTTTCCCTTCTCCTCCTCTTTCCTCCAGCCAGTTGCCAAATCTCGACCACCGACCAGAGGTAATGGCCGGTGAGGTCGAGGTTGACCTCGTTGGATCTAGCAAGGGTTGAGCCTCGCCCATGATCGATGAGGCTTGACCTCACTAGCTCGGTGCAAGGCCGCCCTCGCAGCTCGCCGCCCAAGCCTTGAGGGTGGCCTCACCAGCTCGACGCGAGGTCGCCCTCGCGGCTTGGGCGACCTCGCGGCCATTTGTGAGGTGGTTGGCGAGGTCAACCTCGACCTCGCTGGCCATCACCTTTGGCCAATCACCGAGGTCTGGCAACCAACCGGAGGAAGGAGGAGGAGAAGGAAAAAAGAAAAAGAAAAAATTCAAAAATATTATTAAAGGTTATCCACACCAGCACCGATCAGGTCACATCAGCCGACTGACATCAAGTCAGCAAAATCCAGCCAAAATTGACGAGAAATGACTGAATTGGCACAATGTAAAAATGTTTAGAACTAAATTGGCACCAAAAAAAAGTTTAAGACTAAATTGGTACAAATGCAAAGGATTTAAGACTTTTTTAACACTTCTCCTGTAATTTTGTTAATATAAGTAGTTTGACGTAGCTCAGTAGCTAAGTCAACTCAACATTATTTGACCTAAATGATGTTGTCTTACTCATGTTTGCCCCAAATTAACAAATTGGGAACAAAATAAATCTCTTCTTCTAACCCTAAACTCATATCCAAGAATTTGGAGCAAAATTGCCATATGAAACTTGCAATGGAAAGCAAGAACCTGAAAAGCAACTCAAGATTGTGTCGACCAATTGAAGATGAAGGTGAACATTATTGCAATTGTGGGCTTAAAAGTCAAGTATAGACAACACTTCAACCGTAGATACCCATTTTGAAGCTTCAACCTTTCGTACCCACCTTTAGGTTTTCCTCTTTTTCCTCACGTCATTCAATTTTTTCATTGCAAGTTGATGATTTCTTTTGAAAAGTATGTTGTGCTTTTTAATTTTGTGGGTATCTTATAAATTCGTGATGCTCAATCTTCAGATTGTGTTGGAATTGATTCTTTTACGTGGGAAGAAGAGAACTAGGGTTTTTATGACGACAAAAATGTAAATAGCAATTCATAAGTTTTGCGAATCGTAGCCAGGATGAAAGCAGCTCGTGTGAAGCTAATGTGACCCATTTTGCGCTTTTAGTGATAGTCCTTCTAGCACCAAATCATAATTCTTTCCCTCTAAGCTCTCGCCTTTTCCCGTGCTTCATACTGTCTGCAGTGTGGAGAGAGAGAGAGAGAGAGAGATTTCTTCATTTACAAGAGCCCTCGTTTTGTCAAGAAGAGCCAAATCATTGCCACGTCGAACCCCTTTTTTTATCATAAGAAAAGCTACATAAGAATGAAAACTTTATTAAAAAATTCATTCAAGATGGATTGCCGGAATTTATTATCGAAGGCACTTAATTGAATATTTTTTACTGATGTGGCACTCAAGTGAACTTTTGAAAAGTTTTGACACTGAAGTCAATGATATAAAAAATTATGGCACTTCTAATATATATATATATATATATATTAATTATTAAAAGTAGAAACTTATTTCGAGTTGTAAAGGTTGATTTTCATGTTTGTTTTCCTAATTTACAAATTCAATTAACAAAGTAAGAAACACAAAAGCTTGAAAGATATATCTAAATAGGAACAAGGTTTAGATTATAAGATTTCTCTAAATAATTTTTTATCATTTTTAATTGTCCTTATGAAAGCACTTACTTTTAAATGGTAGGAATATCAACACGATACGGCTGTACATGAGCTTACTACTTTTACTATTATAAAAATCATAAGCCAAATTATATGTAAATAGAACTATCGTAACAAAGTTTGATTTGATTTTGTTATGAAAAATTGAGGGTTTATAGTGAACAAAATTAAAGCTTAGGTCCTTACCAAAAAAAAAAAAAATTAAAGCTTAGGGACTATATTAAACATTTAGAAATAGTTTAAGTACCGTATTAAATGGATTTAAAATTCTAATAAGAATATTGCACATTGAGCCAAAGTATGGGGACTGTAATTGTCACTTTCTTAAATTGAAATGTGGAATGATTTGTCCATAGCTACTAAACTTTAGTATGTGACAGTACTAGGAATGAAGGATGATCCTTTACATAATTACCAAAGCTTGCTACATAAGGGCTACATAAATATCTGGCACGTGACTCCATTTTGCTTATTTGCTTTTAAGCTACGCAAAGGATTGGATCAGTTGAAGCGACTCAACGCTAAAAGGAATTATGTGCGAGAAATTATTCGCCACGAAGTTGAGCCCCTAATGTATTATAAAATGGCAACCGCAAGGTATGCCCAACTCGCGCTTTTGTTCATCTTTCTTTGTATAAACGAGATGGGTGGGGAGTTGCAATTAGCGAACGCTTAACCGCTCTCGACATCGCATTTAGATCGTTGAAGAAGCAAATTTTCATATTGGAAGCTAATGTAGTTTTTTTTTTTTTAAATGATTAAAATTTCCTTCTTTTTTTTTTTAATGTTAATCCTCTTCGATCTTGATGCTGGATTACACACTTTTCATTATATTCTTTCTTAATCGGTTCACTTTTTAATCAATAATGTTACTAACATATCAATATAATAGTTTTTATTTCCTACTGCATTAAATTTAAGACTACCATTCTTTGGCCAGCGAGCTCAAAGTGTCCTTTCTTTTCGCTCCTTTTGGCTTCCGCACCCCACTGGTTGATCGGGCTGATTTGAATTTGCACTTTGCACGACATCGCCCGTGAGCGGCGATAGATGCACGGAGCGACCTCTCTCTGGCCCAACGAAATAGGAGGAAGTAAAGGACCTGCTAAAAATGCGCCCAGTGGCGGCAACACTTGTGACCACGGTGACTTTCTCAGCCGATTTCACCATTCTGGGACTCGAATTTGAGCTCACGAATTAAACTAATACGAAGTCCTGTTATGTGATATAATTTAGGAACGTCTTCATTGGACTTTTGGCTGACTGAACATACGAAGTAACAATATATCCTTGTTGGATTTTTAGTTTGGGTCGGCAAAAAGGAAAAAAAAAAAAAAATCCTGTTCTGGATACAAATATCATATACAAGAGATGGTTTTTCGTTTTAGCATGTAAGAGCGAATAAGAGGAGTGTTAGTATGTTCTCTCTTTGAGTTTTCTGACTGAGTTCTTTAATGAGAGATGGTCAGAAAACACTTATGAATAACCTATAAAGTTTACTAGCAACTCAATTGTTTTTTAACAATTTGTGTCTGTATGGCCCCCACGACACCTAAATTTGGGCGATCCAATTCATTTGTTGCATTAAAAAATTAGAGATTAATTTTTAACCCCTAAACAAAAATATTAAAATTAATTTGCATAACATACAGTTTTAGGAGCATTTATTATTTTATTTATCTATATTTTTATTATTATTGCGTTTACATTGGACTGGTGGCGGATGAGTTTTAATCCGATGGCCGAAAATCAATTGTCAGGAATGACAAGTCAAAATATTGATATATTTCGGAAAAGACTCATATTATTCTTCCTATATTCAATGATATGGTGGTGGATTTTTCATATATTCATGCAATATATGGAAAATAAAGGTAGCAAAAAATAAAAGGAAGGTGCGCTAAGGCATTATCGGTCGACATGGGGCATATATTTGGTGATATTCAATAAGTATCAATGTAAGGAAAGAATTATTATGGGAGGAATGCATGATTCCCTAGATATATTTCGCAATATATTTCTTTCCTTCCCTTGCCGTCCTCATCTATAAAAAGAGAGAGGCCACACGTATTGATAGACGGATTGAGTCAGCAAAATCTTTTTCAGAGCACACGATAGAGAGACACACTTGAGAGAGAGAGCTGAACGAGTCACGGTCTAAACCCCTTCACGGCCGTGACTTTGCCCTCCTCGTGCCAACGAAGACGATCGAGAAGACTTCGCTGGATTACTTCAAAGGAAAGCCCACGACAATCAGATTTCGTGGCTTTCACAAGGATCCACTTGGCGGCACTTGGAGATCAACAAGGATTGAGGGAGAGAAAAAGTATATATTGCTGAACCATAGCAAAATTCTCACCCAATAATTTCTGGGCACATCTGCTCTTGCACTTCGATACTCGAAATCTCCGCAATCTGCAGCGAACTCAAACAATTTTGCAACGCTAGTCCATCTCTGTCTGACATGTATTGACAGCTCAGCCGCGCTTGACGATTTTCTTACAGATTTTCCAGGTTTTCCTCGACCGTGCGCCACAAGCAGTCGAGTTGAACCGAGGTGACTCCCCGGGGCCACTGGCCACCTGTGAGCCACGTACCACCATCGTCACCACTCGCCACCGCGAATCGCCGCTAGTCATTTGCTGCCGTGTTGCTGCATGGTTGCAATCCCGGTCCGAATGCGTTCAAATTTGAAAATGATATTCTCAAATTAGTTAACATGCACATTTCTAGTATATTTACAACATTTTACTTATATTATGCAATTGTTTGATATATTCTATTAGATGTTAGAATATTCTGTTAGATATTTACTTAAATAATATAATTCACAAAAATCCTAAGATACCCCCTCAAGTTAGGAAATTTTTCTAATTTAACAACATACATGAGATACGATGATTGGGGTACGGATAATCTTTCATCCTATCCATAACTATTTGGATACGATCGTTGATTACCCATTTCCAAATTTGAACAGATAAGCCTTCCATCAATATCCATAACCACTTGGATATGATCATTGATTTATTTCATGTCCTTATTGAGATATATAACGTAAAATTATGGATTGCATTATTTGATTGCTTTCCTTAAAAAAAGAAAACCCAATAAATATCTTTGAATTAAATTAGATTCTTGCTAGAATATTGCTTGTTTTAGACTAGATTACATGTTTAGATTAGGCATCTTATGTATTCTGGTTTTTTTTTTTTAAATAAAAAAGTCAAAAACATTAATTTAGGATATTAGAATCTCTTTTCATTAATTTAAATTGCATGTTCAATTATTAGGCAATGTTAATTTCGAATTTTATAAAAAGAAAAGAAAACATAAAAGATATCATGCATGTGTCACATAAAATTAGGTCATCCCTTGAACTTCATTTAGTCATTGCATGGTTAGGATCATTTCAATGTGCAACATGTTAGGATAGTTTCATTTAATATTTATCCGTCATTAGATTATGTTATTTAATTAATATCGCTTGACACATATATAGTTTTCATATTAGGTTTATTTTAATTGTATGTTGCATGTCATGTTAGTATAGTACATTTTTACAAATCATTGCATCGCATTGCACATATATTAGGTTTCATTTTATAAGAAAAATTTTAAAATATTGAGTGACAGCGTGTTAATTAGAAATCATATTTAGGACTATTGATGTGAATTCTGAGTTAATATTGCAGATGCTTGTAATTTATTTATTATTTTATTAGGTGTTAAATTGGTAGATTACATACTCGTATGGTCACCTAGGGGTGAGCATTAGTCCAGGGTCAACCCTAGACCGAACTTGGACCAACCCAACCCTGTCGATCCTAGTCCCAAGGAGACTAGGTCGGTCCTTGGTCATAGAGTTCCTAGACTAGCACTGTACAAGTCGGTCATCGGTCCCAAGAGTTCTGGGTCGGTCCAACCCGGACCAACCTTGATTATATATATAATATTATTTATATTTTTTTATATAGAGAAAACCTTAAAATAAACGACATCAACAACATTAAACAACTGAGTTCAGTAATTTTTACATTATTATTTAATAACTTAGGTTTTTAATGTCTTTTACGGTGTCAATAATCATAATTTGCGAACGAGGAAAATATTTTTGTAAGGAATCCTCACGGTGTCCAAAAAGGCACCTTATGGCATCTTCCTAGAGTATTCATTCTCTTTTGTCTTATTTATTCTTTTAGCCTTCAATTTGCCAAAATCGAAAGAAACAACTTCTCCGCTCGTTACTCAACACTCGCCTCGCTCGCTTTGGGTCACTTGTGCCACTCACCGCTCAATGCTCGCTTGGCTTGTTGCTCCCCGCTTGACATTCGATGCTCGTTCTATTCAACACTCACCCCACTTGACCCTCACCACTTGCCTTTCTTAGTTGACCTCGCTCATTATCGAACCCATTGGGTCAATACAATCCCCGGTTGCCCTTTCAAGGAGAACAAAAAATAAAATAAAAAATTATTGGTTGGTCCTAGGTTGACCTCGAAACCGGACCGAACACATTGAGTCACTATGGTTCTCAATTACTTTTTTAAGGAGTACAAAAAATGAAATAAAAAATTATCGGTTGGTCCTGAGTTGGCCCTGAAATCGGACCGAACCCATTGAGAAGCTACTTCCGATATCAGCTCCGTATAACAGGCAAGGACAAGCCATTCTTCATTTGGCAGCAAAATATGGAAGAACTCAAGTAGTGAGATATGTACTTAGACATCCAAAACTGTGGATCATGATGCACGATAGAGATGATGCTGGAAATACACCTTTACACTTGGCAGTGAAGTATTCACAACCTGCTGCTTTGATTCCTTTTGTGCTGGATAAAAGAATTAATCCCACCCGTGTTGACCACGAAAGCTTGATTGCTCTGACCATTGCTCGAAATCTCTCCATAAGGGAGCCTACATTACGTAAGGTAGGTAACATGAAGAGTCACTATTTTATTTATCGACGTGCTGGAAATTTCCATGGACTAATAGCTTGATTAAGCACAGATCTCGTATACAACCAGTTAATAGCATTGTTGAAGCATTGATCAATTTTCTAGGATGGCTGAGACTCCGGTAGGGTTAACGTTCTGCAAATGTCTACTATAGTCTTAATAGGAGCTAGTTAAAGCTTGTGGCCATGAATATGTCCATGGGTGGAAACAAGTTAAACATCTTCAAGAAATGCATAGATAAATAGTTATATATCTTGATTAATTAAGCCTATAAATACGGTCATGTATAGAAGCGGGGAGTTGTGTTGCATTTTTTTTTCCCCAAAAAGCCAAGGGTCAATGTTAGGGGTGAGCATCGGTCCAAGGTCAACCATGGACCGACCCTAGACCGGCCTAACCCTGCTGGTCCTGGTCCGGTTCCTAAGGAGATTGGGTTAGTCTTTAGTCCTAGAATTCTTGAACCAGCACTGTGCAAGTCAGTCATCGGTCTTGAGAGTTTCGGGTCGATCCAACCCAAACCGATCCTAACTATATATATAATATTATATGTAATTTTTTTAATATAGAGAAAACCTTAAAATAAATGACGTCAACAATATTAAACAGCTCTTTAGCTCTTTAGTGAGGAGGTCAAGTAATTTTATATTATTCTTTAATAACTTAGATTTTAAATGTCTTTCACGACGTCAATAGTCATAATTTACAAAGAAGGAAAATGTTTTTGTGAGGAGTCCTCATGGCATCCAAAAAGGCACCTTATGTCATCATTCTCTAGTATTCGTTCTCTTCTGTATTATTTGTCATCTTAATTTCCATTTGCTAAAATCGAAAAAAACAACTTCTTTGCTTGCCACTCGACACTCGCCTTGCTCGCTTTGGGTCACTTGTGCCGCTTGCCGCTTGATGCTCACTTGGTTTGTTGCCCCTCGCTCGACATTCGATGCTCATTCTATTCGACACTCACCCCACTTGACCTCATCACTTGCCTTTCTTAGCTGATCTTGCTCATCATCGAACTCATTAGGTCGGTACGGTCCTCGGTTGCCCTTTCAAGAAGTACAAAATATACAGAACTTTCAATTTCTGAAATCGGATTTAATTTTGCAGTTAATTTCGATCTGGTGTGATTTTAGCGTGACCTAAATTATCGGGTAGCTTTTAGGAATTTTTGATGCAATTGACCCGTGGTTGATTATTTTCAAGCCACATTGTACATGTTCGAGACATTGGCGACTCTCGGTTGTTGTGAAAATCTCGAGTTTTCAAATACTGGCATAAGGTACGAAAATGACAGAAAAATCGGTCTAGTGCCGTTCGACATAAATTTTGCAATTAGGTGGAATCACCATACACTAATCACATACCTCTATTTTGAATCAACCTATCTCCGGTCTCTGATTGATTTTGATGGTGCAGTAATGACCCTTGTAGACTAGTACGGTTGAGAAGTCGATTCCGAGTTGAATTCTCAAGGTTATTGCGTTAAAATCCCTCAACGGCATCTCATTGAAATCAAACTAAAAAATCAGGATGCCAAATATGTCTTCTTTATCATCTTAGTATTCAATTTGCCAAGATCAAAAGAACTCGTTGCTCGACACTTGCCTCCCTCGCTTCTAGTCGCTTGCACCATTCACCGCTCGACACTTGCCCCACTTGCACTTGCCACTTGCCACTTGCCTCTCTTTGTTAACCTCGCTTGTCACCGAACCCATTGAGTCAGTTCGGTCCTCAGTTGCATTTTCAGGAAGTACAAAAAATGAAACAAAAAAATTATCGATCGGTCTTAGGTTGACCCTGGAACCGGACCAAATCCATTGGATTAGACCGGTCCTTGGTCCTAGGCTTAATAGGATTGGTCCTTGATCTAAAAAATTGAGGACCGACATTTGTGGGTTAGTCATAGGATTAAGGGGTGGACCAGCTCAACTCGAACCATGCTCACCCTTAGTTTTGACCTGAAGCTTGGCTTATAGGTGAATTGATTTCCTCGTTATTTGACATGTTATCAAAAGGAGGGTTTTGAATTCTTACCCGGGGTTCTGATTTGTTATGCAAAATCAAGATCGCAACAACAAAGTAGAAATAGGACTGGAGCAATTCAAGGATCACGGAAGCTAGGCCAGGAAAAGTTGCTCTTATACCATGAAAGAAAGCAAGAAGCTAAAGACAAGGAGAATGAAAAGAGAGAAAATGTGGGGAACTTTTGTTTGTATTTTTGTATTGCTTACAGACTCAATGTACATGCTCCATATTATAGTACAAAATGCATATAAGAAAAAGACAACAATATAATCAACAAATCAGATCCAATATTAAATTGATCTCGATTGATTCAATATATCAATCTCAATCTAAATAATATCTGGAAGATTCACGTGTATCTTCCAACAAAGATCAGCAAAAGAAAAAGAAAAACAATGATTATTTGAGTAAAAGTAAATGATAAATCCCATTTTATACCGGGATATGTTCCAATATTCAAGTCGATTAATTTCAACCAATGAAATCTGTTCACCCATGTGCATTTTAAATGAAGGCTCTCTCCAGCTTAGCAACCAAGGCCAAAGCTACTATCACTGAGACTTGATGTATTTTTGAAGCACGGAATTCATGTTCTTAGATTAAATCACAAATTAATCAACTAATGCTTTATGAGTTAATTAATGGTAGAGTAGATGGAAGTGGGAAGCCATGAGATGAGAGTCATAAAAGTTATAGTAGATTAGTTTATCGCAATTTAATCAATCAAACCAATTAGACATAGATTCCAAATTATTCATCGAACCATATGATGAAAAAGCTAACTTTCCCCCGTAAATCAAACAATTTCTTAAAAGGAAAAAATTCGATAACTTCATGATCTCGATTGTTCTTAATTTGAAAATAGGTACACGTGTTTTCCAAAGCATAATGATTTTCTGGATTATTCCTGTTGCTCTTGAGGTTATTATGTTTCTATCCTAATAAAGCTAAAATATCCACGTTCATTGTCTGTTGTCCCATTTGTGATTTCCCCTATTCTTATTTAAGTTTTTAATTATTTCGGCTTGATTTCTGCATTTTGCTTCTTATCGAAGAGAAGAAAGAAGGGGCTTCAATCGGGTGGAGGCAATTAGGTTGGGCCACCTCCGTACTCGTGCAAGAGCCCACCCGAGCTTGTTCAAGCAGTGACTCCTCGCCAGATTAGATGATGCCACGTGGCTAGCCTCCCGCCGACCACATGGAAGTGGGACGTTGTGCATGATGGCGTAATTTATTATACGGACTTTCATACACTTTTTAATTATTTAATTTTGACGATGTAACCTAAATCTTTTTATAAAATTCCAATACAATTGTTTCGATTCACTTTAGTTTGAAAAGTTTTACGTGGCAATCCTGTCACCGTTGGCGGGCCTCCATGACATGGCCGGTGGCCCAACGTCTAGGGTGGACAAATTTACTCGACGTCATTCTGAGTAAATTTTCTGAATTTTCTATTTTTTTTTTCATTTTTCTTTGCGATGAATCATCTCCTTCTTCCTATCTTCACGGTTTATCATCTGCTTAATTTTTTGCTTCGATATTTCATCACCCTGCTCTATTTGCCGTTCAGGTCAGCGGCTCCCAATTCACAGCAAGCTAAGGATCTTAAGCTCCGCTGCGTCGTCAAGCTCGAGTTCAAGATCTGGAGGGCTTGACATATGTTGCGGCAACGAAATCTGGAGGGCTTGAGCTCCGTCGCGACATTGAGCTGCAGACCCAAGTCTGGTGGCTTTGACCGTCAATTCGGACAGTGTTGCGTCTTAGCTATTCGCGTTCTCTCTGTAACGAGACTTGTAGAATTCTGCAACAAAGTGAATATTCGATTCCGCCGCCATGAATATGTGTTCACATCATTCTATCAAACCTGCAGTCCGGGATGAACTTGATGGGTGTTCTAAGACCACAACTTTGTGCATATAAACGATTGACGAATCGACTTCTTAATCTGGCTTCGGAGGGATAGTGAAGGGATCCTGCTCGCAGTCCAATGAAACACTAAATCGAATGGCATGAACATGCTTTTCATGTGTTGCTATTTTGGGATGATAGGGGTCGTAGTATGTGTTCCATCAAATTAACATTGGCAATTGTCACCAAATTTCTATGCATATAAATGAGTTTGGTGTTTGGTTCATGTTGATGTATAATCTAGGGAGTGGCGGACGCTGAAATCTAGTCAGGACAGAGCTAAAAATGAGTTGCAATACATAACTCTACGAGAGGGGAAATTGTAGAAAAGTGACTAGATATGTAGTTCTCCTCCTCCGACCTCTGTTTTTACTTCAATGTTGGTTGGTATTGACTTGTCAAATGGAACTCTAAGGTTATCCTTGATAGTTTTGCCTAATGTAGGTCTCGAGTAAACATGGTTCCCAATGAGGTGCTTACGGTCTCAACCCAAAAATGCCAAGGGATTTTTTTATCTCTTGCAAGGTCCTATTTTTCCTCTCAACAACATCATTTTTTGTTACAGTGTGTAAGGAGATCATGCTCAATGTACTCATCACAAAATGATTTAAAGTCATGATTGCTTCTAATGCATGAAATGCCAAGCCCATTCTCATTTTGGACTTTCTTAGCAAGCTTAGCAAATGCATGCAAAGCATTATTCTTATGAGGTAGGGGGAAAAACACCCAAGCAAATCTAGAATGACTTACTATACCAAGTTCATACATTTTTCTTACGCAGGCAGTCTCAAAATGGAAATATAAACCTGCTTATAGATTAGATCTTTTGCTAAAGATTATGTTAAACATATTTAGGAAATCTACTTGATTATGAATATTCCTTAGGATTATGTAATATCTCTTTTGATTGCAAATATCTTGATTAATATATGTTATCTTTGATAGTCTCTCATAAAACATATAAATAGGCTGATATACTATTTATTATGACATATCGAATTATATAGAAATTCATCAAATCTATCTTCCGCATTATTATTCTCAACTTGATATCAGAGTCTCCTTTCCTAAGTCAACTTGGTGCACTCAATGCACCTCACACACCTAGAAATTTCTTTCCACTTTATACCTAATGCACCCCTAATAAAACAAATCCATCCCGCCCTTGACAATGTTCACCAAAATGCCCCAATTCTAGTCTGAGTAGGCACCATGGTGGTTGTGTTATGATGTTTGTAATGCGTCACCAAGTCGGGCTTTTCTTTTCTATAAAGGCATTTTTCGATGCCAAAAAGATGTGTCTTCGCACGATAACATTTCGCTTATCAAAGCTTGGCTTATTCTGCTTGCTGTAACCATGCCATTTGTTTTGGCGACGTTCAAGTTACCATCTTGATAGTAAAGTTAGCCACATAGGCTGCATCCTAGTAATTATTTTCCCAACTAACTGTATAGGCTGCTTGATGCTACGACTCTAACCGTATAGGCTATGTCGCTTAGTTGCTATTTCGCAAGCTAGCCGCATTGGTACCTTACTGTTTTCCCTTAGATTCTCACTGCTTAACGCTCTTAGACTAGCTAGATTTGGAAATTTTGCCATCAATAGCTACCAGATGTGGCCTCATCTGCTACGTCTCAGCAATAGGACATTGTTTAGACTTGCATTCAAACTCAAGTTGACATCTTCAATATACCTTGAGATATTTAGGAAATCTACTTGATTATGAATATTTCTTAGGATTATGCAATATCTCCTTTTGTCATGCCCCGAACCTCGAGCGCGCCAACATCCCACCATGGTCATGCAAATGCGACATTCCCAAGTAGTGTCGCCGACCCCATTCATTTATTATTGCGCAAGCAGAACGTATTATAAAACCCCTGACAATGAAATATGGGATAGAAAAGCAGGAAGCAAATTCACAACCAATCACTTACATAAACCAAAGGAGATACAAACGAATAGCCAAAAGTCTACAAAAGACCGATTCTTAAAAATGAACTGTCCTACGACCGACAAGTCAGACACGTTCTCCAATCCTCATGCCTTTACCTCTGCAACTCCTCAAGGTCAACCAAAGCTATCTAGCTGCTCCGTCCACCAGGGACCTGAAATTGTAATCCCCAAACCAGGATGAGACAATGTCTCAGTAAGTTCAAACCCCTAGACCCCTATTAGAAAGAAAATACACCACGGGGTGGCCTAGCCACATCACACAGAAGACTTACCTCGTCTTAATTCGTTCCTGCAGATTAGCACAATTCGTATCAAACAATCTCAAGTAGTAATAATAATTCAAACAAATGGGAACGCCATCACTTTCATATAAATCACAATCGCACTTAGCGCGCATTCTAATTATTATTTACTGCCACACAATGGCATAGCCTACTCGCAGTTCAGCTATTTACTGACATTAATGCCAGGCATCGCCTCCCCCCCTTGGAGTGCGGCTTCTCGTCACTACGTCGATGGCATTCCCAAAGGAGCATCGTTTCCCACCTTGGAGCACGGCTTCATCACTACGTCGATGGCATTCCCGGAGGAGCATGGGTCCAGTTGGCCTAGCCTCTACCCGACCCGAACTACATCACTCTCCTGACAGCATTTCTAGAAGAATAAAGGTCCAGTTGGCCTAGCCACTACTACGACCCGAGCCACGTCACTCTCCTGACGGCATTTCTAGCAGAACAAGGATCTAGTTGGCCTAGCCTCTACTACGACCCGAGTCTTTCCACCGGCACACGACAATTCAATAATCAATTGCACAAACTATCACTCAATTTGTAATATCTAATCATCAAATTCACAATCTGAATACATAACAGCGATCAGCACAAAATTCTGAGAATTTAGGTTCTCGAAATAATTTTCGGAATTTATTAAATAATTAAATCTATTCCGAAAATTAATTAAATAATAATATCTACATTTTTCATAATCCACACTCAATTTATAATATCCAACCATCAATTTCAAAATCCGAATACACAGCAACGATCAGCATGAAATTCCGAGCAAATAAGGTCCCGAGATAATTTTCGGAATTTATTAAATAATTAATTTTATTCCGAAATCTATTTAAATAATAATATTTTAATAATTTCGAATAAATATATATTATTAAATTATTTAATAATTTCGGAAATTATTTAATAATTTCGGAATACTTAAATAAATTAAAAACAAATTCCTTTAAGTCACATCAAAGCTTATATTAATATAAACGTTCACTTAGCCTTAAATTAAACACACTTTAAGTTAATCAAGCACCTTAATATAATCTACACTTAAATAAATTAAACTAACCACCTAATAACACTTAACATAAACTAAACCTCCCTAAGCATAATTAACTGCTAAACGGCTTCAGCACGGGCCAATGTAGTGGCTGCGACAAGAGGGCAGGCGAGTGGGAGGCGGAGATGGCGTGACGGCGGGCTGGCAAGCGCGCGCAGGCGGCGCAGGGCAGACGCATGGCTGCGGCGGCGACGGCGACAACGGCGTGCGAGCGGGAGCAGACGGCCATGGCTGCTCTAGCTTCTTCTTTGCATTTTTTTGATCTTCGCACAACAAAGATGGAGGAGAAACCAACGGAAGGAAGAGAGGAAGGAGAGAGAAGGAGAGGGACCACTTCCTTTTCTTTTTCTTTTTCTTTAATCCAACAAAAATGGCCCACCATGACATCATCCCATGTCATCTTCCACTCACTCAAATCCTTCATAACTTCTCCAATGGTTGCACTTTCATTTTCCGCCGGAGTCCAATTCTTGTACATCCAATTCCTTAAATTTTTCATTCAATTATCTTCTAATTGAGTCCGATTAAAGTCCATAAAATTAATCTAATGTCACCACACTTCAATTCACATCTTCACTTGTCCGTATAACCAACTTAAGTCCCAAAAGCACGACCAAAAGCGGGCCTACTAATTTCTCGAGCCAAATTAGCCATTCTCTAATTTAATTCGCTGGAAAACTCTAATTGCATGAAAAATCTTCCAAGGGTGAGTCAATGATCCTAAAATGATTTGTGACACATCATGATTTCTAATTTCTAAATTCGATCTCAATTTCACGGTTAATTTTACTTTAGCACGATACTAGCGCAGCCAACCTATCGGGTAGCCTTTAGAAATTTTCATGCATTTGACCTTTGGTTGATCAAGCCACAATGTACATCTTTGAAACATTGGCGACCTTCGGTTGTCGAGGTAATCTCAAGGTTTTAAATACGAACACAGGATACTCAATCGATAGAAAAGTCCATCTAGTGCCGATCGACAAGAATTGTGCGGTCTGGTCGAATCACCCACACTCGATCACATGCCTCTGTCGAGTCGACCTATCTCCGATCTCTAATCGATTTTTAATTGTGCTGTAATGACCCTCGTAGATTAGCTCGATCGAAAGATCGCTTCCTGGTCAAATTCTTAACGGCTTCACCTGATAGACTAGTTTTCACCTGAGTAGCCGACTCAAAGAAAAGAACTATATGCGTGCCAATGAAATGCCCGTCTCAATTTATTGAAAATAGAATTGGAAAATTGGGATGTTACACCTTTGATTATACATATCTTGACTAATATATGTTACATTTGATAATCTCTCATAAAGCCTATAGAAGCATGTAGATTGGTCGGTTATCGAATTGCCGATTATGGTTCCCATCCAATCTTGTTGCCGGGTTACCCGTGAACCGATAGAAGCATGTAGATTTCACTTAGTATTGGGTTTTAAATTTTTGTCTTTATAAATATTCATTTAACTGTGTTTTTAGCTTTTATCTTTGTAATAGTAAAATTAGCTTGAAAATGACACTAGGAGTGTCATAACTTTTATACTGCACTCTCTTTAGTGTGAAAACTTTTAAAGCAATCACTTAAATGTCATTCCAAAAAAAAAAAAAAACCATTTGCTTCAATACTATCGCTGATTTAAATTCCCAAAAATTTAGACAATGTATAGACAATGTAATCTTTTAGAATAAATAATTTGACATGGCTCACTGGCAAAGTGAAATCAACATTATTTGACCTAAACGACATCCTCTAACTGATGTTCGCCCCCAAATTAACAAATTGGGTTGAGTCTCTTCTTCTAAAACTTGAACTCCTGTCTAAGGATTTTGGAGTAAAATTACAATATGAAACTTACATTGGAGAGAAAGAGCAGGAAAAGAAACTCAAGATTGTGTTAACCAATTAAAGATGAAGGTGAATATATATTATTCTAATTTTGGGCTTAAAAGTCAAAGTACAAACAACACGTCAACTGCCGATATCCACTTCGCAGCTTCAACTTTTTGTACCGACATTCAGATCACGCCATTGGATTTTCTCCTTGCTATTTGGTGAATTCTTTTGAAAAGTTATGTTCTCTTCAATTTTGTGGGTATCTTCTTAATTGGTGATGCTTAATCATCAGATTGTGTTGCAATTGACTCTTTTATGTGGGAATAAAAGAATTGAGGTTTTCATGACAACAAAACCTGCAAATAGCAATTCATAAATTTTTGTGTATTAGTTTTCAAGATTAGAGTAATTCGTGCGGAGCTAATGCGACCCATTTTGTGCTTTTAGCCTTGATAGCCCCTCTAGCACCGAGCCATAATTTAATCCCTCTAAGCTCTCACCTTGTCCCCCGCCTTCACTATTTATGCAATATGAAGGGTGGGGGGGAGCGAGGGCAAGGGTGATCGGTTCCCAAGTGGACCGGTTTTTGATTTAGAATCAGGAACTGACCCCTTAATTCTCGAATCCAAAATTCTAGAATTGGGAATCGAATTAGCCTATTCCAACCTGATTTCTGAGTTACCTACGAACTGATAGAAGCATATAGATCCACTAAGTATTGATTTTTATTTTTATTTTTTTTGGTCTATATAAATATTCATTTACCTATGTTTTTAGCTTATATCTCTATAGTAGAATAATTAGCGTAAAAAGGACAAGAGAAGTACCATAATTTTCATACAACACGTTCTTTAATGTCAAAAGTTTTCGAGCAATCACTTATATGTGAAAAAAATTACTTCAATACCATTGCCGATTTGAATTGTTGAAAATTAAGTGGACGTAATTTTATAATATAAATAGTTTGACGTGGCTCACCAGTAAAGTGAACTCAATATTATTTGACCTAAATGACATCGTCTAACTCATGTTCACCTCAAATTAACAATTGGGAATGCATTGAGTCTCTTCTTCTTACCCTAAACTCGTATCCAAGGAATTAGGAGCAAAATTACCATATGAAACTTGCAATGGAGATCAAGAGTAGGAAAGATGACTCAAGATCATGTCAATCAATTGATGATGAAGGTGAATATTATTGCAATTGTGGGCATAAAAGTGAAAGCATAGAGAACACTTCAACTGTGGATACCCAAAGCTTTAACCTTTCACAACCACTTTCGTATCTTTTCCCTTTTTCCTTTAACCATTTGCTTTTCCCATTGCTAGTTGGTGTTTTCTTTTGAAAAGTCATATTCTTTTTTTTTTTTTTTTTTTAAATTTGGGCATCTTCTTTGTCCGCGATGCTCAATCGTCAGATTGTGTTGCAATTGATTCTTTTATTCGGGAACAAGAGAACTAGGGTTTTCATTACAATAAAACTTGCAAATAGCAATACATGAGCTTCTACGTATTAATTTCTAGGATTAGACCCGTTCGTGTGGAGCTAAGTGGACTGCTTTTTCCTCACGCCACTGGATTTTCTCCTTGCTAGTTGGTGAATTCTTTTGAAAAGTTATGTTCTCTTCAATTTAGTGGGTATCTTCTTAATTGGTAATGCTTAATCATTAGATTGTGTTGCAATTGACTCTTTTATGTGGGAATAAGAGAACTGAGGTTTTCAAGACAACAAAACCTGCAAATAGCAATTCATAAATTTTTGTGTATTAGTTTCCAAGATTAGAGTAATTCGCGTGGAGCTAATGCGACCCATTTTTGTGCTTTTAGCTGTGATAGCCCCTCTAGCACCGAGCCATAATTTTATCCCTCTAAGCTCTCGCCCTGTCCCCCGCCTTCACTATTTATGCAATATGAAAGTGGGGGGAGGGAAGGTAAGGGTGATCGGTTCCCAAGTGGACCGGTTCCTGATTTAGCATAAGGAACTGACCCCTTAATTCTTAGATCCAAAATTTTAGAATTGGGAATTGAATTAGCCTATTCCAACCCGATTTCTAAATTACCTATGAACTAATAGAAGCATATAGATCCACTCAGTATTGATTTTTTATTTTATCTATATAAATATTCATCTACCTGTGTTTTTAGCTTATATCTCTATAGTAGAATAATTAGTGTAAAAAGGACAAGAGAAGTGCCATAATTTTCATACAACACGTTCTTTAATGTCAAAAGTTTTCGAGCAATCACTTATATGTGAAAAAAATTAGTTCAATACCATTGCTGATTTGAATTGTTGAAAATTCAGATGAGGTAATTTTTTTAATATAAATAGTTTGACGTGGCTCGCCTGTAAAGTTAACTCAACATTATTTGACCTAAATGACGTCGTCTAACTCATGTTCACCTCAAATTGACAAATTGGGAATGCACTGAGTCTCTTCTTCTTACCCTAAACTCATATCCAAGGAATTAGGAGCAAAATTACCATATGAAACTTGCAATGGAGAACAAGAGTAGGAAAAATGACTCAAGATCATGTCAATCAATTGATGATGAAGGTGAATATTATTGCAACTGTGGGCATACAAGTGAAAGCATAGAGAACACTTCACTTGTGGATACCCAAAGCTTTAACCTTTCACAACCACTTTAGTATCTTTTCGCTTTTTCCTCTAACCATTTGTTTTTCTCATTGCTAGTTGGTGTTTTCTTTTGAAAAGTCATATTCTTTTTTTCAAATTTTTGGGCATATTCTCTGTCCATGATGCTCAATCGTTAGATTGTGTTGCAATTGATTCTTTTATGTGGGAACAAGAGAACTAGGGTTTTCATTACAATAAAACCTACAAATAGCAATACATGAGTTTCTACGTATTAGTTTCTAGGATTAGACCCGTTCGTGTGGAGCTAAGTGGACTGCTTTTTCCTCACGCCATTGGATTTTCTCCTTGCTAGTTGGTGAATTCTTTTGAAAAGTTATGTTCTCTTCTTTTTTGTGGGTATCTTCTTAATTGGTGATGCTTGATCATCAGATTGTGTTGCAATTGACTCTTTTATGTGGGAATAAGAGAACTGAGGTTTTCATGACAACAAAACCTGCAAATAGCAATTCATAAATTTTTGTGTATTAGTTTTCAAGATTTGAGTAATTCGTGTGGAGCTAATGCGACCCATTTTTGTGCTTTTAGCTGTGATAGCCCCTCTAGCACAGAGCCATAATTTTATCCCTCTAAGTTCTTGCCTTGTCCCCCGCCATCACTATTTCTGCAATATGAAGGCAGGGGGGGATGGTAAGGGTGATCGGTTCCCAAGTGGAACGGTTCCTGATTTAGAATTAGGAACTGACCCCTTAATTCTTAGATCCAAAATTCTAGAATTGGGAATTGAATTAGCCTATTCCAACCCGATTTCTAGATTACCTATGAGCCGATGAAAGCATATAGATCCATTCAGTATTGATTTTTTATTTTATTTTGGTCTATATAAATATTCATTTACCTGTGTTTTTAGCTTATATCTCTATAGTAGAATAATTAGTGTAAAAAGGACAAGAGAAGTACCATAATTTTCATACAACACGTTCTTTAATGTTAAAAGTTTTCGAGCAATCACTTATATGTGAAAAAAAATTAGTTCAATACAATTGCTGATTTGAATTGTTAAAAATTCATATGAGGTAATTTTTTTTAATATAAATAGTTTGACGTGGCTCACCGATAAAGTTAACTCAACATTATTTGACCTAAATGATGTCGTCTAACTCATGTTCACCTCAAATTGACAAATTGGGAATGCACTGAGTCTCTTCTTCTTACCCTAAACTCATATCCAAGGAATTAGGAGCAAAATTACCATATGAAACTTGCAATGGAGAACAAGAGTAGGAAAAATGACTTAAGATCATGTCAATCAATTGATGATGAAGGTGAATATTATTGCAATTGTGGGCATAAAAGTGAAAGCATAGAGAACACTTCACTTGTGGATACCCAAAGCTTTAACCTTTCACAACCACTTTAGTATCTTTTCGCTTTTTCCTCTAACCATTTGTTTTTCTCATTGCTAATTGGTGTTTTCTTTTGAAAAGTCATATTCTTTTTTTCAAAATTTTGGGCATATTCTCTGTCCATGATGCTCAATCGTTAGATTGTGTTGCAATTGATTCTTTTATGTGGGAACAAGAGAACTAGGGTTTTCATTACAATAAAACCTACAAATAGCAATACATGAGTTTCTACGTATTAGTTTCTAGGATTAGACCCGTTCGTGTGGAGCTAAGTGGACTGCTTTTTCCTCACGCCATTGGATTTTCTCCTTGCTAGTTGGTGAATTCTTTTGAAAAGTTATGTTCTCTACTTTTTTGTGGGTATCTTCTTAATTGGTGATGCTTGATCATCTGATTGTGTTGCAATTGACTCTTTTATGTGGGAATAAGAGAACTGAGGTTTTCATGACAACAAAACTTGCAAATAGCAATTCATAAATTTTTGTGTATTAGTTTTCAAGATTTGAGTAATTCGTGTGGAGCTAATGCGACCCATTTTTGTGCTTTTAGCTGTGATAGCCCCTCCAGCACAGAGCCATAATTTTATCCCTCTAAGCTCTCGCCTTGTCCCCCGCCATCACTATTTCTGCAATATGAATGTGGGGGGGGGGGGGGGGGAGTAGGGGGAGTGTGGGTAAGGGTGATCAGTTCCCAAGTGGGCCGGTTCCTGATTTAGAATCAGCACTAACCCTTTAATTTTCGGATCCAAAATTTTAGAATTGGGAATCGAATTAGCCTATTCCAACCTAATTTCTGAGTTACCTATGAACTAATAGAAGCATATAGATCCACTCAATATTGATTTTTTTTTTAAAATTTCGGTCTATATAAATATTAATTTACCTATGTTTTTAGCTTATATCTCTATAGTAGAATAATTAGTGTAAAGAGGACAAGAGAAGTGCCATAATTTTCATATAACACGTTCTTTAATGTCAACATTTTTCGAGCAATCACTTATATGTGAAAAAAATTACTTCAATACCATTGCTTATTTGAATTGTTGAAAATTCAGATGAGGTAATTTTTTTAATATAAATAGTTTGACGTGGCTCACCGATAAAGTGAACTCAATATTATTTGACCTAAATGACGTCGTCTAACCCATGTTTACCTCAAATTGACAAATTGGGAATGCACCGAGTCTCTTCTTCTTACCCTAAACTCATATCCAAGGAATTAGGAGCAAAATTACCATATGAAACTTGCATTGGATAACAAGAGTAGGAAAAATGACTCAAGATCATGTCAATCTATTAATGATGAAGGTGAATACTATTGCAATTGTGGGCATAAAAGTGAAAGCGTAGAGAACACTTCAACTGTGGATACCCAAAGCTTTAACCTTTCGCAACTACTTTCATATTTTTTCGCTTTTTCCTCTAACCATTTGCTTTTCTCTTTGCTAATTGGTGTTTTCTTTTGAAAAGTCATATTCTTTTTTTCAAATTTTTGGGCATGTTCTTTGTCCATGATGCTCAATCGTCAGATTGTGTTGCAATTGATTCTTTTATGCGGGAACAAGAGAACTTGGGTTTTCATGACAATAAAACCTGCAAATAGCAATACATAAGTTTATGCATATTAGTTTCCAGGATTAGACCCGTTCGTGTGGAGCTAATGCAAACCATTTTATGCTTTAGCTACGATAGTCCCTCTAGCACCGAACCATAATTTTTTTCCCTCTAAAGTCTCGCCTTTTCCCACACCTACATTATGCCTGCAGTGTGAAAAAAGGGAAGATAGAGAGATCTTTATTTATAAGTGGCGTTGTTTTGTCAAGAAGAGCCTAACCATTGCCACATTGAGCTGCCTTTTTTATTTATTTATTTTAAATATCATAAGAAAAGCTACGTGAGAATAAAATTTTTATTAAAAAAGTCACTTGGGATGAATTTCTGGAATTTATCGCCGGAGGCAAGTGATTATTTTGTTGTATCGATGCGGCACTCAAGTGATCGCTCGAAAATTTTTGGCATGAAATGAGTATTATACAAAAGTTGTGCTACTTATAGTGACATTTTCATTAGAAATTAAAACTTATTTAGAGTTGTATTGAGTTGATTTTCGTGTTTTTTTTCCAAGTTTACAAATTTAATTAACAAAGTAAGAAACAAGATTTAGATTATAAGTGCATATTTCTATAAATAAATTTTTATCTTTCTAGTTGTCCTTATGAAAACGCTTACATTTAAAATAGTAGGAATATCAACCGGATACAACTATAGATGAGATAACTACTTTTACTATTACAAAAATTATGAGCTAATTTACACATAAATAGAATTATTATAACAAAGATTGATTTGATTTTGCTATGAAAAAATGAGGAGTTATAGTAAACAAATTCAAAGTTTAGGAACTGCATTAGATATTTAGAAATAGTTCATGTACCACAGTAAATGAATTAAATTTTCAATAATAACATTGAAAATAGGGCCAAAATATGGGAACTAGAAGCGTCAGTTTCCTAAACTGAACTACGGAATAATTTGTCCATAGCTACTAAACTTTAGTATGTGATAGTACTAGAAATGAAGGATGATACTTTACATAATTACCAAAGCTTGCTGCATAAGGCCTATATAGATATCTGGGACGTGATTCCATTTTGCTTATTTGCATTAAAGTTACGCAAAGAGTAGGATCAGTTGAAACGACTCAACTCTAAAAGGAGCCATGTGCGAGAATTTATTCACTACTAAGTTAAGCCCTTTAACGTGTTATAAAAAAGCAACCGCGAGGGACGCCCAACTCACGGCTTCGGTTCATCTTTCGTTGTATAAACAAGTTGGGTAGGGAGTTGCGATTAACGAACGCTCGACCGCTGTCGACATTGCCTTTAGATCGTTGAAGAAGCAAGTTTTCGTATTGAAAGGTAATGTAATTTTTTATTATTATTTAATGATTGATATTTTCTTTCCTCTTTCATTTGCTATTGGCTAATATTTCCTTTGTTAATGTCAATCGTCTTCAATCTTGATGCTGGATCACACGCTTTTCATTATATTATTTTAATTGGTTCACTCTTATTCAATGATGTTACTAGCATATCAATATGATAGGTTTTGTTTCCTACTGCATTAGGACGACCGCTCTTTCTCTAGGCAGCCCAAAGTGCGCCTTCTTTTAATTTGCACTTTGCACGACATCGCCCGTGAGCGGCATATATCCATTGCACTTTTTGAGGGCGAACCTCTAATTTACTCTATGATTCTTTTTTCTTTTTTCTTTTTTGAGGATTTTTTGTTTGAGCACTCGTAGTCTTTTGCTTGTCTCTTTTTGAAGAGTAGGTAACTTGGGCCGAACCACCATGCAAATCTATGGCGTCTTATTAATTTCGAGAAAATTATCGAAAAAATCTTAAACCTATTACATTTTTGCCAATTAAGTTTTAAACCTTTTAAGTTTGCCAATTCAATCATAAAATTTTTAATTTCTTGCTAATTTAATCCATCTGGCCAATTTAGGCATGAAAATGCTGACGTGGACACCGGCACAGGACTGTCGGCACCGGCATAGATAATTTTTAATAATATTTTAATTTTTTTATTAATTTTCAACATTTTTTTTTTTCATTTCATTTCTTTCTTTTCTTTTTGGCCACCTACTTTTACTGTTCCAGTGGCCGGCCAATTGGCCTTGCATAGGCCAGGCAAGGGCCTAAGTAGCACCAACATGCGACACGTCATTTCTCAAAAATAAAAAAATCTGACATGTTGTATATTAAATGAATATTTTTATTTTTTAATTAATTTAATTCAAATTCATAAATAAATAAATAATAAAAAAGAGTCTACAATATGAATTTACACTAATAATATTAATAAATCTATTCATAGGAAATTCAAAAGACATATTCATAGTTAATGCGATGTTTGGGGATATGTTTTTAACTTTAACAAAAGCTGTTGATGAAATTAATGACTAACATCATATTAGAATTTACTTATTTAAATAAATCTATGATCTTCTACAATGAAAAAAAATTATCATTATTTAACATTCGGTGCTTTTGTTTTCCAAAATCACTTTTTAGCCTCATTTATTATTTCTGATAAAAATAAATAAAAAAATTTTAAAAATCACTCCATCGGTTCCAAGAAGATGCCTATATTTTCTTTTATTCATTTTTGCCCTTCTCTCCTCTCCTCTCCTCTCCTCTCTCTCTCTCTCTCTCTCTCTCTCTCTCTCTTATATTTTTTTTTGCCTAGACTCTCTCCGTACTTTATATATATATATATATATATATATATATATATATTGGCCTAGATATTGAATTGCAAGTTCAAAGAAGTACAAAAAAGGGCCGTTGGAAAGGAATTTTTCAAAATAGTATGAATGTGATGAATTTCCCTCGTTTCTTTCCCCCAAAAATTTATTTTCCTCGTTTTTTTCCCCAACCCCTGTCAAGCCAGCCGTCGTCCCCAAAAAAGATAAAAACTTCTTACCATCATTTCTTCACCCCAAAAAATTTATCTCCCTTGTTTCTTTCCCCAAAGCCCCACCCCTATTAGGTTGCCATTGCCTTTCTTGAAAATTGTATGCCCAATCCCATCAAAATCCCTATTTTTAATTTGTTTTCTACTCTTCTTTCTAAAGCCTAAAACTAAAAGAGGAAGAAACTCTAAAACCTAGCCACTACTGCCACCTCCTCCTCCTCCTCCACATCCTCCTCCTCCTCACACGACCCTCTTCCTCTCGATCTTTGCTCTCTCTTGGTGCCCTCGCAATCACTCTCCTCTGGCCCTTCCTCCTTTGTAGCTATAGCCTCACCTTCGGCCCTCCATCACAGGATCATAATCACAACTCTCTAGGTTCTCGCGGTCTCTACTCTTCCTCTAGCCTTCCCCTTGTAGTTGCGGCCTAGCCATCGCTCGCAGCCTCGTCATCACTCACGGCCTCACCATCTCTCATGGCCTCATCTTTGCTCCTTGGGCCTCACTTCCACCCTCCATCATCTTCTTCAACAATTCTCTATTCACGTCAACGTTAGCGGTTCTACGTGGCTCTGTCGGTGTCCAAGTCAGCATTTTCTAGCCAAAAATAGCTGGACGGACTTAATTGGCAAGAAATGAAAATGCTTAATACTGAATTGGCAAAGTTAAAATGTTTAGAACTAAATTGGCAAAGGTATAATAGGTTTATGATTTTTTGGACAATTTTCTCTATTAATTTCTTGGACCTAATTATCATAAATAATCATTTGTAGTTATTCACGCTTCTCGATCTTTTGAAACAACTTTTAAACTAGAAAATTCATGTTTGGATGCATATAAAATTTAGCAGGACTATAATACTATTATAAAAAATTAAATGCGTTACTTCGTATTTAAATCAATATAATGTCTCCTTACACAACCCTTGTTCCCTTGCAATTACTACATCATTTTGCATAGGTTAGTCTCGATGGGCGTAAAGGTATCTATAGGAGAGGAGGAGGGTGGCATGAACACCTCGATCAAGGTGGAGGTCCAGAAGGATGAAGGAGGAGCTTCCCTGAATAATGCATCGGCGACTGCGCGAACTACGGAGCAACAAGATCCAGCAAAAGTGTATGCAGCTGCTAGAAAACTGGCCGATGTCATCAAAGGCGCCAATGTCGAAGATATCATGTCCACGATCGAAACGCTTGCCTGTCAAGCTGATTCGTCTGCCATTTTCAATTTCCGGAGGCTATCGAGGGGTTCGCTGCTCCACATTGCAGCAGCCACCGGCAAGAGCGACATCCTAAGGCTCCTACTTGATCGTGTTGATGCCCACCTCATAGCCGCCCAAGATGATTGGGGAAATACTCCCCTCCACCTCGCCACTAAGGCCAAGGCAATTGGAGTCATCAATATGTTGATTTGCCGGGCAAAAGAGCTCCCCAATGTAGAGGACAAGCTCCTCCTGAGGATGAAGAACAATCATGGAAACACCGCTTTGCACGAGGCCGTGCTTACACGTGACGTTGACCTGGTGAGCCATTTGTTGGGGGAAGATTTGGAGCCTGTGTACTGGGAGAAAGTGGATCAGAAATCTCCCTTGTACCTGGCCCTCGACACTGGCAACCCTGAGATATTTCGGGCTTTATTTTCGCCCTCACTCGACCCATCAAGGAGGATAGAAGGCTTGCCACTTGTTCACGGTGCCGTTGCCTATAAACAATATGGTACATACCTAAATCTACTTATGGGAAATATCTATGTGTGGACTGAACTCATTTCAAATCTGTGCAACCACTCTTTGTGCTTATCCAAATATATTACGGGTGTTCACATAAAATTCCACGCCTTGCTTATCAAAGTAGTTGGGTACCCATGAAGAAGTTGCAACTGCCATATCATTCTCCTAATAAACAAATTATCTCCCATTACAACATAATAGATCAGCTCAAATACATTCCAGACTCTATAGGAATTCAAGCATTTGCCCCAAATCTGTCCCATTTCACATTTCCCCAATGGAATTGGGCAGAGGACGGGCTTATGGGGAGTGCTCATTGAACCCACACTTCTTTATTTCTCTTTAAAATAATCATAACTTGTTCGAGTATATACATCTATTAAAAGTTTCATCATAATTATCCTATTTTTATTTTTTCATAAAGATATATCATTTTTGTTTTTGTATAGTCATATAGTTGTAATGATGAATTAATGTGATGTTAGATGAAAATTCATCAAGGTAATAAAATGATAGAAATGATTGGATGATAGTTTGTAATATATTGTAAAAAAATAATCTATTATAAATCATAAAAATAAATAAATAATAAGTAATAATTAATCGTTGCAGGTCTATTCCCTCAAAAGTGTGTAACTCACAATATGCTGTTACTCTCACAATAGCCCAAAGTCTATTATGTTTGCAAAGTCTATAAAATAATACATGTTTCAATTTAATCATGAATTTGTGGATTAAGTGAATAATTGAAATATCTTTAGTTATGTCTCATGAAAATCTACTTTCTAATGCATTACTTGTAGTTGATATACGTTAGACCGTGCCCGCATAAATTCTGCCTTGTATCTTCTGGCCTAGTCCTGGAAAATTTGCTCGGTTTGGGCAAGGCACCTCGAGGCGATAAGTCCTGTGCACATTCGAATTATCAATTAATCCATAAATCAACGTATGCATACATACATGCTTTCACCTAATAATAATCATTAGACATTTTTAGATTATTCAGATTGATAAATAATATAGTTTCTTCAGCTATGTTGATAACACATCCCAAGCAATGCAAGTTGAAACTAATCTTGCAGCCTCTTTTAATCTATGCACGTAATTTTGTGTCCTATCGCATTTTCATTTTGGACATGCATTAGAAATCACAAAAAGGAAAATACAGAAGGCCCTCATGTGTACTAAATCCCCACATAAAATCTTACGACTTCAAAGTAAATAAATCTTAAATGTTAATAGTGAATCATTAGGTGCATATTATTTCTATAGATTTATTGTATGTATCCGTACGCAAATAAGAACATTATATGTGTATTTGATTTTTGAGAATGAGATTTTCACATTATCAAGATTGTGAAAGTACAAAGATTCATGAGTTAGGTAGACGTCGAAATTCAACATAGAATTATATTCCTGTTTAGGAAAAATTCATCCATCTTTGTATTTGTCCACATCAATGTGGAGCCTAAAAATTCATACAAATCCTTTATGCCTTTTATATTATTTTATGATATTATTTTACCTTGATTTAATTTGAATGTGCAAACTTTCAAATCCACGAAACGCAGAAGAGTTCAATTTCTATGTGAAGATTATATATATATAGTGTGTGTAATGGTGGCGCCACATCCTGTGACTTGGGTGGATTCCGCTCGATTCTAAAATAAATTTTACTTAGTTTTTGCTCAAAAGATTTGGTAAATATGCAATTTCTTAATTGAGCTTAATAGGTGCCCACCTTTACGAAGAAGTTGACATTTGCTTTATACTTGCTAGAATTTGATGAACATAATAGGAAAAGACCATTCTCCTTTTCTTGATCTTGCCCTAGCTATTTAAATATCGTTTCTTGTTTTCCCTTAACATTATATTTGTGGACTCTCTAGATACTTCATAAGATGGAAATGTCATATAATTTGCCATGTCATTTAGTAAGATTTTTACAGTAAAATCTTAGAACATGTTGATGTCGCATTGCTTTGGAAGAAAATGGTCTGAAATTTGTCTAAAGTCATTCCAAAATACATAGATGGGATCTTTTCGAAATTTATCTAAAGTCTCACATATTGTGTTTCATGATGCTAGAGAAGGAAACCCACAATACTTCAAAATTCATAGATTGAAAAGCCATTATTTTTTTAACCAAAAATGGGTTAGATAAACCTTTCAAAGCCTTGATTTATTCAATCGAAATTATCACCACTAGTTTCACCATTGCAATCTAATTCCCCATCAACGACTATAAATCCTAATAGTGATTAAGGTTACGTTGAAGATGCCCTTATCCTGGGTTAAGATGCATTAAAACCAACCAAGCCCCAGCGAGTGTCAAATGTTTATGTGGATGGTGGTCCCTAATTTGGAGCTTCTCATTCCAGATTCACTCGGCAAGATACTCAAAAAAGACACGAAGCTTTTCGCAATGAGAGATTCCGGAGGCGGTAATGTATTCCATTTAGCAGCTTTCTGGAATGTGCCCGAAGTTTTCGAACTCTTACAACGACAAACCGAATATTTGGCTCGAGAACAGGATAACAATGGGGATCTTCCCATTCATATTGCGAGCAAGATGGGTCATGTTGAACTAATCGATAAGCTACATCCGGTGTCATAGTGGGTAAATGGGAAAGGACAAACCATTCTTCATGTGGCAGCAAAATACGGAAGAGAAGAAGTAGTGAGATTTATACTCAAACATCCGGATTTGAGGGAGATGATAAATGAAAGAGACCATGATGGAAATACACCTTCACACTTGGCAGCAAAGAATTTACAACCCGCGGCTTTGGTTCATCTTGTGCTGGATGGAAGATTGAACCCCTTCCTTCTCAATCACAAACGCTTGGCTATTTTCGACAGTGTTCCACATAACTCAAGAGAAACATTTATACGGTGGGTAAGTAACATGAACAGTCACTATTTTATTTATCAGCTTACTGGAAATTTCCCTAGACTAATACCTTAGGCACAGATCTCGTATTCAAGTCATTAGTCTCGTAGTCAACGGGATTGAGTGTCCATCGAATTTCTAGAATAGCCAATACTCCGCTAGGATTAATATTGCACAAGTATCTACTTTAGCCTTAATAGGAAGTACTGAAATTTTGCCCATGAATATGTCCGGGGTTAGAAGCAACTGAATATCTCTGACAAATGCTGAGATAATTTGCTACATGTCTCGATTAATTGAGCCTATAATTAAGATCAGGGTTGTCAATGTTGCAATCTCCTTTTTGTAAAAAGGCCAGGGGTCAAGGCGGCAAATTTGACCCCTCTAAACATGGCATAATCTCGTTACATTATCAGTAAGTCAACCCATGACAAAGGCGAACCATATACGTTTCATTCGTGCCTCTTTTCTCATTTGCAATGAACTTGTTACTATATTGTTAATTCTTCAAAATGAGCAGACACTGCATCTTTAAAAATAACAGTTCCCCTTTAAATGAGAATTCCAAAGTCCGTTTCGGTTACCAATTCGCTAACAATTTGTTCTTTCTTTCCCTTCTTATATATTTTCTGATCTCAGCAATTGGTACACACCCTGTTACAGACCGTGTCAGCTGAGAGATTAGATCGATTCATAGTTGAGCCAGAAGCTCGAGACAAAGTGTACATGGTTGGAATTATTATTCCACGTTTGGCCAATTTGAAAGAGGCTATGAGTGCCTTGTTGGTGGTGGCAGCGCTTGTGACCACTGTGACTTTCGCAGCTGGTTTCGTAGTTCCTGGAGGATTGAACAGCTCAGACATGGCATCCAAAGATGACAGGGGCATGGCTATGATGCTGGGCAATAGAAAGTTCCAGGAATTCCTGATTTGCAACACCTTCGCGATGTTCTGCTCAATGACCTCGGTCGTTTTCTTCATGTTAGCATACCTGTCGGAAGTCCACTACTCAATAATTAACTTCCATCTTGCAGTAGGGCTACTAGGAATGTCACTCCCGCCAATGTCCTACGCTTTCTTAATTGGTGTCAACTTGACCGTTGGCAAACTCCCTTGGCTTGCCACCACGATATCAATTTTCGGATCTATTTTCATCTTCATCATCACAGGTTCTTTATTGTTGTTGGTGGTTCTTGAATTATTAATCTTTGCCATCGTTATCCCCTACCTTCGTCCTATCCGTACTCTGATAATCAGGTGTATCCCCTGGTGCCTTAATGTTTTACGAGTTGAGAGGACGCTCATTTAGGATGACTCAAAAGAAGACAACGGGGAGCAAGACCTCTGCTAGTCCGCCTCTGGGTGGTGGCGGTGAAGATTGATTCGCAAAAACAAATATATATATATATATATATATATATATATATATATTTGCCTTGGTGGATTTGGCTTATTCTATATTTGCTTTCCTATTGCATTACATTAATGATGACTGTTGAAGTATTTAAGTTCAACCATCTCTTCCTTCAATAGCTCATATTATTAGAATAGTTGGATATAATTCCACATATATCAAAGCATAAGATTCTTAATCAAACCTTTTCAGACCTCCTGCGTTGTATATTCTCATATGTTAGACTTGCAGCAAAGTCTGACCTACTTGCAAAGAGGAGTATTAAAGTATTTGAACTAAATTATGCTTTTGGCTAAATAGTTCAAGCTGTTAAAATAACTCCATTGTAATCTAATGAAACATTATAATGATACGTGTATCATGCGACATGATGTCTCAGTTGAATGGATGAGTGGGTCATTTTATCTGTTTTACCGCTTGAAAATCAAATCTTTAATTTTGAACATGTAGAAGCTTGTCTAGAAATCACTTGTCTAGACTGCCTGCCGTCGTCCTTGTATAGTATAATCCATTTTCCCCAGCGTCCCAGTTGAGCCCAACCACCATGCCTCTGCTTTCATTTTTTGTTTTCTGAGATGGCAGCCGTTTGCCGTTTTGACGACTCATCCATGGCCGTCGGGATATCGACCTCACCATTGAGACTCTCGGTGATGGACCGGCTGTGCCGTCAGATCTATCGGCATGGCTCTCGATTTGGAAGCTTAACGTTCTCCAAGGCAGCACTAGTGTTTTCTTCCTCTTTTCGGTATTTTTTTTTTCAAAAAAATCAATTTCCTTTTCTCCTAAACAAATATCAGTTTTTTATGGAATTAATTATTGTTTTTCCACTTATCTTCTAAAGCTTCAAATTGTACTTTGGTTCTTTTATATTTCCAAATCAACCCACTGATGTATTTATTTTATTTTATATTTTATTTTGATTTTTTTTTGAGAATATTACTTAATGAAGTCTCAATCTAAATGATTTATTCTATCGTTCTCAATTTTTTTATTATATAAAAATTAAATTTAGGGTTAGTAATTTGAATTCCATAATTATTGTCCAATGATACAATTAGTACCAATAATCTCTATCTTATTTTATATGCATTTCATTATCGTAGTCTTTGGAGAAAATGTCATGCTTACATTTTATTTGCCAAACCCCAACTAATAATGGTATTCACTTATATATGAAGTTATAAATTCAAAATATTATTTTGTGAGTAGGCTCTTACTTTGGCAGATTGATTTTTCTCGATTGAATTAGTTTTTCTTATTAAATTATTTTTTCTTTATAAAATAATTGACAAACAATTAATTACTTTACAAAATCAGTTCATTTTATTTTTTTTATCGACTCGTAAAAGTTTCTTTTTTTCATGTGAGCATATCTTTCTATCTAATCTTATTCACAACCATTCATCTTTCATTGTAATGAAATCATTATATACATATATTATCGTGCTTTGTTATCGACCAATAAAATATGGAAAATAAACACTCACTACAACTGAAAGTATTTAGATGTAGATATCAAGTGAATTAAAATAGTTGCATTTTCTTTATTGCAATGGACATACTTAAAATTTTAGAATGGGTTATTAGTTCATCATATAATTGAAACGCATGTGAGAGGATACGTTCTATTATCTCAGCTTTTTAATTATATATATGCTAAACCTTAATTAGCGCACGGTTTTCAGCAAATATCGCAAGCTCTTGCTTTAATTAGATTGTTTTAGAGGCCTTCCTTTCTCTGCCATGCACCCTTCGTTGATGTGCCACGCAATGCTCGGATTTTTCATTCTACTAATTGAGCCATCGCGGTCGACTAGAATATGTAAGTTTGACATTCGGGCTCACCAATCTTGGGTTGTCAATGAGTATTTTATTTGTGTCAACTTTTTGATACACTCATGAAAACCAATAACCAAATACATATTAGAATAGGAGACATGATTTGATTCTAATTATTCTAATTGTGAGTTAACTGATCTGATTAATCAGTAAGATCATATATTTGGAATATAGAATAGGAAACATTATTTCATATATTCTTTCATATTGTACACCCTTCTTGTATTATAAATAGGCTTGTAATACATGTACAAAATTTGAGATATACACAAAACAATTTTCTCCAATATTTTTTATGTTCTATTCGGAAAATGGCATCAAATCACGGTCATCACTGAGCCTGCCTCTTGCCTTTGGTCATCTGATTTTGGCCGGCGACCACTAGCCATCTGTTTGCTTCTTCTTTGGACCCATCGTCCTTCATTAGTTTGCTTTGATTGATTTTTCTGGGCACTATCTTTTTTTTTTTTTTTTTACATTGGTTATCATGTCTGAACAAAGCTCCCAGACTGAGGAATCCTCCAGCTACCCATTGGCTCATGAATGGACCGACAATCCGTTCTTCCTCCATGCCTCGGATGGCCCTGGTTCGAATTTAGTCAGCATGGCTTTGACGGGTGATAATTATGACAGCTGGTCACAAGCCATGACCATTGCTCTATCCGCAAAGAACAAAATAGGTTTTGTCATGGGAGATATTATCATGGGTCCTGAATTGCATCAACCATGATCTTGTCCCGACCGTGTTGACCACAGAATTTATTGCGGACGTTTGCGCTGCTATGTGTGCACATTTTTCACCGTCTAATGGTCCTCCAATATTCCACCTCGAGCATAAATTATGCACTCTTGAACAAGGCGAAGACGACATCACTAAGTTTTAAAATATTTTGCGGCGTTATTGGGAATGAGCTAAATAATTTGGAACCCTTGCCGAACTGCCCTTGTGAAGCAAGGACATTGTTTGTGATGCAAGTTGAGAATCAACGTCTTTATCAATTCTTAATGGGTTTAAACCCGAGGTATCCTAATGTGGTTATTCAAGTAGTGCTCATGAATCCATTAGCCACTGTTGCGTGAGCTTACTCACTTATTCTTTAGGACGAATCTCAATGCCACATTCACTCCACTTGTATCTCCACAGAAAACATACTATTGACATATGGCTCCATGCGAAACATCCCGCCTCAAATGGACTTGCCTCTCTCGGCTCCATCCCATAAGCACACCGAGACCGCTTCTATTCACCTTGTAAAACGCAGCCCTGCATCACGTGCTCGTGAACGTTGTGCCCATTGCGGTATACCAGGCCATTCCCGTGATGTTTGCTTTCACATCCATGGATTTCTCGCTAATTATAAGGGACAGTGTCAGGACCAGCCTCCCACCAAGCCCTCGGATAGCAAGCTTGCCACCAATCCTAAGAACTCCTCTTCCACATCTCCACCGCCATTTACTAGTGAGCAATATAAACAAATCATGCGATTATTCCAAGAGGTGAACATTTCCAAGGCAAACCTCACAGGTACTATTCTCGACTTGATTTCTAATTCATTAAATTCTTGCACTTAAGTTGTTGACATTGGAGCTACGAATCGCATTACACATAACCTTCCTAAAATCTCTAACGAAAATCTCTAACATCGAGCCAAAACCAAGCTAAATCTCTAACGAAAATCGAATCAGATGCTTAAATACACTGATCCTCCTTCCTTGTCATGGATAATGCCAACATCTCTCTATTTTTCAGATTGGCTCTTTTCAGACGAATCTAGACATCTAAATAAGTTTTTATTAGATACAACCGCTAATGATTCCACAAACGCATTTAAGAAGTCTCTTGAACTTCGCCATTTCCTCAAATCATCATGACCGCAAAATGCACCTCCCAACCAAGCAGACAAGAGGATGTTCCTCGACAATCCGATCCAGTTCTCAAACTTCCGTAGCTCCAATGCCGATGGAAACAAAATGATGCAGCCAAGCTTGCTCGGCAAACCGATTCGCCTCATTGCAAGCCGAAGAAAATTAGAGACATCGACCAATTACTTGATTCGAGCAAAGGATAAACGAACTCAGACAAGCACAAACAGAAGCTAAACTGCTCGAGGAGGTGGAAGATGCAGCAAGTACGGACTCCGGCGATCCAATCGGAAATGGCGACTGACAGAGACTTCGTGGAGGGTCGCTCAATCTTCTCTTGGAGTCGCACGAACAAAAAGAAGAAGAATAAGAAGAATTGACGAGCGGTGAGCTTTAGGGGGTAAAAAGGGGGAATGCGAAGGATTTTGTGAACTGGAACGATAGAGGTCACGCTTATGTACTCACTCCTGCGCAATGCGCACTCGTGACGTATGCAAAAATTTACAAATTTGACATTTTTCATTTCGTTACCCCCAAATTGTTTTTTTTTTCTGCATTTTTTATAAAAAAAAAATTACCTGCTTTATGATGCTAATTGATATTTATGCAATTTTTTTTATTATAATGTGTTTGAGAGTTTTTATTTGATTAGTGTGAATGAAGGAGACGTGCGACGACTGTTATATTCGGAGTGAATTGATATAAAATGTAAAGATGGTATATAGAATTTCTTTATTTTATTATGGAAGTACAGGGGTATGAAAAGTAAAGTACTTTCTTTCACAAATTCAACTTCTATTTGTGCAAATAATGCTTCTATAGTCTTTTGAAAAAAAATTTACAACAGTTTGGTAAAAACAAGAAAAGTCTTTCGCATGTGGTGACATCTTAAATTTTTAAGCAGTAGTTATGTAAATACCATCACTGATTGTCCCTATATTTTTCCTTAAAATTCAAAATTGTCGATTTAAAAAATAGGTTATCAACTTTAACTCAATATGCAATGTGATTCTTAAACTTTAATTTATTCAATGTAATCTCTAAACTTTAGCTAAATGCGCAATATAATACATGAGCTCTTAATTTGTTCAACATGGTCCATGGACTTTTTGGGATCATCTGTGTCATTTTCCTATGAGGCATTAATAAACCAAAACGGGATGGGTGTTTTTATGCTCAATAAAGAAGTTAATGCAATAAATTCTAGCTAAAAAGCGATTGTCTGTAATGGTACTTGTGAAAATTTATTTCGAAAATGAAAAATTTACAAATTTTGATTAGTGATATGTATCTCTCGTGACAATTCAATATAATATCATGCAATTTGTCTGACATTGAGAATATGACATTCGCCCCTGGCGCAATTATATCATCCACCGTACAATCCCAACCATTGTCAAGACCATACCCCTGACTGCCTCCTCGTCCTAATTTGACTGGATGAGTTAGAGTTCGTTGAGGGGGACCGTGAGGCAAGGGAATTGCAGTGCCCAAATGAAGCTCTATGTTCCAATGGCTCGTGCCCGAAACCAGCGCCCCAATTGAGGAAAGACGGGTTGCCCATCGACGATCCATGGCGGTGGCGATGATGGTAGTGGCAATGACGGTAGTGGCAATGACATGGGGGCTAGACAGCCATAAGTGCCTTGCTAGAGTCCCGAATATCTCGGAATCAATCAACTTCCGATATGTGAGGAGCATGTGAAGGATTGATACACAACCTTATTAGATTCATTTTTATAGTTTAAATTCACTAAAAAGTTGACTAAGAAAATGTGGCTTGATAGACTTAACACAACATTTCTCAAAATTTTGGGACTGAACAAATTAATATGTGCCGTGACACATTTGATTTAACCTTATGGTTGATTTTTGCGACGATCGTTGAATCGAATCAGATTAATCAATCTTTTTGAATAAAAAAAAAAGACCTTTTTTTTTTTAACTATTAAAGTTAATGCTTTTAAATTTATTTTTTCCGCCCCTTTAGAAATCATCCATTTTCATTTCAAGGACATTGAAAAATTAGAGATCCTCTTTTGTAATAAATTTAAAGAAAATGTTGTTATGGATCGTGCGTTTTGCTAAATTCCCCAATAAGCCCGAAAATGGCAGCGAGAGGCGAGAGGCGAGAGGCGAGAATGGCGGCGGTCGTGGTCCACCAGTTCGCTCCGTGAATCACTTGCCGCGCCTGGAGTCCCAACCGCTCCAGTAATCCTGCTCTTCCCTCAATTTTGCATTTCGTTTCGGATTGTTTAATTGTTTTGGAAATGCGCTGTGAAATTAGATGAGTTCTTTGTTGCTTTTTTCTGTGATTGCAACTCGATATCTGCGAAAGAACGCCTCGGTGAGTTGATAGGCTGCTTGAGGGAGAGTGTTTTGATTTTTTGTGTACTTTTGGGACCTCGGCGTTTACATAGTCGATCGAACTCAACGAAAGCCTTTGTCTATGGTAATGATCGATGAAACGGAGGGCAATGTATGACGAAGTGCGCATTTTAGAGGGTGCAAATCTCTA
Organism: Eucalyptus camaldulensis; assembly: GCA_019915185.1. NCBI lineage: Eukaryota > Viridiplantae > Streptophyta > Magnoliopsida > Myrtales > Myrtaceae > Eucalyptus > Eucalyptus camaldulensis. Next base: position 5,801,339 of record JAHSVA010000005.1, read on the forward strand.
TATCTCTTTCCCCCGATTGCTGCAAATGTTCGCCTGGTGTGTTTCCTGGTGGTCCTGTCTTTCCTATCATTCAGTGTCTATCATGTTATTGTAGTCCTTGTATTCATCAACTGTTACGGGCCAAGAAGGGATTCCAAATTCGGGTTTTTGAAGGCAGTTCTAACAAGTAACAAAGTAATAAATTGCAGTGTGAGAAGTTAAGTATAAGCTAAGCATTCTAACGACTATGGATAGATGAAATGCATTTTGAATGGCAGGTCTAACTTCTAACAGCTCATGAGGATCTCCACCTTAGATAGATAAATAGTGGGCCATGAAATGTCCCACTTGACCAGGTAAGACGCATATTGAACTCTGAACGGGTGACCAAAGGCAATGGTGTTTGTGCCAGGTGGTGAAGTATGAGGGAATAAATTTTGAAGAAAAATAGGTACAGCGGAAGGATGACGTTTAATTTGATTTTTCATCCTGGGATCCACCACAACTTCCTGTTCTTAATCTGCTTAGAGCAGATGAATTATGAACAGCAGCTTTTCATGATTCTACTAAGATGTGTAATCACTTTGTAGTTAGTAAAAGTTATCATTACTTTTTAATGCTAATTATTGCCCTTTTTATGGCTATTGTTACTTTGTTGTCAATTAGGTGTTTAATGCATGTTAGTAATATTTAACGCTATTGCCTTGCATATACTAATACTTGCTTGTTCTTCAAAGACTTAAACTGTTCTGGCTAAATCTAAATAAAGTTAACCTGGCAAGTATATGCCTTGATTGTTGTTGTCAATGGTTGACAGGCTTCTTGATTGTAGACAAATCTCGCATTAGTTTTTCTCCTTGTCAATACCTTGACTTAGTGTATTCTCGATATCCTACTCTATTCTTTCTAGTTGATGATCTTTTCGAATTAGAATGTTTTTCAACCAATCTTTATGGATTTTTTTACATAGAATCCTACGTATTTTATCTGTCTTCTGCACCTTGCACCTTTTCAGTTTGAGATCAAGCCCATACCTTTCACGGTCTCATTTTAAACAAGGAATTTGTTTCATGTCAACGGATGTGGTTCATTGCCTCATCATGTCATCAAACATGCAAAACTAGGCCTTGAGATTCTTCTGATTTTGGATTTTCTGTTTGTCTTCTTCTACTGTAATTTCTTTGAACTGTAAAATCTCTTTATATGCTCCTGCCTCTAGAGTCTCTGCATATCAGTAGACTGTATTAATGATAACTATAACATCTGCTTTCTTGTAGTGGTTGTATTCTGTCCGAACAATAGTGAAGTTCACATTTACAAACTTTCAGAAGACAAGTGGGAGCAAGCGCATATTCTCCAAAATGTCATTATTTCAGTACTTCATCCTTAAAGAGTAATTGACTTTGAATTAAAATGACTGAAACACAGGGATGGCGATATACTAAACATTATTTATGTGAACACAGAAATAAAAGCTATAAACTATATTTATTGAAAGATAAGCAAAACCGCATTTATGTTGAGCTCTCTGATTTCTTGTCTTCAGCATGATAATTCTCCTGCCATGTTTGCTTTTCTCCAAAACTAAAGAAATAGGACCAGAAGACACTCTATTTTAATTTTCCCACTTTTCTATTGCTTGTCTCTTTCTTGTTCTTTTCTCTCTCCAGTTTATGGTATTGATGACTTCTTTCTCCACAATGTCAACTGTCATTTCTAAACAGTGATTCAATGACCACATATGAACTGCAAGCTGGAGTTCTAAATTAAGCTCTACAATGTCTTCTTTCCCCCTGGATGTCAAGGAAATGAACTGGTGAATGATGATGCACCTTTGAAATTTGATGTTGCTTGTTTTATCTTGCTAACAAAGCTTATCTCATCGACTAACAGATTTCCAGCATTTAATGAAAGATTCTGGCATGCACCTCACTGATGTTTCATTGCCTTAAACATGTAATAAGTACATGATGGTTCATTTTGGTCTTATCTTTTGGTCTTATCTATGCTTGAGAATTTAATTTTGCATTCTACATAACAAGATTAAATGACTAAAGTCTATGTTATGCTAATTAATAGTTTAAATGAAGAATTTTGTTCTTGGTGCTCACAATGGGGAATGTATCGTCACAACATGACCAAATTGATTCTGGAATAGACTGGAGTGCTGGGTCAAACAGAATAGTGACAGTGTCCCATGATCGAAATTCGTGAGTACCTAATGCAGTCTTTGTTCTTATGTAAAATTACCTAATTGGAACCACCTTCTGTTCTACCTCCTTTCTGCATATTTTTGAGTATCTAATGCAATTTTTTTTTCTTATGTAGATATGTATGGAATCATGAAGGATCAGAGTGGGTACCTACCTTAGTTATCCTTAGGCTAAACTGAGCTGCACTTTGCGTTCAATGGAGCCCAAAAGGTATGCAGCATCATTGAGTTTGAAGACAGGATGATGTTGAATGTTGCCTGTCAAAGACTTCTTAGAGTATTTACATTGTATTGAAGGAGGATAAAATTCTGTTGAAATTGCTAGGAGAATTTGGTTCAGTCAGTTGTTCTTAAAATGGCACTAGAGCTGTTAGACTCCAGGGAGCCATTTACAAATGTGAAGTACCAATAACTTTCTGCATGAATTATAATTCCTCTAATAGGTTTATTCATCTTTCATAATTAGTTAAAAAAATTGCACATAGTTTTATCTTACTTGTTTGGACCTTGCAGTTTAGCTGTTTGTGGTTCTTTTTTTCTCTATAAGTAAAGACAAATTCACAATGAGGCTTCCAGGGTGCTGACCTATATATAAAAAGAGCTGAAAGCAAAAAGAATGCTCATTTACCAAACTAGTGAGTTAGTTACGATCTCTGATTGTACTTCAAATTTGAGGTCTCCCTATATTTCCAACCCTGTAATGATCCTTCTAATCCTCTCTCCCCTCTTCCTTTACTCCTCCTTCACATGTTAAAGATATTTTCACTGTGGACTGCTAATTTATTCTGCTTGATTTCCTCTTGTCAAATGGACTGAGTATGATGAGCTAATAAATACTCTCATCGTTTTCTTCTTTTCCCTACAGAAAACAAATTTGTTGTTGAAAGTGGGGCTAAGACAATGTGCATATGCTACTGTGAGCAAGAAAACAACTGGCATTAGCTTCTATTTCTAGGTTTTTCCTCTTCATTGTTTCTTTAATTTATTTTTCACAACCTTATGGTGGGTTGGACATGTATTCTTCTGATGTGCTTTTTAGTAAGTCATCACTGACTGATCAAGGATTTATGGGTGATATGTTTTCCAAATTTGGGGGACAAGTTAGTTGTGTTCACTGCATTTGAACTCAATTCTTTTATGGTGAAAGCTTTTAAATTTGGGTATGAGCATTGGCCAAGCATTGTCTGCTTGAAGTTGACCTAGGTCGTTTCTAAGTATGCGATACTTGTGGATGAGCCTTATGTAGTTGTGGAAGCACATATAAATGGCAAAACACAGAAGTTCACGATACAGGACTTTGAAGAGGAACAAATAGTATTCTGGCAGGGTTGATGCTGTTGTATTGCTCATTTCTTCAGCAGAGTTTGGAGTGCAAACTCCAATGGAGACTTCGAAGCAGTGCTGTTGCTACATATATGAATCAAATATCCCTCCTGCAGTTACTCCAAGAATTTAGCATTATGGAAATGAAGACCCGGAATAGAAATTAACTAGTTACTGACATGCTCTATAACTTCATAAAGAAATGAGATGGTTACATATCAAAAAGACAGGAGATTAATCCACTTAGTTTCTGATTTTGGTAATTAGTCGACTTAGTTTCTGATTTTGGTAATTAGTCGACTTAGTTTCTGATTTTGGTAATTAGTCGACTTAGTTTCTGATTTTGGTAGCTCTTCAGGAGCAATTATTAATATATGTTCTGTTGTAGGTGGGTCAGTAAACTCATCAGGAAAAGACACAAATCATCGGTAACAAGTGTTGCTTGGCATCCTAACAATGTGAGTGTGTCCTCTTTCTCACATTTTTGTGGTGTTGGACACTTGCAACAAAAGCTTTGTATCTGTTGACTGGCTGCACCTGTGAATGCCTTTGTTATTTTTGATCATGCTTTCTGCGTACAATTTCTTTGGGTTACTAATAGTCACTCCGTTTGTTTGAGTGAGAGTTCATGAATTTTTTAGGGCAAAATATGATCTTATTCTCTATATATCTGCATATGAAAGCTGTTAAGAATGGTAATCAGTTTAAGCAGGAAATAGTGAAAAAAGCAGAGTGTAGTGCTGGAGAAATAGATGTGAAGACGATAAAATTGAAATGGTTCACTACTTAGACTTGTTATTCCCTGATAAGGATTTTGTACAACATGATATAAGTCTGAGAATAGGCTTCGTGATTTGGAATGGGAAAAAGAGTCGATGAGTTTTCAGTCAGTCATTGATTTAGGCATTTTCTTTAGTTAATTCATGTAGTCAAAGGCTATTTTTGAGATAGGATTTGAGATTCAAAGCAGGAGAAGGGGATAAAGATGTACACGCTGACTCTTCTCCTTTCCCTTTTAATATGTAGGGCTGGCAGTCCTTGAAGTTGATAACTTTATGCATTTGGTGGTTTCATCTGCTGATGAATGATTATGACAATGTTAAAAGATTTATTTAGTCTTTATTACATTTTGGTCAGTCCTAAATGAGAGGAGATGGCTTCAATGCGGATTCATGCTTGCGAGATCAAAGCTTCAATCAAAATTATCACGACTAGTTTCAGTATTGGAATATTATCTAAAATCCGCAATTATCAATCCTAGTAGTGATTAAGGTTACATCGAAGATGTCCTTATATTGAGACCAACCAAGCCCCAATCACCCTAAAATATTTGTGCGGATGTGGTCCCTAATACGGAGCTTTTGACCCCGGATGTAGTCACAAGGATACTCAAGAAAAATGCGAAGCTATTTGCAATGACCGACTCCGGAGACGGTAATGTGTTCCATCTAGTAGCTTCTTTGAATGTTGCCCCAGTATTCAAACTCTCAGGACCAAATAGTATTTGGCCTGAGAACAAGACATGAATGGGGATCTTCCCATTCATATTGCGAGCAAGAGGGGTTGTGTTGATCTAATCGAGAAGCTACTTCCGATATCAGCTCCGTATAACAGGCGAGGACAAGCCATTCTTCATTTGGCAGCAAAATATGGAAGAACTCAAGTAGTGAGATATGTACTTAGACATCCAAAACTGTGGATCATGATGCATGATAAAGATGATGCTGGAAATACACCTTTACACTTGGCAGCGAAGTATTCACAACCTGCCGCTTTGATTCCTTTTGTGCTGGCTAAAAGAATTAATCCCACCCGTGTCGACCACGAAAGCTTGATTGCTCTTACCATTGCTCGAAATCTCTCCATAAGGGAGCCTACATTACGGAAGGTAGATAACATGAATAGTCACTATTTTATTTATCGACGTGCTGGAAATTTCCATGGACTAATACCTTGATTAAGCACAGATCTCGTATACAACCAGTTGATAGCATTGTTGAAGCATTGATCAATTTTCTAGGATGGCCGAGACTCTGGTAGGGTTAACGTTCCGCAAATGTCGATTTTCTGGATTATTCCTGTTGCTGTTGAGGTTATTATGTTTCTATCCCAATAAAGCTAAAATATTCACGTTCATCGTCTTTTGTCCCATTTGTGATTTCCCCTATTCTTATTTAAGTTTTTAATTATTTCGGCTCGATTTCTGCATTTTGCTTCTTGTCGAAGAGAAGAAAGAAGGGGCTTCAATCGGGTGTCGGCAATTATAGGTTGGGCCACCTCCGTACTCGTGCAAGAGCCCACCCTCCCCGAGCTTGTTCAAGCAGTGACTCCTCGCCAGATTAGATGATGCCACGTGGCTAGCCTCCCGCCGACCACATGGAAGTGGGACGTTGTGCATGATGCGTAATTTATTATACAGACTTTCATGCACTTTTTAATTATTTAATTTTGACGATGTAATCTAGATCTTTTTTTATAAAATTCCAATACAATTGTTTCGATTCATTTTAGTTGGAAAAGTTTTACGTGGCAATCTTGTCATCGTTGGCGGGCCTCCATGACATGGCCGGTGGCCCAACGTCTGGGTGGACAAATTTACTCGACGTCATTCTGAGTAAATTTTCTGAATTTTTTTTTTTTCCATTTTTCTGTGCGATGAATCATCTCCTTCTTCCTATCTTCACGGTTCATCATCTGCTTAATTTTTTGCTTCGATATTTCATCACCCTGCTCTATTTGCCGTTGAGGTCAGCGGCTCCCAATTCACAGCAAGCTAAGGATCTTAAGCTCCGCTGCGTCGTCAAGCTCGAGTTCAAGATCTGGAGGGCTTGACATATGTTGCGGCAACGAAATCTGGAGGGCTTGAGCTCCGTCGCGACATTGAGCTGGAGCCCCAAGTCTGATGGATTTGACCGTCAATTCGGACAGTGTTGCGTCTTAGCTATTCGCGTTCTCTCTGTAACGAGACTTGTAGAGTTCTTGCAACAAAGTGAATATTCGATTCCGCCGCCATGAAGATGTGTTCACATCATTCTATGAAACCTGCAGTCCGGGATGAGCTTGATGGGTGTTCTAAGACCACAACTTTGTGCATATAAACGATTGACGAATCGACTTCTTAATCTGGCTTCGGAGGGATAGTGAAAGGATCCTGCTCGCAGTCCAATGAAACACTAAATCGAATGGCCTGAACATGCTTTTCATATGTGTTGCTATTTTGTGATGATAGGGGTCGTATTATGTGTTCCATCGAATTAACATTGGCAATTGTCACCAAATTTCTATGCATATAAATGAGTTTGGTGTTTGGTTCATGTTGATGTTTAATCTAGGGAGTGGTGGACGCTGAAATCTAGTCAGGACGGAGCTAAAAAGGAGTTGCAATATGTAACTCTAGGAGAGGGGAAATTGTAGAAAAGTGACTAGATATGTAGTTCTCCTCCTCCGACCTCTGTTGTTACTTCAATGTTGGTTGGTATTGACTTGTCAAATGGAACTCTAATGTTATCCTTGATAGTTTTGCCTAACGTAGGTCTCGAGTAAACATGGTTCCCAACGAGGTGTTTACGGTCTCAACCCAAAAATGCCTAGGGATTTTCTATCTCTTGCAAGGTCCTACTTTTCCTCTCAACAACACCATTTTGTTATAGTGTGTAAGGAGATCGTGCTCAATGTACTCATCACAAAATGATTTAAAGTCATGATTGCTTCTAATGCATGAAATGCCAAGCCCATTCTCATTTTGGAATTTCTTAGCAAGCTTAGCAAATGCATGCAAAGCGTTATTCTTATGAGGTAGGGGAAAAACACCGGAGCAAATCTAGAATGACTTACTATAACAAGTTCATACATTTTTCTTACATAGGTAGTCTCAAAATGAAAATATAAACCTGCTTATAGATTAGATCTTTTGCTAAAGATTATATTAAAGATATTTAGGAAATCTACTTGATTATAAATATTTCTTAGGATTATGTGATATCTCTTTTGATTGTATATATCTTGATTGATATATGTTATCTTTGATAGTCTCTCATAAAGCATATAAATAGGCTACACTACTCTTTATTATGACATATCGAATTATATAGAAATTCATCAAATCTATCTTCCGCATTATTATTCTCAACTTGGTATCAGAGTCTCCTTTCCTAAGTCAACTTGGTGCACTCAGTGCACCTCACACACCTAGAAATTTCTTTCTGCTTTATACCCAATGCACCCCTAATAAAACAAATCCATCCTGCCCTCGACAATGTTCACCAAAATGCCCCAATTCTCATCTGAGTAGGCACCATGGTGGTTGTGTTACGATGTTTGTAATGCGTCGCCAAGTCGAGCTTTTCTTTTCTATAGAGGCATTTTTCGATGCCAGAAAGATGTGTCTTCACACAATAACTTTTTGCTTATCAAAGCTTGGCTTATTCCGCTTGCTGTAACCATGCCATTTGTATTGGCCACGTTTAAGTTACCATCTTGATAGTAAAGTTAGCCACATAGGCTGCATCCCAGTAACTATTTTCCCAGCTAGTTGTACAGGCCGCTTGATGCTACGACTCTAGTTGTATAGACTACGTCGCTTAGTTGCTATTTTGCAAGCTAGCCGCATCAGTGCCTTACTGTTTTCCCTTAGATTCTCACCGCTTACCACTCTTAGACTAGCTAGATTTGGAAATTTCGCCATGAACAGCCACCGGATGCAACCTCATCCGCTATGTCTCAACAATAGGACATTGTTTGGACTTGCATTCAAACTCAAGTTGACATCTTCAATATACCTTGAGATATTTAGGAAGTCTACTTGATTATGAATATTTATTAGGATTATGCGATATCTCCTTTGATTGTACATATCTTGACTAATATATGTTACATTTGATAATCTCTCATAAAGCCTATAAATAAATTGATGTACTCTTCATTATAATATATTGAATTATATATAGAAATTCCTCAAATTTGTCTTCTGCGTTATTATTCTCAACTGATTAAAAGAAATTACACATGTCATTCTCTAAAACCTACTTGTGTAATTAACTTTCTACACTGCTACTGTACTGAATAAAATTCTTCTGTTGGCTTTTGATACACTAATTGATCTATCAGTATAAACGTGCTATTCTATTTGCTGTTTTACTCCGATAGAGGCGTCACACTATCTTGTTAATGAATTAACATTGTAATTCGTACACATAGTAACTGAAATATGAGTAATCTATAAATCATTTCATCGATTCATATTGTGCTGTGGCTGCTCTTCTCTTTACATAATTGAAAAGAAAAAATAATCATATGAAAAGGTCTCTGTTCTTGAAGTTTGACCTAGTTCAAGAGCCCGAAATGGAAGCTACCCCATTTTAAATGGTAAAAGTCATTATTTAGGCTTAAATTTTTTATAAGAAATCCAGAGTTTTGGCAGCTGAGTACTTAAGCCTTTTGTCAGACAGTGTGACTGTTAAATTGTGCTCGTCGTCAGCTGAAAAACAACGAATAAAGAAAGAATTACTGATTACTTAACGCGTTAATCATGCAAAAAAATGTAGTGATTTTATTTATTTTCAAATCCTTATTTCAAGGATGTCACGTCCTTATATCTGAAGAAGGGCCATTAACTTAACTGAGATTATTTTATTATTTTTTGCCTATTATATATATATATATATATATATATTATGAGGTTTAGTACCCAACTGACTATATTATTCTGAGGAATTTGATTCCTTTGAATACTCGATACACAAAACTTTAATTGATTGGAGTTTGAATTGCTGAAATTGTGATAACAATTAAGTCAAAATGTAAAATATTGTGAGCTACTAATTATAATAACAAGAACAGCATGAAGATTAGGTTGTGCGCATGCAGATGCAATATGAGATAGTCGTACATTCATATATTATATGTACTTTCAGTATGTTTAACTTGAAGTTGACTTTTTCGAAACACAAATCTGTGAGTTTATTGGGGGAAGACGAAACCTAGATTTTAAAAAAGGCGAATTTGGTTTTTGTCGCCAGATTTGTCTAAGTTGGATTTATTTGATCGCTCAAATTTTGGAGAAAAAGACGAAAATTGTTTCTTTTATGTGAGAGATTATGGGCAGTTGGGAATCGTAGTGTGTCGGGATCAACAGGGAATAAAAAATGGATAGCTTAATGTAAAAACATATAGTTAGTTGGATCATTAAAAGATGATATTAGGGACTTTTTCTAGAAGTCTGATAAATTATAGTTGTGGATATATATATTTAGAGGATTTAACTCCAAATAACCTCTCAAACTTTCTAGGATCACTGTCACATTGTTTCCAATAGTACTCATCTTCACACTTAAATTAAGATTTGACCTAAAGTTAAAGCATGAAAATGTATAATCATAAGGTAAATAAGGGATATGGAAAGATTCTTCTTATTTATGGTTCAAAGAGCCACCCCTATTCAATCGTTCATGAGACGCGGGTGGCTGTGGTGCATCAGGCGGGCGCCCAATGTTGAGGACAATAACTGGATCTTGAGGATGAAAATGAAACTTGTAATGGAAAGCAAGGGTAGGAAAAGTGAGTCAAGATCGTGTCAACTAATTGAAGATGAAAGTGAATATTATTGTAATTGTGTGCTTAAAGACCACACTTCAACTGTGGATACCCACTTCGAAGCTTCAACCTTTCATATCGACTTTCTGACTTTCCAATTTCCCTCAAGCCATTTGATTTTCTCATTGCTAATTGGTGATTTCTTTTGAAAGATTATATTCTTTTTTTTTTTAATGTTGTGGGTATCTTCTTACATCAAATTGTGTTGCAATTGACTTTTTTTTTTATGTGGCAAGAAGAACTAGGGCTTTCAATCACAACAAAACATGCAAATAGCAATTGATAAGTTTCTGCGTATTAGTTTCCAAGATTAGAGCAGTTCGTGCAGAGCTAATGCAGCCCATTTTTTGCTTTTAGCCGCAACAGTCCCTCTAGCACCGAACTATAATTTTTATCCTTTAATTTTTCATCTTTTCCAGTGCCTTCACTATGTCTGTAGTGTCAAAAAAGGATGAGAGAGAGAGAATGGGTGATCAGTTCTCAGGAGGGCCATTTCCGGACCTAGAATTGGGAGCTAACCTTGTAACTCCCGATTCCAAAATTTTGGAATTGGGAATCAGGTTGGCCGGTTCCCGAACTGCCGATTATGGTTCCCATCCAATCTTGTTCCTGGGTTACCGTGAATCAATAGAAGCATGTAGATCTGACTCAGTATTGGGTTTTAAATTTTTGTCTTTATAAGTATTCATTTAATTGTGTTTTTAGCTTTTATCTTTGTAATAGTAAAATTAGCTTAAAAATGACACTAGAAGTGCCATAACTTTTATACAGCACTCTCTTTAGTGTCAAAACTTTTAAAGTGATCACTTAAATGTCATTCAAAAAAAAAAAATTACTTCAATACTATCGCCGATTTGAATTCCTGAAAATTTAGACATTGTATAGACAATGTAATCTTTTAATATAAATAGTTTGACATGGCTTACTGACAAAGTGAACTCAACATTATTTGACCTAAACGACATCCTCTAACTCATGTTTGCCCCAAATTAACAAATTGGGAACAAGTTGAGTCTCTTCTTCTAACCCCAAACTCCTGTCCAAGGATTTGGAGTAAAATTACAATATGAAACTTACATTGGAGAGAAAGAGCAAGAAAAGCAACTCAAGGTTGTGTTAATCAATTGAAGATGAAGGTGAATATATATTATTCTAATTGTGGGCTTAAAAGTCAAAGTATAAACAACACGTCAACTGACGATATCCACTTTGAAGCTTCAACATTTTGAACCGACTTTCAGATTTTTCCGCTTTTTCCTCATGCCATTCGATTTTCACCTTGCTAGTTGGTGAATCCATTTGAAAAGTTATGTTCTTTTCAATTTTGTGGGCATCTTCTTAGTTGGTGATGCTTAATTGTCAGATTGTGTTGCAACTGACTCTTTTATGTGGGAAGAAGAGAAATGAGGTTTTCATGACAACAAAACCTGCAAATAGCAATTCATAAATTTCTGTGTATTAGTTTTCAGGATTAGAGTAATTCGTGTGGAGCTAATGTGACCCATTTTGTGCTTTTAGCTGTGATAGCCCCTCTAGCACCAAGCCATAATTTATCCCTTTAAGCTCTCACCTTGTCCCCCGCCTTCACTATTTCTGCAATGTGAAATAAGAATGAAAGTGGGGGACCGCGCCATAATTTATCCCTTTAAGCTCTCGCCTTGTCCCCCGCCTTCACTATTTCTGCAATGTGAAATAAGAATGAAAGTGGGGGGGGGGGGGGAGGGTAAGGGTGATCGGTTCCCAAGTGGGCCAGTTCTTGATTTAGAATCAGGAACTGACCCTTTAATTCTTGGATCCAAAATTTTAGAATTGGGAATCGAAGTAGCCTATTCCAACCCGATTTTTGAGTTATCTATGAATTGATAGAAGCATACAGATCTACTCAGTATTGATTTTTTTTTTTTTAATTTTGGTCTATATAAATATTCATTTACACCACCACCTGCGGTGGCGCAGCTGGCTTCGAGCTCCTTCCCTCTTACAAAGGGGAGAAGTTCGAATCCCAGAAGTGTCGCGTTCGCGCGACTCAAACGTGGCTGGGTCTGTGGTGGTGGCTCAGTCCGCCCCGGGTTTACATCTAGGATGCTGGCCGATGGCGGTTCCCGAGTCATCAAAAAAAAAAAATCCGTTACCTATGTTTTTAGCTTATATCTCTACAGTAGAATAATTAGTGTAAAAAGGACAAGAGAAGTACCATAATTTCATACAACAATGTTCTTTAATGTCAAAAGTTTTCGAGCAATCACTTATATGTGAAAAGAATTACTTCAATACCATTGCTGATTTGAATTGTGGAAAATTCAGATGAGGTAATTTTTTATAATATAAATAGTTTGATGTGGCTCATTGGTAAAGTGAACTCAATATTATTTGATCTAAATGACGTCGTCTAACCCATGTTTACCTCAAATTGACAAATTGGGAACGCACTGAGTTTCTTCTTCTTACCCTAAACTCGTATCCAAGGAATTAGGAGCAAAATTACAATTTGAAACTTGCAATGGAGAACAAGAGTAGGAAAAATGACTCAAGATCATGTCAATCAATTGATGATGAAGGTGAATATTATTGCAATTGTGGGCATAAAAGTGAAAGCATAGAGAACACTTCAATTGTGGATACCCAAAGCTTTAACCTTTCACTGTGAAAAGTCATATTCTTTTTTTCAAACTTTTGGGCATCTTCTTTGTCCGTGATGCTCAATCGTCAGATTGTGTTGCAATTGATTCTTTTATGCAGGAAGAAGAGAACTAGGGTTTTCATGACAATAAAACCTGCAAATAGCAATACATAAGTTTCTGTGTATTAGTTTCCAAGATTAGACCCGTTCGTGTGGAGCTAATGCGAACCATTTTATGCTTTTAGCCACGGTAGTCCCTCCAGCACCGAGCCATAATTTTTAGAATTAGGTTCCCAAGTGGGCCGGTTCCTGATTTAGAATCAGGAACTGACACTTTAATTATCGGATCCAAAATTTTAGAATTGGGAATCGAATTAGCCTATTCCAACCTGATTTCTGAGTTACCTATGAACTGATAGAAGCATACAGATCTACTCAGTATTGATTTTTTTTTTTGGTCTATATAAATATTCATTTACCTATGTTTTTAGCTTATATCTCTATAGTAGAACAATTACTGTAAAAAGGACAAAAGAAGTACCATAATTTTCATACAACACGTTCTTTAATGTCAAAAGTTTTCGAGCAATCACTTATATGTGAAAAAAATTACTTCAGTACCATTGCTGATTTGAATTGTTGAAAATTCATATGAGGTAATTTTTTAAATATAAATAGTTTGACGTGGTTCATTGGTAAAGTGAACTCAATATTATTTGACCTAAATGACGTCGTGTAACTCATGGTTACCTCAAATTGACAAATTGGGAACGCACTGAGACTCTTCTTCTTACCCTAAACTTGTATCCAAGGAGTTAGGAGCAAAGTTACCATATCAAACTTGCAATGGAGAACAAGAGTAGGAAAAATGACTCAAGATCATGTCAATCAATTGACGATGAAGGTGAATATTATTGCAATTGCGGGCATAAAAGTGAAAGCATAGAGAGCACTTCAACTGTGGATACCCAAAGCTTTAACCTTTCGCTATCAAAAGTCATATTATTTTTTTTAAAATTTTTGGGCATCTTCTTTGTCCGTGATGCTCAATCGTCAGTTTGTGTTGCAATTGATACTATTATGCGGGAATAAGAGAACTAGGGTTTTCATGACAATAAAACTTGCAAATAGCAATATATAAGTTTCTGCATATTAGTTTCTAGGATTAGATCCGTTCGTGTGGAGCTAATGGGAACCATTTTATGCTTTTTGCCACAATAGTCCCTCTAGCACCGAACCATAATTTTAGAATAAGGTTCTCAAGTGGGCCGATTCTTGATTTAGAATCAGGAACTGACCCTTTAATTCTTGGATCCAAAATTTTAGAATTGTTAATTGAATTAGCCTAATCCAACCTGATTTTTGAGTTATCTATGAATTGATAGAAGCATACAGACCTACTCAGTATTGATTTTTTTTTTTTGTTTTAAATTTAGTCTATATAAATATTCATTTACACCACTGCCCGTGGTGGCACAGATGGCTTCGGGCTCCTTCCCTCTCACAAAGGGGAGGAGTTTGAATCCTAGATGTGTCACATTCGCACGACTCAAACATGGCTGGGTCTGTGGTGGTGGCTCAGTCTGCCCTGGGTTTACGTCTAGGTTGTCGGCCGATGGTGGTTCCCGGTCATAAAAAAAAAAAAAATCATTTACCTGTGTTTTTAGCTTATATCTCTATAGTAGAATAATTATTGTAAAAAGGACAAGAGAAGTACCATAATTTCATACAACATGTTCTTTAATGTCAAAAGTTTTCGAGCAATCACTTATATGTGAAAAAAATTACTTCAGTACCATTGCTGATTTGAATTGTTGAAAATTCATATGAGGTAATTTTTTAAATATAAATAGTTTGACGTGGTTCATTGGTAAAGTGAACTCAATATTATTTGACCTAAATGACGTCGTCTAACTCATGGTTACCTCAAATTGACAAATTGGGAACACACTGAGTCTCTTCTTCTTACCCTAAACTTGTATCCAAGGATTTAGGAGCAAAGTGACCATATCAAACTTGCAATGGAGAACAAGAGTAGGAAAAATGACTCAAGATCAGGTCAATCAATTGACCATGAAGGTGAATATTATTGCAATTGTGGGCATAAAAGTGAAAGCATAGAGAGCACTTCAACTGTTGATACCCAAAGCTTTAACCTTTCGCTGTGAAAAGTCATATTCTTTTTTTCATATTTTTGGGCATCTTCTTTGTCCATGATGCTCAATTGTCAGATTGTGTTGCAATTGATACTATTATGCGGGAAGAAGAGAACTAGGGTTTTCATGACAATAAAACCTGCAAATAGCAATACATAAGTTTCTGCATATTAGTTTCTAGGATTAGACCCGTTCATGTGGAGCTAATGCGAACCATTTTATGCTTTTAGCCACGATAGTCCCTCTAGCACCGAACCATAATTTTTAGAATAAGGTTCCCAAGTGGGTCGGTTCCTCATTTAGAATCAGGAACTGACCCTTTAATTCTAGGATCCAAAATTTTAGAATTGGTAATCGAATTAGCCTATTCCAACTCGATTTCTGAGTTACCTATGAACTGATAGAAGCATACAAATCTACTTAGTATTGATTTTTTTTTTTAAATTTTGGGCTATATAAATATTCATTTACCTGTGTTTTTGGCTTATATCTCTATACTAGAATAATTAGTGTAAAAAGGCCAAGAGAAGTACCATAATTTTCATACAACATGTTCTTTAATGTCAAAAGTTTTCGAGCAATCACTTATATGTGAAAAAAATTACTTCAGTACCATTGCTGATTTGAATTGTTGAAAATTCATATGAGGTAATTTTTTAAATATAAATAGTTTGACGTGGTTCATTGGTAAAGTGAACTCAATATTATTTGACCTAAATGACGTCGTCTAACTCATGGTTACCTCAAATTGACAAATTGGGAACACACTGAGTCTCTTCTTCTTACCCTAAACTTGTATCCAAGAATTTAGGAGCAAAGTGACCATATCAAACTTGCAATGGAGAACAAGAGTAGGAAAAATGACTCAAGATCAGGTCAATCAATTGACAATGAAGGTGAATATTATTGCAATTGTGGGCATAAAAGTGAAAGCATAGAGAGCACTTCAACTGTTGATACCCAAAGCTTTAACCTTTCGCTGTGAAAAGTCATATTCTTTTTTTCAAATTTTTGGGCATCTTCTTTGTCCGTGATGCTCAATCGTCAGATTGTGTTGCAATTGATACTATTATGCGGGAAGAAGAGAACTAGGGTTTTCATGACAATAAAACCTGCAAATAGCAATACATAAGTTTCTACGTATTATTTTCTAGGATTGGACCTGTTCGTGTGGAGCTAATGCGAACCATTTTATGCTTTTAGCCACGATAGTCCCTCTAGCACCGAACCATAAATTTTAGAATAAGGTTCCCAAGTGGGCCGGTTCTTGATTTAGAATCAAGAACTGACCCTTTAATTCTGGGATCCAAAAATTTAGAATTGGTAATCAAATTAGCCTATTCCAACTCGATTTCTGAGTTACCTATGAACTAATAGAAGCATACAAATCTATTCAGTATTGATTTTTTTTTTTAAATTTTGGGCTATATAAATATTCATTTACCTGTGTTTTTGGCTTATATCTCTATAGTAGAATAATTAGTGTAAAAAGGACAAGAGAACTACCATAATTTTCATACAACACGTTCTTTAATGTCAAAAGTTTTTGAGCAATCACTTATATGTGAAAAAAATTACTTCAGTACCATTGCTGATTTGAATTGTTGAAAATTCATATGAGGTAATTTTTTAAATATAAATAGTTTGACGTGGTTCATTGGTAAAGTGAACTCAATATTATTTGACCTAAATGACGTCGTGTAACTCATGGTTACCTCAAATTGACAAATTGGGAACGCACTGAGTCTCTTCTTCTTACCCTAAACTTGTATCCAAGGATTTAGGAGCAAATTCACCATATGAAACTTGCAATGGAGGACAAGAGTAGGAAAAATGACTCAAGATCATGTCAATCAATTGACGATGAAGGTGAATATTATTGCAATTGTGGGCATAAAAGTGAAAGCATACAGAGCACTTCAACTGTGGATACCCAAAGCTTAAACCTTTCGCTGTGAAAAGTCATATTCTTTTTTTCAAATTTTTGGGCATCTTCTTTGTCCGTGATGCTCAATCGTCAGATTGTGTTGCAATTGATACTATTATGTGGGAAGAAGAGAACTAGGGTTTTCATGACAATAAAACCTGCAAATAGCAATACATAAGTTTCTGCGTATTAGTTTCTAGGATTAGACTTGTTCGTGTGGAGCTAATGCGAACCATTTTATGCTTTTAGCCACGATAGTCCCTCTAGCACCAAACCATAATTTTTAGAATAAGGTTCTCAAGTGGCTGGTTCCTGATTTAGAATCAGGAACTGATCCTTTAATTCTGGGATCCAAAATTTTAGAATTGGTAATCGAATTAGACTATTCCAACCCGATTTTTGAGTTATTTATGAATTGATAGAAGCATACAAATCTACTCAGTATTGTTTTTTTTTTTTTTTTTTTTAATTTTGGTCTATATAAATATTCATTTACACCACCGCCCGCGGTGGCGCAACTAGCTTCGGGCTCCTTCCCTCTCACGAAGGGGCGGAGTTCGAATCCCAGAAGTGTCGCATTCACGCGACTCAAACATGGCTGGGTCTGTGGTGGTGGCTCAGACCGCCCCGAGTTTACATCTAGGTTGCCGGCCGATGGCAGTTCCCGGGTCATCAAAAAAAAAAATTCATTTACTTGTGTTTTTAGCTTATATCTCTATAGTAGAATAATTAGTGTAAAAAGGACAAGAGAAGTACCATAATTTTCATACAACACGTTCTTTACTGTCAAAAGTTTTCAACCAATCACTTATATATGAAAAAAATTACTTCAATACCATTGTTGATTTGAATTGTTAAAAATTCAGATGAGGTAATTTTTTTAAATATAAATAGTTTGACGTAGTTCACTGGTAAAGTGAACTCAATATTATTTGACCTAAATGATGTTGTCTAACTCATGTTTACCTCAAATTGACAAATTGGGAACGCACTAAGTCTCTTCTTCTTACCCTAAACCTGTATCGAAGGAATTTGGAGCAAAATTACCATATGAAACTTGCAATGGAGAACAAGAGTAGGAAAAATGACTCAAGATCATGTCAATCAATTGATGATGAAAGGTGAATATTATTGCAATTGTGGGCATAAAAGTGAAAGCATAGAGAGCACTTCAACTGTGGATACCCAAAGCTTTAACCTTTCGCTGTGAAAAGTCATATTCTTTTTTTCAAATTTTTGGGCATCTTCTTTGTCCGTGATGCTCAATCGTCAGATTGTGTTGCAATTGATACTATTATGCGGGAAGAAGAGAACTAGGGTTTTCATGACAATAAAACCTGCAAATAGCAATACATAAGTTTCTGCGTATTAGTTTCTAGGATTAGACCCGTTCGTGTGGAGCTAATGCGAACCGTTTTATGCTTTTAGCCAGAATAGTCCCTCTAGCACCGAACCATAATTTTTAGAATAGGTTCTCAAGTGGGCCGGTTCCTGATTTAGAATCAGGAACTGACCCTTTAATTCTGGGATCCAAAATTTTAGAATTGGTAATCGAATTAGCCTATTCCAACCCGATTTTTGAGTTATTTATGAACTGATAGAAGCATACAGATCTACTCAGTATTTTTTTTTTTTTTAAATTTTGGTCTATATAAATATTCATTTACACCACCGCCCGCGGTGGTGCAACTAGCTTCGGGCTCCTTCCCTCTCACGAAGGGGCGGAGTTCGAATCCCAGAAGTGTCGCATTCGCGCGACTCAAACATGGCTGGGTCTGTGGTGGTGACTCAGGCCGCCCCAGGTTTACGTCTAGGCTGCCGGCCGATGGCGGTTCCTGGGTCATCAAAAAAAATTCATTTACCTGTGTTTTTAGCTTATATCTCTATAGTAGAATAATTAGTGTAAAAAGGACAAGAGAAGTACCATAATTTTCATACAACATGTTCTTTAATGTCAAAATTTTTCAAGCAATCACTTATATATGAAAAAAAATTACTTCAATACCATTGTTGATTTGAATTGTTGAAAATTCAGATGAGGAAATTTTTTTAAATATAAATAGTTTGACGTGGTTCACTGGTAAAGTGAACTCAATATTATTTGACCTAAATGATGTTGTCTAACTCATGTTTACCTCAAATTGACAAATTGGGAACGCACTAAGTCTCTTCTTCTTACCCTAAACCTGTATCGAAGGAATTTGGAGCAAAATTACCATATGAAACTTGCAATGGAGAACAAGAGTAGGAAAAATGACTCAAGATCATGTCAATCAATTGATGATGAAGGTGAATATTATTGCAATTGTGGGCATTAAAGTGAAAGCATAGAGAGCACTTCAACTGTGGATACCCAAAGCTTTAACCTTTTGCTGTGAAAAGTCATATTCTTTTTTTAAAATTTTTGGGCATCTTCTTTGTCCGTGATTCTCAATCGTCAAATTGTGTTGCAATTGATTCTTTTATGCGGGAAGAAGAGAACCAGGGTTTTCATGACAATAAAACCTGCAAATAGCAATACATAAGTTTCTGCGTATTAGTTTCCAGGATTAGACCTGTTTGTGTGGAGCTAATGCGAACCATTTTATGCTTTTAGCCACGATAGTCCCTCTTGCACCGAACCATAATTTGTTTTCCCTCTAAACTGTCGCCTTTTCCCACACCTACATTATGCCTGCAGTGTGAAAAAAAAAAAGGAAGAGAGAGAGAGAGATCTTTATTTATAAGTGGCGTTGTTTTGTCAAGAAGAGCCAAACCATTGCCACGATAAGCTGCCTTTTTTTCTTTTTTTTTATAAATATAATAAAGAAGCTACTTGAGAATAAAAATTTTATTAAAAAAGTCACTTGGGATGAATTGCCGGAATTTATCGCCGAAGGGAAATGATTATTTTGCTCTATCGATGCGGCACTCAAGTGATCGCTCAAAATTTTTTGGCACAAACTGAGTGTTATACAAAAGTTATGATACTTCTAGTGACATTTTCATTAGAAATTAAAACTTATTTAGAGTTGTATTGAATTGATTTTCGTGTTTTTTTCCTAATTTACAAATTTAATTAACAAAGTAAGAAACACAACAGCTTGAAAGGTTTATCTATCTAAACAGGAATGAGATTTAGATTATAAGTGCATATTTCTATAAATAAATTTTTATCTTTCTAGTTGTCCTTAGGAAAACACTTATATTTAAAATATAGGAATATCAACCCGATACAACTGTAGATGAGATAACTACTTTTACTATTACAAAAATCACGAGCTAATTTACACGTAAATAGAATTATTGTAACAAAGATTGATTTGATTTTGCTATGAAAAATTGAGGAGTTATAGTAAACAATTCAAAGTTTAGGAACTACATTAAATATTTAGAAATAGTTCAAGTACCACATTAAATGAATTAAATTTTCAATAATAACATTGAACATAGGGCCAAAATATGGGAAGTAGAAGTGTCAGTTTCCTAAACTGAACTACGGAATAATTTGTCCATAGCTACTAAACTTTAGTATGTGATAGTACTAGAAATGAAGGATGATACTTTACATAATTACCAAAGCTTGCTGCATAAGGCCTATATAGATATCTGGGACGTGATTCCATTTTGCTTATTTGCATTAAAGCTACGCAAAGAATAGGATCAGTCCAAACGACTCAACTCTAAAAGGAGCCATGTGCGAGAATTTATTCACCACTAAGTTAAGCCCTTTAACGTGTTATAAAATGGCAACCGCGAGGGACGCCCAACTCGCGGCTTCGGTTAATCTTCCGCTGTATAAACAAGTTGGGCAGGGAGTTGCGATTAACGAACGCTCCACCGCTGTCGACATTGCCTTTTGATCGTTGAAGAAGCAAGTTTTCGTATTGAAAGGTAATGTATTTTTTATTTTATTTAATGATTGATATTTTCTTTCTTCTTTCATTTGCTATTGGCTAATATTTCCTTTGTTAATGTCAATCGTCTTCAATCTTGATGCTGGATCACACGCCTTTCATTATATTATTTCTTAATGGGTTCACTGTTATTCGATGATTGATAGGTTTTGTTTCCTACTGCATTAGGACTACCGCTCTTTCTCTAGGCAGCCCAAAGTGCGCTTTCTTTTAATTTGCACTTTGCACGACATCGCCCGTGAGCGGCATATATCCATTGCACTTTTTGAGGGCGAACCTCTAATTTACTCTATGATTCTTTTTTCCTTTTTCTTTTTTGAGGATTTTTTGTTTGGGCACTTGTAGTCTTTTGCTGGTCTCTTTTTGAAAAGTAGGTACCTTGGGCCGAACCACCATCCAAAAAGTCTAAAACCTATTGCATTTTTACCAATTAAGTTCTAAACTTTTTAATTTTGCCAATTCAGTCATAAACCTTTTAATTTCTTGCCAGTTGAATCCATCCAATCAATTTAGGCATGAAAATGCTGATGTGGACACCGGCATAGGACTATCGGCGCTGACATAGTTAATTTTTAATAATATTTTATTTTTTTTATTAATTTTGAACATTTTTTTCTTTTTCTTTTTTCATTTCATTTCTTTCTTTTCTTTTTGGCCACCTTCTTTTATTCTTCCAATGGCTGGCCGGCCGGCCTCGCATAGACGAGGCGAGGGCCTAAGTAGCACTGACACGCGACACGTCATTTCTAAAAAATAAAAGAATCCGATATATTGTATATTAAATGAATATTTTTTAATTAATTTGATTCAAATTCATAAATAAATAAATAATAAAAAAGAGTCTACAATGAATTTACACTAATAATATTAATAAATCTATTC
This sequence comes from Eucalyptus camaldulensis, assembly GCA_019915185.1. Lineage (NCBI taxonomy): Eukaryota > Viridiplantae > Streptophyta > Magnoliopsida > Myrtales > Myrtaceae > Eucalyptus > Eucalyptus camaldulensis. Next base: position 5,822,925 of record JAHSVA010000005.1, read on the forward strand.
ATAGGAAATTCAAAAGACATATTCATAGTTAATGTGTATCGATGTTTGGGGATATGTTTCTAACTTTAACAAAATTTGTTGATGAAATTCATGACTAACATGAAATTAAAGAAAAAAAAAATCACTCCCTCGTTTCCTAGAAGATGTCTATATCTTCTTTTATTCATTGTTTCCCTTTTCCTCTCTCTCTCTCTCTCTCTCTCTCTCTCTCTCTCTCTCTCTCTCTCTCTCTCTCTCTCTCTCTCTCTCTCTCTCTCTCTCTCTCTCTCTCTCTCCATACTTTGTATATATATTTTGCCTAGATATTGAATCGCAAGTTCAAAGAAGTACAAAAAAGGGCGTTGGAAAGGAATTTTTCAAAATAGTATGAATGTGATGAATTTCCCTTGTTTTTTCCCCCAAAAAAATTATTTTCCTTGTCTCTTTCCCTTAACCCCTATCAAGCCCCCCCCCCCCCCACCAAAAAAATTTATTTCCCTTGTTTCTTTCCCCAAACCCCCCACCCCTATTAGGTTGCCATTGCCTTTCTTGAAAATTGTATGCCTAATCCCATCAAAACCCTTATTTTTAATTTGTTTTCTACTCTTCTTTCTAAAGCCTAAAACTAAAAGAGGAAGAAACTCTAAAACCTAGCCACTGTCGCCGCCGCCACCTCCTCCTCCTCCTCCTCCTCCTCCTCCTCCTCACACGACCCTCTTCCTCTCAATCTCTGCTCTCTCTTGGTGCCTTCGTAATCGCTCGCCTCCGGCCCCTCCTCCATTGTAGCTGCAGCCTCGCCTTCGGCCCTCCATCGCAGGATCGTAGTCACAACTCTCTGGGTTCTCATAGTCTCTACACTTCCGCTAGCCTTCCCCTTGCAGTTGTAGCCTAGTCATCGCTCGCAGCCTCGTCATCACTTGCAGTCTCGCTGTCACTCATGGCCTCACCTTCGCTCCTTAGGCCTCGCCTCCACCCTTCATCATCTTATTCAACGATTCTCTATTCCTTTGCACTTGCAAACCCACCCCGAAACCAACCATGCCTCTTGCAGTTCCAGACACGCGCGTTGGAACGTGTCGAGAAGAGTTGATCACGTGTCAGAAAATCCGACATATGTTGACTGCGTGTCCGAGCATACCAAACATGTCAACACATGTCAAACACGACATGGAAGCTCATCCAATGTGTTCGTACTTCATAGGTGAGGGCTACCCTTACCCAAGCGAGGATGGCCTCATTGTGCGACGGCTAGGCGAGGGAAGCCCTCACCAAGGCTTGCCCAAAGCAAATCAAGTGAGGCCTTGCCTAGGTGAGTGTCAGCCTCACCCAAACTAGATCTGACAAGGCCAGCCTTGCCCTGGGCTGGGGCAGCCTCACCGGGCATCGGCCAGGTGGGGGTCAGTAAGCCAACCTTCGTCGGGCCGTGCTTGGTTGAGGGCTCCCCTCACTTGGGGTTGCCCTCACCCAGTCAGGCCTCCCCGGTGGCAAGCAAGGCCAACTAGCCTGCCATGGCCAATGGCTGGTGGCCGGCCACTAGAAAAGGAAAAGAAGAAAGCCAAAAAGAAAAGAAAGAAAAGAATAAAAGAATAAAAATTCAAAAAAATTAAAATATTATTAAGAATTATTCATGTTAGCGTCAGTGGTTCTATGTGGCATTGTCGGTGTCCAAGTTAGCATTTTCTAGCCAAAAATAGCTGGATAGGCTCAATTGACAAGAAATGAAAGTTTTTAAACTGAATTTGCAAAGTTAAAATGTTTAGAACTAAATTGGCAAAGGTATAATAGATTTATGATTTTTTGGACAATTTTCTCTATTAATTTCTTGGACCTAAATTATCATAACGAATCATTTGTAGTTATTCACGCTTCTTGATCTTGTGAAACAACTTTTAAACTAGAAATTTTATGTTTGGATCCATATAAAATTTAGCAGGACTATAATACTATTATAAAAATTTAAATGCGTTACTTCATAATTAAATTAATATATTGTCTCCTTACACAACCCTTGTAACCTTGCAATAACTACATTACTTGCAAAGCTTAGGCTCGATGGACGTAAAGGTATCTATAGGAGAGGAGGTTGTCATGAACACCCCGATCAAGGTGGAGGTTCGGAAGGATAAAGGAGGAACTTCCCTGAATAATGCATCGGCGACTGAGCGAAGCGCGGAGCAACGATATCCAGCAAAAGTGTATGAAGCTGCGAGAAAACTGGCCGATGTCATAAAAGACGCCAATGTCAAAGATATCATTTCCACGATCGAAACGCTTGCATGTCAAGCTGATTCGATTGCCGTTTTCAATTTCCGGAGGCTATCGAGGGGTTCGCTACTCCACATTGCAGCAGCCACCGGCGAGAGCAACATCGTGACTCTCTTGCTTGGGCGTGTCGATGCCCACCTCATAGCCGCCCAAGATGATTGGGGGAATACCCCCCTCCACCTCGCCACCAAGTTCAAGGCAATTGGCGCCATCAATATGCTGATTTGCCGGGCAAAAGACCTCCCCGATGTCGAGGACAGGCTCCTCCTGAGGAAGAAGAACATTTATGGAAACACCGCTTTGCACGAGGCCGTGCTTACAGATGACGTTGACCTGGTGAGCTACCTGGTGAGCCATTTGGGGGAAGATTCGGATCTTGTGTACTGGAAGAACGAGGATCAGAAATCTCCCTTGTACCTGGCCATCGACATTTGCAACTCCAAGATACTTGAGGTTTTATTATCGAAATCGCTCGACCCATCGAAGATACAAGGCTTGCCACCCGTTCTTGGTGCCGTTGCACGTAAAGAATACGGTACATACTTAAATCTACTTATGGGAAATATCTATCTATGTGTGGACTGAACTCATTTTAAATCTGTGCAACCACTCTTTGTGCTTACCCAAATCTATTACGGGTGTTCACATAAAATTCTACGCCTTGCTTATCAAAGTAGTTGGGCACCCATGAAGAAGTTGCAACTGCCATATCATTCTCCTAATAAACAAATTATCTCCCATTACAACATAATAGATCAGCTCAAATACATTCCAGACCCCATAGGAATTCAAGCATTTGCCCCAAATCTGTCCCATTTCACATTTCCCCAATGGAATTGGGCAGAGGGTGGGCTTATGGGGAGTGTTCATTGAACCCACACTTCTTTAATTATCTTTAAAATAATCATAACTTGTTCGAGTATATACATCTATTAAAAGTTTCATCATAATTATCCTATTTTTATTTTTTTTCATAAAGATATATTATTTTAGTTTTTGTATAGTCATATAATTGTAATGATGAATCAATGTGATGTTAAATGAAAATTCATCGAGGTAATAAAATGATAGAAATGATTGGATGATAGTTTTTAATATATTGTAAAAATAATAATCTATTTTGAATCACAAAAATAAATAAATAATAAGTAATAATTAATTGTTGTGGGTATATTCCCTCAAAAGTGTGTAACTCACAATATGTTATTACTCTCACAATAGCCCAAAGACTATTATGTTTGCAAAGTCTATAAAATAATACATGTTTCAATTTAATCATGAATTTGTAGATTAAGTGAATAATTGCAATATCTTTAGTTATGTCTCATGAAAATCTACTTTCTAATGCATTACTTGTAGTTGATATACGTTAGACCGTGCCCGCATAAATTCTGCCCTGTATCTTCTTGCCTAGTCCGGGAAAATTTGCTCGGTTTGGGCAAGGCACCTCGGGGCGATAAGTCCTGTGCACATTCGAATTATCAATTAATCCATAAATCAACGTATGCATACATACGTGCTTTCACCTAATAATAATCATTAGACATTTTTAGATTATTCAGATTGATAAATAAAATAGTTTCTTCAGCTATGTTGATAACACATCCCAAGCAATGCAAGTTGAAACTAATCTTCAGCCTCTTTTACTCTATGCACGTAATTTGGTGTCCTATCGCATTTTCATTTTGGACATGCATTAGAAATCACAAAAAAGAAAATACAGAAGGTCCTCATGTGTACTAAATCCCCACATAAAATCTTACGACTTCGAAGTAAGTAAATCTCAAATGTTAATAGTGAATCATTAAGTGCATATTATTTCTATAGACTTATTGTATGTATCCATATGCAAATAAGAATATTATATGTGTATTTGATTTTTGAGAATGAGATTTTCATATTATCAAGATTGTGAAAGTACAAAGATTCATGAGCTCGGTAGAGGTCGAAATTCAACATAGAATTATAATACTGTTTAGGAAAATTTCATCCATCTTTGTATTTGTCCACATCAACGTGGTGCCTAAAAATTCATACAAAGCCTTTATGCCTTTTATATTATTTTATGATATTATTTTACCTTGATTTAATTTGAATATGCAAACTTTCAAATCCACGAAACGCAGAAGAGTTCAATTTATATGTGAAGATTATATATATATATATATATATATGTGTGTGTGTGTGTGTGTGTGTGTGTGTGTAATGGTGGCGCCACATCCTCTGACTTGGGTGGATTCCGCTCGACTCTAAAATAAATTTTACTTAGTTTTTGCTCAAAAGGTTTGGTAAATATGCAATTTCTTAATTGAGCTTAATAGGTGCCCACCTTTACGAAGAAGTTGACATTTGCTTTATACTTGCCAGAATTTGACGAACATAATAGGAAAAGACCATTCTCCTTTTCTTGATCTTGCCCTAGCTATTTAAATGTTGTTTCTGTTTTCCCCTTAACATTATATTTGTGGACTCTATAGATACTTCATAAGATGGAAATGTCATATAATTTGCCATGTCATTTAGTAAGATTTTTACAGTAAAATCTTACTGCATGTTGATGTCGCATTGCTTTGTTAGAAAATGGTCTGAAATTTGTCTAAAGTCATTCCCAAATACATAAATGGGATCCTTTCGAAATTTATTTAAAGTCTCACATATTGTGTTCCATGATGCTAGAGAAGGAAAGTCACAGTACTTTGAAATTCATAGATTGAAAAGCCATTATTTTTTTAACCAAAAAAGGGTTAGATAAACCTTTCAAAGCCTTGATTTATTCAATCGAAATTATCACCACTAGTTTCACCATTGCAATCTAATTCCCCATCAACGACTATGAATCCTAATAGTGATTAAGGTTACGTTGAAGATGCCCTTATCCCGGGTTAAGATGCATTAAAACCCACCAAGCCCCAGCCAGTGTCAAATGTTTATGCGGATGGTGGTCCCTAATTTGGAGCTTCTGATTCCAGATTCACTTAGCAAGATACTTAGAAAGGACACGAAGCTTTTCGCAATGAGGGACTCTGGAGGTGGTAATGTATTCCATTTAGCGGCTTTCTGGAATGATCCCGAAGTATTCAAATTCTTACAACCAGAAACCGAATATTTGGCTCAAGAACAGGACAACAATGGGGATCTTCCCATTCATATAGCGAGCAAGTGGGGTTATGTTAAACTAATCGAGAAGCTACATCCGGTGTCACAGTGGGTAAATGGGAAAGGACAAACCGTTCTTCATGTGGCAGCAAAATACGGAAGAGAAGAAGTAGTGAGATATATACTCAAAAAAAAGGATCTGGGGGAGATGATAAATGAAAGAGACCATGATGGAAATACACCTTCACACTTGGCAGTGAAGTATTTACATCTCACCGCTTTGATTCATCTCGTGCTGGATGAAAGAATGAAATCCTTCCTTCTCAACAATGAAGGCTTGGCTGCTGTCGACATTGCTCGACAGTCCTCACAAGTGGGATTACGGAAGGTAGGTAACATGAACAGTCACTATTTTATTTATCAACTTACTGGGAATTTCCAGAGATCAATACCTTAGTCAAGCGTAGATCTTATATTCAAATCATTATGTCTCGCAGTCAACAATGGGACTATGAAAGCAATAATCAATTTTGTGGAATAGCCGAGACACCTCTAGGATTAATATTGCACAAGTCTCTAATTTAGCCTTAATAGGAGCTACTTAAATTTTGCCCATGAATATGTCCGCAGTTAGAAGCAAGTGAATGTCTCTGATAAATGCTGATATAAATTGTTACATGTCTCGATTAATTGAGCCTATAAATTAGATCAGGAGTTGTCAATGTTGCAATCTTTCTTTCTTAAAAGGCAAGGGGTCAAGGCGGCAAATTTGACCACTCTAAGCATGACACAATCTCATTACATTATCAGTAAGTCAACCTATGACAAAGGTGAACCACATACATTTCATTCATGACTCTTTTCTCATTTGCAGTGAACTTGTTACTCTAGTGTTGATTCTTAAAATTGTGGACACTGCATCTGTAGAAGTAAAAGTTTCCCTTTAAATGAGGACTCCAGAGTTTGTTTCCGTTATCGATTCGCTAACAGTTTTTTTCTTTCTTTCCTTTTTCATACGTTTCCGATCTCAGGGCTTGGCACGCATTCTGTTATCAAGCGTGTCGGCTGAGAGAACAGATCGATTCATAAGTAAGCCGGAAGCTCGAGACGAATCGCTCGCTCACGGAATTTTGCCAAGCCGTAAAGAAGTGGATGAAACAATCAATACCATGTTGGTGGTGGCAACGGTTGTGACCAGTGTGAGTTTCACAGCTGGTTTCGCAGTTCCGGGAGGATTGAATGGCCAAGACCTGGACAATAGAAAGATCCAGGCCTTCGTGATTTGCAACACCGTGGCGATGTTATGCTCAATGGCCTCGGTCATTGGCTTCATGTTTGCGTACCTGACTGACATCCACGTATCGATATTTGGATGCCACCTTGCAGGACTGCTACTAGCAATTTCACTCCCGCCAATGTCCGCCGCTTTCTTAATTGGCGTCATCTTGACCATTGAAAAACTCGCTTGGCTTGCCATCGTGATGGTAATTTTGGGATCCATTTTCGTCCTCGTTATCACATCTGCTTTATTATCACCGTTCGTTGCTATATTTTTAAGCTGGCTTCCCCGCTTTCGGAAGAACCGCCTTGGTCCCGTCCGTCCTCTGATATCGAGGCTTTTCGGCGTTTACATGATATTATTTCGAATAAAGAGGACGTTCATTTCGGATCACTCAAAAGTACACAGAACGGCAAGCAAGACTTCAACTAGTCCGCCTGATGGTGACGCTGAAGATTGATTTGCAGAAACAAGTATATCTTTGCCTTGATCTATTTGGCTCACTCTATAGTTGCTTTCCTATTGCATTACATTAATAATGATTGTAGAAGTATTTAAGTCAAACCATCTCTTCCTTCAATAGCTCATATTATTAAAATAGTTGGATGTAGTTCCATGACATTTCATATGATATCAGAGGTAGAGATTCTCAATTCAAACATTTTCAAACAATCTACATTATGTACTTTCATATTTTAGAATTGGAGTAAAGTCCAACTACTCACAAAGATGAGTACTGAAGTATTCGAGCTAAATTATTCTTTGGGCTATAAAGAGTTTAAGCTTTTAAAATAATTGCGTTGCAATTTAACTAAACATCACAATGATACATGTATTATCTTGTCTCCATTGAATGGATGGGTGGATCATTTCATCTGTTTCACAGCTTGGAAATCAAATCTTTAGTTTTTAACATGTAAAAGCCCACCTCTCGTGAAATCATTTGTCTAGACCGGCCATGAAAGAAACCGAAGGTGGTCGAGAGAAGGAATCGAGAGAAGGTGATAGAGAGAGGGACAATGATTTTTTGTATTTCCTCAATGTATCTATAAATTGTACAGATCCTAAAGATATAGAACTAGGGTTATACAATTAATGGAAATGAAGAATTCTAAGTATCAATCTAGATTTGTATCTAATCTATAATTGATATGTACATAATCAAATCAAATCACAATCTCACAATCTCCTTAAAGAATATCGCATATCTTCTAACACTCCCCCTAGAGCTGGTGGCTTGTAGGGGCGCGTTTGGTAACGATTCTGTTCCCGGGAGCTGATTTTGACTAGAAATAATTATTTTTGATTCTGTTCCCGGGAACTGATTCTGAGTAAAAAAGCGCGTTTGGTAACTGTTCAAAATTTTTTATTCTGGAATAGAATTGCATTTGATACCGTATTAATTGATTATGTTCCAAATTAATTTCCTTTGATTTTTAAATAAATTTTAAATAATTTCTTTACTTTTTTACTTTTTTCTTTTCTTTTTTCCTTTTTTTTTTCTTTTTTTCCCCTTTTCTCCTATTCTTCTTCTTCTTCATTTGGCTGGTCGCCGGTCTGGCGACCGGCCCTCGGCAAGGTCGGCCTTTGTCGGTCGAGCCTCGTTGGCAGCTAAGCGAGGCTCGCCTGGCCACCGGCGGGGCTGGGCGAGCCTTGCCGGTGGCCAGGCGAGCCTCACCGGCAGCTGGGCGAGGCTCGGCCTCGCCCGACCTCGCCCGATCTGGCGAGGCCGAGCCTCGCCCAGCTGCTGGTGAGGCTCGCCTGGCCACCGGTGAGGCTCGCCCAGCCTCGCCAGTGGCCAGGTCGGCCTCGCCGGTGTTGGGCAAGGCCGGCCTGGCCTCCGGCGAGCTCGCCGGACCTCACCTTGGACTGGTGAGCCTCCAGCGACCTCGCCGGATCGGCGACCGGTGGAGGCGGAGGGCAGCGGCGAACGGCGGCGGGCGATGGCGAACAACAACCGAGATGTTGAAAGAGAAGAACAAGGGTTTTACCGTTTTGATTCTTTTTCTAATTCTCGGACGTAGAATCAAAATTTTTTTTATTCTCAAATCTTGTCCAAAATCGTTCTTGGGAACAAATTTGTTCCCGGGAACAAAAAATTTACCAAACGTGATTCTCGTCCCAAACTGATTCTGGGAACAAAAAATCAAAATCTAGCACTGTTGGGCAAGTTGCCAAACAGGCCCTAGATATCCAAGATGCCTAGCTTGCTTAGTAGATATGCGTGCTGTCGATGACATAGGGGTTTGGTGAAGATGTCTGCTAGCTGCTCTTCTGTGCCAATTCCTTCTGTTTCAATTACCCCTTCTTGAATCTTGTGTGCTTAGTCCTCTCATGCACTATAGGATTTGCTGCCAATTTGAGAGCTGCATCATTGTCGCAAAATAATTTAGTCGCTCCTTGTACTTGTATTCCGAGGTCCTTAAGCAACCCTCGTATCCACACTACCTGACAAGTGGTTTTTGCCATAGCTCGATACTCAACTTCGGCTGAAGACAAGTATACAGTAGGCTGTTTCTTGGTTTTCCATGAGAGAAGTGAATCTCCTAATTTGATGCAGTATCCAGTGACTGATCTTCGGCTAGTAGGACACGTAGCATAATCAGCATCACAGTATGCCCTCATCTTCATGTCACATTGTTTGGACAAGAGAATTCCAAGTCCTGGACACTTTTTCAAATACTTCACAACCTTCAATGCAGCTTCCAAATGAGATTGCTTTGGACTGTGCATGAACTGACTAATCGTCTGTACTACATAAGAGATATCAGGTCTAGTCATGGTCAGGTATATAAACTTCCCGACAAGTCTTTGATACCCTGATGGATCTTTGAGTATGGGATCATCGTTTTGTGATATACCCCTATCATATTCTACAGTAGTCAACTTAATATTTTGCTCAATAGGAATCACAGCTGGTCTGCATCCTAATAGGCTTGCTTCTGATATAATCTCTAAGACAAATTTTCGTTGACTTAGAGAAATTCCTTGATTAGATCGAGCAATTTCAATTCCAAGGAAATATTTAGGTGCTCCTAAGTCTTTGATGTGAAAGGTAGCATGTAAATAATTCTTGAAATTGTCTATGGCAGCCTTATCATTTCCCATAACAAGTATGTCATCGACATATATCATTAAATAAATGGATGACATACCTTTAGTCCATTTGAATAAAGCATAGTCATGTTTAGATTGCTTGAAGCCTATTGTTGTCAGAGCATTGGCAAATTTGGCGTACCATTGTCTGGATGCTTGCTTCAATTCGTAAAGGGACTTGCGGAGACGACATACTCTATTCTCTCCCTGTCTCCGTAGGCCTTGAGGAATATCCATATAAATTTCCTCATCAAGATCCCCGTGTAAGAAAGCATTGTGCACATCCATTTGATGTAGACTCCAATTATTAATAGCAGCAATAGACAAAAAGGAACGAACTGTGACATCGGTGGCAACTGGAGAAAAGGTCTCGTGGTAGTCAAAACCTTCCTTTTGTGTGAATCCTTTTGCAACCAACCGTGCCTTGTATCGCTCAATGGAACCATCAACACGATGCTTTATCTTGTAGACCCATTTGCAGCCAATTGGCTTGCGACCAGAGGGTAATGGGACAAGATCCCATGTTTTATTTTCAATCAATGCTTGAAGCTCCGCCTTCATGGCCTGTTGCACTTTTGGCTCAATAGATGCCTCATCATAACTGGATGGCTCCTGTTCTTTTGATAGGCGACTAATACAACATATATGTTCCTGTGATAATCTATGAAAGGAAACATATGATGAGACTGGATATTGAGTACCTGGAGAATGATGAGTTGCACATATATAGTCTTTAGTCCAGGTAGGAGGTCGTGTGGTGCGACCAGAACGCCTTGGAGGAAGGGTGTCTGTATTTGTTGCACTGGTAGGTGGCGACTCTATATTCTGACTTTCCTCATTATCATGGGAATCTTCGAGTCGTGGTTCTAAAATTGCTTCTGAGCGATCGGTCCTCTCAACAAGTGTTGATGTTGATACTAGAAGAAATGAATTAGGAGGAATGTAACTCGATTCTTCCATTGGTATATAGGTAGGACCTTGAGGCACTGCTTCATCAGATAGAATGTTACGGGGAGGAGCTATCATCCCTGTATTTGCATCTGAAGTTGTCTGCTCAGAAAAAGGAAAAATGTCTTCATGAAAGATGATGTCACGACTTACCAGAAATTCCTTTGTGGAAATGTCAAGAACCCAATACCCCTTTTACAAATTGGGATATCCCATGAAAATGCATCGCCGAGCATGTGGATTGAATTTGTCTCTAGGTCCCACTGTTGCAACAAAACAAAGACATCCGAAGACCCTGAGGTGCTGGAGTTTTGGTTTCTTCCGGAACGACAACTCAAATGGAGTTTTCCCTTTAAGTATCTGAGTTGGCATACGGTTGATTAGGTAAGTGGCTGTGACCACACAATCTCCCCAATCCTCATCTGGAACTGACGCTTGAAACTTCAAGGCTCGTGCGACTTCTAATAGATGACGATGTTTCCGCTCTACCACGCCATTTTGTTGTGGTGAATAGATACGGAGCTTTCATGTTGTATGCCATGTGTAGCAAATAGTGAGGAGCAATCATGGCTGAAGAATTCTCTCCCATCATCAGAACGGATCCGTTGTATGGATTTGCCAAACTGATTCTTTGAGAGTGAGATAAAATTCTTCAAATGAGGATATGTCTGATTCTTAGACTACATCAAGAAAACCCAAGTCGTACGAGAATAATCATTGACTATAGTGAGAAAATATTGAGACCCATCATGATTTAATGTGTGGTATGGTCCCCATATATCCACATGAATTAAGGAAAAAATCTCACTAGTCCGAGTGTTACTAGACGGGAAAGGGCTACAAGATTGTTTAGCAAGAGGACATATAGAACAATGTGGACATGGAAAAGAAGCACTGTGGCCCAATCTCAAATGCATAATGGAATTTCTATCATTGGTAGTCAGGTTACACAATGATGGCTTTAAATAATTGCAATGAAAATTACTTGAGAAACTATTCCATAAAAATAGGCCTTCAGAGAGATTACCCAAGCCCATCAATTTCCCAGTCGAAAGGTCCTGAAAGAAACACGTGTCAGCATTGAAAATGGCTTGGCATGAATTTTCTTGACAAGCTTTGGACACAGAGATCAGGTTAAACTGGAATTCTGAGACATAAAGAACATATCTAAGAGTAATTTGTGAACTGAGATTGACTGTTCCTGTTTCATGGACATGAGTAATATCCCCGTTGGGCAATTGCACGGAAATAGGGAAATTCAATTTGTCATTTATACTTGAGAAAAATCCCCTATCACATATAATATGATCACTTGCCCCTGAATCAATTATCCAAGTCTTTCTGGATATTGAATTAATCAAGCAATGGATAATACCTGAGAAACCCGCACCTCTATTTGTCGTGTCCATTTTTTGAATTGCCTCCATCAGCTGATTATACTGACTATATGAGATAGGCTGGTCAAAATTTTTACCGGTCGACCCAGTAACTTGATAAGCTGCTGAAATCCTTTTTTCTTTTTCACCGAGCTTCCCATGCAATTTCCAGCAATTATCAATTGAGTGATTAGTACGTTTGCAATAATCACAAAATAATTTATTCTAGCCTTTAAAATTTCTTCTGAAATTTCTTGATGACGTGGCAAGCATCTGACCATCCGATCCTTTAATCGCAACAAAGTTCTGACCGTCCGATCCTTTGTTCGTGAGCTGCTGTCCACCGTTGGATCCGATTGAGGGATCGAAAGCTTGCAAGCCGTCTGATCCTCGTATCAGATCCTGACCGTCCATCCAGTCTGATTTAAATACCTTGAATTCCTCTTCTGCGAACCTTAATTTTGCCGCTCTCCTCTCTCTCTCGCGATTTAGGTTTTGAGTTCTGGTGGCCGCGTCTCGCCGATCTCCGTGGGCTGTGAGTGCGACGCTCTCGCCGCTCCTGGCATGGTCTGGCGTTGCGTGTCGCTGACTCTTTTCCTGCACAACCAATTGAAAAATCCACCCAATCGGCGACATGGGATCCATGGCGAGGATCTGTGAGTGAAATCGAGGTATGTTTCGTTCAAAATGAGGAGAAAGCATGTAGCTTTCTCCCTATCTTTGATGGATCTGTATTGCTTGAGAGTGGACTCCAGTCCCATGAGCTTCTCCTCGGCCGCCTTGAGATTGTTCCACAGAGACGAGAGCCTGTTGAAAACGGCTGTGACCGTCATATTACCCTGTTTCAATTCACTGAGCTCTTGCATTAGATTAAAAATTTTTGCCTGATCCAGTTTCCCATACATTTCCTGGATATTTTCCCACATTTCTTTTGCATCTTCTGTTGGTGGGAGTTCGGCCTCGACCTCCGAGGAGACGCAATTGCCGATCCAGGTTCGGACCAGGCGATTGCTCTTCCTCCAGAGTCGGGCCAGATGTTTGTCCATGGGAACTGGAATGGTTCCGTCGAGGAAACCATCTTTATCTTTGGTTGCCAGAGTGCGCTGGAATTCCTGTGACCATCTTGTATAGTTTTCTGGCCTGGTCAATTGCTAGCTGATAAGCCGCAATTCTGGTCCGTCGGCATTAGAGACAAACAGTGGATCGTCGGGTTCTGGTCGTCCGGCAAATGCCGTTGTCGAAAAAGGTAGAAAGCCAGGTGCGAGGTTCGGGTAGGTATTTCCTTGACCCGATTCGTTTGCCCCAATTGGATAACCCGCATGATAAAAACCCGGGTAGGGATTTGTTCCCATACCCAGCTCTCCCGACCCGCTCAACTGCTCCGATCCGATGGCTGGGCTTGCCCCGCTCGCGGTTGGCGGGCCCCCATCACTTTGGACGTAGCTCTGGTGGCCCACATATGCAGACGATGATGGATTTGGGCTTAGCCCAAAATAAAGTGGATACGGAATCCACTGGTATGGTTGGCCCGCCAAGGGTTGCCCCACATTGAGCTGAGTCTGCGTGGGTCGCCACTGAGCGGGTTGAAGTTGAGTCTGTTGACTTGTGGCTGTAAGTGTCGCAGGTTGAAGATCAGCCTGCAAATCTTGGGGTGTTACTTCTCCAGTCGGTGAATTTGCAGAGACAGAGATGCTGGTTTGCGGGGAGCTCATGGTGAGTAAGAAAAGATCCTTCGGATATTGATGCCAAACAGAACCTTTTTTTGTAGGTTGAAGAACTATTTGGCAAAAGAATGAAGTGGAAGCAAATCAGAAAACTGGAGGCTCTAATACCATGAAAGAAACCGAAGGTGGTCGAGAGAAGGAATCGAGAGAAGGTGATAGAGAGAGGGATAATGATTGTTTGTATTTCCTCAATGTATCTGTAAATTGTACAGATCCTAAAGATATAGAACTAGGGTTGTACAATTATTGGAAATAAAGAATTCTAAGTATCAATCTAGATCTATATCTAATCTATAATTGATATGTACATAATCAAATCAAATCAAATCACAATCTCACAATCTCCTAAAAGAATATCGCATATCTTCTAACAGGCCAAGGACGATTTATCAGGGACCGGTCCAATTTGCGGCAAACTCGGAGTCATGATATCCTCGACGCTCACTCAACGAGTGTCATGGGTAATGAAAATAACTCTCCCCCTCAGTCCTCAGGAAAAGAATGTTTATGCCGCTCGATTTGGTGTTTATAAATCTAGAAGAAGAATCCTTTCACATCCCTTTAAGCCAGATTAAGAAGTCGATCCGTTTGTTCGTATATATGCACAAACGGCTTTGGTCTACAAACACTCGTCAAAGTTCATTCAAGTTCTGCCGTCCGCCCTCGTCCTTGTATAGCATGCTCCATTTTCCCATGCATCCCGATTGAGCCCAACCACCATGCCTCCGCTTTTGTTTTTATTTTTTCCTGAGATGGCAGCTGTCGGCCATTTTGACGACTCACCCATGGCAGTCGGGATATGGACCTTACTTTGGAAGAATTGATTTTTCTTGATCGAATTAGTTTTTTCTTAATAAATTATTTCATCTTTTAAAACTAAGATAAAATAAATTAAGTCTGATAAAGACGTTAATTTTTCTTGAGCAAATCGTTAATAAACAGTTAACTTCCTATTAAAAAGTAGTTCATTTTCTTTCTTCTCAACTTGTAAAAGTTTCATTTTTTCATGCGAGCATGTCTGTCTATCTAACTTTATAAACAATCATTCGTCTCCCGTTGTAATCAAATCAACATCGACAGATTATTTCACTGAATTAGGTGTGTTTTTAAGCACCATATTCATGTTCTCAGATTAAGTCACAACTAACCAACTAACGCCTTATGAGTTAATTTATGGTAGAGTAGCTAGAAGTATGAAACCGTGGTATGAGAGCCATAACAGTGATAGTAGATTACTTTCCCGCAATTGAATCAATCTAATCAAAGCTTTGTTCTTTTTTTTTTTCCAGGCCTATTTTCATGTTCTATTAGTATAGCTAAATTCAAATAGGATGACTTATCTATGCTCTTATATTAACAATCAAGATCTTATACAAGAGAAAATGAAGAAGCTGTAATGTCTTCTGAGGAAATTTGTTTGATCGAAATTATCTATTAATTTGATATAGATTCCAAATTATTCATTGGTTCATATGACGAAAAAACTAATTTTTTCCCCTAGAATTAAACAATTTCTTAAGAGAAAAATTTAGATAGCTTCATGATCTTGAACATCCTGGATTTGAATACAGGTACAAGTTTTTTTTTTCCCAAAGCATGATGGTTTTCTGGATGAAAACGATGATACATATGCAGATGGATTATTCCTGTTGCTCTTGTGGCATCGAATTTCTATCCTAGTATTCCCAAAATCATCTCTGCTCATGCTTGAACTTTCGCGGATGCGAGTCATCAGCTATGAAATTCACTTCATTGTCTTTTGTCCCATTTGTGATTTCCCCTATCTCTATTTTAAATTCAATTATTTTGGTTCGATTTCTTCGTTTTACTTCTTATGGAAGAGAAGAAAGAAGGGATTTGAGTTCGATTTTATTGTACGGATTTGAGTTCGATTTTAAAATTTTCAATTTTGACAATATAATTTTAAAAGATTAATTTAGTATGACAAATTTAACGTGGTGATCCGGTCATTACCAGTGGGCCTTCATGATATGGCCAGCGGCCCGACATCTAGTGTGGACAAATTTACTTGACCTTGTTCGAGTAAATTTTCTGAATTCTCTAGTTTTCTTTTTCATGTTTTTTTTTTTCTCATTTTCTTCCATTTTTCTTTGCCATGAATTATCTCCTTATTCCTATCTTCACGGTTCATCACCTGCTTAATTTTTTTTCCCTCAATATCTAATCGCCCTGCTCTATTTGCTGTTCAGGTCAGCGACTCCCAATTCACGGCAAGCTAGAGGATCTTAAGCTCCGCCGTAACGTCAAAGATAAGCCCAAGATCTGGAGGGCTTGACAAATGTCACAGCAACGAGCTCGAGTCCTAGATCTGGAGGGCTCGAGCTCAGTTGCGGCATTGAGCAGGAGCCCCAAATCTGATTGCTCCGACCGTCAATTTGGAGAGTGTCGCATCTCAGCACGAATACGAGACTTGTATAGTTCTGCAACCAAATGAAAATTCTATTCCACCGCTACGAAGATATGTTCGCATCATACTATGAAACCTGCAATCTGGGATGAACTTGATAAGTGTTCAAAGACCAAACTGTTTTGCATATATATGATTGACGAATCAACTTATTAGTCTGGCTTCGGAGAGATAGTGAAAGGATCCTGCTTGTTGTCCAATGATGCACCAAATCGAATGGCATGAGCATGCTTTTCATATATGTAACTATGTTGTGATGATAAGTGGTTGTATCATGTGTTCCATTGAATTAACGTTGGCAATTGTCACTAAATCTCTATGCATACAAATGAGTGTGTGCCTCGATTCATGTCGAGGTATGATCTGGTGAGCAGCGGATGCTGAAATCTAGTCAGGGTACGCTAAAAAGGAACTGCAATACCTAACTCAGGGAGAGGGGAAATTGTGGAAAAGTGACTAGATATGTGGTGTAGTTTTCCTCCTCTGACCTCTGGTTTTTACTTCAATGGTGGCTGGCATTGACACGTAGAATGGAACTCAATGTTATTCTCGTTCGGTTGTCGCGACCTCTTTTTTCTCGGCGCCCGCAATCGGGTACGAACGCCTAAGGAGGCTAATGGCTCGGCTAATTTTAATTTTGCCCGGACTCTCCCAAGTCCACCAATTCACGACTTAATGGTTCAAGTTTTTAACCTGTAATTCAATTTTTAAAATGGAGTCGCCACTAATCGATTTGGGGTGGGTTGATTAGAAACCCAAGTGAAGTATCGGGAGAAATACTCACTCCTGCGCAACCAGAGAAATTAGGATCGAGGACTTGATTGCACTAGTTAATCACTAATGCCCTTTCGGTACCTAATCTTGTTTAAACCCTGAGGCTTTTTGGATGTTCGAGGGATTTTCCATGCATTTTTGGGAGGAAAAACATTTTTTGAGTCATTTTCTAATTTTTTCGACACAAAGGGGATTTTTTGGGGTTTTTTGGGTACTCTTTTGGAAAAATACAAGTCTTTTTGGCCTTTTTCTGAATTTTTAGCTTTTTTTGGATTTTTGGCATTTTTTGGAAAATATGGAATATTTTTGATTTTTTTGATTTTTCAGAAAATAAAATATTTTTTAATATTTTTCAAAATAGTTTTGGAAAATAAATTATTTTTTATTTTTCTCGATTTTTTTAGAAAATAAAACATTTTTCAACATTTTTTAAATATTTTTTTGATTTTCTGGAAATTAAAACATTTTTGATTTTTTTCGAAAATAAATTATTTATTTATTATTTATTAGAATACTATTTTATATTAAAATAATAAAACAAAACCGGCCCGGGTCGGATCCACGGGTTTGGTCTGACCGGGGCCGGCGACCCAAGCGCGGACGGGCCCGCGTTGCGGGCCCGACTCGGATTTTTCGGCTTTTTCTCTTCTTTTTTTTTTCTGTTTTATTTAATGAAATGGCGTCGTGGCCGGGTGTTTAGGGACACCCAGCCCGACGCGACAACTTGGCCCAACAGCCCGCTCCGTGACCCGACTCCCCGGGAACCCTACCCGACCCGACTCCAATTCGCGACCCGACTTCGCAACCCGCTCCCCTGGTGAAACCCTACCCGGATCCGACCCGGCTTCCGCCGCCCCTTAAATCGCGGAATCCCTACCCGACTTTCCAAACCCGGATCCGCTTCGTGACCCGGAAATCGCAAACCCTAGGGTTTGCGAATCCGCGGCGCCGAAAGGGGGGAAACGGGAGCATTCCGGCGGCGATGGCGGCGACGACAATGATGACCGGACTACGGAGGAGGGAGATGGCGACGGCGACATCACGATACCTGTTCGTGGCGACGGCGCGGCGCGACGGCGAGACCCACGTGAATCTCCTCTTCTCCGGTGTCCCTCTCTCTCTCTCTCTACTCCGGCGAAGCCCAGATCCGAAGCCGCGAGCCCTCGGCCCCCCTGAAGTCTCTCAGTGGGCTGTCCAAGGGTCGCGACCTCGATCTAGCTCTCTCTCTCTCTCTCTCCGGGATCTCTGTGCTCAGCCTCCACCCACTCGGATCTCTCCCCCTCGTCTCCAGCCGCGAGTTCTTGGATCTCGGCCTGCTCGTCCTCGGCCCCCCGTCTGAAGTCTCTCAGTGGGAGGTTTCGAGGATCTGCAGCCTTCAATCCTTCTCGGCGTCCGTGTGTCTCCCTTCGTCGACGGTGGCTCCCCTCTATTTATAGGCGCGGGAGCGGTCGGTCGGCGAGGCTTCGACCCGCCGGTTGGACCGCTGTCCCATCCGCCATCATCGTTGCCTTCGGTCACGTCCCGTCGACGCCACCTGCCCCTTTGCTCCGCACATGACCGCTGTCCGCTCATGCTTCTCCGGCGTCGCACCTGCCTGCGCGTGTTCTTCAGTGGCGCGAGGAAGAAGACGATGCGGAGGGGCCGGGCTTGAGGCGATGATGGGCCGAAGGCCCATGCGGGGGCTGCTTTTTTTTTTTTTTTTTTTTCTGTTTTTCTGTTTTTTTCTTTCGTTATTTGTTTATTTATTATTCGAAAAAGATAAAATAAAATAAAATAAAGTTAAATAAAGCTAAATAAAACCTAACTAATTTTAGGCGTCAACAGCTGCCCCTCTTTGAAGGTGAGTTCGCAGAGGTTGCATTCAAAGACAAACTGATGCCTAAATTTTATCCATACATGCATAACAGATTATATTTTACTTAGGACCTATTATCCTATTCAAAAAGAGCACTATAACATTACATATGCTAAGACAGATAAGAAGATACCTGTAGTTACTTACCGGGAGTGAGTGAGATAGGGTGTGAACCCCGAGTTTGGCAAGTATCAAGGCGTCATCTTACCTGGTGATATGAAGAGGTTGTTTTTCCAGGGCTCGAACCATTCTTCGGTCGCCTGTTAAAACAATCAATGATTTGTCTAGGACCCGAACCTTTCTTCGGTCGCCTTTTGGAGTAATCAGTGGTTTGTCTCGGACCCAAACCATTCTTCGATCGCCATGACGGGAAATTGCTTTTCCAGGACCCGAACCATTCTTCGATCGCCTATTAAAACAATCAGTGGTTTGTCTAGGACCCGAACCTTTCTTCGGTAGCCTTGACGGGAGATGCTCCTCCAGGACCCGAACCATTCTTCGGTCGCCTATTGGAGTAATTAGTGGTTTGTCTAGGACCCGAACCTTTCTTCGATCGCCTTGACGGGAGATTGCTCCTCCAGGACCCGAACCATTCTTCGGTCGCCTATTGGAGTAATTAGTGGTTTGTCTCGGACCCGAACCATTCTTCGGTTGCCGTGACAGGAGATGTGCTGACCTTTCTCAGGGCATCTATTTGTTGGGAGATAGTACCTGGACGATCACAGGTACAAACTCTTGGGGATACTTGGATGATCACAAGCATCGAAGGGATACCTGGATGATCATAGGTACAAACTCTGAAGGAAGAATCAAGGCATACCTGAGATATTCATGTGGAAATATCGAGGATGGGTCTTGCATATACGTGAAGGTTTCTCACCTCCTGGTAGTGGGAATATCGAGGACGTACCTTGGATATTCATGAAGGTCTCTTACCTCCTGGTAATTGGGAATATCGAGGGCGTACCTAAGATATTCGTGAAGGTCTCTCACCTCTTGGTAATTGGGAATATAGAGGACATGCCTCGCATATTCATGAAGGTCTCTCACCTCCTGGTAAAGGGGAATATCGAGGACGTATCTTGGATATTCGTGAAGGTCTCTCACCTCCTGGTAGTTGGAAAATATCGAGGGCGTACCTGGGATATTCGTGAAGGTCTCTCACCTCCTGGTAGTTGGAAAATATCGAGGACGTACCTTGGATATTTATGAAGGTCTCTCACCTCCTGGTAATTAGGAATATCGATGGCGTACCTGAGATATTCGTGAAGGTCTCTCACCTCCTGGTAAATGGAAATATCGAGGGCGTACCTGGGATATTCGTGAAGGTCTCTCACCTCCTGGTAATTGGAATATCGAGGACGTACCTTAGATATTCATGAAGGTTTCTCACCTCCTGGTAACATGAACTTGAATGTAGCACAGGCTTACCTGGATGGCCACAAGCACTTAAAAGGGGTGGAACACCTGGATAGCCACAGGTGTACAAAGTACTGGAATACTTGGAGAACACAAGTATTTAATGATATGATCTGGGACCACTCAGTTGGTCCAAGTGTAAGAAAGCATACCTGGGTAGGCGTAGGCACACAAAGTAGTGGAATGTTTGAACAACTGCTATTATTTGGGGACAACTTGGGCAAGTTGAGTGTCATGAAAAGGAAGTACCTGGACAACGGTGGGTACTTTGACGATATGGGGATACCTAGACAATAGTAGGTATTCCAAGAGATACTTGGTCAGTCACAAGTATCAATACTCTGGGGACAACTCGAACAGGTCGAGTGTCAGAAAAAGGGAGTATCCAAACGGTGACTGGTACTCAAAGACAACAGCAGTAGGTATTCAACGATAAAGGGATACTTGGTCAGTCACAAGCATCAATACTCCGAGGATAACTCGAATAGGTTGAGTGTCAGGAAAAAGGAGTATTTGGACGGTGGACGGTACTAAAAGACAATGGGATACTAAGACAGTTGTAAGCATCCAAACTCAAAGGACGACCCGAATAGGTCGAGTGTCAAGAAGAGAGTACCTGGACAGTGATAGGTACCTTAAGACAAATGGGGATAGAGATATGCTTACCTGGCAATATCTCTGATCTCTAAGAGTATGTCTGTTATTTGCACAGTATGCACACATGATTGTATATGCTGTAAATTCATGAGTTCAAATGAGATTCATGCATGATAATTTTGTCAATTCTGCATCTTTTGATTTCCACTGGGGAAGATTTTGAAAGACAACCTTCATTTAGAATGTAGATGCTTGGAGCATGCCAGATGAGGGACTTTCAATCTGAAAGGACTTTTCACTCACTCTCATGGAGAAGGCTATCCTGACCATTGATGCAGGATTTATAAGGACCACACTATCTCACTGTCATCATGTCAACAGGGGTTTGAGTATTCTCGCAAGTGGTACGACTTTACCAATGTGAGAGGTCTTTGTTGAAATTGTGATGAAGACTTGGTCAACGGCTCATCAAATGGGATCGTCGAGGTTAAGGCTTATGAACAAAGTGCCGCACGATCATCTCCGGGTTTGCAAGTCAAGAATCCTACGAAAAGAGATAAAGTAATCTTGCTCGTACTTCTTCGAGCGATGCTTATAGACATATGAAATCCTACGTTAATTGAAGTGCCCCTAGTTTGAAGAGACTTTTACAACGGGATGCAACGTAGGCTTGATTCATGTGTAAAAAGGTAGAGCTGGTGATTGCCTTGGCATTTGTCACCAGTCTTTCTTTTCACTGTCAAATGGAGGTTCTATGGACCACAACAGCAACATTTTCTTGGCTGCATTTTTGACTGGGGGGCATTGGCCTTGCTTTTACTAGGCACACTGCTTTTTCATGCCCCTATTTTTATTCCAGTTCTTCATTTATGGGCATTGACCTTGCTCTTACCAGGTACACTGCTTTTTTATGCCCATGTTTTTTTCATTCTTGTTGCTTGAGAGCTGATCTTGACAAATTCAATCGAAGCACCGTTATTAGACTCTTGAGTCTTCATCTTTAGTAGGCGCTCCAAGCTATGTTGTTTAAATGGTAGTAACTTCTGTTTTGCCTCCATGTGAGGGTAAATTTACAGACTCAATTGAGTTGTACAATAGATACAAGTGCGTAAAGAAAGAATTGCTCTTCGTCATTCTAGGGCACTTAAATTAACACGAGTGTTCATATGCAATAAAGACACCCAAAGATTGATGCAAGTGCGAGCAAGAAAATTTCTATCTCTCTTCCCACTTGTGATGCTGACTTGCTTTCGACTTGCCCCAGTGTGGGGTAGTTCTGTGATGGGAGCATAGCAGGAATTTGTCAGTGTATGGGGCTCAATGGGGTGAGCGATGGAATGCCTCTCACTATTTTGGTTATCGTACCATTCGCGAGAGAACTCTTTACCCTGTAGCCATGGAATCTTCTGCGCTCATCTCACAAGTGTATAGATGGGGGACTGTGTAGGATATGGCTTGCCTTTCATCATTCTGACGTACCTCATCCAGCATGCTCGATTAATCTTGTATTCTTCACTTAGCTGTCTATTATAATAATCCTCAGTGGAATCAGTGACTTAGACAGACGAAATCATCATGCAGAATTCATCTGGAAATGACATGCCACATTTTGAATATGATAGAGTTTGAACTTTTCAAAACAAGCGAATGGTTTTTGACTCAAAAAAGACCCTATTGACAACTTTAAGAGCTAACATAATGGTGTTTCCAAATATGTTAAATTTTGAACATCAAAAGGGTTATTCGCAAATGGGTGTCGATAATTGTCCCTATTGATTAGGGATATGATACATGAAGGATCAGCCGGGGTTGGGGATCTGATCGGGCATCTCTGCTTTTGCCCCTATAGAAGAGAAAATGGATCAATCAACAAGGCCAAAATTAAAGGTGAATTGAGGCCTGAAGATTTTTTGTCATTTGCTTTGGTGATTACTCAAGACGCCATTTCATCTAGGAGAGTTTGTCATGTCTCTCATTGATTATTATCCTTGTCAAGTGATCCTTCAACAAGACATGCTTCTCGTTGATTTGTTATCCTTGCTTTTGACAGTCAGGTGATCCTGCAACAAACAAGAGAGAATGTGTTAGTCATGAACTCTTTCAAGAGTCGAATAACTGGAATCGATACAACTTTACCCTTCACTGGTTTGCAAATGATTGGGTGAACCTGAAGTGAGAGGGGGACACGAAGTCCTATGTCCCTTGCTTCATTAGGTCAATTATTCTTTGAATTAGCTCCTGGATGACATGTCTTTTTACACGAAGCCCGGTGAATTTGATGTGGGTCATTTCCACGTACTAGCTTGGCCAATATTGATTTGCCTAACCATTGAGTTTGGTTCTTGAGTTGTGATGCTCCCTGTCAATAGGAGGAATATGTCAAAAGTGAATTCAAAGAAGGGGGAGTATTGGAAACGATACCAAATTACTCTTCTCCAAAGTTTGTATTTGCTGACTCCTGATGATGTTTGAATGTTGATGACAGCCTTTTCGTCTTGGCATAGTTTGACATTTCTTTCGATTGGCCTTCCTCACTTGTGACCATGTATGCATGATTGCTGGTCGTTGATTCATCTTCAATGCCTTCCTTCTGTGGAATTTCTCCTTCTGTCTTTAACTATAGCATCATTGGGCAAAGGTCATGTACCTCAAGCTTCTATGGCATCTGAGATGGACAATCAAAACCTCTAATTCTCTGATGGCAATTAGTTCTTGAGAGAACATGCGTCTAAATAGGAAGTTGGGTTTCTAGGTCCTCATTTTGAATATGGGCTAGAGACCGCTTCAACTGTCTGGATTTCTTCCTTGTTGACAGTAGCCAATTCAAAGAGAGAGAAAAGATCCCCTCCTTGTGCTTCTGGGCTTGTTGAAGCTAGAAGTCCCGTTGATGGACTCACGACATCCTGCCTCGAGTTATCATGCTATGCATGCTTCAAGTTTGATAATATGCATGTGCCTATTACATCCCATCCTTCGTCTCCTGTAGATGGAAGAGAGAGGATGTCATTTTCGACATTATGTTTGGGGAATAGGACTTACCATTTTGAAGCGTGATGATCCTTTCTGTTTGCCCTCGCTTTCTTGGAAGAGTGCTTTTGAACTTGGCGAGTTCACATGATGTGCCAGGTTCAAATGTCCCTTGGTCACACTAAGTCAAAGGGGGTGAGAATGATCTTCTGAGACATGAAGTGAGTGAGTCAGAAAGACAAACATGATTAAATTTATCATCTTTTTTGAAAGATTTTGGTGATGAAGTGTTTTTTGTTTTCAAAATATGTATTCGGGGGAGAAAAAAAACATGAGGAAGCCCAGCCCTCAGTATTCTCCTTGGATGATATATTTTTTTATGGTTAGATAGCATCACCGGGCAGGTTTAGAGTACTACCTCATGCTCTCAAAACAAAATATTATAATTGTACATTAGAATACTTGAATGGAAAATACAACAATAGCTCACTAGACAAGATGAGAAACATGAAATTATAAAAACAAGTAAAACTCATGAAAACCCTTGTGTAAAGGAGCACTTTGATAGTGCTGGTCTTGAAGCTAGGCGTGTTTGAATTCCTCGCCTTCAGTAGACTCGAAGTATTCGCATGCAATGACTACCTCGTTGAAGTTACGGAAGTGTAACCCATGCAGCCAACAGCACTGCTTGCAGGACAAAACTTCTATGAACTGCTTCATTAACTCCTCTTCAGCCAGTTGATGGTGGGTTTGCATCATGAAAGCTCTCCACCTCCCTGCGTATGCTCGGAAATCTTCCATTGGTTTTCTTGTGAAGTGAGCCAAGCTCTCACAAGGCAGTTCAGTTCCGATCTAGCTTTGGTACTGATGCAAGAATGTGGAAGTCAGCTCATTCCAATCCTTTAGAAGATAAATGTTTGCTGTGATAAACCATTGTAATGCAGACCCTGTAAGAGTTTCTTGGAATGCCTGAGTTGTGAACGACATCGGACCATAGTACCGACTCATTTCCGCATGGAGATACTGCAAGTGGGCCACGGGACAAGCTGTGCCATTATACTTGCGGAGATTGGGCATCCACATTTCTATAGGGCTCATGATCCTACGAGGGCAAGACGGGCTTGATGTATCTTGGTTAGGCCAATAGTTTTCCCACTGCATATCTGTTGCGGTGGTGAATTTTTCTATTTCAGGGAAGCTGGACTCTATTGAGATTACCTCATTGCTTTCTTCCGGGTCAAAATTACCGAAGGAGGATGAGGCATTTAAGCTATCCTCATGGTCAGGTGACGAGCTTAGTACTTCGTTAGGATCGTAGCGGATAAAGACGTATGCTTCCTCTTCTAACGGACCTTCATCCCCGGATGAGAGTAGGAAACAGTTATACGATGAATCGTCAGTTTCATTGTCGAAATAACGCTGGAAGTCCTTAGGATTGTATTCTAGGGCCGGGAAGTCTTCAAAGCTGTATTCTTGGGAATGCTCGAAGCTTGGGTGTGGTGGCTCGTCGACAGACGCTGCATTGATTTGCTTAAGCTTTCTTTTCTTGGCTTCTGGTCCAGACCTTTTGAGTAAGGCCCTTTGTTTTGCCAGCTCGATTCTGTCAAAGGAAGTGAGAGACATTGGAGTTTCACTATCAGATTCACTTCCCAAGTTGATAGAGGTTGGTATTCTTTAGACCCTAGCTCTTGGAGTAAGCTTGGGGAGTCGTCCAGTCGTGCCCCGGTCTTGAACAGGCTCTTTGTCTTTGATTTTGTACAAAGGCTCCTTACCTTTCCTAGTGGGAAATTTTCCAGTAACAGGGTGTTGTTCAGCTGCCCATTTATCATGCAAGGCTTCATTAACATGATCTTCTCCTATCTCAGCGACTAACGGCTCCTCGTGCTCCGCAATCATCAGTTTTTCGTAAGGCAAGGCTATGTCAGGGTTGATGTCAATATCATATTCTTGGTGAAAAGCATGAATTAGTTCCCTCCAGGTTTTAAGGGGACTAATCTTCCTAACAATGTACCATCGCAAGGCAGGGCCAGTGAAGCTCGATTGGTACGATTGAAGCATCCTTCGAACTAGGTAGGCCTGTAAGTAAGTCTCTGGACGGGGGGTATCAGCATACCTTTCGCATTCGGGTGCTTTGAGTTTTTCGGGGATCTCAATGCCAGCGTAATTGGACAGGTCCATAGGATTCTACCCCTGCAGCTGACTTAACTTTTTCATGATCTTTTCAAACTGTCTATGGTACTGGCTATTTTTTAGCAAATTTGCAGGTGTTATGATGATGTTTGAGGCAACTATAGAGTTGGGCTCAGCTTGAGTGGATTTCATTTGTCTTGAGAGTTGTTGAAGGACAATGGACATCTGTCTTACGTCGTCTTCAATGTTAATAAGGCGATTTTGTACATCATTCTGATCGGATCCTATTGCATGAGGCCATTCACAAGCAATTGGTGACCGGCGATTCATAATTACCTGTTCGTGTTGAAAACAATGAATGAGCACGACAGTAAACAAAGATTGACCCATGGCAATGATCTAACTGCTTTCTTATTTATCAAAAGAGGATTTTATAGACCACAGACTTCTGACATCTAGAACTTGCAATTGAAAAGACAGAATGAAATACTAGACATTAAACAAAAGTCCCTAAACAATGGGACAAAACCTTCACAATATTAACACTAAGAGGCATATGATTGCTAATTTATATGCGATGGGGAGCCTTGTTCTTGTGAGGACGCCTGCTTCCTTGGGCTGGCTCTGAGGTGTGCATCCAGTCCATTCCCAAATCCCTCTCCATGAGCTCTGCTTGCTCGTGTTGGCTGTTCTCGCTGATCGAGTGAGGGACTAATGGCTTCCATCTTTTCGGGATGCGATGGTTATGGATGTAGGACATGGAGGCGTGGTGGGCTTTTTCTTCTCCCTCAAGCCCTTCAGGTACCACAATCCTTTTGCGATGGCAGCTGTTCCAGGTTTCCTCAGCGATAGAAATTTCGAATGCATAGTCACGGCTTGTGTTGAAAAGAACTGGAGGGATCATCCTCTTGAAAGGCGGTGGGATCTCCTGAAGGGCTCCATATTGTCGTGCTACCCGATACGGGTAATAGGGAATGGCGCCGGTGAGGCTGAGCAATAGAATTGGGCGGGTGCGTATGTAAGCAAAGCGAGCTCTCTTTTCATGGAACCAACCAGCACACCATTGGAATGCCTCAGGAGCTGGGTCTCTTAGGAAGTTTACCCAATTTAAACAGCTTTGATTGGGAATGCATGGTCCTAGAACCATAAATTTTTGTAACGGATTTTCGAAAGCATTTTTTTTTCAAATGATCGCATGAAGTTTCAAAATTCGCTTAGGTGAGAAAATAACCAGACTTGTAAAATTTCAGGAGAGGCTCGCATGATTTTCTCCGAGTTGTCTTTAAAATGATTAAAGGACAAGAATGTTTCAGTTAAAATCATGTTGACATAATTCCCCCCTCTTAAGATCTGATCAACTATCCATGCCATCTTGGGAGTTATGGCATTTCTTTGATGGGGGAAAACGATGAGCCCGAAAAAGGCCAGGAGGAAAATCTCACTTTTTTGGGTCATAGGCTGGTTTTGAAAACATGCATTCATGAATTCTAAAGGGCATACATTATGGTTGTTTTCAAGAATTTGCTTCGTGACATGGATTTCAATTCCTAAAAGTCGTGCCAACCCACGCCATGGGAGGGCACTTGTTGATGGTTTGATGAGCTTTTTCTCAAGAGGTATTCCGGTGATGATGCTGTATTCTTCCAGGGTTGGGGTTAGCTCAAACCTACCGAATATAAAAGTAACCATCTTCGGACACTAGAAATGTGCCATGGCTTGTATGACTTCAGGGCGAATAGTGATTTGGATCAACGATAGGAGATGACCGACTTTGGCCTTCACATGCTCTTGGGCTAACTGATCTAATTGACCCCACCATCTGAAGAGCTCTGCCTTGGGAGTAGGGATGAACTGGATATCGTCTTTCCCCATCGCATATGAACTGGGACTTGAAAAGCTTATCCTAAATTGCCATGGGCCAAATAAAAAGACTGAGTAAAAGTAAAGAAATCACTTTGCTTTTAAAGAAAAATGGCAAGCACAAAGACATGCGCATGGGATGTGCGGCTCGATTTCTAACTCAGAAGGCTTGATGAAATTAAAAAGGTATCCGCCCGTCGCAGTCTCGTTAGCAGCATACCCTCCTAACCTCGGCTAAGAAATTCGGGGAAAAGAAAGGCAACCTCTACATCGCAGTCTCGCGTTCGAGGTCGTATCTTTCTTAACACCATCCTAGAAATCCTATGGTGGCCCAGGTTCGGCGGCCGGGTTGTGTGTGCCATGTGTAGTGCTAAAACATTGAAGAATGCACAGCAATTTATAATCACAAAACATTTTATTTTAACAGAATAAAAAAGCTTTAAGCTATTACCCTGCACAAAAGAAAAAAAAAAAAAAAACCAAGTCAGCAAAGCATTTAAACAAAGATAAAGTGGCCTAAGGCCTCAAAGTCCCCAGTGGAGTCGCCAAGCTGTCGCGACCTCTTTTTTTTTTTTTTTATGCCAGCGATCGCGTACGAGCGCCTAAAGGAGGCTAATGGCTCGGCTGAATTAATTAAGCCCGGACTCTCCCAAGTCCACCAATTCACGACTTAATGGTTCAAGTTTTTAACCTGTAATTCAATTTTTAAAATGGAGTCGCCACTAATCGATTTGGGATGGGTTGATTAGAAACCCAAGTGAAGTATCGGGAGAAATACTCACTCCTGCGCAACCAGAGAAATTAGGATCGGGGACTTGATTACACTAGTTAATCACTAATGCCCTTTTGGTGCCTAATCTTGTTTAAACCCTAAGGCTTTTTGGATGTTCGAGGGATTTTCCATGCATTTTTGGGAGGAAAAACATTTTTTGAGTCATTTTCTAATTTTTTGGACACAAAGGGAATTTTTTGGGGGTTTTTTGGGTACTCTTTTGGAAAAATACAAGTCTTTTTGGCCTTTTTCTGAATTTTTAGCTTTTTTTGGATTTTTGGCATTTTTTGGAAAATATGGAATATTTTTGATTTTTTTGATTTTTCAGAAAATAAAATATTTTTTAATATTTTTCGAAATATTTTTGGAAAATAAATTATTTTTGATTTTTCTCGTTTTTTTAGAAAATAAAACATTTTTCAACATTTTTTAAATATTTTTTGATTTTCTAGAAATTAAAACATTTTTTTTCGAAAATAAATTATTTATTTATTATTTATTAGAATACTATTTTATATTAAAATAATAAAACAAAACCGGCCCGGGTCGGATCCGTGGGTTGGGTCCGACCCGGGCCGGCGACCCAAGTGCGGATGGGCCCGCAACGCGGGCCCGACTCGGATTTTTCGGCTTTTTCTCTTCTTTTTTTTTTCTATTTTATATAATGAAACGGCGTCGTGGCCGGGTGTTTAGGGACACCCGGCCCGACCCGACAACCCTGCCCGACAGCCCGCTCCGTGACCCGACTCCCCGGGAACCCTACCCGACCCGACTCCAATTCGCGACCCGACTTCGCAACCCGCTCCCTCGGTGAAACCCTACCCGGATCCGACCCGGCTTCCGCCGCCCCTTAAATCGCAGAATCCCTACCCGGCTTTCCAAACCCGGATCCGCTTCGTGACCCGGAAATCGCAAACCCTAAGGTTTGCGAATCCGCGGCGCCGAAAGGGGGGAAATGGGAGCATTCCGGCGGCGACGGCAACGATGACCGGACTGCGGAGAGGGAGATGGCGACGGCGACATCACGATACCTGTTCGTGGCGACGGCGCGACGGGGGCGGCGCGACGGCGAGACCCACGCGAATCTCCTATTCTCCGGCGTCCCTCTCTCTCTCTCTCTCTACTCCGGCGAAGCCCAGATCCGAAGCCGCGAGCCGTCGGCCCCCCTGAAGTCTCTCAGTGGGGTGTCCAAGGGTCACGACCTCGATCCAGCTCTCTCTCTCTCTCTCCGAGATCTCTGTGCTCAGCCTCCACCCACTCGGATCTCTCCCCCTCGTCTCCGGCCGCGAGTTCTCGGATCTCGGCCTGCTCGTCCTCGGCCCCCCGTCTGAAGTCTCTCAGTGGGAGGTTTCGAGGATCTGCAGCCTTCGATCCTTCTCGGCGTCCGTGTGTCTCCCTTCGTCGACGGTGGCTCCCCTCTATTTATAGGCGCGGGAGCGGCCGGTCGGCGAGGCTTCGACCCGCCGGTTGGACCACTGTCCCATCCGCCATCATCGTTGCCTTCGGTCACGTCCTGTCGACGCCACCTGCCCCTTTGCTCCGCACGCGACCGCCGTCCGCTCATGCTTCTCCGGCGTCGCACCTGCCTGCGTGTGTTCTTCAGTGGCGCAAGGAAGAAGACGATGCGGAGGGGCCGGGCTTGAGGCGATGATGGGCCGAAGGCCCATGCGGGGGCTGCTTTTTCTGTTTTTTTCTTTCGTTATTTGTTTATTTATTATTCGAAAAAGATTAAATAAAATAAAATAAAGTTAAATAAAGCTAAATAAAACCTAACTAATTTTAGGCGTCAACATCGGTTTATTCGACTGTTAAACGTAGGGAACATTTATGGGTACATGCGTGCAAAAATGTCGGTTTACGTTCGTCCCTTTGTTCAAAATAGCAACGTCATTGACCCGGAGTAGCATTGTCCACTCGTCACTGCTGAAGAACGAGGACTGCGGCTTGGGTCCATTATACAGATGTTTATCAGCTATCCCCATAGTGGATCCATCCGTTGTATCCATCTTTCTAGTTCTCCCTGCACCTAATCCAAATATCACAAAACCCTAGCGGAGCACCTAGCCCTCTTCTTTTTTCTCTCTTCCTCCTCTACGCCCGCAGCCACCTCTAAGCCGACCTTTGTGCCTTCCCTTGACGATACCATCGGTGGGGTTGTCGTTGCCGAGTCCAAGCCAACCACTGCTGCGCATCTAAGACACGCCATCCAAGAGTTGCCACCATCTGCTGTCGCCATTAGTGGAATTGTCGTTTTTTTATTTTTGAGCTTGCAACAATCGCCCATCTTGGCTGCTCGTCCCTGGCAATTGGGACATTGGCCTCGCCATTGAGGCTCACGGCAATGGACCCACCACACCATCAGATCTAGAGGCGTGGTACTGTTTTTGGAATCTCGACGCCCTCCATCGCCATAATTGTTGCCAAGCCTTCAAATCCAAAGGCATAGCTCTAAATCTAGAATAATGACGTCCCCGGCCAAGGTAGGGCTCCACACCGCGTCTAGCCCCTCAGAGTACTATATATAAACACTGCATATTTTGAAAGAAAAGGCCTAATTTCATGAATGCATGAAGATCATCTCATCCATGTGCATAAATTAGGGCTCTCTCGAGAGTAGCATCTGAGACCAAAATTACATTTAGGAGACTCGGGATTATTTAAACATGAAATTTGTGTCCTCGGATTAGGTTTTTGACAACTGATTTAGTAATGCCTTTGAAGTAGATTAACGGTAGAGTGGATGGAAGTATGGAGTTGTTTAATGGAGATGATAGTCATAAACATAATAGCAAATTACATCCACCCCGTGGTGGCCGAGTTGGTGGAATCGCATGTTGGCCACACGCAAGGTCGGGGTTTGATTCCCCAGCTCGTCATGATGCGCAACTAAAGTGAGGAGCCGTGGGAGGTGGGTCCTGTCGCGACCTCCTTTTTTTTTTCGGCGCTCGCAATCGGGTACGAGCGCCTAAGGAGGCTAATGGCTCGACTGAAATTAGTTAAGCCCGGACTCTCCCAAATCCACCAATTCATGACTTAATGGTTCAAGTTTTTAACCTGCAAATTAATTTTAAAATGGAGTTGCCACTAATCGGTTTGGGGTGGGTCGATTAGAAACCCAAGCGAAGTATCGGGAGAAATAGTCGCTCCTGTGCTACCAGAGAAATTAAGATCATGGACTTGATTACACTAGTTAATCACTAATGCCCTTTCGGTACCTAATCTTGTTTAAACCCTAAGGTTTTTTGGATGTTTAAGGGATTTTCCATGCATTTTTTGGAGGAAAAACATTTTTTGAGTCTTTTTCCAATTTTTTGGACATAAAAGGGATTTTTTTTATTTTTTGGTTTTTTTTGGAAAATATGGAATATTTTTTATTTTCTTGATTTTTCGGAAAATAAAATATTTTTAATATTTTTCTAAATATTTTTGGAAAATAAATTATTTTTTATTTTCTCGATTTTTTGGAAAAATAAAACATTTTTCAACAATTTTTTAAAATATTTTTCGATTTTCTGGAAATTAAAACATTTTTAAATATTTTTTCGAAAATAAAATATTTTTGATTTTTTTATATAAAATATTTAATTATTATAATATTATTTTATATTAAAATATTATAAAAACTGACCCGGGTCGGATTCGCGGGTTGGGTCCAACCCGGGCCGGCGACCCGCCCGCAGATGGGCCCGCAACGTGGGCCTGACTCGGATTTTTTTGTCTTTTTATTTTATTTTATTTTATTTTATTTTTTATTTTATTAAAACGGCGTCGTGGCCAGGCGTTCGGGGACACCCAGCCCGACCCAACAACTCGACCGACAGCCCGCTCCGCAACTCGACTCCCCGCGAACCCTACCCGGCTCTGACCCGAATTGCGACCAGGCTCTCACCGCCCCCGAATCTCGAGAAACCCTACCCGGTTCCGAGACCCGAATCCAACTCAACGACCCGGAAAAATCGCAAACCCTAGGGTTTACGAATCCGCTGCGCCAAGTGGGAAAGGCTAAGGTGCGCGGCGACGACGGTGGCGATGGTGGCAACGACGACTACGGCGGCTACGGCGACGGCGAAGATAGCGGCTGGCCACTCAACTGGATCGGCGACGGGGCTCAATGCGCGGCAGTAGGAGACGCGACAAAAACCATGATTTACTGAGGTCGAGATCCGGAGATGGAGGGGTTTCGAGAGAGGGGGGGACGACAACGGCTATGCAACCAGAGGTGGCGAATACCTGGTGGCGGTGAATGGTGGTGGTGACGACGACAGGGCAACGGTGGCAGCTTCTCGACTCTCGAATCTGGTGTGGCGTCGGCAGATCGGTCACGGCAACCACTTCGAAGGGGAACAGCAGCAGTAAGAACTCCAGATCTGTGGCATAGATCTCGGCCGGAGCTTCCTCAGCCTCGATTCTCTCTCACTCAGGCCAGGTCCGAGCCTCTACCGGCCGGATCTGACCTTCTCAAAGTCGCTTGCCGCCTGCCTTCCCCGAAGTCTCTCGATGGAGGGTGGGCTGAGCTCACGACTCGAGCTCTCTCCTGCGCTCGCCCTTCTATCCTTCCCGATGTCTCTCAGTGAAGGATCTCAAAGCTCGCCACGCCCTCCGTCGATGCTTATGGCCACCTATTTATAGGCGAAGGAAATCCAGTCAACGGAGGGGCTCGGTCGCCGGCCTCCGACTTGCCCACCGGTTCCGCTCGGCTGAACTGGTGTCCCATCGAGCTTTCCAGCGAAGCTCGCTCAACATTAATGGCGCCTGCGATCTTATCCCCTTCGGCCGACGTCACCCTACACTCCTCGGCCGTAGGCCGTCCTTCGCACGTCGGCCTCCCTCGCGCGCGTGAGTTGTAGCGACGAAGGAAAGGGAAGGAGGAAGAAGAAGAGAGAAAGGGGCCAGGCTGGGGGTGAAGGAAAATGGGCCGTAGGGGCCATGCAGAGGGAGAAGAAAAGGAGAAAAAAAAGATGGGCTGGCTTTTGCTTTGCTTTTTTTTTTTTTTTTTTGCTTTGTTATTTGTTTATTAATTATCTTATTTATCCAAAATGACAGAATAAAATAAAAACTTAATAAAATTAACCTAATTAAAATTGAGATGTCAACAGCTGCCCCTCTTTGAAGGTGAGCTCGCAGAGATTGCATTCAAAGACAGAACGATGCCTCAATTTTATCCATGCATGCGTAGTAGATTATATTTTATTTAAGACCTATTATTCTATGCGGAAAAATAGCAATATAACTTTACATATATTAAGACAGATAAGAAGATACCTGTAGTTACTTACCGAGAGTGAGTGAGGTAGGGTGTAAACCCCGAGTTTGGCAAGTATCAAGGTGTCATCTTACCTAGTGATATGAGGAGGTTGCTTTTCCAGGACTCGAACCATTCTTCGGTCGCCTGTTAAAACAATCAATAATTTGTCTAGGACCCGAACCTTTCTTCGGTCACCTTGACGGGAAGTTGCTTCTCCAGGACCCGAACCATTCTTCGGTTGCCTGTTAAAACAATCCATGATTTGTCTCCTGAACCTTTCTTCGGTCGCCTTGATGGGAGATTGCTCCTTCAAGACCCGAACCATTCTTCGATCACCTGTTAAAATAATCCATAATTTGTTTAGGACCCGAACCTTTCTTCAGTCTCCTTGACGGCAGATGCACCGACCTTTCTCAGGGCATCTCATTTGTGGGTGCCTAATTTGTATCGAGGACACCAGTTGATACCCGACCTTTCTCGGGAGATGCGACGACCTTTCTCAGAGCATTTGTTTTGTTGGGGTGTTTGACTGCTGTCAAAGACACTGGGTGGAACCCGACCTTTCTCGGGAGGATGCACTGACCTTTCTCAGGGCATCGATTCGTGGGGCGTCTGACTTCTGTCAAAGACACCAGTTGGAACCTGACCTTTCTCGGGAGGATGCACCAACCTTTCTCAGGGCATCGATTTGTGGGGCGTCTGACTTCTGTCGAAGACACCAGTTGGAACCCAACCTTTCTTAGGAGGATGCGCCGACCTTTCTCAGGGCATCAATTTGGAAGATACCTGGACGATCACAAGCATTGGAGGGGTACCTGGACAATCACAGGTGCAAACTCTTGGTGCATGGAATATCGAGGACGTACCTGAGATATTCGTGTGGAAATATCGAGGATGGGTCTTGCATATACGTGAAGGTCTCTCACCTGCTGGTATTTGGAATATCGAGGATGGGTTTTGGATATTCATGAAGGTTTCTCACCTCCTCGTAATTGGAAATATCGAGGGCGTACCTGAGATATTCGTGAAGGTCTCTCACCTCCTGGTAAAGGGGAATATCGAGGACGTACCTGGGATATTCGTGAAGGTGTCTCACCTCCTGGTAAATGGAAATATCGAGGACGTACCTGGGATATTCGTGAAGGTCTCTCACCTCCTGGTAATTGGGAATATCGAGGGCATGCCTCGCATATTCATGAAGGTCTCTCACCTCCTAGTAAAGGCAATTTGAATGTAGCACGAGGCTTACCTAGATTGCCATAGGCACTTAAAAGGGGTGGAACACCTAGATAGCCACAGGTGTACAAAGTACTGGGATACTGAGATGAACACAAGTATTTAATGCTACAACCTGGGACCACTCAGTTGGTCTAAGTGTAAGAAAGCATACCTGGGTAGGTGCAGGTACACAAAGCAGTGGAATGCTTGAACAGCTGCTATTATTTGGGGACAACTCGGGCAAGTTAAGTGTCATGAAAAGGAAGTACCTAGACAACGGTGGGTACTTGACGATATGGGGATACCTAGACAGCAGTAGGTATTCCAAGAGATACTCGTTCAGTCACAAGTATCAATACTCTGGGGACGACTTGAACAGGTCGAGTGTCAGGAAAAGGGAGTATCCAAACGGTGACCGGTACTCAAAGAAAATAGGGATACCTAGACAGCAGTAGGTATTCAACGATAAAGGGATACTTGGTCAGTCATAAGTATCAATACTCCGAGGACAACTCGGACAGGTCGAGTGTCGAGAAGAGAGTACCTAGACGGTGATAGGTACCATAAGACAAATGGGGATAGAGATATGCTTACCCGGCAATATCTCTAATCTCTAAGAGTATGTCTGCTATTTGCACAGTATGCACACATGATTGTATATGCTGTAAATTCATGAGTTCAAATGAGATTCATGCATGATAATTTTGTCAGTTCTGCATCTTTTGATTTCCACTGGGGAAGATTTTTGAAAGACAACCTTCATTTAGAATGTAGATGTCTTGAGCATGCTAGATGAGGGACTTTTAATCTGAAAGGACTTTCCGCTCACTCTCATGGAAAAGGCTATCCTGACCATTGATGCAGGATTCATAAGGACCACACTATCTCACTATCATCATGTCAGCAGGGGTCTGAGTATTCTCGCAAACGGTACGACTTTACCAATGTGAGAGGTCTTTGTTGAAACTGTGATGAAGTCTTGGTCAGTGGCTCATCGAAGGGGACCATCAAGGTTGAAGCTGATGGACGAAAATGTTGCACGATCATCTCCGAGTTTACAAGTCAAGAACCCTGCGAAAAGAGATAGAGTAATCTTGCTCGTACTTCTTCGAGCGATGCTTATAGACATATGAAATCCTATGTTAATTGAAGTGCCCCTAGTCTAAAGAGACTTTTACAATGGGATGCAACATAGGCTTGATTCATGTGTAAAAAGGTAGAGCTAGTGATTGCCTTGGCATTTGTCACCAGTCTTTATTCTCACTGTCAAATGGAGGTTCTATGGACCACAACAGCAACATTTTCTTAGCTGCATTTTTGACTGGGAGGCATTGGCATTGCTTTTACCAGACACACTGCTTTTTTCATGCCCCTATTTTTTATTCCAGTTCTTCTTTTATGGGCATTGATCTTGCTTTTACCAAGTACACTGCTTTTTTATGCCCCTGTTTTTTCATTCTTGTCGTTAGAGGAACTGGCCTAGGCAAGTTCAATCGAAGTACCATTATTAGCCTCTTGAGTCTTCATCTTCAGTAGGCACTCTAGGCTATGCTGCTTAATTGGCAGTAACTTCTGTTTTGTCTCAATGTGAGGGTAAATTTACAGATTCAATTGAGTTGTACAATAGATACAAGTGCGTAAAGAAAGAAATGCTCTTCGTCATTCTAGGGCATTTAAATTAACACGAGTGTTCATATGCAATAAAGACACCCGAAGATTGATGCAAGTGTGAGCAAGAAAATTTCTCTCTCTTCTCACCTTGTGACGTTGCTTCGCTTCTAATCTGCCCCGATGTAGGGGTTGTTCTTGACGGGGGTATGAGAGAAGCTTCACCAATGTATGGGGCTCAATAGGGTGAGCGATGGAATGCCTCTCACTATTTTGGTTATTGTACCATTCGCGAGAGAACTCTTTACCCTGTAGCCATGGAATCTTCTGCACTCATCTCACAAGTGTATAGATGAGGGGGATTGTGTGTAGGATATGGCTTGCCTTTCATCATTTTGACGCGCCTCATCCAGCATGCTCAATTAATCTTGTATTTATCATTTAGCTGTCTATTCTAATAATTCTCAATGGAATCAGTGATTTAGACAGGTAAAATCATCATGCAAAAATTCATTTGGTAAAGGCATGCAGTATTTTAAATGTGAGAGTTTGTATTCTAAAAAAAATGAATGGTTTTTGCTCAAAAAGACCTTGTTGACAGCTTTAAGGGTCAACAGAATATGTGTTTCCAAATATGTTAAATCTTGGATATCAAAAGGGCTATTCACAAAGGGGTGTCGATGATTGTCCCTATTGATTAGGAATATGACACATGAATGATCAGCCGGGGTTGGGAATCTAATCGGGCATCTTTGTTTCTTTTTCCTTGCTTGGATCACTTGGTTTGCCCTATTTAACCACTTGATCTGGCTCTTGGATTCCAATGCTTCCTGTCAATATGAGTTCGGAGAGTGAGTGTTAGAAATGATGCCAAATTACCTTTTCCCCAGAGTTTATTTGTGCTGGTTCTTAGGGAAGTTGCTGACGGCCTCTTTTACATTTCAATGCTTTCCTTCTGCTAGCCTTTCCTACTTGTGGCCCCGTATGCATGATTGCTGGTCGTCGATTAATTTTCAATGCTTTTCTTTTGTGGAATTTTTCCTTCTGCTTCTTGCAAGAGCATGTGTCTGGAACAAGAAGTGAGGCTTCCAGATTCTAAGATTGTTGACTGGGACAGAAGGTTTTTTTTAACCAGATTGGTTCCTGAATGACGCATCCTTTACACCGAGCTAGGCAAAATTGACAGGGATTACTCTTACGCGTCTGCCTGGGTAATGTCGATTTGCTCAAGTTATGCCATCGAGTTTGCTTCTTGATTTATGACACTTCCTTAAAGACTAGTCATCACCATTCATTTTTCTCCATTGAGTCAAACACACATTTTTTATGATGGTGTAAATACATCACTCATATATAAAGGTGCATAAGTATTTTCATTTTGATAGAGAAGTGCTTGGCAATGCCAGACAATAAACATCTTTCAAGAGTAGTACTTTTTTACAACATCGGAATTAACTGGTTTGTAGAATTCCCGCCCGTCCATTTCAGTCAGAATCAAGGCTCCTCCAGGGAGTATCCTCTTTATTACATAAGGACCCTTGTAATTAGGGGCGAACTTGCCTCCGGGCTCTGGAAAGATTGGCAACATCTTTCTTAAGACTAGCTCATTTACCTCGAAGTGCTTAGGTCGCACCTTTTGATTGAACGATCGAGCTACCCTTTGCTGGCAACACTGACCATGACAGAGGGCTTTCAGTCGTTTTTCGTCGATCATATTCAGTTGCTTAAGCCTTTGTTGTGTCCATTCTTCCTTGGACAATCCTGCTTGGGATAAAATTCGCAAGGAAGGGATTTCTACTTCTACAGGCAAAACCGCCTCCATGCCGTAAACCAAGGAAAAAGGCGTTGCCCCAATGGAAGTTCGAATCGAAGTTCGATAAGCTATTAGTGCGAAGGGTAGCCTCTCATGCCAATCACGGTAGTTTTCAGCTGTCTTGGATAGGATTCTCTTGATGTTCTTGTTGGCGGCTTCCACAACTCCATTCATTTGTGGACGATAAGGGGACGAGTTTAGATGTTGGATTTCGAACTCATAAAACAATTGATCAATCAACTTGTTGTTTAGGTTTGACCCATTGTCAGTGACGATAGCTTCCGGTACGCCATAACGGGCGATTATGTCACGTCTGATGAATTTCATAACGTTTCGTGCAGTTACGCTTGCATAGGATGCAGCCTCAATCCATTTTGAGAAGTAGTTGATTGCGACCAAAATGAATCGGTGCCCATTTGATGCCTTCGGATTGATTGGGCCAATTACAACAATACCCCATATTGAAAATGGCCACGGCTCAGATAACTGATGCAATTGAGTTGGAGGGACATTTATCTTGTCCCCGTGAATCTGACAACGATGACAGCTTTGCACATGCTGAGCACAATCACTCTCTAAAGGGAACCAGTAATAACCCAATCTCATTATTTTCTTGGCCAACATACGTCCATTCATATGAGGGCCACATACTCCCCCATGTATTTCTTGCATTATTTGTGTGGCTTCATTTGCATCCACACACCTTAGCAAGACTGAGCTATATGATCTTTTGTACAAATTTTCACCGCTGACGAAGAACCTCGAAGCCATTTTCATAAGGTATTTTCGATCAGAGGGAGTGCTTTCTTTAGGGAATTCCTGCTTCTGGATGTATTTCATGATGTTGTAATACCAGGGTTTCCTGTCGGGTTCTTCAGTTATAGTCATGCAGTGGGCCTGTCTTGTCAAGACTTCAATTTTCAAATGCTCTACTTCTAACCCCTTCGCTACTTGTAACATGGATGATAGTGTTGCTAGTGCATCAGCAAACTGGTTACGAATTCTAGGCAGGTATTCAAATGAGATGTCCTGGAATTCTCCTACCAATTCTTCCAAGTAGTCATGATAAGGCACTAGTTTGGCGTCTCTTGTCTCCCACTCGCCCACAGTCTGGAGGATAATTAAGGCGGAGTCACCGAACACTTTTAGTTTTGACACTTCCATTCCAATAGCCGCTTGTAGGCCGAGGATGCATGCTTCATATTCAGCTATATTGTTGGTGCATGGAAACATCAATTTTGCAGCCACAGGATAATGCTGCCCATTTGGGGATATCAAGACCGCCCCAGTGCCTGAACCTGACAAATTTACAGCTCTGTCAAAGAACATAGTCCATGTGTCCTCTTCTACTGTTGAAATTCAGTCATCTGGGGAATGATCCTCGCGTACTTCTTTAGGGCAATCTGCTAACATATCAGCAATCACCCGACCTTTAACTGATTTTTGCGACATCACCTGGATGTCGAATTCTGAGATTAGGATTTGCCATTTGGCCAATTTTCCCACCAAGGCCGGGCAACCAAGCAAATACTTGATTGGGTCACTCTCAGTTACAAGTAATGTTTGGTAATGCAAGGTATATTGCCGGAGTTTGTGCAACACCCATACCAATGCAGCACAGGTCTTTTCTGATTTGGAGTAGTTTTGTTCTGATGTGGTGAACTTTTTACTCAAATAGTAAATGGCTCGTTCCTTCCCATCATGGGATCATTTCTGTGCCAACATTACACCTAGGGATTCACTGTTGATGGTAAGGTAGAGGGTCAAAGGGTGTCCTGGAGTCGGGGGTACTAAAACCGGGGGTTTCATCAAGTATCGCTTTAAATTTTCAAATGACAATTGGCAGTCATTATCCCATTCGATTTGTTCATCTTTCTTGAGAAGTTTAAAGAAAGGTTTTGCAGTTTCAGAAAGCTGGGAAATGAATCACGCAATGTAATTTAATCTTCCTAGGAGGCTCCGGACTTCTTTCACAGTCGAGAGAGGAGGCATCTCAAATATCGCTTTAGTTTTTGACGGGTCCACTTCTATCCCTTTACAGCTCACAATGAATCCAAGTAATTTGCCAGAAGTCACCCCGAACACACATTTTGTTGGGTTCAAGTGCAACTTGAACTAGCGAAGTCAATCAAATAATTTTTCCAGGGTCTTTACATGGTCTTCTCCATGTCTGGTTTTGGCGATCATGTCATCGACATATACTTCAATTTCTTTATGCATCATGTCATGGAAAAGGGTGACCATGGCACGTTGGTAAGTTGCTCTAGCGTTTTTCAGGCCAAAAGGCATGACCTTATAGTGAAAAGTCCCCCATGGAGTAATGAATGCCGTCTTTTCCTTGTCTTCCTCCTTCATTTTTATTTGGTTGTATCCTGAGAACCCATCCATGAAAGAGAAAAGTTTGAATCTAGCAATACTATCCACAAGAACGTTTATGTGAGGTAGCGGGAAATCATCCTTTGGGCTTGCTTTGTTCAAATCGCGGTAGTCGACACAAATCCGGATTCGACCATCTTTTTTCTTCATTGGTACAATGTTTGCCACCCAACTAGGATATTGCGAGACTTCGAGGAAGCCTACTGCCAGGAGTTTCATTACTTCTTCTTCAATTTTTTTTGACAATTCAGGCTTAGCTCTTCTTAGCCGCTGCTTCTTAGGGGCCACATTAGGGTTGGTTGGCAAGCTATGCTCCACGATCATTGGATCAAGGCTTGGCATATCGGCATAAGACCAAGCGAATACATCTTGATATCTCTTTAGGAGGGCAATTAAGCTTGTAGCTTCTTCTTCAGGAAGGTTCATGCCAATCTTTATCCCCCTTGGATTTTCTGTGTTGCCTAAATTGACAATGATGGTGTCTTCAGTAGTAGGGGGCCTTGCTTCTTCGTGGCGCTTCCAATTCCATTGAATTTCGTCGGAATCATCAAAATCATCATCTGAGTCATCAGAATTGCTATCATGGCTACTTACGGTGTTGGTTTGGACCATTCCCATACCCTCGCCTGCCGCTATATTATTCCTGTGTCATAGAGTAGATAGGCTAAGGGAACAAATAAGGTTAGTAGCATGCATGCTTCTTTCTTTTGAAAAGGTGATAAATTGTTTTTAAAGATTAAAGACAAGGAAACATGAGGAGACCTGGGCCTCAGATTTCTTCTTTCATTTGATGGCTGGTTATCATCAACGAGCCGATTTTATGTGTCTCCTCATGCCCTCAAAATGTTTTCAACTTTATGTATTAGTAGACAGATTTACGGGGTGGTTTCAAAAAATAGTTCCTTGAGTGGAACTGTTGTTGAAAACAAAACAAGCCAGACTTTAAGAAATATGTACAGGCTCCCACGTAGGGGAGTATGCAGAGGAATTAAAAAGGATTCTACTCGAGCGGGTCTACACCCATTTCCCCTGATAGTCCCTCGTTGATAGCGCCCACGAAGAAGTCTTCATACCAGTTGCCAGCCACGTCTCCTTGTGCTCCCGGCTTTGTGGATTTCAGATCATCCACGTCTCCCCATCCATCAGGGACGATGTTGTGATAATGATCATAGAAACTTTGGGGAATTGAATAATTGACATAGTAGTCAAATTTACCACTTGGTTAGCCCAAAGTGTCTATGATTGCCTCTCCTTTATGCGCCTCCTTAGCATGCTCAGGGAACATGGTACCGGTGCTAGGTACCACGAGGAGGTGATCATTGCCGAAACACAGGTATGGAGAGTGGAACGTGAATACCCCAGCATCCAAAAGATCTTGAACCTTGTCTCTCAGGATGGTGCAGTCATCTAGCGAGTGTCCTAATTCCCCTGAATGGTAATCACATTGCTTGGATGGATCATAATCAAGGAAGTACTCAGGGGTAGGATGGTTTGGTTCTCT
Source organism: Eucalyptus camaldulensis (assembly GCA_019915185.1). Lineage (NCBI taxonomy): Eukaryota > Viridiplantae > Streptophyta > Magnoliopsida > Myrtales > Myrtaceae > Eucalyptus > Eucalyptus camaldulensis. The sequence goes on from JAHSVA010000005.1 coordinate 5,865,251, forward strand.
ACCGATTACCCCTTGCTCGAGGAGGATGGGGAAAATAATGGCCATTGATTTAGGAAGAGGTGAATATGGTTGTGTGCTTATTAGGGATAAGGGTAGCCATGACCCTCGCCAAGTCGTGTCAGTAGGGTCTTCTTCATTTACTACCAGCTCCTCATTGTGACGAGAGCAGAATGCACTGGTAGCTTGAGCGAAGTTTTCTGTCAAATGATGTACAGTTTCACGTAATTCTTCGACTTGGTGTTGAAGTTGGATGAACGAGAAGTTATCGCTTGTCTCTTCTAATTGCTCTTCCTCAATGGTACTGATGAAAATGTCCCTTAACATGGAGGTCACATCATCTGGCCCTTCTTTCTTAAGTGAGGGCCAAGTTGTGTCTTCCTGGATTATGGGCAATTTCGCACTTCCGGGGTTGAACCATTTTGAAGTATTCACTTCCTCTTCCTCATGCATCATCCTAGCTGGGCCTGGGAAAGTTTCCTCGAGATGGGGATATACAAGGCCAATTTTTTTCTTTGCATTTTTATCTGGGGAATATCCTAAACCGATAGTATAGGGTCTCCTTAGGGTTTCAATAGGTTGACGAATGCCCTGGCCTCTCCTACCGAGCCCTTGTCCTGGAAGGAAACCGTGTCCTACCATGATTGCAGCACTTGATATCTCGGGGACGAGGGGCAAAGTCCCTCGAGTTTCGTGTATAGTAGACACGAACTCGAACGATTGATAGCTACCTTCGTTTTTGTCACTAGGTTCAACATAATGGATGGCCGTCTCACAGTAGATGCGGTGGTCTTCCTCCCCTTGGACCGTGATCAGTTTTCCTCCAACCACGAACTTCACACTTTGGTGGAGGCTCGAAGGTACTGCTCCTGCGACGTGGATCCATGGGCGCCCTAAGACGAAATTAAACATTGTGGGGATATCCATCACCTGGAACAAAATTTTGAATATAGTTGGGCCAATTTGAATGTCAAGCTCAATCTCTCCCACTGTTTCCTTCTTTGTTCCATCCAATGCTCGAACAGAAGTCTTGGGTACCTGGATCCATGATCTCTCTATTTTAAGACGACAAAGTGTCACTAGTGGACATATGTTAAGAGCAGATCCATTGTCAAACAGTACTCGAGCGACGTGAGATGCATTGCACTTGATTGATATGTAGAGGCCCTTGGTGTGTCCTCTACCCTCCTCAGGAATTTCTTCATCAAAAAATGCCATTTGATCGTTTAGAAGGATGGTACTGACAAATTCCTTGAGTTTGTCATGCTCAATCGTTTTAGGAACATGTACTTCACTTAATACTTTCATAAGGGATTTATGGTGCTTGACAGATGTCTGAAGCGATTCCAGCAGAGAGATTTGTGCTAGTGACTTTCATAATTGTTCCACCACATTTTATTCGCTAGCCTTAACTACGGCCAAACACTCCTTGGCTTCTTCATCAATGACGGGCTTAGCAGACTGAGTATATGCTTGAGCATAGGTTCACCCAGATCTTGTGACTAAACCAACATCAAGGTCATAAGACCATGGTACTGCATTGTTGTACTCGTATTTGTAAGGCTGGGGAATCTCGATGACTATAGCTGTTTCTGTTGTTGACGCTTGAACAATGGCTTCCTTCCTTTCAAAGACGCTCTCAGGTGAGGTTGAGTCCTTCTTCTCCTTTTCCGCATTTAGTGTGGAAAATTCTTCCTCCCAATTGATGAGGACTTACAATATGGTAGAAATTATGCTGGTGTGGTCGGCGTACACAATTATTTCGGCCTCTATCATTCTTAATACGCTTTCCTCCATTATTGCAAAGGGTGGTATTTCATCATCCGGATAATACCCAGTTTCTACTAGCCCTCGATAGATGTCAACCATATGTGCATTGACATTTCTGATCTGACTGGCTTCAGAACTGAATATCATGTTTACTTTGTCAGCATGATCAGGGAGCGGATTGCTTTGGACATTCGGCTTCGCGGTTTGGAATGAGAAGGCCTTAGTATCCAGCAGGTTCTGGATTCAATGCTTAAGGACGAAACACTCATCAGTTGAATGGCCTACTTCTCCCATGTGATAGTCACATTTTTTGGACGGGTCATAGCTGGAGAAGCTTTCAACGTTGGGTCGTCTTGGTTCAGTTGAAAGGAGGCTCTTGTTTCGAAGGATTGCCAAAACCTGGGAGGGAGATCCAGGAAGCGGAGTGAATTGTCTTCGGTTGTTGTAGCGCTAGGGTGGACAGTTATTAGTCTGTTGTTGGCCTGTGCTCGTCTAAACAGTCGGGGGGTGACCGGTGTTTGCAGTGTAGGTGGCATTGACATCAATCAAGGATTCTTTATCTTTTTTCATGTTGAGCCGTCTGCTGATAGGTGCAGGCTCAGTGAACCAGCCGTCCCTTAAACCTGTCTTAATCTGCTCTCCCACTGGAATGAGTTGATTGAATAATTCAGCGATCGTAGTCACCATCCAATTGCGGTATTCAAAAGGGAGGGTTTTGATGAACATTTTTCTTAATTCAAAGTCAGTTGGCTCAGGACTGATCAGGGCGGCGAGATTCCTCCATCTAATAGCATATTCTTTGAAAGATTCCTGCTTTTTCTTTTCCGTGCGATCAAGATCCTCACGAGAAGGGGTAATGTCCATTATGAATTTGTACTGTTTGAGGAATGCTTCACTTGCTTCACTCCATGTCTCGATAAGGTTTATGTTCTTTTTGATGTACCACCTCAGGGCGGGACCTATCAGGCTTGAGTGGAACAACTGGATCATTAAAGGTTCATTATTAATGTACTGGGTCATTCGAACCAAGTACATCTGCAAGTGAGCTCTTGGGCAGGTTGTGCCATCGTACTTCTCGAACTCAGGCATTTTGAATTTTTCCGGCATTTTGACCTTAGATTAGATGGAGAGGTCTGTTGGAGTAGGATCTTGAAGGCCCTGCAATTGCTTTAGCCTCTCTTCAAGCTTCTCAAGGCATTTGTCATGTTCAGTCTTAGACAAACTGTTGGGCTTTGCTTTCTCGACTACGATTTGGTGCGTATCCTCCTCCAATTCGGGCATGTTATCATCGGTATCTCTTCCTTGATCACCTCGAGTGGACGATTGCAGTAACAATACTTCGATTGAGGCTGGGGCGGGAGCCAATTTGCCTTGGATGGAATCTATCTGCTTTGAGAGTTGCTGAAGCACATTGAAGACTTGCTTCATTTCACTTTCCATAATCTCGACATGGCTTGGTACATTTTCTTCGGCCATTCTAGCTTTTGGATTTGGTGAATACGATTATGACGTGATTACCTGTTAGCACAGAAAATGGAGAAAACGTAAATGAGGGAAACACATGAAAAAATGGCTCATGGCAAGGGTCGAGTCATTCTTATTTATTAACAGGAGATTTATACAATGCTAAAAAGGGCTTTTTACATCGTTAGAACGACCCTAGATATTCACATTAGAAATATTCACATCAAAAGTCCCACTGCCCATTTTTATATGCGATGGGAAGTTCCAGTCTTGTGAAGCCGCTTGCTTCTTCGTACTAACTTCGATACGTGTCTCTTGCTAGTCTCCAAGCTCTTTTCAAGAGATTCGATTCGCCCTTGCAGGGTAAGTTTATCAACTACATCAGGGATTACTAGTTGCAGCTCCTTGGGAATTATATGGTTGAGGATGTAGAATGTTGATGCATGATGAATTTTTTCTTGTTCCTTTAACCTTCTGAGCACGACGATCTTTTCAGTGTGACATCTACTCCATGCGTTATGAATTATGCGGATCTCCTCCAAGTAGTTGTAGTCTGTATGGGTGAAAAAGATTCGGAACAATCCTAATTTGAGCAGTGGCGGGATTTCTTGAAGGACCCTGTACTGACGAGCCACCCTATATGGATAATATGAGGTAGCTCCGGAGAGGCCCAGCAATGGGATGGGGTTGTAATAATTAAGCGCAAAGCGTGCCTCTCCTGCAATGAGCCATTTAGCTCGCCATAGGAATGTCTCAGGGACCAGGTTTTTAGCAAGTTAATCCACCGAGAATACTCTTCATTGGGAGAATATTTTTCCAAGGTTTGAAACTTTTGCAATGGGTGTTTAAACTCGTTGATTTCAAATATTTGCATGAGGTACCCAAATCCTTTGATATGGGAAAAGAACCACATTTGTAAAATTTCTGGAGCGGCCCTCATGATTTTTCTTTTTGGTCCTTGAAACGATTAAGGGATAAAAACATTTCGGCTAAAACCATATTCACATATCCTGCTCCAAAAATGACTTGATTTATCACCCATGTGATTGAAGGATCTATAGCATTCTTTCGATGGGGAAAGATAATAAAACCAAAGAATGCTAAGAGGAAGATCTTGGCTTTTTGGGTCATTGACTGTTTTTCAAAGCATTCAGTTAAATATGATAGCGGAAAAGCATTGTTGTTGGCTTGAACAATTTCTTTTACCGAATGATTTTTTAGAAACCGTGATAGACTAACCACAAGGTCAATGCCGATTGGCTTGGCAAGCTCGCTTCCCAGGGGCATTCCTATGGCGAGACTGTACTCTTCTAAAGTTGGAGTCAGTTCAAATTTGCCGAACATGAAGGTGGATGTTTCAGGGCACCAGAAATGTGGTAGTGCTTGCATGACCCTAGAGTGGATATTGATTTGGAGCAATGGGAGGAGATGACCGATTCTTGATTTGACGCACTCTTGGCTGAGTTGATCTAACTGCTTCCACCATCTGAGAAGTTCTCCCTTTGGGGTAAGAATGAACTGGATATCAAATCTTCCCATCGCATATAAGAAAAGGAAATACACAACCTGACCCTATTTTGCCATAAGCCATAAGCCATAAAAGACTGAGTAAAAGTAAAGAAATTACTTTTGCTTTTTAAAGAAAAATGGCAAGCACAAAGACATGCGCATGGGACGTGCGGCTCGATTTCTAACTGAGAAGGTTTAGTGAGATTAAAAGGATATCTGCCCGTCGCAGTCTCGCGTTAGCAGCATACCCTCCTAACCTCGGCTAAGAAATTCAGGGAAAAGAAAGGCAACCTCTATATCGCAGTCTCGCGTTCGATGTCGTATCTTTCTTAACATCATCCTAGAAATCCTATGGCGACCCAAGTCCGGCGGCTGGGTTGTGTGTGCCATGTGTAGTGTTAAAACAGTAAAGCATGCATAGCAATTTATAATCACAAGACGTTTTATTTTAACGAAAATTAAGATGAACTTCTAAGCTACTAAACTGCATAAAGAAAAGACAAAAACAAGTCAGTAAAGGGTTCAAACAAGATAAAATGGCCTAAGTCCTCAAATCGTCCCCAGCGGAGTCGCCAAGCTGTCGCGACCTCCTTTTTTTTCGGCGCCCGCAATCGGGTACGAGCGCCTAAGGAGGCTAATGGCTTGGCTGAAATTAGTTAAGCCCGGACTCTCCCAAATCCACCAATTCACGACTTAATGGTTCAAGTTTTTAACATGCAAATTAATTTTAAAACGGAGTCGCCACTAATCGGTTTGGGGTGGGTCGATTAGAAACTCAAGAGAAGTATTAGGAGAAATACTCACTCCTGCGCAACTAGAGAAATTAGGATCGGGGACTTGATTACACTAGTTAATCACTAATGCCCTTTCGGTACCTAATCTTGTTTAAACCCTAAGTTTTTTTGGATGTTCAAGGGATTTTCCATGCATTTTTTGGAGGAAAATTTTTTTTTTTGAGTCTTTTTCTAATTTTTTGGACATAAAATGGATTTTTTTGGTATTTTTTTTGGAAAATATGGAATATTTTTTATTTTCTTGATTTTTCGGAAAATAAAATATTTTTAATATTTTTCTAAATATTTTTGGAAAATAAATTATTTTTGATTTTTCTCGATTTTTTGGAAAAATAAAACATTTTTCAACAATTTTTTAAAATATTTTTCGATTTTCTGGTAATTAAAACATTTTTTAATATTTTTCGAAAATAAAATATTTTTGATTTTTTATATAAAATATTTAATTATTATAATATTATTTTATATTAAAATATTATAACAATTGACCTGGGTCGGATCCGCGAGTTGGGTCTGACCCGGGCCGGCGACCCGCCCACAGACGGGCCCGCAACGTGGGCCTGACTTGGATTTTTTTGTCTTTTATTTTATTTTATTTTATTTTTTATTTTATTAAAACGGCGTCGTGGCCGGGCATTCGGGGACACCCGGCCCGACCCGACAACTCGGCCCGACAGCCCGCTCCGCGACCCGACTCCCTGTGAACCTTACCCAGCTCTGACTCGAATCGCAACCCGGCTCTCGCTGCCCCCGAATCTCGCAAAACCCTACCCGGCTCCGAGACCCGGATCCAACTCGACGACCTGGAAAATCGCAAACCCTAGGGTTTGCGAATCCGCGGCGTCGAGGGGGAAAGGCTGAGGTGCGCGGCGGCGACGGTGGCAACGACGGCTACGGTGGCTACGGTGACGGCGAAGACAGCGGCTGGCCACTCAACCAGATCGGCGACGGGGCTCGTGGCGCGGCAGTAGGAGACTCGACAAAAACCTTGATTTACTAAGGTCGAGATCCAGAGATGGAGGGGTTTCGAGAGAGGGGGGGGACGACAACGGCTACGCAACCGGAGGTGGCGGATACCTAGTGGTGGTGAATGGTGGTGGTGACGACGACAGGGCAACGGTGGCAGCTTCTCGACTCTCGGATCCGGTGTGGCGTTGGCGGATCGATCACGGCAACCACTTCGGAGGGGAACAACAGCAGCAAGAACTCCAAATATGTGGCGTAGATCTTGGCCGGAGCTTCCTCAGCCTCGATTCTCTCTCACTCAGGCCATATCCGAGCCTCCATTGGTCGGATCTGACCTTCTCGAAGTCGCTTGCCGCCTGCCTTCCCCGAAGTCTCTCGGTGGAGGGTGGGCTGAGCTCGCGACTCGAGCTCTCTCCTGTGCTCGCCCTTCGATCCTTCCCGATGTCTCTTAGTGAAGGATCTCCAAGCTCGCCACGCCCTCCAACGATGCTTGCGGCCACCTATTTATAGGTGAAGGAAATCTGGTCGACGGAGGGGCTCGGTCGCCGGCCTCCGGCTTGCCCACCGGTTCCACTCGGCTGAACCGGTGTCCCATCGAGCTTTCCAGCGAAGCTTGCTCAACATTAATGGCCCCTGCGATCTTATCCCCTCCGGCCGACGTCGCCCTACACTCCTCGGCCGTAGGCCGTCCTTCGTGCATCGGCCTCCCTCGCGCGCGTGAGTTGCAGCGGCAAAGGAAAGGGAAGGAGGAAGAAGAAGAGAGAAAGGGGCCGGGCTAAGGGTGAAGGAAAATGGGCCGTAGGGGCCACGCGGAGGGAGAAGAAAAGGAGAAAAAAAAGATGGGCTGGGCTTTTGCTTTGCTTTTTTTTTTTTTTTTTTTGCTTTGTTATTTGTTTATTAATTATCTTATTTATCCGAAATGACAAAATAAAATAAAAACTTAATAAAATTAACCTAATTAAAATTGAGGTGTCAACAGGTCCCTGTGCTAGCACCCTCGTGGTTTATGCGTAGCTGCTATCGGCTGTCGGCAGCGAGGCGGTTCCACGGTCATAAAAAAAAAAAAGAAAAAAAAAAGCATAATAGTAAATTACTTATTTGTAATTCAATCAATCTAATCAAAGCTTTTTTCCAGGGGTTCATATTTCAAAACTTTTTGTGTTCCATTATCATAGCTAATTTGGAAGAGAATTACTCATAGGCAGGATAGGTAAAAACCCCTTGCCTCTATTCTCTTGTATAAACAATTGAGATATTATATAAGAGAAAGGAGGAAACTCTACCCTCTTCTGACTAAATTCATGCAATTGATATTGTCCATCAATTCCATATAGATCTGAAATATCTTGTCAAATTACACAATGAAGAAACTAAATTTGATCTATAAATCAAACAAATTCTTCAAGAAAAACTTTCATATTTCTTGAAGTCGATCTCCTTTCTCAGATTTCAAAATGAGCTTCTTTCAAAATGTATGGTTTTTTAGGATGTAAATGATAATAACTATACATTGGATAAATCCTACCGCTCTTGAAGTAATGAAAATTTCTATCTAAATGTTTCCATGATTATGACCTAATTGAAATTATTCGTGCAGTTGAAGGCGACTCTCATCTCTGTTCATGCTTGAATATTCGTGAATGTGAGCCATTAGCCATGAGATTCATGGTCGTTGTCTATGTCCCATTTAAGATTTCCCCTATGTTCATTTAAATTTTGGGGGCAGTGAAAAAGGTACTAAAGGCCAGGCCATCACCACATTCATGCAAGAGCCTACATAAGCTTGTTCATGCAGTGACTGCTTGCCAATTGGATAATGCCATGAGGCTAGCCACACGCGGCCCACATGGAAAGGAGACGTCTGCTTGTTCACTTTCCTGATGTGATTGGAGAGGAGATCATTTGTGTTTTGCACAACGGTACATGGTGTAACAAGTCAATATAAAAGAAAAGTTTCCAAGTTCACATGCAGCATACAATAAAAAATGCGTATTTTGCAAGCCATGTGCTGATTGGTTAGCCGCTTCGGTTGTGTGCTTGATACATAACATATTTTATCGTGATTGGGGCCCACAGACCTTCAATAAAACTGGTTCAAGCTTTTGACGCGGTCAAGTAGTGTTTTGAGCGATAAATAAATTTTGACATAGAATAATATGTCCAAAATTACTAAACTTTAGTATGTCATGGCAATTGGCACGAAGGATGATCATACGCATAATTACCAAAGCTGGCTACAAAAGGACTAATTGAGAATCTCTATGCCCCTTTGCTTCTGTGGGAGGCAAAGAACATGATCAATTAAAGGGACTCAAAGCAGTAAAGGAACTATGTACGAGGATTTATTCAACAAGAAGTTTATCCCTCTAATGTAATATAAAATGACTGCTTTGGTTCATCTTTTGTGGGACGAATGAATTCACTGCTTTCAATATTACCTATAGATCGTTGGATAACGAAGTTTTCGTATTGGAGGGTACGTGTCTTTCAAATTGATTAATACTTTCTTTCCTTTTTCTTTTGCTAATTGTCTAATATTTTCTTTGTTAATTCTAATTGTCTTCAATCTTGATGCTGGATCACACACTTGTCATTATATTCTCTCTTGATTGATTCATTCTATTCAATGATCGTCCCACTACATCAATGGTAAAAGTTTGTCCCATTTGTGATTTCCCTAAGCTTATTTTAATTTTAATTTTGTTGGCTCAATTTCTTTGTTTTTACTTCTTATGGTTCAATCGGGTCAGGCAATTAGGTCGGGCGGTGAAAAAGGCCACCAGCCACCACTATATTCATGAAAGAGCCCACAGTTGAGTACTAAAAGATTGAGTAATAAATAAATCATTTCATGAATTCATATTGTGCTCTGGCTGCTCTTTTCTTTTGCAAAATTGAAAAAAAAAATAATCACATGGAAAAGTCTCTGGTCTTGAAATTTGATCTAGTTCAGAGCATCAATTAATAAAATCATTGTTTAGGCTTAAATCTTTTTTTACAAATCCAATTTGGCCATCGTCAAATAGCGTGACTGTCAATAAAAACAACGAATAAAGAAAGACTTATATCTCAATAAGGGCCATTAACTCAACTAAGAATATTTTTGCACCTTTTTTCCAATTATATATGTCACGAGGTTTAGTACACAATTAACTATATTATTCTGAGCAATTTTATTCCATTTTGAATACTCGATACACACAAATTTTGAGTGATTGGGGCTGGAATTACTGAGATTGTGAGAAAAAGTTAAGTAAAAATGTAAAAGAGACCTAGCAACCAATTATGTAAATAAGAAGAATATGAAGATTAGGTTGTGCGCATGTAGATACAGTGTCAGATTGTTATACATACATATGTCTATCTTGAAGTTAACTTTGTCAAAGCACAAATCTGTGCGGTCAGCAGCTAATAGCGAACGGCGGGTCCAAGCGCTAAACAACCTGCAAAAAGTCCAATAGGATTTTCCACCGATGCTTAAGTGAAAGATTACTCATGAAAGAAATAAGTGCGAGGAGATAATTTAGGTTGTCATTAGGAAGATGAAAGCCACTAGAATCGGCTGTCTTTTCCGTCTTTGTTTGAAAAAAAGAAAAAAAAAATCTATTATAAAGGAAAGTGAACGTTAACCAAAAGGATCGCAAACTGGTGCTAACACCGATTTCATCCATCAAAATAGAAACCTATTGTTGTCAAGAAGTTTAGTCAGAATACGAGCAAATTGCAAATCGGTGCTAACAAATCTTTTTCATTGATTCATGTTGTGCTGTGGTTGCCATAATTTAAGGAAAAAAAAAAAGAATCATATGAAAGAGTCTCTCTTCTTGAAGTTTGACCTAGTTTAGAGCTCCTCGAAATGGAAGCCATCCCTGTTAAATAGTAAAAGTCATTGTTTAGGCTTAAATCTTTTTTAGAAATCCAAAGTTTTGGCAGTTGAATACTTGGCCAACTGTAAGACAGTGTGACTCTCAAATTGGGCTCGTATTCAACTGAAAAACAATTAGTAAAGAAAGGCTTACTGATTGCTTGACAATGTTGCAACTGCACTTATTATCAAATCCTTACGTTAAAGATGACACATCCTTTTATCCCAATAGGGGCCATTGACTTAACCAAGAAATTTTAATCTTTTTTCCCTTTGAATACTCGATGCGCTCAACCTTGACTGATTGGAGTTTGAAAGACTGAAATAGTGACAACAATTAAGTCACTGTGTAAAAGATAGTTAGTTAATAATTATATTAACAAGAACAACATGAAGATCAGGTTGTGCGCATGCAGATGCTATATGAGATCGTTATACATTCATGCATTATATATACTTTTTCAGTATGTTTATCTTGAAGATGTAAAATTAGTTGGACCATTACAAGACAATATGAGGGACTCTTGTAGAAGTATATATAAAATAAACTATAATCGCAATAGCCACATCACTTGAACGGCTTAGGCTCGATGGACGTAAAGCTATCTATAGGAGGGGAGGACGTTGGCATGAGCAAGTCGATCAAGGAGGAGATCCAGAAGGATGAAGGAGGAGCTTCCGCGGAATTGTTGGAGAACAAAATGGATTCTTTGGAAGAAGAAGAAATTTGGAAGAGTAGACGTGAGAGAATGAATAATGCATTGGCAGCTGCGCAAGCCGCAGAGGGACAAGATCCAGCAAAAACGTATGCAGATGCTCGAAAACTGGCTGATGTCATCAAAGGCGCCGACGTCGAAATGTTCATTTCTGCGATCGAAGAGCTTCCCAATCAAACCGATCCATCTGCCATTTTCAATTTCTTGGGGCTATGGAGTGGTTCACTGCTCCACATTGCAGCAGCCGCCAACAAGGACGACATCCTAAGGCTTCTGCTTGATCACGTTAGTGACCACCTCATAGCAGCCCATAATGAATGGGGAGATACCCCACTCCACATGGCCGCTAAGGCCGGGGGATCTAGAGCCGCCACGATGTTGATTTGCCGGGCAAGAGACTTGCCCAATGTTGAGGGTAATAATCGGATCCTGAGGATGAAGAACAAACATGGAAACACCGCCTTGCACGAGGCCGTGTTCAACGGTCACCTCAACATGGTGCGCCTCTTGTTGAGAGAAGATTTGGAGCCTGTGTACTGGAAGAACGTGGCTGAGAAATCTCCCCTTTACCTGGCCCTCGACACCAACAACTCCACTATACATGAGGTTTTATTTTCACTCTTGCTCGAACCATCGAAGATAGAAGGCATGCCGCCCATTCATGGTGCTGTTGTACGTCGGGACTATGGTACGTACCTAAATCTGCCTGTGAGAACTATCTATGTATGTGAAAAATGATATCGTCTCAAATCTGTGCAGCAACTTTCTCCACATACCAAACCCGTTATGGGTTTTTATATAAAATGCCAAACGCCGTTTAGTTGGATATATCCAACCAGCCATATGATTCATTTAATAAGTAAACAATCTCACATTTGAACATACTTAAATTGACAAACAGAACCAATCGGCTAAAACTCATCTGTTGTTCTTTGATTAGAAAAAGTACAAAGTACAAATATTTAAGATCGGCAATCATAAAAATCTAGAAACTAACAATGACCGATGGAAAAAGATATACTTGCAATGATTATTGTTGATGATTAGATTGCAATTGATCTTGTTTGAGGGTTCACGAAATTAAACTTCTAGTTTTGTAACTAAGTAAATTTAATTTGATTTATCACATTCTGGTTTCATATTTACTAGTCAAATTAATCTCAAAACCATCTCAAATCCTAGTAGAGTTTTGGATGTCGGATTTCAATATAGGATTTTAAGCATTTGACCCTAAATCTGTTCCACTTCCCCAATGGAATTGGGCAGGGGGGTTGTGCCGATTGTCCATTGCACCCCAACTTCTTTATTTATCTTTAAAATAATCATGATACGTCGGATCGAGTATAATCATAGTATACATAATTTTGCCACTTAGTCTATAAAAAATGTAATTAAGGAATTTTCCAACATCAATTGATGTAATTTGTCAATTTGGATATAGAACGATATAAAAGAGACTAAACAAGTTAAATTGGCTATTGAAAGAACGTTAGTTGATTCTTTATGCATTTATAGTCATCTAAATGACAAAATAAATAAAATAGTTTCTATTAATTATTGGGATAATGATGTGGATGATCCTTGAACTTTTCTTCAATATTGAATGTGATGGCTAAATATTTGTTTTATTCAATTTAGCCATTGAACTTTCAAAATTTCATTTAATGTAATCCTCCTGTTAAAAAAATTATAATGTCATTAGCTGGCGTGACCATAAATTCTATTAACTTGTTGTTATTAGATTTGCTATGTTGGCGTCCATGTGGTGTATATGTTGGCGTCCATGTGGCGTACATGTGACGTTCATATGCTATGTTGGCATCCATGTGGTGTGTATGTTGCCGTCCATGTGGTGTACATGTTATCAGATTTTTTTTTTTGTTCTATTAACTGTTTTTATATTTGCATTTATTTTGAATATAATAAATGTGAATGTTACATATTGACCTAAAATGTAGGGGACTCGATAACAGTTAGAAAATTCTTAATTATCATTGTTATATGACATCGGGGAAATTTATGCGTACTTAACAAATATTAGAGTATACTTTATAGGAAGCATTAAAGGAAACGGTAGAATTTTAATGATTGCTCATTCAACTCATTAGAACTAATATAATTAAGACTAATGATTTTCATTTTTCAACAAAAATCCATGTGTTTTTTTTTTTTTTTGGTGATTAACAAAAAGCCATGTGTTGACACATTAGTTTTTGCTAAACATTTAATGATAAACTACATAGAAAATTAGGGATTAAGCTTTGGCCCCTAAATAAAAATGGTATAATTAAATTATGCAGCAATAGACATTAAGAGAATTTACATTAATACTAACAAAATTTATCAATATTATTATCTTTATTATTATTATTTAAAATTTTCTTAAAAAAATAAGAAAGAAGGGAAAAAAAGCGGAAGGGGGCGGGGTCGACCCGGCCCGATATTTCTTTTACTGACTGAGCCTGGCCCAGCCTCTCTCTTTTCCTGTCCCCTCTGGCCCGGCCCGGCCCGTGCTCTCGTCTTCTTCCACGCACCCAGCAGCGCAGCAGCGAAGGACGGAAGCAGAGTAGGGCAGGAAGGGCAGACTGATTAGTGGCAGCTTCGAGCTGGAAATAGAAAGAAAAGAAGCCGGCGGTTTTGACCGATCCGGGGCCATTTTGGAGGGACGCCAAAGAGAGAGGACCGGCGGGAGTCTTAAAAAAGGGACTAAAAGCGAGAGAGATGGAGAGAGGTATCGGAGAAGGAGAAAAAGGCCGGCGGTGTAGAGATCGGCCAGCTGTGTGGAGTTCGGCCGGTGAGTGGCGGCCTAGATGGGTGTCGAGAGGTGTCGAGGCAGGACGTGGGGTCGAGTTTGGCCGATTGTGGTTGAGTCGAGTCTTGGCCGAGCTTTGGTCGTGAGGAGGCAGAGCCGAGTCTCGGTTGGTGGAGATGGCTGGCCAGGCGGAGGCTGAGGCAGTGCGGGGTGTGCTTGCGGCCAAGCCGAGACTAGTGGTGCCTCTCGTTTGGGCCATCTACATTGGGGGGCTGCGAGAGGCGAGGGCGTGAGCAGGTCGGCTGTGTGGTCGGAGCTGGGTCGGGGAAAGAGAGCTGGTCTGGTTCCATTTGCTTCTCCGGGCTAAGCTAGGCTGGGCTGGGCTGGCCCAAATTTGGGTCTAGGCTTGGCGGGTTGGGTTAGATGTTCTGGGCCGGCCTGTCTGGGCTTGATGAGCCCAGTCCATTCGTGGACCCGGTCGGTCCCGACCGGGTCGGATGGGGGAGATCCAACCTGGGTAGTTTATTGCATTATATTATTTTTTATATTAAAAAAATTATTTTTTTATAAAAGATTAAAATTTTTTGAAGATTAACGTATGCAAGAATTTGGTTAAAAATTACCATATAATGCATTCTCAGTATAATTAGGCCTTTGTTTGTTCGCATGATGGTTATGTTGCATGTTTGATTTGCATATTTAATTACGCATGTGAGTATTTAGTTGCTCGTGTTAAATTTTAGTGCAATTTGGACTTTGGTTGTCTTTCTACCACACTGCTTTTCAAAAAATCATTAGTTAATTTCCCTTTCCTAGAATAGGTTGGGGTTAGTTTAGACCTTAATGAAAATGAGACCTACAAAAAACATATGCATGCTCAAATGGACACTTGCCTTTAGGATCATGATTGAAAATCAAGGCTGCTTGAACATGTTAATTGATGATTGAACAAGGCTAGGTCTCGAAATGACAATAGTTGGATAATTAGTGTAGCCAAGTCTATAATCCTAAATTCTCTAGTTATATAAGAAGTAAGGTATCCTTAATAGACTAGTAATGACTCATTTAAAATTTTCATAAGCCAATTTAGACTAAGATTGAATATACTAATGTCACACGAGATAAAGAGGTTAGAAGAGCTCGTGCTTAATTGGGAGCTACAGACCCATCATTTAGGCAATATCCCTAAATGTATGCCTTTTCGACTCTTGGACGGAAAGGGTAGGTCACAACATTTAGGTATTGAATGAGTCAAATAATTCGAAGCAAAATAAGTGGATGGTGCAAGAAAAATAATTAATTTCTTGCAAATTAGAGCTCTACGTGTCACGTGTCACTTTAGAGGCAAATCCGTTAGGAAGGACCTCTTATAATTAATTTGCAAAAGTCACCGAGCTTTTATTATTATGGACGTAGATTTTACTGGCAGTGAAAGTGGACTTGTTTTGTTGTCCGCCACCGTGTTTATGTCATCACGGATCAACACTGTGGCTGTCATAACTTGTATTTATATGATTACGCGCAAAGCACATTCAAGATGGAACAAATCATGTACTGGCACACGCCCATGCGTGTAGTAACATGGCTGTGTAAAAAGATAGTTTTAAGTGGGTTGTTATGTGCGTAACACAAGGACAATTTAAGAAATACAGAAGCGAGAGAAATGCCGCTTTCCCATAATACAAAATAGTCTTACCCGATCGTGTATATTGCGTGTATAAATGAATGAGTAATGCTACATGTATTGAGGTTTCCATCAGAAAGCCTTACTAAATGATATGGCATATGTCATGTCATTAATTATGTGTGGATTAAGTCAGAATGCCGCAATGAAAATTAAAATGGAGAAAAAGCCATGAATTGAGCAAGATCATGGCTTTTCTATTTAGTCAAAATTATAACAACTAGTTTTAGCATTGCAATCTATTCCAACATGGGCGACTGTCAATCCATCTCATGTTTACGTGGATGTGGCCCTAATTTGGTGCTCCTGATCCTAGGATTAGTCGCCAAGATAGTCCGATGGAACAAGAAGCTGTTTGCAATGACTGACTCTGGAGGGCACAACCTAATCCATTTAGGTGCTTACATCGAGTGGTCCCCAGTATTCGATATCTTACTACTAGAAATTGAATATGTGGCTTGAGAACGGGACATGAATGAGGATCTTCCCATTCATATAGCAGCCCAAAGGGGCCATGTTAACCTAATCAAAAAGCTATATCCGGTATCACACCAAATGGATGAGGACAAACCGTTCTTCATGCCGCAGCAAAATATGGGAGAGCTTCAGCAATGAGACAAATACTCAGACATCCAGAACTGGGAGAACACATAAATGCAATGGATCATGTTGGAAATACACCTTTGCACTTGGCTGCGATGCATGCGCAACCCGCTGCTTTGATTCATCTTTTGCAGGATAAAAGAATTCGACTCACCATTTCCAACAACAGATGCTTGACCGCTGAAAACATTATTCTACAAGCCATCCCAAGGGAGCATACAATTTGGAATGTAGGTAACATGAACGGTTACTATTTCATCTATCAACTTATTGGAGATTTTGTATATTAATTAATTTTCTAGAATAGCCAAGACTCCTGTCAAATTAATGTTCTACGAGTCTCTAATTTAGTTATATATCTTCAATAATGTGGAGATAACAATTTATGTATCCCCATTAATTGAGCCTATGAATACGGTCATGTACAAAAGGCAGCGGTTGTCAAGGTTGCATTCCGTTTTTCATAGAAAGCCAGGGGTCAATTGGCTGAAATGTAGCACAATCTCATAATGTAATCATTGTGTCAACATATGAAATGATTGACCACATACATTTCATTCATGCCTCTTTTCTCATCTAAAATGAACTTGGTGCTTTTGTGTTAATTTTTCTAGAAGAGCAGGCACTGCATCTTTAGAAGTAAAAAGTTTCTAGAGTTTCATTCCCGTTTTCAATATGGTATGAGTTTGTTCTTTTTTCCATTTTATATGCTTCCCATCTCAGGATTTGGCATTCGTGGTGTTGGCTTGCTCGTACATTCGGAAAGCTTCAGTTCCTGGCAGAGACGCCCACATACTTAGGCCGGGAGCTCGAGATCGAAAGCTTGTCTACTCTCGCGAAACGAAGCCACACAGGGAGCCAACAGGGATTTCATCAGTTCCCGTATGGTGGTGGCAATGCTTGTGGCCACTGTGACTTTTGCAGCTGGTTTCGCAGTTCCTGGAGGAATTGACGGCTCGGACATGGCCTCCAAAGGTGACCAGGGCATGGCTACGATGCAGCACAAGAGAATTTGCCAGGCTTTCGTGATTTGCATCACCATCGCAATGTTCTGCTCAATGATCGCCGTTGTCAACCTCAACTTGGTGCGGCCAAATGACGTCGGAGCTCTGGCATCTGCATACGCGAACTCAGTAGTGCCACTAGTAATTGCACTCCCGGCAATGTCGGTTGCTTTCTTAACTGGTATCACCTTGACCATTGGCAAACTCCCTTGGATTGCCAACACCATATTTTACTTGGGACTTGTTTTCCTCCTCATTATCTCAGTTGCTTCATTGTTACAGTTCCCTCCCCTACTTGTGATAGGCGGCCTTTGTCGTCGTCGTCTGGTGCTTGGGATTATTCTTATTTACATTTCTTTGTGGGGAGTTGACACGTCCGTTTATAATGACGCGGAAGATTACGAAACGGCGAGCGAGAACTCTACTGGTCAGCCTACGGATGATGCCAGTAAATCGAAGACCGATGACTCGACGGCAGCGAAATGTGGGGAGGCGCCATATCCTCCAAATCACTGATTCAATTGATCATTCGATATTATCTATGATCTGTATTAAATGATATATATTTTCCTTTATGTATGTGGATCAATGTACAGTTGTTTTCCTGTTATGTCAGATCCAAGGTCATTGTTAAAGTTACCACTAAATTTTACATGTTATTAATGTTATGATACACGTGTGTTATGTTAAAGAAATCTCACATCAAAAAATTAATATGATATGGAGTAGTCGATATATCCTAGTTGACTGGTTAAACTTTTTAATAAAGGTGGGTTCAACTGAATATGTCGATGGGTTCAAAGTTAGCTTTCTCTTGGTGATCTCGTCAGGTGAAGGTATTGGGCTCCTGGGTTCAAACCTTTCCATGTCCTCTTTGCCTCATCATTTATATGTTTTCATATTTTAATTTTAGAGCAAAGTTGAGTCTACGACCACGTCAGCACTGGTTGTGACACGTAGGATGGCCGGCACTGAGTGGGCATCCTACGTCAGGCTTTTTGGGTAATAGGACTGAATTGGAAAATATGCAAAAATTTTAAGACGGGATTGGCTAAATTGAAATGTTTAGAACTTAACTAGCACAAATGTAATAGGTTTAGGACTTTTCGGATTTTATCCCAAAATCAACTGTCTATCAGCTTCTTGATGCTCAGTTCCTCAGGAAATTATTGACAAAGCATTGAGCTGAGGCAAGCCCAAATGAAGTATTTGGCTTATCAAATCTAAGTCCAAATATGGGTTGTAACTCATTTTGCCGGCCCCACTAAAATCTAAACATATTAATAATTACGGATTTATACAGCATCCTTTTTTTTTTTTTTTTGGTCGGTTACAGCATCCTTGTTCTTTTTTTTTTTTGGTCAGTTCAGCATCCTTGTTCACAAAGATGTCTTGTTGCTTATGACAAATCAACAGCGATTGGTTTTCATGAACTTACCTATCATATTGTCGACATTCCAATTATATATGAGCATAAGAGCGAACTTTGATGTTTGGAAGTTGTAATCTGCAGAGAGCAACTCGAATTCTCCGAAGAAATGGTTTCAACCACGGTGTTCTTGATTACCACAGCTATTCTGCTGCTCTCTTCTCCAGATTCAAAAGCTCAAACCACCAAATCTCCCCCTCCAAGCCTAGCTCCGGCGCTGGCCCCGGTCCCGACAACTAAACCACGTGAACCTCAGGCACCCGCTAGTATTGCACTATTCGATTCCACCCTCTATGAGTATTGTTACACTCTTACAAACAATTTAAAAGTCACGAAAGCAGCCCATAATTATATGCATTTTTTTTTTTTTTTTGGTGACTGAGGGTCCACTTTCCCTTGTCAGCTTATGCTGATTCGGTATTCGTGACTATACCTCGGGAGAGAATAGCACAGCAATCCACCGCAATGGACCCCCACTTAAATCATGAAGCAGCTTAGGGAGTTCGAACCCAGAATCTCCGAGGAGGAAAGGCAAGCTCTCAACCACCTCAGCCATGCGTGAGTGGGTATAGTTATATGTATTTTCAAATTTGCCAAAAAGGAGAAGTAAACATGAAAGCGGAAAATTGAAAGTAAGATGTTAAACTAAATGTAAACTATCCAATTAAATTTCTCTCTTTTTAAGATATATATATATATATATATATTATCATCACTCAATTTAAAAATTTGGCAAACTGAAAAGGTTATAGAACTGTGGGCAATCAATTTTTTTATTTAAAAAAAGAGTAATTATTATACGAGTAGAAGTAAATGAGAAATCTTATTTTGTACTATGAGGTGTTCCAATACTTAAGTCAATTAAATTCGACAAATGTATGCAAATTAGTTTGTTGATGTGCATTAAATAAAGGTTCTCTTGATATTAGCAATTGAGGCCAAAGTTACTTTCACTGAAATAGGTGTATTTTTTAAGCACAAAATTTATGTTCTCAAATTAAGTCCCAACTAATCAACGAATGCTTTATGTGTTAATTAATGGTAGAGTAGGAAGTATAAGCCATGAGATGAGAGTCATAAAAGTGGTAGTAGATAAATTTATCGCAATTGAATTGATCAAATCAAAAGCTTTTTTTTTTCTAAGTGCATATCATTGGAAAACTTTTTGTGCTCTATGAGCAAAGCTAAATTCGAATAGAAAATGAAGAAACTCTACTATCTTTTGACGAAATTCATTTGATCAAAATTATCTATCAATTTGACGTGGACTCCAAAATACCATTGAATCATATGATGAAAAAACTAATTTTTTCCTCTGAATCAAACAATTTCTTAAAAGCAAAAAAAAAAAGAGTCAATGACTTCTTGATCTCGATCATCCTCGATTTGAAAGATACAAGTGTTTTCCAAAGCTTGCGGTTATTTCGATGTAAACAATGATATAAATGTAGATGGATTAAATTCCTGCTTCGCTTGAGGTATTAAAATTTCTATGCTTCCCAAAATCGTCTCTGTTGGCAATTAGGCAAGAGCCCACCTGAGCTTGCTCACGCAGTGACTACTCGCCAATTGGATGATGCCACGTGGCTAGCCCCACGCCGACCGCATGGGAAAAACGTTTGTCTCACATGACAAGATTACATGGGGGCAATGAACCAATAAGGATGGAGAGTTTCGAAATTAAAATTTAAAAGTCAAATAAAGAAATGCAAGCAATGTAATTAAATATTTAGCCACGTTGGTTGTATGATTGACACATGACATATTTTCTCATGGTTGGGCCCACAGACCCATAAAAGCCGGTGCACCGAGGTTGCCGAATAGCGTTCTAGCCATATGAAAGTTAAATTACAAACCGATTAACCAATAATTACTGAGCTTTGATATGTGGTAATAAGCGGATGAACGATGATCCTAGTAACAATTGAAACGCTAGAGAAATATGGGCAAAAGAACACAATGTTAAAAGTTAACAAGATGACACTTAAGTACCAAAAGTTAAGAAAGTGATACTTAAGTGTTACTTTTTTTGGAAAATTGAATACTTGAGTGTCACGTCTAGTGAACTTCGCTAGAAATTCTACGAGTCAATTTTTTTTTTTTTTTTGCTTACGCGGTTCACTGGAAGACTAACTCATCAAATAAACACAAAAATGATATCATTTTGGCACAATTCGAATTTTAATATAAAAATCAATTAAATTAAATTTAAAACCAATTTTTTTTTTTTAAAAAAAAAAAAGGAAGTGAGAAGGAAGATGAAAAGCAAGCGGTGGTTGAGGGCTCAACCCTTGTTACTGTCGCCACCCTGCAATTATCAGGAAGGCAGGGGGAGGGTCAGCCAAGGTCGTCGAGCCCTGGCCTAAGAGTCAAATTATAAACAACACTTTAACTGTGGATGCTCGTCTCAGAGCTTTAACCTTTTGTACCCACTTTCAGATTTTTCTGCTTTTTCCTCACGCCATTAGATTTTCTCGTTGCTAGCGGTGATTTCTTTCGAAAAAGTTATATTCTTCTTTTTAATTGTGCTGATTTCTTTTTGTTTGTGAAACCTAGTCCTCAAGATTTTGTTGCAATGATTATCTTACATGGGAAGAAGAGAACTATGGTTTTCATTAGGGGTGTGCATGGTTTGGGTGGGCGATTCCCAACCTAGAACCGAAAACCACCTGCTAAGAACCGGTTCCGAAAAATTGGAACGGCTTGCTAGTTGCATGGATCCACCCAGGAATGGTTCCCAGGTGGATCCATAGAACCGGTTCCACCTCCGCGCCTTCCCCTTTTTGCCCTCCTCACATCTACTTATTCTGGCTCTCCTGACCATGGTAGCTTTATTCTCCTCAAGTATTAGCGTTGTGGCGGCAACGATCGCGACCCTTACACCGCTTCTGTCCCAACCACCACCACCATCTTTGTCACCGCCTCCACTATCTCCCACTCCTCCCTTGAGACTGACAATGAGGAGGACAATGGGGATGATGAGCCATTCTTAAACTTGGAGTTCGCCCTTGTCCCCAAAAATGAGGACAATGGGGGGAGGCCTGAGGAGGGGGAGGAGGAAGAGGGGAGGTAGAAGCAATACAAGCCCAACAACAAAGAGGACGATAGTGACAATGAATGCGGAGGTGGCAACGAAGATGGCGACGACGTGGAAAGAGAGTTCAAGTTTGAGGGAGGAAAAGAGAATCAACTCACTGTTTCGCCGAGTTCGGACTAGGACTTGAAGGAAGATGAGTAGATCCGGAGGTGAATTGGAGAGGAAGAGGGAACTCAAGGAGATTTTAAACTAAGAGAGACGAAATGGAGTAGGAGAGTAGTAAATTGAGACATGATGGTAATTGGAGCTCTAAATTTTAGATTTAGTAATTTCGAATATTTTTAATATTAAAAATTAATATATTATTATAATATAATCGATCTGGTCCGGGTAGGTGGGTGGGTAGATTCGCTCATGGAACCGGGAACTGGATCGGTACCCACCGGTTCTCATAAATTGAAATTGGGAACCAGACCGGTTTCCTTAGGAACCACCGGTTCTAGGCAGTCTGGGCGGGTCCCGATTCTTTTGCACACCCCTAGTTTTCATGACAACAAAACTTGCAAATGGCAATTCATAAGTTTCTGCGCATTAGTTTCTAAGATGAGAGTAGCTCATGTGGAGTTAATGTGATCCATTTTGTGCTTATAGCCGTGATAATCCCTCTACCACCGAACCATAATTTTTTCCCTACAAACTCTCGCCTTTTCTCGCGCCTTCACTATGCTTGCAATGGGAAATAAAAGGATAATAGAAAGAGTAAGGGGTGATTTTCTCTAACTAAAATCGGAAACTAACCCTGTAACTCTTGGTTCCAATATTTTGAAATCGGGAATCGGACCGGCCGGTTCTAGAACTGCCGGTTATGATTTCCGTCTATTCCAATCCAATTCCTGGGTTACCCCTAAACTAATAAAAGCATACAGATTTGACTCAGTTTTGGTCTTTATAAATATTCACTTAACTTTGTTTTTAACTTATACGCCTATAATAGTAAAATTAGCATGAGAAGGACATTAGAAGTGCAATAAATTTCATACCATGTTCTCTTCAGTGCCAAAACTTTTCGAGCAATCACAAAATGTCACTTTGGAAAAAAAAATTTACTTCAATAAAATTGCCGATTTGAATTGTTGAAAATTCAGACGGGTAATTTTTAATATGAATTATCTAAGGTGGCTTTCTAGCAAAGTGAACTCAACATTATTTAACTTGAATGACGTGATCTAACTCATGTTTGTCGAAATTAACAAATTGGGAACTAATTGAGTCTCTTCTTCTAACCCTAAACTCATATCCAAGGATTTTGCAGCAAAATTACCGTATGAAATTTGCAATGGATAGCAAGAGAAAAAAAAAAGCAACTCAAGATCGTGTTAACCAATTGAAGATGAAGGTGAATATTATTGCACTTGTGGGCTTAAAAGTCAAAGTATAGACAACACTTAGTGGATGTCCTCTTCGAAGCTTAAACCTTTTGTACTCACTTTCAAATTTTTCCACTTTTTCCTGACACCACTCACTTTTCTCATCGCTAGTTGGTAATTTCTTGGGAAAAGTTGTGCTCTACTTTTTAATTTGTGGATATCTTCTTTGTTCGTGACGCTCAATCGTCGGATTGTGTTACAATTGATTTTTCATATGGGAAGAAGAGAATTATGGTTTTCATAACAACAAAACCTGCAAGTAGCAATTCATAAGTTTTTGAGTATTAGTTTTCATGATGAGATTCGTTTTGTGTGGAGGTAATGCAATCCATTTTGTGCTTTTAGCCGCGATAATCCCTCTGGTACTGAACCATTGTTTTTTTTTTTTCCCACTATGCCCTCATCTTCACTATGTTTGCAATCTCAAAAAGGACGAGGGAGAGATAAATTCCTAGGTGGCACGGTTTCTGACCTAGAACCGAGAACTAATGCTGGTTTCAAAATTGTGGAATTGGGAATTAAACCGGCCAGTTCCAAAGTTGCCGATTGTGGTCATCTTCAATTCCGATCCGATTCCAGGTTTCTTGTGAACCAATAAAAGCATTCGCCTCTAACTCAGTATCAGTTTTTACATTTTTGGTCTTTATAAATATTCATTTAACAACACTGTCTTGGTGGCCGCAATGGTTTGGGCTATCTCTCCCTCACGAAGGGGAGGAGTTCGAATCCCTCATGGTCACTTGGGGTCTTAAGTGGGACGTCGGGGGTGGTGGATTCTCCCACTTACGTGTCCCCCCAGGTTTACTCACGGACTACTAGCTGTACGAGGTTCCTGGGTCACAAAAAAAATATATATTCATTTAACTATGTTTTTTGCTTATATCTCTATGATAGTTAAATTAACATGAAAAGGCATAGTAGAAGTGTCAACCAATTGAACATGAAGGCAAATATTATTGCAACCATGGGCTTAAAAGTAAGTGTAGCCAGCACTTCAACTGTAGATGCCTACTTCGAAGCTTCGACCTTTCGTACCCACCTTTCGATTTTTCTGCTTTTTTCCTTAGGCCATTCAATTTTCTCATTGCTAGTTGATGATTTCTTTTGAAAAGATATATTCCCCTTTAAATTTCGTGGGTATCTTATAAATTCGTGATGCTCAATCTTCATATTGTGTTGGAATTGATTCTTTTACATGGGAAGAAGAGAACTAGGGTTTTCATGACGATACAAATAGAAATTCATAATGTGAACTAGGGTTTTCATGACGATGCAAATAGAAATTCATAAGTTTTTACTTTTTTGGTCTTTATCAATATTCATTTAACTATGTTTTTGGCTTATATCTCTGTAATAGAAAAATTAACGTGAAAAAGCATAGTAGAAGTGTCAACCAGTTGAAGATGAAGGCAAATATTATTGCAACTGTGGGCTTAAAAGTCAGTGTAGCCAACACTTCAACTGTAGATGCCTACTTTGAAGCTTCAACCTTTCGTACCCACCTTTAAATTTTTCCGCTTTTTTTCCTCTGGCCATTCGATTTTCTCATTGCTAGTTGATGATTTCTTTTGAAAAGATATATTCTCCTTTTAATTTCGTGGGTATCTTATAAATTTCTGATGCTCAATCTTTAGATTGAGTTGGAATTGATTCTTTTACGTGGGAAGAAGAGAACTAGGATTTTCATGACAATGCAAATAGAAATTCATAAGTTTTTACATTTTTGGTCTTTATAAATATTCATTTAACTATGTTTTTTGCTTATGTCTCTATAATAGTAAAATTAACGTGAAAAAGCATAGCAGAAGTGTCAACCAATTGAAGATGAAGGAAAATATTATTAATAACTGTGGGCTTAAAAGTTAGTGTAGCCAACACTTCAACTGTAGATGCCTACTTCGAAGTTTCGACCTTTCGTACCCACCTTTAGATTTTTCCGCTTTTTTCCTTAGGCCATTCGATTTTCTCATTGCTAGTTGATGATTTCTTTCGAAAAGTTATATTCTCCTTTTAATTTCGTGGGTTTCTTATAAATTCGTGATGCTCAATCTTCATATTGTGTTGGAATTGCTTCTTTTACGTGGGAAGAAGAGAACTAGGATTTTCATGACAATGCAAATAGAAATTCATAAGTTTTTACAATTTTGGTCTTTATAAATATTCATTTAACTATGTTTTTTGCTTATATCTCTATAATAGTAAAATTAACGTGAAAAAGCATAGTAGAAGTGTCAACCGATTGAAGATGAAGGCAAATATTATTGCAGTTGTGGGCTTAAAAGTTAGTGTAGCCAACACTTCAACTGTAGATGCCTACTTCGAAACTTCGACCTTTCGTACCCACCTTTAGATTTTTCCGGTTTTTTCCTCAGCCATTCTATTTTCTCTTGCTCGTTGATTATTTCTTTTGAGAAGTTATATTCTCCTTTTAATTTTGTGGGTATCTTATAAATTCATGATGCTCAATTTTCAGATTGTGTTGGAATTGATTCTTTTACATGGGAAGAAGAGAACTAGGGTTTTCATGACGATGCAAATAGAAATTCATAAGCTTTTACATTTTTGGTCTTTATAAATATTCATTTAACTATGTTTTTTTTTTCTTATATCTCTATAAAAGGAAAATTAACGTGAATAAGCATAGTAGAAGTGTCAACCAATTGAAGACAAAGGCAAATATTATTGCAACTGTGGGCTTAAAAGTCAGTGTAGCCAACACTTCAACTCTAGATGCCTACTTCAAAGCTTCGACCTTTCGTACCCACCTTTAGATTTTTTTCGCTTTTTTCCTTAGGCCATTTGATTTTCTCATTGCTAGTTGATGTTTTCTTTTGAGAAGTGATATTCTCCTTTTAATTCCGTGGTTATCTTATAACTTCGTGATGCTCAATCTTTAGATTGTGTTGGAATTGATTCTTTCATGTGGGAAGAAGAGAACTAGGGTTTTCATGACGATGAAATTCATAAGTTTTTACATTTTTGGTCTTTATAAATATTCATTTAACTATGTTTTTTGCTTATATCTCTATAATAGTAAAATTAATGTGAAAAAGCATAGTAAAAGTGTCAACCAATTGAAGATGAAAGCAAATATTATTGCAACTGTGGGCTTAAAAGTCAGTGTAGCCAACACTTCAACTCTAGATGCCTACATTCAACCTTTCGTTACCCACCTTTAGATTTTTTCGCCTTTTTCCTTAGGCTATTCGATTTTCTCATTGCTAGTTGATGATTTCTTTTGAGAAGTTATATTCTCCTTTTAATTTTGTGGGTATCTTCTAAATTTGTGATGCTCAATCTTCAGATTATGTTGGAATTGATTCTTTTACATGGGAAGAAGAGAACTAGGATTTTCATGACGACGCAAATAGAAATTCATAAGTTTTTACAATTTTGGTCTTTATAAATATTCATTTAACTATGTTTTTTTTTGCTTATATCTCTATAATAGTAAAATTAATGTGAAAAAGCATAGTAGAAGTTTCAACTAATTGAAGATGAAGGCAAATATTATTGCAACTGTGGGCTTAAAAAGTCAGTGTAGCCAACACTTCAACTCTAGATGCCTACTTTGAAGGTTCGACCTTTCGTACCCACCTTTAGATTTTTTTCGCTTTTTTCCTCAGGCCATTCAATTTTCTCATTGCTAGTTGATGATTTCTTTTGAGAAGTTATATTCTCCTTTTAATTTCGTGGGTATCTTATAAATTCGTGATGCTCAATCTTCAAATTGTGTTAGAATATATTCTTTTACGTGGGAAGAAGAGAACTGGGGTTTTCATGACGATGCAAATAGAAATTCATAAGCTTTTACATTTTTGGTCTTTATAAATATTCATTTAACTATGTTTTTTTTTTTTCTTATATCTCTATAAAAGGAAAATTAACGTGAATAAGCATAGTAGAAGTGTCAACCAATTGAAGACAAAGGCAAATATTATTGCAACTGTGGGCTTAAAAGTCAGTGTAGCCAACACTTCAACTCTAGATGCCTACTTCGAAGCTTCGACCTTTCGTACCCACCTTTACATTTTTTTGCTTTTTTCCTTAGGCCATTCGATTTTCTCATTGCTAGTTGATGATTTCTTTTGAGAAGTTATATTCTCCTTTTAATTTCGTGGGTATCTTATAAATTCATGATGCTCAATCTTCAGATTGTGTTAGAATTGATTCTTTTACGTGGGAAGAAGATAACTAGGGTTTTCATGATGATGCAAATAGAAATTTATAAGTTTTTACATTTTTGGTTTTTATAAATATTCATTTAACTATGCTTTTTGCTTATATCTCTATAACAGTAAAATTAATGTGAAAAAGCATAGTAGAAGTTTCAACTAATTGAAGATGAAGGCAAATATTATTGCAACTGTGGGCTTAAAAGTCAGTGTAGCCAACACTTCAACTCTAGATGCCTACATTCAACCTTTCGTTACCCACCTTTAGATTTTTTCGCCTTTTTCCTTAGGCTATTCAATTTTCTCATTGCTAGTTGATGATTTCTTTTGAGAAGTTATATTCTCCTTTTAATTTTGTGGGTATCTTCTAAATTTGTGATGCTCAATCTTCAGATTATGTTGGAATTGATTCTTTTACATGGGAAGAAGAGAACTAGGATTTTCATGACGACGCAAATAGAAATTCATAAGTTTTTACAATTTTGGTCTTTATAAATATTCATTTAACTATGTTTTTTTTGCTTATATCTCTATAATAGTAAAATTAATGTGAAAAAGCATAGTAGAAGTTTCAACTAATTGAAGATGAAGGCAAATATTATTGCAACTGTGGGCTTAAAAAGTCAGTGTAGCCAACACTTCAACTCTAGATGCCTACTTTGAAGGTTCGACCTTTCGTACCCACCTTTAGATTTTTTTCGCTTTTTTCCTCAGGCCATTCAATTTTCTCATTGCTAGTTGATGATTTCTTTTGAGAAGTTATATTCTCCTTTTAATTTCGTGGGTATCTTATAAATTCGTGATGCTCAATCTTCAAATTGTGTTAGAATATATTCTTTTACGTGGGAAGAAGAGAACTGGGGTTTTCATGACGATGCAAATAGAAATTCATAAGCTTTTACATTTTTGGTCTTTATAAATATTCATTTAACTATGTTTTTTTTTTGCTTATATCTCTATAAAAGGAAAATTAACGTGAATAGGCATAGTAGAAGTGTCAACCAATTGAAGACAAAGGCAAATATTATTGCAACTGTGGGCTTAAAAGTCAGTGTAGCCAACACTTCAACTCTAGATGCCTACATTCAACCTTTCGTTACCCACCTTTAGATTTTTTCGCCTTTTTCCTTAGGCTATTCAATTTTCTCATTGCTAGTTGATGATTTCTTTTGAGAAGTTATATTCTCCTTTTAATTTTGTGGGTATCTTATAAATTCATGATGCTCAATCTTCAGATTGTGTTAGAATTGATTCTTTTACGTGCGAAGAAGATAACTAGGGTTTTCATGATGATGCAAATAGAAATTTATAAGTTTTTACATTTTTGGTTTTTATAAATATTCATTTAACTATGCTTTTTGCTTATATCTCTATAACAGTAAAATTAACGTGAAAAAGCATAGTAGAAGTGTCAAACAATTGAAGATGAAGGCAAATATTATTGCAACTGTGGACTTAAAAGTCAGTGTAGCCAACACTTCAACTGTAGATGCCTACTTCGAAGCTTCGACCTTTCGTACCCACCTTTAGATTTTTCCGCTTTTTTCCTCGGGCCATTTGATTTTATCATTGCTAGTTGATGATTTCTTTTGAAAAGTTATATTCTCCTTTTAATTTCGTGGGTATCTTATAAATTCGTGATGCTCAATCTTCAGATTGTGTTGGAATTGATTCTTTTACGTGGGAAGATGAGAACTAGGATTTTCATTTCGATGCAAATAGAAATTCATAAGTTTTTACATTTTTGGTCTTTATAAAAAATTTTATTAAAAAAGTCACTTAGGATGAATTGCCGAAATTTATTATTGGAGACACTTAACACTTAATTGATTATTTTTCTATTGATGTGGCACTCAACTAATCACTCGAAAAGTTTTGACACTAAATTAAATGTTATACAAAAGTCATAGCACTTATAATATCCTTTTTATTAGAAGTAAAAACGTATTTAGAGTTTTAAAGGTTGATTTTCTTTTTTATTTTCCTAATATACAAATTTAATTAACAATATAAGAAACACAATGGCTTGAAAGGTTTATCTATCTAAATAGGAACAAGATTTAGATTATAACTACGGATTTTTATAAATAAATTTTTATCAATTTTACTTGTCCTTATGAAAACATTTACTTTTAAATAGTAGGAATATTAACCCAATACAACTGTAAATGAAGTTACTAATTTTACTAGCATAGAAATCATTAGCTAAATTATTGGTAAATGGAACTATGGTAACAAATATTGATTTGATTTTGTCATGAAAATTTTAGGGGTTATTGTGAGCAAAATTAAAGCTTAGGGACTACACTAAACATTTAGGAATAGTTTAAGTATCATAATTAATGAATTTAAAAGGCCAATAATAATATTGCACATCGAGACAAAGCATGGGGATTATAAGTGTCACTTTCCTAAAATGAAATGTGGAATGATTCGTCCATAGCTACTAAACATTAGTATGTGATGGTGCTATGAATGAAGGATGATCCTTTACATAATTATGAAAGCTTGCTACACAAGGGCTATGTAAAGAACTGGCACGTGACTCTATTTTGCTTATTTGCATTTAAGCCACGCAAAGAATAGAATCAGTTGAAGTTACTTAACGCTAAACGGAATTATGTGCAAGAATTTATTCACCACGAAGTCGAACCCTTTAACGTATCATAAAAAGGCAACCGCGAGGTATGCCCAACTCACGGTTTTGGTTCATCTTTCGTTGTATAAACAAGTTGGGTGGGGAGTTGCGATTAGAGAGCACTTGACCGCTCCCGATATCGCCTTTAGATAGTTGGAGGAGCAAGTTTTCGTAAAGGAAGGTAATGTATTTTCTTAAAATGATTGAGATTTCCTCTTCCTTTTTCTTTTGCTAATTGTCTCATATTTCCTTTGTTAATGCTAATCGTCTCATATTTCCTTTGTTAATGCTAATCGTCTTCAATCTTGATGCTGGATCACACACTTTTCGTTAAATTCTTTCTAAATTGGTTCACTCTTTAATCAATAATGTTACTAGCATATCAATATAACAGGTTTTGTTTGCAGTCCCTTTCTTTTGGCTCCTTTTGGCTTCCGCACCCTGTCGGTCGACCGGGCCAATTTCAATTTGCACTTCGCACGACATCGCCCTTGAGCGGCGTACATCTATTCTCCGGCCGAAAAGTTGATTCCCTAAGCGATTGTGGGAGAGATCCAAAGCCCAGCTGTGTCATTCAAATTACGAAAGTCTTGATTGGGCCTTTGGTTGACGAAATATATGAAGTAAGAACAAATCCTTTTGGGATTTAGGACCAGTGAGCCGGCCAACCCTTGCCGACCATAGGTGAGGGCAAGGGTGTCAGGCTCCTTGCCAACTTTGGTCGAGGGTCACAACGCCCTTGCTTACCAAAGTGAGGGCATGCGAACCCTTGCGCCCTCGCCTAGAGCCGGTGAGGGTCGGCCAGTCCTTGCCAATGGTTGGCAAGGGTCGTCGACCCTTACTCCAAAAATAGAAAAAGAAAAATAAAGAAAAGGAAAAAAAAACCATAAACTTAGAATATTATTTAAAAATTGTATACGTCAGTACTGGTTATACCATGTATGACGGCCGGTGTCCACAACAGCGAATTTAGACAAAAATTGATCGGATTGGCTCAATTGGCAAAAGATGAAAATGTTTAAGACTCAATTGGTAAAATTGAAATGTTTAAAACTGAATTAGCAAAAGTATAATAGGTTTATGACTTTTTGGATAATATTCCCTTGCCAAATTCGACAATATTTTTTGAGAACTTTTGGACTACCCATGTCGATTATGTACTTACGTTGTGATGCAGGTTAATCATCTGTAGTAGTTGTGACTAGAACTAGCGTGCAAATGTAGATTTCTCACATTTATTTGAATCTAATTTAACATTATTGCACATAATTTAAAATTTAATAATATTCTCATACGACATTTTTGGCTTGTCAATTATGTAAATAACAATTTTACTACATAATTGTCATCGCGCAGTCATCATACAACACTTTTTTCGAGCTCAATCCAACAGGACTCTCGGCCAGCTTTGCTACACTGCCAATCTGTTCACATGATTTCACCTTAGAGCAATTGTCCTTGTGGTCGTGACACTTCGGCGATGTGGGTCACCTACATTGCACGATTTCAGATATAGTTGATCCGTGACATCTCAAGTCACGTATCAATTAAGAGAGGCACTCTTGAGCGATTCATGAATCAACGCACATTTTCAAATAATCATCACCTTATGTGGTTACTTAAAATACTCCTTTTGAGAGTTCCATGTGGACCGGCCCGGTCATTATCAATGTAACTAAAGTGACCCACACTAAGAGCTGTGTGGTCTGTGGATAGACTAGGCCCATATGCGATCAAGCGAGAGCAGAAAGTGATTGCTAAGATAAGAGGGTTTTGATGAAGATGTGGCTCCTAGCAGACTTATAAATGATGGAGGGAGTGGGAATGAATTGGATCATACATTTATTGCGAAGTCAGTTGGATCATCAAAAGATGATATGATGGACCTTATTGATCAAGGGATGCATAAAAATACATTATAGTTGTATAGATTAATTTAAAGGATTTAAGTCCAATCAGTGAGGAAAATTTTGGAGGATCACTGTAAATTAATTTGAATATTTGAGATGTTTTAATATGTAACTGCTGTAATAGTACTCATGTCCATGTTTAGAATTGCCATAAAATTTGAGATTAGGCACACTCGGCTGCTTCTTATTAATTTCTTACATTTATATTGTCAGAGCTAATCCTTTATATATTTATTCACGCTTTTGTGATCTGATGCAACATTTTGAAACTTGGAACTATTTGCCGTGATGATATACGCAATTTTGTTGGAGCGTTATTAATAATTATGAAAGTTTAAATAATTAGATCAATCTATTATTTAATATTTCAATGATATAACGTTTCCTCATACAACCCCTGTTCCCTTGCAATAACTACATTACTTGCATAGCCCAGGCTCGATGGACGTAGAGATACCTATAGAAATCTGGAGTCAACGGCAGAGAATCAATAATGCATTGGCGGCTTTGCGAAACGCGGGGCGACAAGATCCAGCAGAATTGTATAAAACTGCTCTAAGCCTTATACGGATCATCACCTCCAGCAATGTCGAAGAGTTAATTTCCGAGATGGAAAGGGTTGCCAATCAAACCGATCTGTCTGCCATTTTTAACTTCCTGGAACCATTGGACGATTCACTGCTCCACGCTGCAGCGTACTTCGACAAGGACAGCATACTGAGGTTCCTGCTTTATTATGTCCCAGACCGTCTCCTAGCCGCCCAAAATAGAGCGGGAAATACCCCCCTCATCGTGGCGATTATGAATAAGAGCTCTAGAACTGCTGCGATGTTGATTCGCCGGATAAATGACCTCCCGGTCGAGGACAAGAACCAGATCCTGAGGATGACGGACAAAGTAGGAAACAATGCTTTGCACATGGCAGTGCGTCGTCGTTTGGTCGACGTGGTGCGCCATCTGTTGCATGAAGATATGGAGCTCGTATACCAGAAGAACGCAGATCAGAAATCTCCCTTGTACTTGGCCCTCGAATCTGAAGAACCCAAGATACTTGAGGTTTTACTTTCGCTTCCGCTTGAACCATCGAGGATACAAGGCTTGCCGCCCATTCATGGTGCCATTATGCATAACCGCTATGGTAAGTACCTAAATCTGTTTATAGGAAATATCTATGTTTATAGGAAATACCTCGTCCCAAATCTGTGCGGCAACTTATGCACTTACCCAAACCATTACGGGCTTTCATATAAAATCTCAAACCCCGCTTATTAAAGTAGTTTTATACCCATTAGTTGCCTGCAACCAGCCATATAATTCTTTTAGTGATCAAATTATCTCATATTAGAACATAATAGATCGGCTTAAATTTGAAAATACCAACCATTTTACTAAGGAGAATGAGCGGATGACGATCCATTACTCTCATTGTCAGTAACGTGCCCATTAGAGCCACAATACACTTCGTAGAGCACCACATGACTTACTCATCACGTTCCAGAAAATTAAAATATAAAAACCAATTTTTTCTTCTTAAATTTCTTTGCATAAAAGGCAAGTCCTGTCAAGGGAAAAAATTGAACAAAAACGAGAAGAGGACAGTACCGTCAATTTGAAAACGTGACGGACCGATTTTCTTTTTCGGTCGGAGGGACGGACCGATTTTAACGACAAAATTATTCCACAGAAACCTGATGACTTGCTTATCCGGTTGCAAGGAAGATTGGGGCTTCGCGGCTATGACCTTTTATAAAACGAATATTAGTATAAATGCATTATACTATTATAATATTATGATCTCTATACATATTGCATTATACACATTTGCGCATTTAAATTTGGGTCCCCTTTTTGCTCCTGAATATTATTTGAATGAAACAAACTTTCACACCAACATCAATTTAATTAAAAGGGGTTAAAGCCTGAGTGTTATACTATTACTTTCTTAATAAAAATATTAAGTCTAATCTCTTATTTACAAAGGAAGTATGTACAATTATGTGTGGTATTAGTTATAACATGCTGAAGGCACAATTCGATAACTAGTTCACATAAAATCACAAATATAGATAATATTTTGACCTAATATTTGGATGAAAACAAAAGAAATTCTATTGTTATTTGATAAGGAAAGGAAAAAGACAGGACGAAGAGAATAGTAAAAGGAAAAGAAAACCGTAAAAGAAAATGACAACCATAAGACGGAGGGGCGAGGAGACAGAAACGTGGTCATAGTCAGTCATATGGATTATTACTTAATTGACTATTGATAGCAAAATGATGTTTTTGTCACTTCAAATATTAAGGTGTGATTCCATCCAAAATGACGGTGGATATAGCCACATCCTTCACAAAATTATATCTTTAGTTTTGTAACTAGTAAATTTAATTTAGTAAATGATTTATCATCTTCGCCTTTTGGAAAAAGTACAAAAAAAGTCATAAACCTATTGCATTGATACCAATTCAGTCATTAACTATTCAATTAGATCAATTAAGTCCTAAATTCACATTGGTATCAATTCAATTTGTCTGGTCAATTTTGGCAAGTCGGTATTGACATAGACACCAACCGATGATTGGACACTAACGTTTCGATTTTTTTAACAATTTTTTAATTCTTTTCTTTTCTTTTTCCTTTTCTTTTCACTATTCTTCCTCCTTGGAATTTCCTTGTAGTGGCCGACGAGTGTCTCGCCATCGACCAACCGGCCAACGTCCACATTAGCATCAGCCCGCCAAAATTGATCAGATGGACTGAATTTGTATAAATATGAAAATGTTTAGGATAAGTTGATTCAATTGAAATGTTTATAATTGAATTGGTACCAATATAATAGGTCTAGGACTTTTTTGATAATTTTCCCTTCTCATTTCACATGTACCTTCCATGTTAATCTTAAAACCATCTCAAATCCTAGTAGAGTTGGAATACGCATTTTTACTAATTAAATAGCCTCAGACATATCAAGGAATAAGAACATTTAGTAATTTATACATTTTAAGTTCGGGTATCAGATTTTCCAATTATAAATCATCAAATACGTCCCAAACTATATAGGAATTTTAGCATTTGAATAAATCTGTCCTAATTCTCCAATAAAGGCGCGTTTACTTAGATGGCTATGTATAAAAATTGTGATAAGCGGGGTCTCACAGGTCATGTATGTATGTGTATAAATGAGGGAGTCATACTACATGTACTTACTCAGAAAACCTTATTAAATGGTATGGTATATGTCATGTCATCAACACTGCGTAGATTAGGTAAGAATAATGTAATGAAAATTAAAGAGTAGAAAAGCCATAAATTGAACAAGCTCAAGGCTTTCCTATTCAATCATAATTATCACTACTTGTTTCAGCATTGCAATGTTATCCAACATCGGCAACTATCAATCCTAGTAGAGTTAAGTTTACATCGAAGATGTCCTTATTCCAAAATGGGTATATATCGAGAACGACCAAGTCCCAACCATCCTAAAATGTTTATGTGGTTGTGGTCTCTAATTTGGAGCTCCTGATCCCAGATATCGCCACCCGGATACTCGAGAAAGATGTGAAGCTCTTTGCAATGACCGACTTCAGAGGCAAAAATGTATTCCATTTAGCAGCTTACATGAATCGGCCTCGAGTATTCGAACTATTAATACCAAATATTGAATATTTGGGCAGACAATGGGATATGAATGGGGAGGAACCCATTCATATTGCAAGCAAGAGGGGTTATGTTGATATAATCGAGAAGTTATCTCAGATAACAAGGTGGAGGAGCAAGCAAGGACAAACTGTTCTTCATATTGCAGCAAAATACGGGAGAACTTCATTAGTGAGGTATTTGCTCAGACATCCAAAACTCAAGGATCTGATAAATGAAGCAGATGATGATGGAAATACAGCTTTGCACATGGCCGCGATGCATTCACAACCCGCTACTTTGATTCCTCTCATACTGGATAAAAGAATTAAGCCCTTCCTTCTCAACCACCAACCCTCGACTGCTCTTGACATTGCCTTAGCTCTCGTCAAAAGGGAGTATACATTACGGAAGGTTGGTAACGTGTCTATTTTATTTATGAACGTACTGGAAATTACATAGACTGATACATTAGTTAGGGGCAGGTCTCATATGCAAATTATAATGTTTCCCAGTCTTTTAGAATAACCAAGACTTCTTCAGGACCAATTTATACAAGTTTCTCCATTAGTCTTAATAAGAGAGTTTGTGGCCATGAACATTTCCACAGTTTGAATCAAGTAGAATATTTCTGACAAATACAGAGATAAATTGCTGTATATCTCGTGTAATTGACCCTATAAATATGATCATGTATAAAAAGAATGTTGCATTTTTATTCTTAAAATATCGGAGGTTGCTCTATTTAAATAAAGAAAGAAAATCATAAAAAAAATCTCAAATTGTACTCACTCTTAACACATTTATCCTAAAACTTTTTCATAAAACAAAAAATTCTAAACTTATGCATATTTATTCTCCATCCAGTTCCGTCAATAAGCACCATTAACAATTTGACGTGGATTTGACATGGCATTATTAATATCTTTCAATGACAAGTGGAGCTGATATGGCCACCACGTAAGTGTCACGTCAGAAAAAAAAATAGAAAATCTAAAGAAAGCCAAAAGATAAAACCGGAGGAGACCAACCAAAACAAGAGAGAGATTGCAGATGGTGGGAGGGGTCACCGCCGCGGGGGCCCTCTACCAGAGCTGGGCAAGCTCGGCGCGCCACTCGAGCTTGACGCCATCTGGGCCAAGCTCTGCTGGTCCCAGGGAGTCAACGGCCCACGGTGGTCAACAATACTTGCCGGCGATGTCGGAAGGGCAGTGCCACCCCCAACCTTCTGTAATCTCTCTCTTCTGGTATGATTTTTTTTTTTTTGGGTTTTTTAGTTTTTCCTTTTCCTTGTTGACGGACTGTGATGGAGGTAAATGTGTCTTCAAATTGAGGGTTTTGTGTCATGAAAAAAAAAAAGTTTGGAGTAAATGTATAGTAATGGACACAGTTTGAGATTTTGATGACTTTTTCCCTTCTAAATTTGCATAATCCTGTGACATTATCCCAAAGTCAACTTATGACAACAATAAACCATATACATTTCATCCATCCCTCTTTTCTCTCGAGTGGTAATTCTTTAAAAAGAGCAGACACCACATCTTTAGAAGTTAAAGTTGCCCTTTACATGAGTACTCTAGAGTTTATTCCCGTCATCGATATGGAAACGATTTGTTCTTTTTCGAAAATTTTATATGCTTCCGATCTCAGCAATTGGCGGTCATGGTATTGGCATCCACATGTGGGAAAAGTGCAACTGGAAATGAAGTGTTTCCAATGATCGACCCGGACAAAAAGAAGCCAAACACGGACGACGTGGAGAATCTGATCGGCAATCGCTCGGTGGTAGCAACGCTTGTGGCCACCGTGACTTTCGCAGCTGGTTTTGCAGTTCCTGGAGGATTTAACAGCACCGACACAGCCTCCAAAGATGACCGCGGCATGGCTATGATGCTGGACAAGAGAATGTTCCAGGCCTTCACCATTTGCAACACCATCGCCATGTTCTGCTCGATGATCGCGGTCGTCACCCTCGTCTGGGCGCAGCCAAACGACATCCACACTGCAATAGTTGCATACCGACGCTCAATGCTGCCGCTAAAAATAGCACTCCCTGCGATGTCCGCCGCTTTCTTAACTGGTATCACCTTGTCTGTTGGCAAACTCCATTGGCTTGCTAACACCATATTTTATTTTGGACTCGTTTGCCTCCTCATCATCTCAGTTGCGAAATTGTTAGAGGACCCTCCCTTGATTTGGAGCCGCCGTCGCCCTATTAGCATTATGGTATCCTGGCTTGTTCTCGCTTATATTTACTTGTGGGATGTTGAGACGGACGTTTCGGATGACACGGAAGAGGACAGAATGGTGTTTTGGACCTCCGCTAGGGGACTTCCGGATGATGATAGTAAATAGAATGACTGATTACTCGGTGACAACAAAATATAGGGACACGCACATTTTCCTAATTACTGGCTTCAGTTGATCATTTGATATTACCTATGATTTGTAGAAACAAATATGTATTTCCTATCGCTCATTCTACAGTTGCTTTCCTACTGCATTAGATCAATGGTGATTGTTGAAGTACTTGAAGTAATCCCTATTTTTCTCTAATAGTTTAAACTTAAACTGATGGATGTAATCTCACAAAATTTCACATGATGGCAAAATATAAAATTTTTAGTTCAAATCTTTCCGGCTCTAATTGCCTCATCTATCATATATTTCCATGCATCAGTCTCAGAGTAAAGTCCAGCCAATGTGCAAGTAAGAGAACTAAAGTATTTGAATTAAAACAAGCCTTTGCCTATATAGTTTTAAGTTTTTTTAGCGGTTTATCATAGTTCCATGAATTTTGATAGTGATACTTGTGTCATGTGACATGTTATGCCAATTGAATAGATGAGAGGATCATTTCATCCATTTCACCACTCTGGAATCAAGTCGTTAACTTTCAACATGTAGAAGCTCATGGTTCATGAAATCGTTTGTCTTGAGCGGCCATGGACGATTTACCTAGTCTAGTTGAACTTGTGGCACTCCCATGTCAAGACATCCTAGGCACTCACTCATATGTCCCGTGGGTAAAGGAAACAACTTTGAATCACCTATTCTGTGAGTCGAGCTTTTAGCGAAGAAAAGCAGAAAAAAAAAAATTGAGAACTTTCTCATCACTCCTCACAAAAATTTGAATTTTAGCCACTCTTTACACCCGGACAATATCCTTACTCCTCTCCTTAACAAACAAACCATAAGGAACTTCGCATAGTGGAACTTGAATGAACTTGATGAGCGTTTAAAGACCAAGCCTTTTGTGCATATATCTGATCAACGAATCGACTTTTTAATCTAGCTTCAAAGGGATGGGAGGGAAGTTGAAGGATTCTACTCGCAGTCTATTGAAATACTAAATCGAACGGCACAGACATACTTTTCATATTTTGTGATGAGAGTGATCATATAATGTGTTCCACGGAATTAACATTGGCAATTGGTGCTCAATTTCCATGCACACTAATTAGTTTGGAGTTTGATTCATGTTGAGGTACATAATCTAGCGAGTAGCAAGCGCAAAAAAACTAGACAAGGGGTGCCGAACAGGAATTGGAATACCTAACTGAGGAAGAGGGGGAATTGTGGAAATGTAACTAGAACTCCATTCGTTTTGTGAAAAATATCAAGTTTCGAAAAGATGTTTTCTAGAAAGTTATTTTCCAAGAAAATGAAGATATTTTCTAGCGTTTGGTTCCACTATTCAATATATGATTTGATTTTCTAGGGAAAAATTATTTAAAAAAATTAATTTTAATTTTTATATATATTTTTAAAAAATTAAAATTTTAATTATTTTTAAAAAAATCAAAATTTTAATTTTTTTAAGTTTTTTCTTTTTTCCTTTTTCTTTTTCTTCCTCCTTCCTCCTTCTTCCTTCTTTCTCCTCCTTCGTCCTCTGCCACCGCGTGCCTCTGAAAAAAAAAATTGCATAAGGAAAGGAAAAATACAGGACGAAAAGAATGGTAGAAAGGAAAGTGAAACCGTATAGGAAAGTGACAACTACAAGAGTGAGGGGCGAGGAGAAAGAAACGTGGTTATGATCAAGAATATTAATTATTACTTAATTGACTATTGATAGCATAAGGATGTTTTTGTAACTTCAAATACAAAGGTGTGGTTCCATCCAAAATAAGGGTGGAAATAGTCACACCCTTCACAAAAGTATATTTTTAGTTTGGTAACTAGTAAATTTAATTTCGTAAATGATTTATCATCTTTGGGTTTTACATATACCTAAGTAGGTTGGAATATGCATACTTACTAATTAAATAGCCTAAAAAATATCAAGGAAGTAAGATTATTTAGTAATTAATACATATTAGGTTTGGGTATCAAATTTCCCAATTATAAATCATCAAATACATCCCAAACCATATGGGAATCTTAGCATTAGAATAAATCTATCCTAATTCTCCAATAAAGACGCATTTACTTAGATGGCTATGCATAAAAATTGTGACAAGGGTAGTTGTAGGTGTATTACGAGGATAATTTTGGAAATACAAAATTCTCAAGGGTCATGTATGAATGTGTATCAATGAGGGAGTGATGCTACATGTATTTACTCAGAAAACCTTACTAAATGATATGGTATGTGTCATGTCATCAACACTGTGTAGATCAGCTAAGGATAATGCGATGAAAATTAACACGGAGAAAAGCCATAAATTGAGCAAGATAAAGGCTATCCTGTTCAATCAAAATTATCGCTGCTAGTTCCAACATTGCAATGTCGTCCAGTATCGGCAACTATCAATCCTAGTAGTGATTAAGGTTACATCAAAGATGTCCTTATTCCAAAATGGATTTTAATATATCAAGAACAACCAAGTCCCAACCACCCTAAAATGTTTATGTGATTGTGGTCCTTAACTTGGAGCTCCTGATCCCAGGTTTAGCCACCTAGATACTATAGAAAGATGTGAAGCTATTTGCAATGATCAATTCCAGAGGTAGTAATATATTCCATTTAGCAGCTTACATGAATTGGCCCCGAGTATTCGAACTATTAGGACCGAAAACTGAATATTTGGCCCAACAAAGGATAAGAGTGGGGATCATCCCATTCATGTTGCAAGCAAGATGGGTCATGTTGATATAATCGAGAAGCTATTTCCGATATCAATGCAGCATAACAATCGAGGATAAACCATTCTTCATGTCGAAGCAAAATATGGGAGAATTTCAGCAGTGAGATATATATACTAAAGAAAACAAAACTGGGGATGGATATAAATGAAAAAGATGATGCTGGAAATACAGCTTTGCACTTGGCCGCGATGCATTCACAACTCGCCACTTTGATACGTCTTGTGTTGGATAAAAGAATTGACCCCTTCCTTCTCAACCACCAACCCTCGACTACTCTTGACATTGCCATAGATCGCGTCATAAGGGAGTATATGTTACGGAAAGTTAATAACACGGACAATCACTATTTTATTTATGAACTTACTAGAAATTACATAGACTAATACATTAGTCAAGTGCAGTTCTCGTATTCAAATCATTATGTCTCCCAGTCTTTTAGAATAACCAGGACTTCTCTAGGAGCAATTTTTACAAGTTTCTGCATTAGTCTTAATAAGAGAAATTTGTGGCCATGAACATGTCCACAGTTTGAATCAAGTAGAATATTTCTGAAATGCAGAGATAAATTGCTCTATATCTCGTTTAATGACCCTAGAAAACATTGCATTTTTTTCTTAATATGTCAAGGTTAGTCAATTTAGATAAAGAACAAAAATTATAAAAAATCTCAAATCATACGCATTCTAACACATTTATCCTTAAAATTTTTTTGTAATTTAAAAAAATCGAAACTAATACATATTCATTCTCCATCAACATTCCATCAATAAGCACCGTTAACAATTTGACGTGAATCTGACATGGCATTATTAATATTTCTCAATGACAAGTGGAGCTGATATGGCCACCACCCATGGTGCCACGTTAAAAAAAAAAAATCTAAAAAAAGCCAAAAAAATAAAACCAGAGGAGACCGACCAAAACAAGAGAGATGTGGGAGGGTCACCACGGTTCGGACTTCGCTGGCAAGGGCCGTCAGCTACTGCGGGCCATCGACCCCTGCAGGCAAGCAGAGCTCGGCCCAGATGGTGTCTAGCTCAAGCAGTGCCGCTGGGCTTGCGAAGATCTGGTCCAAGTAGCAGATCGAAGAATGAGATGGTATTTTGCCAAAGATTAGAAGGGCTCCCTCTTTAGAGAAGTAGGCAGTGCAGAATCTATGGAATTTGGTACCTTCATGAGATGCAGCCTCGAATCCAAGATCGAACTTCATTTCCGTTGCAGGCCATGACAAACTTGGAGTACTGATCGAGCACATCCACAGCGGCCTGCTTCTTCTCTTAGACCTGAAATGATTTCTGAGATTCTCGTGAGCTAGAACGTCCCAGAGAACAAGACGAGACCTTTTAATCGCACAAAATCGGTGCTTGTCAGCTTAAAATCTCCCAGAGCCTCTCATATTTCATCCCTTCAAGCCGTTCCATTGACGAAAGTAGAAAGTCCCCGCCGGCAAGGGCCGTCTACCAGATTTGGGCAAGCTCGGGACGCCCCTTGAGCTCGACGCCATCTGGGCCACGCTCTGCTTGTCTGTGGGGGTCAACAGCCCACGGTGGTCCAGAGCCCATGCTGGTGAAGTCGGTAGGGTGGTGCTGCCCCCAGCCATCTGCGATCTCTCTAATCTGGCATGAATTTTTTTGGCTTTTTTAGACGGGCTTTGACTGACGTAAATGCGTCTACAGATTGAGGCATTTGGTATCAACAAAAAAGAGTTCCAAATAAATATATTACAATAGACATAAGGTGGGTTTTTGGTGTCTTTTGCCATTCCAAATATGCATAATCCCATAACATTATCCTGAAGTCAACCTATGACAACGATAAAACATATACCCTTCATCTTTAG
Organism: Eucalyptus camaldulensis; assembly: GCA_019915185.1. Classification (NCBI taxonomy): domain Eukaryota; kingdom Viridiplantae; phylum Streptophyta; class Magnoliopsida; order Myrtales; family Myrtaceae; genus Eucalyptus; species Eucalyptus camaldulensis. The sequence goes on from JAHSVA010000005.1 coordinate 5,907,553, forward strand.
AAACTAAAGTTTCCCTTTACATGGGTACTCCAGAGCTTATTCCCGTCATTGATATGGTAACGATTTTTTCTTTTTCAACTTTTTATATGCTTTCGATCTCAGCAATTGACAGTCATGGCATTGGCATCCACATGTGAGAAAAGTCTAGCTGGAACTGAAGCGTTCTCAATAATCAACGTGGACAAAAAGAAGCCAAACATGGACCAAATGAAGACTCTGATCGGTAACCGCTTGGTGGTGGCAATGCTTGTGGCCACTGTAACTTTTGCAGTTCCTGGAGGATTTAACAGCTGTTGGAGAAATCTTCCTGAAGTATTTTGAAGCTGACAAAACGTTTCCATCAGTCTAGTCTGAAGACTTATAGACTTTTTCATCAAAGTCTGAAGACCTCCAAACTGCTAGACTGAAGATTCAACGTCTATCCTCATTGACAGTCTTTAGTTCGTCGAAGAAGACTTATCTAGAACTGGATGTTTCGTTAATGATTTGATTTTATCGATTGGAGAAGATCTCTTGGCTGGATATAGCATGCCGGAATCCATTATTCAAATCAAGATTGATTTAGCGATTGTGGATCCGTTGATTGGCGAAGTATACTTAGAAGATTCTACTTATGAAAACCGAGATCATGATTGTATGGGCGAGCAAGATTGATGGGCTATCAACATGTTCCTTTAATAGCTCGAATGATCTTCCTAATTGATTCCGTCCAACGGGTAGATTGGAGGAATTCCTTTGGTAAGTGCCAACAGGAATGATGGCATAAAGGAGTATATAAGGAAGATGTTCCGGTTGTTTTGAGTGTGTGCGCGATAGGAGAATTCCAAAACCTGAAGCTTTTTGTTCTTAGTTAATTCACTTGTTGAACGAAATCTTGTACGCAAAAGAGAGTCTATATCTTTGAGAAACCTTGAGAAAGTGTGGTAAAGTATCTACACTGTGGAATCAAGGGAGAGCTTTGCTGTAACAACTCTTTTGTTCATAGTGAAATCCAGCCAGTGGGCTGTCAGTGCGGAAGAGTAGACGTAGGCTTGGAATAAGCCAAACCACTATAATCTTTGTGCTCATTTTCTCTTCCTTACTCCCTTTTACTTTGATCATAATTCGTTTTTGTTAACAAAAGGCGAACTTCCTTTCTATTGTTTATTTTGTATTGCTCGCTTATCACGAGAAATTATTTTACACCTATTCACCCCCCTCTAGGTGCTTATACTAGCTATCTCAATTGGTATCAGAGCCTGTGTATTCACTTATTTTGAAGTGTTTTACTTCAGAGTTAAAGATCCATGGCTAGTATGTTGGCTCCAGGGTTGGTAGAAGGGCAAAACAATACCAGACCGCCTTACTTTGATGGAAAGGAATACAACATATGGAAAAACAAGATGAAGGCGTTCCTAAGATCAAAGGATCCTTTGGAATGGGACGTTGTAGACAAATGAATCATTCCTAAAGCTGCACCTGTCTCAGAGAGGGGAAAAGATACTGTTGAGTCTAGTGAAATGACACAGGAAGAGATAACCAAGAGACAAGCTCTTGATGCAAAAGCAAGTTATTCTTTATATTGTGTTTTGTCACCTACTGAATATAACAAAATATCTTTTTGTGTTACAGCGAAAGAAGTTTGGGATAAATTACATATCACCTATGAAGGAACCGAAACTTTCACTCCTCTATATTCGAAATTGATCGAGTGAAAGAAACCAAAATCAATATTCTCCTCGGTCAATACGAAGTCTTCAAAATAAAATCAGGAGAATCTATTACTGACATATTTAATCGTTTTACAAAAATCGTGAATGGTCTTGAAAATCAAGGTCAACCAATTTCTGATCCCATGAAAGTAAACAAACTACTACGTGGATTCTCCAAGGATTGAAATCACATAAAGACCTCAATAAGGGAGACACAAAGAATTATGCCACTTTTAGTTGATGAATTGGTTGGGACTTTTCAATCTTATGAAGTGGAGCAAATCAACGAAGATGAAGATCCTAAAGGTAAGAAATCCATTGCATTAAAATCTAATGATGATTCTGATGTCACAAATTCTGAAGACGATATGGATGACGAAGAGCTTGCTCTCATGATAAGAAGATTCAGAAAGCTGAACAAAAAATGAAGAAGATTCAATTCAAAGAAACAGAGTTTTCAAAAGCAATAGAGTAGGACTATTGAGGATGATGAATCCAATAAAGATGTAGTCTGCTTCGAATGTAAGAAAAATGGACATATCAGACCCAACTGTCCTCTTCTGAGGAAGAAAAAAGGAAAAGCTGAAAAGTATCGAAAGGCTCTTAAAGCAGAAACCTGGAGTGATACAGAATGTGAAGAAAGTGATGATGATTATGCCAACATTTGTCTCATGGCACAATCAGATTCAGATTCAAACTCCGAGACAGACTTAGATTCAGACAATGAAATCGAGGTAAGTAATTCGAAAATCCCTACTAAAGTTTCTAGATACATTAATGAATTGTGTCTTAGTCTCAAAACTTCTCTTAAAAGGATTTCCGAACTCAAAAGAGAAAATTCTGCACTAAAACAACAAGAAAATGTTTTGAAAGAAAAGGTCAAAGTTTTAGACAAAAATGTTTCTACCTTGAAAGAAAATGAAGGCAATCTTTCAAAAGAAGATGCATTCTTGAAAAATGGTATCTCAAATATTTCTAAAAGATTTTCTATAAGATCTGAGAAACTGGAAAATTTTTTTTCTATTCAAAGACCTTATTTCAATAAATCCGGTTTGGGAATGACTGCGGAAACTATTCCTCTAATTGATTTTCCTAAAGTAAAGGAAAGAATTAAGCAAAGACCTACAAGAGATGCTTACAAAATCACTTCCAAAGAGTGTTTGTAAAACTAGTAAGTCGCAATGCTCTTAAATGTTCTAAATGCAATAGCTCAGACCATTTTGAAAAAGAATGTCCTATGGTTTGGAAACCCGTTAAGAAAGTATGGGCAAAGACCGTATATAATGCTAACACCAATGGACCCAAGAAAATATGGGTACCAAAGAAAGCTTGAGTCTCTTTTCTAAATGCAGGTCACTATCAAGAAAAAGGTTAAATGGTATCTGGATAGTGGATGCTCAAGACATATGATAGGAGATTCAAATTGCTTCATAAAACTCATTCAAGTAAATGGTGGAAAAATCTCATTTAGAGGAAACAGTAAAGGAAGAATTGTGGGATTCGAAACTGTAAAGATTGGAAACCTCACAATCAGCAATGTTTCCTTAGTGGAAGGACTCAACTACAATTTGTTTAGTATCAGTCAGCTGTGCGATACATGTTTCAAAATCAACTTTCAGGAGGGAATATGTTCAGGAACCAGTAAAGATTCTACTCAGTTATTCATGGGTCGAAGACATGGAAATATTTACCTCTTGGATGTGAAACCAGATGAATCGCAATGTCTAATCTCAATTCAAGACGAAGCGAACTTATAGCATAGAAAACTTGGGCACATCAATATGAAGCAAATAGCCAAAATTTCAGCAAAGAAGCTAGTTCGTGGTCTACCCAATCTGACATACCAAAAGTCTGATCTATGTACACCATGCGTATTGGGAAAGCAGGTAAGAAATTCCTTTAAACCAATAAATCAAGTTTCCACTAATCATGAATTGCAGCTTCTGCATATGGATCTCTTTGGACCAACCAGAACTCAAAACATTGGAGGTAAAAAATATTGCCTAGTAATTGTGGATGACTACTCACGATTTACTTGGGTATATTTCCTGGCAAGTAAGTCTGAAACATTTTCTTACTTTAAAAAGTTTGCTAAAAAGGTAAAAAAAAAATGGTATGTTATTTCAAGTATAAGAACATACCATGGAGGTGAATTTGAAAATTAAGATTTTACAAAATTTTGTGATGAATCTGGTTTTCAGCATGTGTTCTCCTCTCCATATACTTAGAGCAAAATGGAGTTGTGGAAAGAAAGAATAGGTCACTTCAAGAAATGGCTAGAACTTTTTTAATTGAAAGTAACATCTCTTCACGTTTTTGGGCTGAAGCAGTTTCTACAGCATGTTATATTATTAATAGAGTTTTTCTAAGGCCTATTTTGGAAAAAACCCCCTATGAGTTATTCAAAGAAAAGAAGCGTATTGTTTCATATTTTCATGTGTTTGGATGTAAATACTTTATATTGAAAAATGCAAATGATCGAGTTGGCAAGTTTGAAGAAAAATCAGACGAAGGCATCTTCCTTGGATATTCAACCACAAGCAAAGCGTATAGAGTCTACAACAAGAAGACTCAATCTGTGGAGGAATCAATGAATGTCAGATTCCAAGATTCTATGCAAAATGAATCTATTCAGACTCATCTTGAAGAATCTGAACCCGCTCCAAACTCTATAAAGTCTAAATCTCAAGAAGCAACTTAGACTTCGAAAGACCAGCAACAAATGATTGTTGAAGATTCAAATGAAGGAAGTGATCATCAATCTGACAAATCAACCAGCAACTGGAAGTATAAGTCCAGTCATCCCAAAAATGTCATTATTTGCGACATTAATGAAGGAATTCGCACAAGATCCAAAAGGCGCAAAGAGTCTAGTGCTGTGGCTTTTATTTCTGAAATAGAATCCAAAAGTATAGAAGAAGTTTTATTTGATGAAAGCTGGATTGAAGCTATGCAAGAAGAACTTAGGCAATTAGTATTAATGATGTCTGGGAATTAACTCCTAAACCAAAAGGTAAATCTATTATTGAAACTAAATGGGTTTTCAGGAACGAGAAAGGAAAGGTCGTAAGAAACAAAGCAAGACTCGTGGTCAAGGGATATACACAATAAGAAGGGATAGACTATGATGAGACTTACGCACCAGTAGCGAGGTTAGAAGCAATTAGATTATTACTTGCTTTTGCTTGTCATAAGAATTTCAGGTTATTCCAAATGGACGTCAAAAGTGCTTTCCTAAATGGATTTATCCAAGAGGAAGTCTATGTGGAACAACCACCTGGTTTTGAAGACCCAAGGAAACCAGACTCTGTATTCAGACTCAAAAAGGCTTTATATGGTTTAAAGCAAGCACCTCGAGCGTGGTACGACAGGTTGAGTAAGTTTTTAATTCAAAATGTCTTTGTTAAAGGCAAAGTAGACACTACTCTGTTTATCAAAAGAGAAAGTAAAAGTTTTATGCTTGTTCAAATATATATTGATGATATTATTTTTGGATCCCCTAATAAAAGTCTGTGCAAGAAATTCTCTAAGTCTATGCAGGATGAATTTGAAATGAGCATGATGGGTGAATTAACCTTCTTTCTCGGGCTTCAAGTGAAACAACTGAAGGAATGAACTTTTATTCATTAAGAAAAATATGCTAATGATCTTGTCAAAAAGTTTGGATTGGAAAATTGCAAAAAGACTAATATACCAATGTCAAGTTCCTTGAAGATAGACAAAGATGAAGGAGGAAAGAAAGTTTATCAGAAGTTATACAGGAGTATCATTGGTTAACTTATTTATCTTACTGCTTCTAGACCTGACATTTTGTTTAGTGTTTGCATTTGTGCCAGATTTTAAGCAAATCCTAAAGAATCTCTTCTAAGTGCTGCAAAGCGTATAATCAAATACATTGCATCAATTTCAAACTTTGATCTTTGGTATCCTAAAAAGGGAGACTTTACTCTTCTTGGATACTCAGACGCAGACCTAGTCGGATGCAGAGTTGATAGAAAGAGCACCTCGGGTACCTGTCAACTACTTGGAAGCAGGACGGTATCTTGGTTTTCAAGGAAGCAAAGTACAGTAGCTCTTTCTACAGCAGAAGCAGAATATGTAGCTTTTGGGAGTTGTTGTTCACAAATTCTGTGGATAAAACAATAGCTAAGAGAGTTTGGAATTGAAGATTCATGCATGGAAATTAAGTGTGACAACACCAGCGCAATCAATCTCACTAAGAATCCAATTCTTCACTCAAGAGCAAAACATATAGAGATTCGACATCACTTCATTAGATATCATGTTCAAAATGAAGAGGTTTCAATTCAGTTTGTTGACTCAAAGAACCAACTGGTGGATATTTTTACAAAGCCTTTGGAGAAAAATCAATTTGAAGCTATTCGTTCCAAACTCAAAATCTTAAAATCTGAGGAAATTCAGACTTAGGACTAAAAGTCTAAAGATACCCAGACTCAAACGATCAAGTTTTTCTTTCGTAAGTTATTTTATTTTATTATCTCTCGAATCTCATCTCAAAAAGGTACGATCATCAACCCGTGATTGATTATTGCTATCTTTAATTTACGTGATTATTGCAATCTTTCATTTTCGAAAAAGGGGTTATTTTTTAAATGACAGTTATCTAATTCTTTGAAAAAGGCAGTTATTTTTTTAAAAAGGCATTTTTACACTTTCTTTTATGACGTTCCGTATGCCTCTCTTCGACTGTCTTATATACTGACGGTTCCTCTTCGCTTTACTCTCAAAAACCCTAAAAGAGCACCGATCTTCCATTTCTATCTTCTTCTCTTGTTTAATCTTCAAAAAGTTGTCATCTTTCTTGGGAAAGTCAAGTTTGGAATCTTTCAAAGACTGTGAAAGATGTCGTCTCAAAGGAAGTCTTCGAGGATCGCGAACAGGGGACTGTAACAAATGCGTGAGGGGCCTACGCACTTTGATCTCACCGAGGAAGAAGAGTTTCCTAGTCAGCAGCAGAGCCCACAACATTCTTAGCAGCGTCCATCTTCTCCATCTAGACCACAGGATGTTGCTTGTTGAGAAGAGGAAGAAATAATCGAAGATGCAGAACCCATAAGAACTTCTAAGCCCTCTTTTATCTACAAGCTTTATCGTGTTTTGAAAAGGGGTGGAACTCCTTTGAACTACATTGACGAATTTCTAAAAGACAAAGGGTACAAAAATGAAACCTTCTTTTTACGCACAATGGAATGGTTGGGAATTGCCCCTACTGGGTCGGTAGAAGAGGCAATGGCAAATATTCCAATCGATCCACGTGTTGGAGGTCTAAATCAGCCGGATGGGAATGATGATGACAAGTTGTACAGTCAGTTTCAACCGAGAATGGGTGTTGCGGCAAAAAATTCAGAGCAAAAAAACAGACTTGTTTCGATCGGAGGAGCACAAACATCTATACTCTAAGTTGTTGAAGCATGGGGTGATAAACCCTAGAAGTGTGGATTTTGATTTCCTTGACGCTGTGAACGTTAATTTAAGGGAAAAATTCAGTCTTCTTCAACTTGAACAGTTCTGTTCTGACTCTACAGAAGCCTATGCTGAACTCACTGCATATTTCTATTCGAATTTCAGTTTCTTGGATGCGAATAGATTCTCTTTTAGTGTCCGAGATTAGGACTATGTGGTGGATGTAGATATGTTGGCTGATGTCATTGGGGTTGAGAGAGAGAGATATCAACCTATCAATGTCTCCATTGCTCGTGCTACGTTGGAACTTGTTAAGGATAGAAGGACAGAGGGAAAGGTTTCCTACTCGAGGATGAGTGCGTTCAATGTTCTGCTTCACAAGATTGTGATTAATTGCCTCAGACCAAAATCTACTTCAAAGACCGATGTTTCAAACTCAGAGGCAAAGTTGATGTATGCCATCAATGCTGGGAAAAAGTTCTTTCTTCCTCACTCTATTATGTTCCACATGTATAGAGCAGTGGTGAAGGACAAGGGTCAACTTCCTTATTCATCTCTTGTGACAAAGATATTTAGACATTTGAATATTCAGCCTCTTCGAATTCTCTGTGTTCGAACGTGCGATCAAATGGTGGTGGGACTGAAAATGGTCTCCAAAATGCGTCTGAAGGAACTCAACAAGGCTTTGGAGAAATTCAAGGAGAAAACCCCTGTCAAGACTCATCAAATCTCTTCAACTGTAAAGAGAAAAGGGAAGGAGCCCATGGTTGCTTCATCCAAGAAAAGAAGAGCTCTCATCATTGAGGATGAAGAAGATGAGGAAGACATTGAGATAGCTAGTACGAGTACCTAAAGGGGGGGTGAATAGGTATACAAAAAAAATTTCTCGGAGCTTGCACGATATTTAAACAATTAGAGAATTTGCAACAGTTAAAAATTCAATCGCAAGACTGAGTAAGGGAAAGAGAGAATTGAACACTCGGTTTATAGTGGTTCGGCTTAATCCAAGCCTACGTCCACTCTTCTGCACTGACAGCCGATTGGCTGGATTCCACTATGATCAAAGAGTTGTTACAGTGTTGATCTTCCTTGATTTCTAGGTGTAGATGATCTACCACACTCGCTCAAGGTGTCACCAAGTATAAACACTCTCAGTATACAATTTCGCTCAGTCTCAACTAACAATCAAGGATCTTCAGACTCTGGAATTTTTCTATCGATCACACACTTAAAACAACTAGAACGTCTTCCTTTTATACTCCTTCATGCCATCATAGCCGTTGGCACTTACCAAAGGAATTCCTCCAATCTACCCGTTGGACGGAATCAATCAAGAAGATCATCCGAGCTATTTAAGGAATCTGATGATAGCCCATCAATCCTGTTCGCCCATACAATCAGGATCTCGGTTTCCAAGAATAGAATAATCCAAGATTATTTCGTCGACCATCGGATCTTCAATCGATCTTAGATAAGAAATAAATAATCCGAAATGATTATCCAACCAAAGAATCTATTCCAGAGGATAGGATCAAATCCTCAATCATAAACCTCGACTTTGGATTTCCTTCAACACTGGATTAGAAAGACTGTCAGTGAGAATAATATTGAGTCTTGAGTCTTGAGTCTTGAGTCTTGAGTCTTGAGATAACAAAGTCTTGAGACTATAAAATCTTGAGACTTTAACTATCGATATCCAGACTTAGACTGATAGAAATGTTTTGTCAGCTTCAAAATATTCTGGAAAGATTTCTCCAACAATCTCCCCCTTTTTGATGGTGACAAAACTTTCTTGAAGATTTGAACAACTTTGACCTGCAAAGACATTTCTCAAGCAATATGGCTAACTCATAAAGATTAATAAACAACCAGACTCTGCATCCACAGCAAATTGGTTAGTCTTTCATGAGTAATACCATGTAACAATACTTGATATAAATGCAACCAGTCAAGCATCAAAATCCACAACCAATTCAGTCTAACACTCAAGTTCAAGTTCTCAAGTCATACTCAAAAATAAACATAAACACAAAAGTCAAATAAAGTTTTAAAATAATGTTTGTTCAAATTGGTTCTCCCCCTTTTTGTCATCATTAAAAAGAGGGTGAGAAAGGAGTCATGTCTGCTTGGGAATGCGCACGATCTGGAAATCCCCAATGGACTGGACTACTCCTTCGAGCTTCTTCAGATCTTCTCGCAGATGAGCTACCTCTTCTCTCTTGGCATTGGCTTGAAGTTGCAGAGCGAGGTCTTTGTATCTATCTTCCAGAGAGACTGAAGATGCTTGTCCAGCATGCTTCAAAGCTTGGATTTCACAGTCCAGAATATATATCTGGTTACGCATTTCCAGAAGAATATTCATGATACTACGAAGATCTACAGAATCATCCGTCTGTGTACTGGCATTGGCTTTCTCAGATGGTGTGTGTGCAGACGATGGCGCTTCTGAACGGTCTTGCAGATTTGGAATCGTCGTATCATCTTCTTCAGGCAATTGAGAGACCTGAACTTCTTCTGGGTCTTCTGGAGATTTTCTTGGATCTTCAGCAACATGAGGTGGAGACCTCTCTTGCTCGCTAACTCCCCCTGTCTCTAGGACATCGAAAGGGGAAGAGTGATGATCAATCTCTTGATTTCCCTTCTCTCCAGATTTATCAGCAGACTGTTCTTTTACTTCTTCTTCTTCTTCCTCAACTTCTTTCTCCTTCTCTCTGTGTTCTTCTTCTTCTCTGCTCTGCTGAAGTTCTGTCGAATAAGACACAGAACGTCTTGTTCTTGTCAGTGTTGGAATAGTGGGATCTTCATCATCTTCATCCTCATCCTCCAGGATAAGAGTTCTTTTCCTCTTTTTCGAAGAAGCACCGATGGCCTTCTTTCCTTTTCCTTTTGAAGCAGACTGGACTGGAGATTTCACTTTGAATTTCTCCATTGCCTTAGAGAGTTCTTGCAGACGCATCTTCATTAGCATTTTCAGCCCTACCACCATCTTATCACACGGTCGAACACAAAAAGTATGTGGCAGTTCAATATTCAGATGTCTGAAGATCTTGGTCACCAGACCAGGATAAGGCAATTGTCCTTTGTCTTTTGACACTGCTCTGTACATATGGAAAAGAATAGTGTGCGGGAGAGAGAACTTCCGTCTTGAGTTGATCGCATACATTAACTTTGCTTCAGAAAGAGACACAGAAGTCTTTGAAGTAGACTTAGGTCTGAGACAATTGATCACAATCTTGTGAAGTACAATGTTGATGGCATTCATCCTGGAATAGATAATTTTCTTATCTACATCCCTATCTTTGACAAGATCCAGAGTAGTTCGAGCAGGTGAGACTTTGATTGGGAGATAGCGTCCCCGTTCAACTCCAACTATGTCTGCCAACATATTCACATCTACCACATAGACTTTGTCTCGAACATTGAATGAAATTCTATTCGCATCCAAAAAGCTAAGATTTGAATAGAAATAAGCGGTCAGATGATCATACCCGTCTGTAGAGTCAGAGCAGAAAGTCTCAAGTTGAAGCAAATTCAACTTCTCTCTTAGGTTCAAGTTGATGGAATCCAGGAAGTCAAAATCAACACTTCTAGGGTTGATTACCCCTCTTTTCAACAGACTGTAATACACTTTTTCCTGATCCTTGGATTTAAACAAATCCATCCGATTTCCTTTCGCCTTTGCCGCCACACCCATTTTAGGTTTAAATTCAAGGAACATTTTGTCATCATCATTCCCGTCAATCAGATTTTGTCCTGGCATACGAGGATCTCTTGGAATGTTCGCACGTGCTTCCTCTGCTTTTCCTTTCGGGGCAATTCCCCATTCCTCCATTTTCTTCAGAAAAAGATACTCATTTCCATAATTTTTGTCCTTAAGGAAGTCATCTATGTAGTTCAATGGAGTACCTGTGCTTTTCAATGCACGATAAAGTGTATACAAAAAGGAGGGCTTTTGAACTCTTACTGGGTCAGCATCCTCGATTATCTCTTCTTCCAGATTATGACTTGCACTTTGTGGGGCAGGAGATGCTGAATGACGTGGAGGAGAGCGAATCGGACTCTGTCGCTGACTTGGTAAGTCTTCTTCCTCAGTGAGATCGAAATGAGTCGGTCCCTTCTCCATTCTTTGTGGTCCCCTGCTCGCGATTCTTGATGATTTCCTCGAAGACGACATCTTTCTTTGTCTATTGGAGGATTCCTTCACTTGCTTTCCCAAGAAAAATGACCACTTTCTCGACGATGAACAAAGAGTAGAAACAGTATCGAGAGGAGAGTGCTTTTTAGGGTTTTGAAGATTGGGGAAAAAAACTGTATATATATAACTCAGTTTTTGAAAAAGGAAGTTCAATCGGTGCAAGGAAAGTGAACGATTACTTCTTTTTAAAATCAATAACTGCCAAAATTATTAAACAAAAGATCGTGCCTTTTCGAGTTAATATAACTAAATGACAGTTAGTACCTTTTAGATGAAATACAACTTACAGTCTATAGCCAAGAATGATTGAGTCTCAGGATTTAGAGTCTAAGAGATCAGAGTCTTAGAGTTGGTGAGTCTCTAGACTTTAACTTCTTCAAGCTTCAAAATGTTGAGTCTCGAGCGGATAAAGTCGAACTGATTCTTCTCCAAAGGCTTTGTGAATATGTCCGCTAGTTGACTTTTTGAATCAACAAATTGAATCGAGATTTCTCCATTTTGAATATGATCTCTAATAAAGTGATGTCGAATCTCAATATGCTTTGCTCTTGAATGAAGAATTGGATTTTTGGTGAGATTTATCGCACTGGTGTTGTCACATCTGATTTCTGTGCATGAGTCTTCAATGCCAAAGTCTTGTAGCTGTTGTTTTATCCATAGAATTTGCGAACAGCAGCTTCCAAGAGCTACATACTCTGCTTCTGTCGTTGAAAGAGCTACAATGCTTTGCTTCCTCGAAAACCAAGACACAGTTCTGTTTCCAAGTAGTTGACAAGTTCCAGAAGTGCTCTTTCTATCGACTCTGCAACCGGCCAGATTTGCATCTGAGTATCCTAAAAGATTAAAGTCTCCCCTCTTTGGATACCAAAGACCTATGCTTGAAGATGAAGCAACGTATTTGATAATTCGTTTCACGGCAATGAGATGTGATTCTCTAGGATCTGATTGAAACCTAGCACAGATACAAACACTAAACAAAATATCAGGTCTAGAAGCAGTAAGATAAAGAAGTGAACCGATCATGCTCCTGTACAGCTTTTGATCTACTTTCTTTCCTTCTTCATCCTTGTCTATCTTCTGAGAACATGACATTGGTATGTCGATCTTTTTGCATTTTTCCAATCCAAACCTTTTGACAAGATCATTCGCATATTTTTCTTGATGGATGAAAGTTCCTTCCTTCATTTGTTTCACTTGGAGTCCAAGAAAGAATGTTAATTCTCCCATCATACTCATTTCAAATTCATCCTGCATAGACTTAGAAAATTTCTTGCAAAGACTTTCATTAGAAGATCCGAAAATAATGTCATCAACATATATTTGAACAAGTAAAAAGTTTTTGTTTTCCTTTTTGATAAACAAAGTAGTATCTACTTTACCTTTGACAAAACCATTTTGTAATAAAAACTTACTTAATCTGTCGTACCAAGCTCGAGGTGCTTGCTTTAGACCATACAGAGCCTTTTTCAGTCTGAAGACTAAGTCTGGCTTCTTTGGGTCTTCAAATCCAGGCGGTTGTTCCACATAAACTTCCTCATGGATAAATCCATTTAGGAAAGCACTTTTGACGTCCATTTGGAATAACCTGAAATTTTTGTAACAAGCAAACGCAAGTAATAGACGAATAGCTTCTAACCTTGCAACGGGTGCGTAAGTCTCGTCATAGTCTATTCCTTCTTCTTGCGTATACCCTTTGGCCACGAGTCTTGCTTTGTTTCGTACGACTTTTCCTTTTTCGTTCATTTTGTTCCTGAATACCCATTTGGTTCCAATAACAGTTTTACCTTTTGGTTTAGATGTCAATTCCCAGACATCATTGATGTTGAACTGTCTAAGCTCTTCTTGCATAGCTTCGATCCAGCTTTTATCAGATAAAGCTTCTTCTATGCTTTTTGGTTCAATTTCAGAGATGAGAGCCACAGCACTAGATTCTTCATGCCTTTTTGATCTGGTGCGGATTCCTTCATTAAGTTCGCCAATAATAAGATCTTTGGGATGACTGGATTTGTGCTTCCAGTTACCAGGTTGATGATCTCTTTCTTTATTTGATTCTCCATGAGCGTCTTGATGATGGACTTCCAGAATCTGAGATGCTTCTTGAGATGTAGACATTTGAAGATCTAGAGCGGATTCAGTCTCTTCGTACTGAGTCTGGCTGGATTCATCTTGCACTGAGTCTTGGAATTTGACATTCATTGATTCTTCCACAGACTGGCTTTTTTTGTTGTAGACTCTGTAGGCTTTGCTTGATATAGAATATCCAAGGAAGATGCCTTCATCTGATCTTTCTTCAAACTTACCAACTCGATCATTTGCATTTTTCAAAATAAAGCATTTGCAACCGAACACATGAAAGTATGAAACAATAGGCTTCTTACCTTTGAACAATTCATAGGGGGTTTTATCAAGAATAGGTCTTAGAAAGACTCTATTTATAATATAGCAAGCAGTTGAAACAGCTTCAGCCCAAAATCGTGAAGAAATTTTACTTTCAATTAAAAGTGTTCTAGCCATTTCTTGAAGAGATCTATTCTTTCTTTCCACAACTCCATTTTGCTCTGGAGTATACGGAGAGGAAAACATGTGATTAACACCAGATTTATCACAGAATCTCGTAAAATTTTGATTTTCAAATTCACTTCCATGATCTGTTCTTATACTAGAAATAGCACATCCTTTTTCATTTTGAACCTTTTTAGCAAACTTTTCAAAGTACGAAAAGGTTTCTGATTTGTTTGCAAGAAAATATACCCAGGTAAAACGAGAGTAATCATCTACAATTACTAGACAATATTTCTTACCTCCAATGCTCTGGGTTCTTGTTGGTCCGAAGAGATCCATATGAAGCAACTGTATTACATGATTAGTAGATACATGATTTATTTGTTTAAATGAATTTCTTACCTGCTTTCCCAGAATGCATGGAGTACATAAGTCAGACTTTTGGTATGGCAGTTTAGGTAGACCTCGAACAAGCTGCTTTGAAGAGATTTTGGCTAATTGCTTCTTGTTGATATGGCCAAGCTTTCTATGCCATAGAATTGCTTCATCTTGAATTGAAATTAAGCATTGTTCTTCATTTGGCTTTACATCAAGGAGGTAGATGTTTCCATGCCTTCGACCCATGAAAGACTGAGTCGAATCTTTGCTAATTTCAGAACATATGCCTTCTTGAAAGAAGATCTTGTAACCAATATCACACAATTGGCTAATGCTGAGTAGATTGTAGTTGAGTCATTCCACTAGAGAGACATTGCTTATTGTGAGATTTCCAATTTTCGCAATTCCGAATCCCACAATACTTCCTTTGCTATTTCCTCCGAATGAAACTTTTCCACCATTCACTTTAATAAGCTTTATGAAACACTCTGAGTCTCCTGTCATGTGTCTTGAGCATCCGCTGTCAAGATACCATTTTACCTTCTTTTTGACAGAGACCTGCATTCAAAAGAGAGTCTCAAGCTTTCTTTGGTACCCAAATTTTCTTGGGTCCTTTCGTGTTAGTAGGATGAGCATTATTAGGCCATACTCTCTTAACAGGCTTCCAAACCATAGGACACTCTTTTTCAAAATGATCCTGACTGTTACACTTAGAACACTTTAAAGCATTTCGACCTACAGGTTTTACAAAAACTCTTTTGAAATGATTTTTATAAGCCTCTCTCGATGGTCTTTTCTTAATTCTTTCTTTTACTTTCGGAAAATCAATCAAAGGGATTGTTTCAGCTGTCATACCTAGACCCGACTTATTAAAGTAAGGTCTTTGGATTGAAAGGACTTTTTCAAGTTTTTCGGACCCTATTGAAAATTTCTTTGAAATATTTGATAAATCAGTTTTTAAGAAAGCATTTTCTTTTGAAAGATTGTTTTCACTTTCTTTAAGAGTAGAAACATTCAAGTCTAAATTTTTTACCTTTTCTTCTAAAATGTTTTCCTTTTGTTTTAAAACTGAGTTTTCCTTTTTAAGTTCGGAAATCCTTTTAAGAGAAGTCTTAAGACTAAAACATAACTCATCAATATATTTAGAGACTTTGACAGGGATTTTATAATCACTTACCTCAAATTCACTGTCTGAGTCTGATCTAGAGTCTGAGTCTGATTGCGCCATTAGACACAGGTTGGCATATTCCTCATCACTCTCTTCACACTCTGTATCGCTCCAGGTTTCGGCTTTAAGAGCTTTTCGAAATTTCTCAGCTTTTCCTCTTTTCTTTTTCAGAAGAGGACAGTTGGGTCTGATGTGTCCCTTCTTTTTACATTCGAAGCAAACTACTTCTTTGTTTGGTTCCTCATCATCAACAGACTTGGTCTGCTGTCTCTGAGAACTTTGTTTCTTTGGGATGAACCTTCTGCCTTTTCTATTCAGTTTTCTGAATCTTCTTATCATGAGGGCGAGCTCCTCATCATCCATATCATCTTCAGAATCTGCATCATCAGAATCATCATTTGATTTTAGTGCAATAGATTTCTTACCTCTTGGATCTTCGTCTTCATTAATTCGTTCCACTTCGTAAGACTGAAGAGTTCCAATCAGTTCGTCTACAGATAATGGCATGATTCTTTGCGTCTCTCTTATTGAAGTCTTTATATGATTCCAATCCTTGGAGAGTCCACGTAGAAGCTTGTTCACCTTCATGGGATCAGAAATTTTTTGTCCTTGGTTCTCAAGACCATTGACAATATCTGTAAAACGACTAAACATGTCAGTTATAGATTCTCCTAGTTTCATTTTGAAGGATTCATATTGACCAAGAAGAATGTTAATTCTGGTCTCCTTCACTCGATCTGTCCCTTCATAAGTGATATGTAACCTGTCCCAGACTTCTTTTGCTGTGACACAAGAAGATATTCTGTTATATTCAGTTGGTGACAAAGCACAATATAAAGAATAAATTGCTTTAGCATCGAGTGCTTGTCTCTTGTTTATTTCTTCTTGAGACATTCCGCTGGTTTCAACGGTTTCTTTTCCTCTTTCAGTGATTGATGCAGCAGCAGGAGTGATTCCTTTTTCCACTACGTCCCATTCCAGAGGATCCTTTGATCGTAGGAAAGCTTTCATCTTGTTCTTCCAGATGTTGTAATCCTTTCCATCGAAGTAGGGAGGTCTGGTATTGCTTTGCCCCTCCATCAGCCCCGGTGCTAGCATACTAGCCATGGATCTTTTACTCTGAAGTAAAACACTTCAAACAAAGTAAGAACACAGGCTCTGATACCAATTGAGATAGCTAGTACGAGTACCTAGAGGGGGGGTGAATAGGTATACAAAAAAAATTTCTCGGAGCTTGCACGATATTTAAACAATTAGAGAATTTGCAACAGTTAAAAATTCAATCGCAAGACTGAGTAAGGGAAAGAGAGAATTGAACACTCGGTTTATAGTGGTTCGGCTTAATCCAAGCCTACGTCCACTCTTCTGCACTGACAGCCGATTGGCTGGATTCCACTATGATCAAAGAGTTGTTACAGTGTTGATCTTCCTTGATTTCTAGGTGTAGATGATCTACCACACTCGCTCAAGGTGTCACCAAGTATAAACACTCTCAGTATACAATTTCGCTCAGTCTCAACTAACAATCAAGGATCTTCAGACTCTGGAATTTTTCTATCGATCACACACTTAAAACAACTAGAACGTCTTCCTTTTATACTCCTTCATGCCATCATAGCCGTTGGCACTTACCAAAGGAATTCCTCCAATCTACCCGTTGGACGGAATCAATCAAGAAGATCATCCGAGCTATTTAAGGAATCTGATGATAGCCCATCAATCCTGTTCGCCCATACAATCAGGATCTCGGTTTCCAAGAATAGAATAATCCAAGATTATTTCGTCGACCATCGGATCTTCAATCGATCTTAGATAAGAAATAAATAATCCGAAATGATTATCCAACCAAAGAATCTATTCCAGAGGATAGGATCAAATCCTCAATCATAAACCTCGACTTTGGATTTCCTTCAACACTGGATTAGAAAGACTGTCAGTGAGAATAATATTGAGTCTTGAGTCTTGAGTCTTGAGTCTTGAGATAACAAAGTCTTGAGACTATAAAATCTTGAGACTTTAACTATCGATATCCAGACTTAGACTGATAGAAATGTTTTGTCAGCTTCAAAATATTCTGGAAAGATTTCTCCAACAGACATCACCATTTCTGCAATGGCATTGAAAAACCTAAGTCGTTATGTTCTAGAATCAACAAAACGACAAGAGAAAGACTCAGAACGGAGGACTGAAGAAAGAAAAGATTTGGAAGCAGAGGAGAAAGAAACAAAGGAGAGAGAAGCCGAAGAAAGAGATGCAGAGGAGAAAAGAATTGAAGAAGAAGAAGAGGAAAGAGGAGATCAAGAGGAAGGAGAGCATGAGGAACACTCTTCTCCACCTGAAGGCATAGAAACAGGGGGAGATCGTGAGAAAAGAGGAATGTCCTCATATCTTGCCATCAATGAAGGAGTCAGCCGCTCTCCAGCAGATCCAGATGACATCTATGCCTCTCAATTTCTTGAGGAGGGACATGATGTTTCATCGCCCAATCTGTGTAACTATGTTGATTTACCATCATTTGCCTTTACTCTATCCGATCGTGCAGAAGCCAGTATGCAGACTGATAATTTAGCATATTTTCGCAGAATTCTTGATGTTCTCTTAGAAATGCGGGGTCAGATATATGCTCTAGGATGCGAAGTTCAGAATTTGCAGACTGCAGGTCAAGCTTCCTTAGTTTTTTTTTAATGATCAGATCCAAGCCCTTTCTCTTCAGATTAAAGCAAATGCTAAGGGTGAAGATGTGGCGTAACTGAAGGAGGACTTGAAAAAGCTTGAAGGCATTGTCTAGTCAATGGGAGATTTCCAGCTTGTTCGTGTTCCCAAGCATTCTTGATTCCATTCTCTTTCCATCTAAACCTTTTTTATGATGACAAAAAGGGGGAGAGATGTGATTTGAACTTTGAACCTTAAACTTTTTGAACTTTTGGTTTGTTTTGATGTTTGACTTGACTTTTATGTCTGGCTGTGGACTGAATTTGGGATTTGGATTTGACTGT
Organism: Eucalyptus camaldulensis; assembly: GCA_019915185.1. Taxonomy (NCBI): domain Eukaryota; kingdom Viridiplantae; phylum Streptophyta; class Magnoliopsida; order Myrtales; family Myrtaceae; genus Eucalyptus; species Eucalyptus camaldulensis. Next base: position 5,925,907 of record JAHSVA010000005.1, read on the forward strand.
TTATATTAAGTACTATTGATATCTTATGAATGGCTTTACTCATATGCAAGACTAACCTATTTTCTATGGTTGCAGATTCTAGTGTTATCATTAAGTTATTTATCTTTATGAGATATCCATATTTGCTTGAGTAATGTTTTGCAGGTCAAAGTTATCCAAATCTGTAAGAAAAGTTTTGTCACCATCAAAAAGGGGGAAATTGTTGGAGAAATCTTCCTGGAGTATTTTAAAGCTGACAAAACGTTTCCATCAGTCTAGTCTGAAGACTTATAGACTCTTTCATCAAAGTCTGAAGACCTCCAGACTGCTAAACTCAAGATTCAACGTCTATCCTCATTGACAGTCTTTAGTCCGTCGAAGAAGACTTATCCAGAACTGAATGTTTCGTTAAGGATTTGATTTTATCGACTGGAGAAGATCTCTTGGCTAGATATAGCATGCCGGAATCCATTATTCAAATCAAGATTGATTTAGCAATTGTGGATCCGTTGATTAGCGAAGTATACTTGGAAGATTCTACTTATGGAAACCGAGATCCTGATTGTATGGGCGAGTAGGATTAATGGGCTATCGACATGTTCCTTTAATAGCTCGAATGATCTTCCTAATTGATTCCATCCAACGGGTAGATTGGAGGAATTCCTTTGGTAAGTGCCAACGGGAATTATGGCATAAAGGAGTATATAAGGAAGACGTTCCAGTTGTTTTGAGTGTGTGTGCAATAGAAGAATTCCAAAGTCTGAAGCTTTTTGTTCTTAGTCAATTCATTTGTTGAGCGAAATCTTGTACGCAAAAGAGAGTCTATATCTTTGAGAAACCTTGAGGAAGTGTGGTAAAGTATCTACACTATGGAATCAAGGGAGAGCTTTGCTGTAACAACTCTTTTGTTCATAGTGAAATCCAGCGAGTGGGCTGTCAGTGCGGAAGAGTGGACGTAGGCTTGGAATAAGCCGAACCACTATAATCTCTGTGTTCATTTTCTCTTCCTTGTCCCTTTTACTTTGATCATAATTCGTTTTTGTTAACAAAAGGCGAACTTCCTTTCTATTGTCTATTTTGTATTGCTCGCTTATCACGAGAAATTATTTTACACCTATTCACCCCCCTCTAAGTGCTTATACTAGCTATCTCAACAGCTTGGACACAGCCTCCAAAGGTGACCGCGGCATGGCTACAATGCTAGACAATAGAATGCTCCAGGCCTTCGCCATTAGCAACACCATCGCCATGTTCTGCTTGATGACCGCGGTCGTCACCCTCCTCTGGGCGCAGCAAAAAGACGTCCGCACTAATGATTGCATACTGATGCTCAATGCTGCCACTAAAAATAGCACTCCCGGCGATGTCTGCTGCTTTCTTAACCGGTGTCACCTTAACCGTTGGCAAACTCTCTCGGCTCGCTAATACGATATTTTATTTGGGGCTCGTTTTCCTCCTCATCGTCTCAGTTGCTAAATTGTTAGAGGACCCTCCCTTGATTTGGAGCCACCGTCGCCCGATTCGCATTATGGTATCCTGGCTTGTTCTCGCTCACATTTATTTGTGGGAAGTTGAGACGGACCTTTTGGATGACTCGGAAGAAGACAGAACTGCGGGCTGGACCTCCGCTAGTGAGCTGTCGGATGATGTTTGTAAAAAGAACGACTGATTACTCAGTGACAGGACGCGCCACATTTTCCCAATTACTAGTTTCAGTTAGTCATTCGATATCATCCATGATTTGCATGAATAAATATGTATTTCCTATCGCTCATTCTACAATTGCTTTCCTATTTTGTGAGTAACAGAATTGAAGTATTTGAATTAAACCAAGCCTTGCATACATAGTTTAAGTTTTTCAACGGTTGATTGTAGTTCAATGAATTTGACAGTAATACTTGCGTCATGCAAAATACTGTATCAATTGATTGTAGTTTAACCTCTGAACATGTGGAAGCTCACGGTTCATGAAATTGCTTGTCTAAAGTGGCCATGGACGACTTACCTAGACTGGTCCAACTGGTGGCACTCATGAGTCATGACATCCTAGGTACTTCGTCATGTCCATGTGTAAAAGAAAATAAATTTCAATCACCTATTCTGTAAGTCGAGCTTTTGGCGAAGAAAACCAGAAAAATATAAAAATTTCTCATAGCTCCTCCAATGGGAGCCATCAACTATGAAATTGATGTCATCGTATATGTCCCATTTGTGATTTCCCCTCTATGCTCATTTGATTTTTTTGGGCCGGTGGAAAAGGTGCCACCATCCATCACCACATTCATGCGAGAGCCTACATAAACTTGTTCCCGTAGTAACTGCTCACCAATTGGATGATGCCACGTGGCTAGCCACATGCCAACCACATGGAAAGGATACGTTTCCTTTTTATTATTCTTGATGTGTTCTGAGAGGAGATATTTTGTGTCTTGCGATGATAGTACATGGTGTAACAAGTCAATAAAAAAGAAAAGCTTCGAAATTTAAGTCCAGCAAATCTAATAAAAAAACATGCATATTGTGCAAATCATGTGATTGGTTGGTTAGTTGCTTCGGTTGTGTAATTGATACATAACATACTTTCTTGTCCATAATTACTAAACTTTCGATGTGATCATAATTGGCACAAAGGATGATATATACATAATTACGAAAGGACTAATTAAGAATAGATTCTATGCCTCTTTGCTTTTGTGCTTGGCAAAGAGTAGGATCAGTTAAAGAGACTCGAAGCAAGTAAGGAACTATGTACGAGGATTAATTCAACAGCAAGTTTAGCCCTTTAATGTAATATAAAATGGCTACTTTGGTTCATCTTTCTTGGCACAAACAAGTTCACTGCTTTTAATATCACCTATAGATTGTCGGAGAACGAAGTTTTCACTTTGGAGGGTAATTATTTTTCAAACTGATTAGTATTTTCTTTTCCTTTTTATTTTTCTAATAGTCTAATATTTCCTTTGTTAATTTTAATGGTTATCAATATTGATGCTGGATCGCAAACTTTTCATTGTCTTCTTTCTTGATTGGTTAACTCTATTCGATGATGTTCCTAGTATATCAATATAATAAGTTTCGTTTCCTACTGCATTAGGACTACCATTCTTCTCTAGTTAGCTCAGAGTGTCCTTTCTTTCCACTCCTTTTTGCCTCCGCAGCCCCATTGGCTGACCCTGCTAATTTTAGTCTGCACTTTGCATGACGTCGCCCATGAGGGGCGATATATGCATTCTGTGGCTGAAAAGTCGATTCCCGGAGCGACCAATCTTCCAGTCCAAAGAAACAGGACGAAATAAAGGACCTGCTAAACAAGCACCTAGCAGTGGCAACCCTAGCGTCCACAGTAACGTTCTCTGATAGTTTTTGGTTTTAGCACGTTAGAGCAAACATGAGAAATGAGAAATGTTAGGACATTCTCTTTGTGAGTATAACATTTGTGAATGATCTATAAATTATGCTAGTGGCTCAATTGTCTTTTAACAATTTGTGTTGGATGGCCTCCATACTAAACCAAAGGCCCTTATGTAACTGTGGTAATTATGAATGGTTGGGTGTTCAAATGTCTCTATCATAATAACGACCTTTTTTCACCTAGATCATATTTTCTCAATTGGTCCAATTCTAAAGACATTTGAAGAAATTTGTGAGGCCCGAATATGCAATTAAGAGGGAGGCGATGATTTTGCAAGAAAATATATACTAGTTTTATAGAATTAATCCCAGTAAAAATTTATGCTTCTACTTCAACCTGAATTAACTTTTACAAACTATGGAAATTAAAAAGTTTAGAGAAAAATAAATTGCAAACAAGATTTATTAATTCGTTTTGGGTTTGCCTACTCCGCTTTCCAGCTAGTAGCCATATAGATTGAATTCCTTCAGTTATGGCAAACGTACATATATAGTGTGGAACTTGCAAGTATATGCCTTGCATATACTAATACTTGCTTGTTCTTTAAAAACTTAACTGTTCTGGCTAAATCTAAATAAAGTTAACCTAGCAAGTATATGCCTTGATTGTTGTTGTCAATGGTTGACAAGCTTCTTGACTGTAGACAAATCTCGCATTAATTTTTCTCCTCATCAGTACCTTGACTTAGTGTATTCTCGATATCCTACTCTATTATTTCTAGTTGATGATCTTTTCGAATTAGAATGCTTTTCAACCAATCTTTATGGATTTTTTTACATCGAATCCTACTTATCTGTCTTCTGCACCTTGCACCTTTTCAGTTTGAGATCAAGCCCATACCTTCCACAGTCTCATTTTAAATAGGAATGTCAACAGATGTTGTTTGTTGCCTCATCATGTCATCAAGCATGCAAAACTAGGCATTGAGATTCTTCTGATTTTGGATTTTCTGTCTGTCTTGTTCTACCATAATTTCTTTGAACTGTAGAATCTCTTTGTATGCTTCTGCCTTTATAGTCTCTGCATATCAGTAGATTGTATTAATGATAACTATAACATCTGCTTTCTTGTAGTGGTTGCAATCTGTCTGAACAATAGTGAAGTTCACATTTACAGACTTTCAGAAGACAAGTGGGAGCAAGCGCACATTCTCCGAAAGGTCATTATTGTAGTACTTCATCCTTAAAGAGTAAGTGACTTTGAATTCAAATGACTGAAACAGAGGGACGACAATATAGTAAACAGTATTTATGTGAGCACAGAAATAAAAGTTACAAACTATATTTACCGAAAGATAAGCAAAATTGCATTTGTGTGGAGTTATCTGATTTCTTGTCTTCAGCGTGGTAATTCTCCTGCCATGTTTGTTTTTCTCCAAAACTAAAGAAATAGGACCAGAGGACACTCTATTTTAGTTTTCCCACTTTCCTATTGCTTGTCTCTTCTATTGTTCTTTTCTCTCTCCAGTTTATCATATTGATGACTTCTTTCTCCACAATGTCAACTGTCATTTCCAAACAGTGATTTGATGACCACATATGACCAGCAATCTGGAGTTCTAACTTAAGCTCCGCATTGTCTTCTTTCCCCTTGGATGTCAAGGAAATGAACTGGTGAATGATGATGCACCTTTGAAATTTGATGTTGCTTGTTTTATCTTGCTAACAAAGCTTATCTCATCGACTAACAGATATCCGGCATTTAATGAAAGATTCTAGCATGGACCTTACTGATGTTTTGTTGCCTTGAACATATAATAAGTACATGATGATGGTTCATTTTGTTCTTATCTTTGCTTGAGAATTTAATTTGCATTCTACATAACAAGATTAAATGATTGAAGTCTATGTTATGCTAATTAATAGTTTAAATGAAGAATTTTGTTCTTGGTGCTCACAATGGGGAATGCAATGTCACAACATGACCAAATATTTCTGGAATAGACTGGAGTGCTGGGTCAAACAGAATAGTAACAGTGTCCCATGATCGAAATTCGTGAGTAAAATTACCTAATTGGAACCACCTTGTGTTCTGCCTCCCTTCTGCATATTTTCGAGTATCTAATGCATTTTTTTGTCCTTATGTAGATATGTGTGGAATCATGAAGGATCAGAGTGGGTACCTACCTTAGTTATGCTCAGGCTAAACCGAGCTGTGGTTTGTATTCAATGGAGCCCAAAAGGTATGCAGAATCATTGAGTTTGAATACAAGACAATGTTGAATGTTGCCTATCAAAGACTTCTTAGAGTATTTACATTGTATTGAAGAAGAATAAAATTCTGTTGCAAATGCTAGAAGAATTTGGTTCAGTCAATTGTTCTTAAAATGGCACTTGAGCTGTTAGACTCCAGAGAGCCATTTATAAATGTGAAGTACCAATAAGTTTCTGCATGAATTATAATTCCTCTAATGGGTTTATTCTTCATCTTTCATAATATAGTTAAAAAATTGTATATAGTTTTATCTTACTTGTTCTGACCTCATAGTTTAGCTGGCTGTGGTTCTTTTTTTCTCTATAAGTAAAGAGAAATTCACAATGAGGCTTCAAGGGTGGCGACCTATATAGAAAAAGAGCTAAAAGCCAAAAGAAAGCTCATTTACCAGACGAGTGAGTTAGTTATGATCTCTGAATGTACTTCAAATTTAACCTCTTCCTATGTTTCCAATTCCGTATATGTCCTTCTAATCCTCTCTCCCCTCCTCCTTTCCTCCTCCTTCACATGTTAGAGATATTTTCACTATGGACTGCTAATTTATTCTGCTTGATTTCCTCTTGTCAAATGGACTGGGTATGATGAGTTAATAAATACTCTCATCGTTTTCTTCTTTTTCCTGCAGAAAACAAATTTGCTGTTGGAACAAGATGGTATTAGCTAGGGGTGAGCATGGTCCGGGTTGGTCCGGGCCACCCCCTAACCCTAGGACCAACTCGTACAGTGTTGGTCCTCAATTTTTAGGACCGAGGACCAACCCTATTGAGCCTAGGACCAAGAACCGGACCGACCCAATGGGTTCGGTCCGGTTCCAGGGTCAACCCGGGACCGATCGATAATTTTTTTCGTCTTGTTTTTTATACTCCCTAAAAAAGCAAACCTACAAATTCAAATTACACATCCATCCACAATGTGGCATTGTGCAACTAAACTATAACTACCAATACATATTCAGCAAATTTAAGATGACACAATAATAGAAATTTCATACCTACTAACGCTCATCAAGATATGGGACAAGATAGGGTCCACAATGCGGCGAGTGGGATGTTGCTACTTTTGATTTTGGCAAATTAAAGAACAAAGAAGACAGAATGGAAGAGAACGTACTTTGGGGAAGGAAGCCATGAGGAGATTTACGGCGTAAACTTCACGCCATTTTGGATGTCGCGAGTCCGTGACTGTGAGGAGTCCTTGGTCCTCACGGTGAGGAACGTACTCTGGACTGTGGAGGAGGAAGCCGTGAAGACCTTTACGGCGTAAACTTCATGCCTTTTGGAATTGGATGCCGTCTGTTCGTGACTGTGAGCTTGAGGAGTCAACAGCTTTAACATCATTTTACTTAGGTTTTTTTTTTTTTTTCTTTTGAACATACATTTTACTTAGATTTGAATATGTAAAAGAATTATAAATAATATAATATAATATAACGGAAATTTTACTTAGGTTTGAATATATAAAAAAATTATAAATAATATAATATAATAATATACAGGGTTAGTCCAGGGTTGGACCGACCCAAAACTCTCAGGACCGAAGACCAACCTGCACAGTGTTGGTCCTGGAATTTCAGGACCAAGGACCGACCCAATCCCCTTGGGAACCGGACCAGGACCGGCAGGGTTGGGCCGGTCCAGGGTCGGTCCAGGGTCGACCCTAGACCGCTGCTCACCCATAGTATTAGCTTCTATTTCTGGGTTTTTCCTCTTCATTGTTTTTTTATTTTATTTTTCAGTCTTATGTTGTGTTGGACATGTATTCTTCTGATGTGCTTTTTAGTAAGTCATCACTGACTGATTAAGGATTTATGGGGGATATATTTTCGAAACTTGGGGGACAAGTTGGTTGTGTTCACTGCATTTGAACTCATTCTTTTATGATGAAAGCTTTTAAATTTGGGTATGAGCATTGGCCAAGCATTATCTGCTTGAAGTTGACCTAGGTAGTTTCTAAGTATGCGATACTCATGGATGAGCCTTATGTAGTTGTGGAAGCACATATGAATGGCAAAACGCAGAAGTTCATGGTACAGGACTTTGAAGAGCGACAAATAGTATTCTGGCAGGGTTGATGCTGTTGTACTGCTCATTTCTTTGGTGCAGTTTGGAGTGAAAACTCCAATGGAGACTTTGAAGCAGTGCTGTTGCTACATATATGAATCAAATATCCCTCTTGCAGTTACTCCAAGAGTTTAGCATTATGGAAATGAAGACTGGATAAGAAATTAACTAGTTACTGACGTGCTCTATAACTTCGTAAAGAAATGAGATGGTTACATATCAAAAAGACGGGAGATTAGTACACTTAGTTTCTGCTTTTGGTATCTCTTTGGGGGCAGTTATTGATGTATGTTCTGTTGTAGGTGGGTCGGTAAACTCATTAGGAAAAGACACAATTCATCGGTGACAAGTGTTGCTTGGCATCCTACCAATATGAGTATGTCCTCTTTCTCACATTTTTGTGGTGTTGGACACTTGCAACAAAGCTTTGTATCTTTTTACTGGCTGCATCCGTGAATGCGTTTGTTATTTATGGTCATGCCTTCTGCTTACAATTTATTTGGGTTACTAATAGTCACTCTGTCTATTTGAGTGAGAGTTCATGAATTTTTTAGGGCAGAATATGATCTTATTCTCCATATACCTGCATTTGAAAGCTGTTAGGAATGGTAACCAGTTTCAGAAGGAAATAGTTAAAAATGCGCAGTGCAGTGCTGGAGAAATAGACATAAAGACAGTAAAATTGAAATGATTCACTAGTTAGATTTGTTATTCCCTGATGCGGATTTTGTATGACACGATATAAGTCTGAGAATAGACTTTGTGATTTGGAACGGGAAAAAGAGTTGATGAGCTTTCAGTCGATCATTGATTTAGGCATTTTCTTAAGTTAATTCATGTAGTCAAATGCTATTTGAAAAGAGTTTGAGATAGGATTTGAGACTCAAAGCAGGACAAGGGGATAAAGATGTACATGTTGACTCTTCTCCTTTCCTTTTTAATATTTAGGGCTGGCACTCCTTTGATATAAATTATCTATTTATCTTTAGGTCTTGGAATCAAAGTCCACATTTGGCTACTCTCAAATTGATTGAGTTCTTCTTGCAAAGTGAAGATCCAACCATCATCATCTAAAGCTTCCTCGATATTTTTGGGCTCAATTTGAGACAAAAATCCATATTTGCGAATTGATCAATACAAGGAACTAAGGCAACATGTCCATCTTCATTTCTGAATGAGGAACTGTTCCCATCTTTAGTCCAATGCCACTGAGTAAGAGTTCCATAGAATGGCTAGCATTAAAACCATTCCTTTTTCTAGGACATTATTCTGACAACAGTAGCTGTAGAAGCAATTGTTTTAGAACTAGTAGGATTGCTGGCTTCCGCAGAGTCTGCTTCTACATAGTCTACATTTCCAAAAGCAGTTTCTCCAGATTCTGCATCTACAGAATTTGCTTCTACAACAACATGATCTTCGGCAGGGATTAGATTTCTCAAGGAATCATCAAAGGCGACAAGAATATACTCTTTAAGCGTTTTGGTTCTTTCGTTGTATAAACTATATGCTTCGGGTAAAATAGTATCGTCAAACTATATTCTTTAACGACATAGCAAGCACAAATAAGTGCATGAATGTAAGTAACAACGGGCTTCCTACCTTATGTCTCAAGTGTTCTTATTGAGGCACCTACATTGTGACATCCAGATTTTTGGATTTTAATTTGAGTGGATAAGTAGGGCCATTTTTATCGAAAATTTCAGAGGACCGTTCTTGAATTCGAAATTGGGATGCAAGTTAGATTATATGACGGGAAAAGTCATGAAATGGACAAGGATGCCTTGATGAATTTATTTAGGCTTCAATTAGAATTTTGTTTGTTGATAAGTGAACAAATTTGAGTAAAAATTGAAGTGGGAAAAATAGCAAATTCGTATGTCCATGGACCTAATATTTTAAAGTACCTAAAGTCTTCTAGAAGGGTTATTTTGGGGCTTGAAAAGGTGGGTGGATGACAGCCCTTTTGGTGGGCCCCATTCGAAGACCAAAGGGGGGGGAGAGAAATTGGTTTTCTCTTCTTCTTCCTCTCTCCTTCGTCGACGGAACTCCTCTCCCATCTCTCCTTGTTATGCGAAGAACCAGCAACCCGAAAAAGACCTCAGCAGCTGCTGGAGATCTGCTGAAGTCGGAATCGTCGCTGCCTCTCGCCGCCCACCGAAGTCGGAGCCGCCGCCGCTGCTCCGCGGCCATCCGTGCGCCCGCCGCACGCCCTTCGCCCCCTCTCCCTCCTCTGGTTCGAGCAGAAACGGAAGCAGCAACCATCGTCGGTTGAAGGAGCTGCAATCACGCCGAAGCTGCCATCGCCGCCGCACGCTGCCTCATCGCCGTCCGCTTCGTGCTCGCCTGCCGTGCACCGCCTGCCTGGGTCCAAACGAGCTGCCGTCCAGCCTCTGTTCCGCCTATGTTCAGCTTCATTTTGGCCATCACAGGCCACGGTTCGGCCACCTCCGGCCACCGTGCGCCGCCACTTCGACCCGTCGGAGTCCCCTCGCCCTCCACTGGCCTTGGTTAGCTCGAATCAGCCCCGGATCCGCCCCTTCCAGCAGTGATCAGAGAAGTCAGAAAATGGGTTTGCAGCAACTGTTTGGCCCGTTTTGGCCACCTTCCCGAGCCCGGATGGTCGGCCCGCTTTGGGGAAAGTCGATCCTCGCGTCGAGCCCATCGTTTTGAGTGAGTTTTACTCACTAATGCCTTCTTAGTGTGCTAATTATACTTAAAGGTTGATTAGTGTTAATTAAGTGTAATTAGGTTGTTAGATTAGAATTGATTAGTGATTATTAGTTAATTACTTTGTATATTAGTGATGTAATTAGTGTAATTAGATAGAGAATTGCATGTAGTATTTATTGGATGCTTCTTGGGATTTTTCCTGTCCCTTATCGGGTGTTAATTAGGCTTTTCGGGCCTAAGTGGAATTTTTGGTATTTAATTATTAATTTTCGGAATTAAATTAAATAATTATTTATTTTCCGAAAATTCAACTGAGATGGCCTGGAACCGGAATATTATGCTGATGACCATGGTGAAGTCCGTTTATTTAATCGGGCTTTATTTTGAGCTAAATTGAATTTTTAATGTTAATGGTTTAATTTTCGAAATTAATTATTTAATTATTTATTTTTCGGAAATTAAGGTTGAGATGGTTAGTGACCAGAATATTATGCTGATGACCGTGGTGAAGTCCGTTTATTTAATTGGGCTTTATTTTGTGCTAAATTGAATTTTTAATATTTATTAATTAATTATTTTTCGGAAATTTAGATTGAGATGGCCGACGACCGAAATCTCATGCTGATCGTCGTGGCGCAGTTCGTTTATTTATTTGAGCTCTACGTTGCATGGAATTAAATAAATTGTGATGTTTTAGGGATTTACCCTAATTTGATTTGGAATTTATTGAGATTAAATGATTGATTGGTAGATGGCCGGTCGTTAGAATTTCGCACTGATCGCAGCAGTGCGGTCGGTTTGTGTTAATTGTATGTTTAAATTGAGAAATTGAGTGATTGATGATTATGGTGAATAATTCCAAAAGTGTGGAATTGTGTGAAATTGATGAAGTTGTAGTATTTAACTTGAAAATACCCGGTGTTGGCTTTTAGCACCGTAATTGGTTTGTATGACCAGTTTGAATCGATTGGATTGATTGATTGATTGAATTGAGGTATGAGTTGGGTTATTATTGAATTATCAGCTTTGGCGAGCACTGGTTTATATATATGTATCCGCTTAGGCGAGCAATTATGAATATTGTGGCAGCTTCTGGTGAGCTATAGTATACTATATGAATATTGCGGCAGCTTCTGGTGAGCTATAGTATACTATATTGAATATTGTGGCAGCTTCTGGTGAGCTAAGATAGTTTTATCAGCTTGTGCGAGCACGATCTATCTATCAGCTTGTGTGAGCTACCATCTATGTATATATCAGCTTGTGCGAGCTACCATCTATATCAGCTTGTGAGAGCATTGCATCCATTTCAGCTTGTGTAAGCCGTGAATGTATTGATGGATGAATAGATGGTATGGTTTAATAGATGGTATGAATTGATAGATGTGTGGATCATATGATATCAATTGATTGACTGAATGGAAATGACCGTGAGTGGTCTTGTTGGCATATAATCGACTAAGTTGATTAAATCGATGCTTCGATCTATAATATGATTGCTTGGGTGCCTATATGATCTGTGCTAATATGCAGGTGGAATCTGAGGCCAAGGTAAGTCCTCTGACTCATGTTGTGCATAGGCAGCCCTAAGGTGTATTAGTTTACTAATCGGGTCTTAGGGGGTAGAACTTGCTGAGACGTTGTCTCAGTGGTTATTGAATAACCATTTCAGGACCTGGATGAGGAGCCTAAGGAGCATGAATCTGATGAGGAGATCCCTGTTGAGGAACCTGAAGAGGAGTACATGGAGGAGGACCTCGAGTACGACCCGGATGAGGACTGAGATCCCGTCCTGTCTTGTCAGACCTTGTTTGCATGTGAATAGACGTTAGACCGGAGTTGCGTATATATAGTATTGTAGAATACTATGAGATGCATGAAAAAAAGATGTAGTTGTGAATTTTTAGTAAGAATAATATATGGCCTGCTTTTCTATCCCATTGCTTTATTGTCTGGGGAATTATAACTGTTTCCGCATGTGCATATATAAATGAAAGGGTCGGCGATACATAGTCCTGGGATATCGCATTTTAAAATCGACCAAAAGTAAGGGATGTGTGCGTGCCTGAGGATCGGGGCGTGACATACATCCTCAGGCCCATAATGCTGAGGGATTTTGCTTTCCATTGACAAGATATGGGCCATCTCTTGCAAGGTCCTATTTTTCCTCTCAACAGTACCATTTTGTTGCGAAGTGTAACCGTGTAAAGAGCAGAAAAATCGTGCGAAATGCCCTACTATCACAAAACGATTGAAAGTGGCAATGGCTTCTAATGCACGAAATGCTAAAGCCCATTCTCCTTTTGGACTTTTTAGTAAGTTTAGGAAATGCAAGCAAAGCACCATTGTTATGAGCTAGGAAAAAAGAGCCCAAGTAAATCTAAAATAAATCTAAACCTGCTTTTTCTTATGCAAGCAGTCTCAAAATGGAAATGTTAACCCTGTTATAAAATAATTAAACTTGCTAAAGATTAAAAAAAAGTTACACGTGTCATTTTCCAAAATCTAGTTGTATAATTAACTTTTAAACCAGTAATGTACAGAATAAAACCCCTCCACTGGCTTTCTATTTACTATTTTAGGATGATGGAGGTGTCTTATTTTTCATGGAATTAACATCCTAGCTGGCGCATAGGTTCTATGAATTGCTCACTGAAAGATCGACTAATCCGTAAAATAATTTCATTCATTCATATTGAGCTGTAGCTGCTTCTCTTTATATAGTTAAATAAACATCATATGAATAAAGCAAGACCTAGTAAAGTCATTGTTTAGGCTTAAATCTTTTACTATAAATCCAAAGATTTGGTTGTTCTGTACCAAGTCATTGTCAGACGCGTCATTGTCAATAAAAACAATGGATAAAGGAAAGACTTATATCTCAATGGGGGCATTAACTTAATTTGTAAAGCAAGTTGATTCCGTTGACAGGAAGAAGATGACGAAAACGATCTGCTCGTGATTGGTCATCATCAGCACGCGTGAATATACATATGGAAGAAAAAGACCAACCCCACCGTCATCTTGATCTCTCACTTATCAAACAAACAGAAACCATTATTCATTTGCTTGTCCTACGTTACCATTCCTAATCAACGTCAACGTCAACGTCAACGTCAAAGTATGAGAAAACATCAGTAGATACTTTCGGCCAGGTCTACCAAGTTGGACCAACCGAGACTCAGAAGCCACAGGAGTACATGATTCTACAAATAATTTTTCTATTTTAGATTCATTTTTTAAATAGAAATTCGTTTAGTAAATTTTTTTATTCTTTTGGGAATAGATTTATACTCTAGAAATAGGTTTGTAACAGAAATGAAAAGTAAAAATGTTTTATTTCTTTATTTCTAAAATAAAAATGAGAAATAAAACTCTTTTCATAACTCATTCTTTCTACTAATTGGCCACCCACCTACTACCCGCTATAGCTGCCCAACGCCCCTACCCACTGGTCGTCGGCTGTCGCCCGCCATCCGACTCTATAGCCCCCAAGAAGGAGAAATTTTATATTGTTATCAAACAAACTGCTATTCCAAGAACAAAATTTTTGTGTTGTTATCAAACATGAATTTTTTCTCAGAAACTCAGCTAGAAATAGATAGAAAAATCTATTTCTCTTTTAAAAATTAATTTTTGGCCAGAAATTTTATCATTGATGCCCTATGATTCTGCACTCCAACCGAGCAGATTTCCTTGTAGTCCCCCTTCTCTCCCTCCCTATTATTTAATTGTTCATTGTGGTTTTTAAAAAAGGTTCATACGTAATTTGCGTACTCTTTATTGAGCAATTCACATATATACCACCATCGAGATGGATAATTAGTCTAAGTTTAGATCATGACTACGTGATCAATGGTGATAGACGTTAATTGTATACTGAAGGGGAAAAGCCACAAAAAATCAAACCCCTATAAACCTCCATTGGCAAACACCTACTTGATCACAAATAATTAAAAAAAATTATGTCTCTTGTGATAAAAGGATCTGAATTGTCATGACTCATTAATCAATGAAATTTCAGAAGTCAAATTAGCAGAGGCATTTCCTTTACCTATAGACGTGCAAAATTTAATACTCTTCCGAGCATGTTAGAAAAATACTTGGCCTATCATTGGGTCTTCCAAAAATTGATACTCTATTTTCAAGCAGTCTTCTTTGCCAAAAAAAAAAGAAAAAAAAAAAGAAAAGAAAAGAAAGAGGACAAAATATGGGCAGCTTGGAGTCGCAATGTATCGGGATCGATAGGGAATTGACAAAAATGGAGTTAGTTGGATCATCAAAAGATAGTATGAGGGGCCTTTCTGGTCAAAGTATATATAACTATAAAGTACACTTGTTACTATATATGTTACGAAAATAGTTACCCATATTATGCAATGTGACCACCCACCGTAATAACCGTGGGCTGTCGAGAAATATAATGTTTGTGTGACCCTTTCTGATCAATTTCTTGTCCCATCGCTGACTTAAGACCTAGAATTATATTGATATTTCATGTATATGAATGTAGTTTCGGTGTAATTGACGAAGTCAATCTACTATGTCAACTCAGAAAATCACCTTTTGATCTTTCAGCCTTCCTAAATTAAAGGGTAGGCCATCTTCGTCTACTTCACCAGTTGTTACTAGGGGTGAGCGGTTCTCGGTTCCTTACAGGTTCCGCCTAGAACCTGGAACCTACCCTTGGGTACAGGTTCCTTATTTTTTGAAACTTGGAACCTACCCTGTTACAGGTTCTAGGGTCGGTTCCAGGTTCCAACAGGTTCCAGCGGGTTCTTTTTTTTTTTTTTTGATTTCTTCCTCCTTTCCTTTATCAATTGAGCACCCCAAAATTATAAAGAGTGGTACAAACTCAGTAACAGAGAAGAGAAAAAGCCAATAGATGTGCTGTCAACATTTACATAAGACCGATGTTTGAGAAAGCTATGTAGCAAAAAACCCATAGGAATTTCTTGTCAGCATAGTATAAGCCAACACACTAGATGTTATGTGTATGCATTGGAGTGATTGCAAAACACCAACTTTGCAAGACAGATAGCAAAAGGATAGAAATTGTAGTTCACAAATGAGCAATCTCAAACCTAGCTGACACGAATATACAAAAGAAATAGCCAAAGATTCAGAGTAAAGGAGCAAGTGGCAAAAGAAAAAGGAAAGCGAATTTTTCAAAAAGAAATAAAAAGGGTTGCAAAATTGCTACTTAAACATGCAAAATGAAGATATCAACTTAATGAAGGGCCTTCAGGCATCAAACTATCTCTATAAGTGTAAGTGACCAGCAGATAAGAAGTAGAGGTCCTTTTACACTTTGTTTCAATTGACATAGATATTTTCCACGCATATCGCCATTGCAAGATTTGGACATTGCAGTACCTTTGTGTTCTGCATGACACGGAGCTGGGGTAGCACTGAAACAGCTTCGAGATAAACACAAAAGGCCAAGCAAATCCTGTTAATGATATGATGGTGTGTTGAGGGGTGAATCACTAGAGACAGCACAACACATGGAATCACCTGCATTAAATGCAAAAGGGGAAAATTCAACAAATGTAAATATACCAATAACAAATAAAATTTAATGGATACAATTAGAACCTGGTTCTCACAACTCTATGTTCAAATTCTCTGATTTAGATGCCTTAGAGTATATTACCAGCTCAAGTTAATGATCAACAGAATTGGAAAAGGCAAAAAGGGCGTAAATCATAATTATTTGGTCAAGTTCAAGCTCAAATAACTAGCAGGCTATAACCCTTAAAATAAGTGGAAATTTCAAGAGACATTCAATTATATGGTTTTATTATGCCAAATCTCCCTTCAACCTTATTACAGTACTCGTAGACCATAAGAATTATAGAGCAACCTAATAAAACAATCTGTTGATTGATGACCATAACACCTTCAACCTTATTTATAGTATATAAGAATTAATTTATTGACCTTAGAAGCAAATCTATTGACTGATGCAGATTTTCAGATAATTTAAAGCATATACCTACCACCTAACTACCACAAAAGAACAAAATGAACAGACTGCCATAACCAACTCAGCCTTTTGGAGACACGTTACAAAGAAATAAATCCAAAAGAGAAGCTTTTGTATGTCAAGGTTTCATATATCTTTTCATTTGGGTCCATTTGAATGCAGGCACCCACATCCAAACATAATCTTAAAATATTCTACAAATAAAGATGGACACATCTATTCCATAGTTTGCTAATGGAAGAATCTGATGGTAACCAAGGAAGAGATAGAGAAAGTCTAAACTAGAGAAACAAAGCTAAAGAAAAAGTTGTGACTTATCCGCGCCTTATTCATAAACATAATTAGAGTGTGGATGGAGGACTCACCACAAAGCTTGTGCCTCATACTGTGTCTCTGGGGAAAAATACAAGCCTTAATTTGTCAGTTGCTGGTGCACTCGCTTGCTAAAAAGAAAAAAGAAATAAAGCTTACTGTGACAATGATATTAGCCTCAGGCAGCAATTGAAGTTGGGCTTTTCCTTCCCCAAAATTTAGTGTAAGTGCTCCCACTGTCAAAAACTACTCGAAGATCCTTTACACTAGGTACCTTATGCTGGTCTTACTGCGTAGACCTTGCTGAAACAATATAGTTCAGGTCCTTCAAGAGTTTAGCAAGACATATAATGCGACAAAAAAATAACCAAACAAAATAGATGGAACAGCTCCATACTTTGATAAACTAGCTGTTACCCACGCGATTTTTGAAGAAGGGACAAGGTCAAAATTGTTTGGAGATATGTTGCTGACCTTGATCGTCCGTGGAGGAGCATGATATCATGTGTTTATTGATGCAATGATAAGGTGCGTCAAGGTTAGTATATTCCAACAAGTATTATTGTTATGCAGACTGCAAAATCTCGGCAAAACTAACCGCACCTTGGATACATTGATTGTCCAATTCGACATCATGATAGATTCTAGGACCAACCCATTTTTCCTTTCTGCATTATCCCCGAGACCTGCATATTCAGGGGGAAAAGAAAACATTAACGTATTCAATCTCAGAGATTACAAGTGTCGTGGACGGAAATCATGTTACGAGTTACATGGTGGATTGGATCAAGAGCATAATCAAGATTAATTTTGAGGAGATTGATCCCTTTCAGGAAACAAAAGGATTGAACATAGGCTTGCTTGCAAATGGGAATGCTTGGAAAAAGCAAATGCATTGGGTGAAACCAGAAGCAACAGAGACAGAGCAAGAGAAATCGAGCACTCACCGACATCGCGAATCGGCGTTGAGACAATCTATAGCTGGGTGGCATGCGGGCGACTGGGCAAGCGGCTTGGGTGGGGGGGGGGGGGGGGCAGCAAGCGGCTAGGCGAGCGGCATCGGGGGTGGCTGGGCAAGTGGCGAGTGGCGAGCAGTGTCTAGCGGCGGCATCAAGGGCGAGCGGCGTCCACCGGGGGATGAGCGGCGCTGGTGGCGGAGTCGAGGAAGAGCGGCGTCCAACGGCGGCGTCGAGGGTGAGTGCCGTCAAGTGGCTGAGCATCGGGGTGAGCGGGGGGCGACGGCGTTGAGGGAGGCAAGGGCAAGGTGAGCGGCGTTCGACGGCGGCGGCATCCGGCGAAGGCGGCATCAGGCGGCGGCGTCGAGGGTGAGGGCAAGCGGCGTCAGGACAGGGGAGAGGCAGAGAATGGGAGAGAACAACTGCGAAAAAAATTGATTTGGGCTAGGGTTTTTTACCTTTTAGGAACCTTAACCTGTACAGGTTCGGTTTCGGTTCCGATTTCGATGAGAACCGGAACCGGAACCAAGAACCGCCGGTTCCCAGAAAGGGAACCGGGAACCAGAATCGGCCTCTTAAGAACCGGGAACTGAATCGGAACCTCCGATTCGGTTCTCCGGTTCCCGATTCTACCCGAGAACCACACTCACGCCTAGTTGTTAGCTTCGATCTTGCAACTTCATTATAAAGAACAAGCCATCTTTGTTTACTTCACTCATTCCGAAACAAGCACTGTCTTCAAGTCCTTCCCCTTGCTTCAAGTCCTCCACTCATACTTTCCACTCCAGTGCATCACCATCGGCATCGTCCTCCACTCCCCCGGCACCATATATATTTTTTTCTCAGCTCCGGCCTTCTGTTCTCTTCAGGTTTTGTTCTCTAACTCCTACCTCATTGCTACTATTCTTCAATGTTCTTTGCATGTACCATATTTTTCATGACCAAATTTTCAAGTGTGAACCACCTAGGATTTTGCTAATAGATTGTTAAGCCTAGACCTAACTCGGGCTCTCCCAAGCCCATACCAATTCGCAACTTATATTCAGATTCTTAACATGCATATGGATTTTATTTAGGAGTCGCCACTAATCTATTTTTTGGTGGGTCGATTAGAAACCCAAATAAAGTAACAGGAGATTTACTTTACTCCTACGAACTAGAGACTATGGGTACGGGAACTTGGTTACACTAGATTTCTCTAATGCCCTTTCAGTACCATTCTTTTATTTTCAAAAATGTTTTTGCAGGTATCTTAAATTGATTTTAAATCTATTTCCCTAACATGTGAGGTGATCATGCGGGTGCGCAATTAACCAATTTAACACCCAGATAAATAATGAATAAATTGCAAAAAAAAAAAAACTTACCTCAAAGCAACAAAAGCATCTACAATGTTAAATTAAAATCCACATCAACAACCCTAGATATGGTTTCTAATTAACACACAATTTCTTTTTTTTTTTGTTTCAATTAATTAATGAAAATCATGCAATATGCAATTAATGACCTAATTCTAATGACATGTAATTTCTAATTGAATGGACCTAGCAACAACTACCACATAACATGCATTTCAATGAATCTAATCCTAATGACGTGCATGTGACATTTTTCTTTTCTTTTTTCTTTCTTTTTCTTAAAAGAATGCAATCTATCCTAGAAAATAAAACTAAGTCAACCTATGGCATTTTTTGTATTTTTCATGAAATTCGAAATTAGGTAAAATGTGAAAATTATCTAGCTAGATTAAGATCATATTCAATTTACATTAGGAATTAAGGTTAAGCCAAATCCTAATCTAAACTAAAATATTATCTTAACCTAAATAATCCTAAAATGCAATCTATCTAAGAAAATATCTAAACTTATACTAAATTAAAAAAATATATCTAGAATTAAACTAGGTGCAATTTTACCCTAATATGCAATCACGTACAAAAGATGCCCTAATTCTACACGACATATGCATGATGATTTTTGTGTTTTTTTTATTAATTTCGAAATTTAAAATTGCCACATAATTAAACATGCAACTTAAATTAAACAAAAACTAACATCCTAAATGAATGCACTTTTTGGATTTTTTATTTAACAAAATAAAATTGATTTAACCAACATGATAGCAAATCAAATAAGATAGGATCGATATCCACAAATTGGCAAACCATATCTCGCGCATGAGATCGGGTTGGCCAATTTTTAAATAAATCGCGAATCAAATCTCGGGCGGGAGATCGGATTGACGATTTTTCAAGCGATTACAATTGTGAGTCGGATTTCGGGTGCAAAAATCGGACTACCAATCCCAAATCTCAGAGACAATTCCATGTCGGGAGTTTCAATCTTACATTAAGGAATAATTATACTAAAAAGAACGAGTAAAATAAAATAAAATAAAATAAAATAAACTACCTAATGTGATTTTCCCTTTTTTCTTTTCTTGCTTCTTCACCCACGACTAGCAGCTTCGTGGAGGGTCACCGTCAGTTCGGCAAGGGCGTCACGATCGGAGCTCTAGCGAAGGTTCGACGAGGGACAGTAGCCGTCGTGCAGGCGGACCAGCTCGGCGGTGGTCCGGCAGAGGAGCAGGTCGTCACGGGCGTTGCTGGTGACGGACGTGTGAGCAAGAACGGAGCAGACAGACGGGCTCAGGCAGCAGGACGTCGAGTAAGCAGGGGCAGCCGGTCCTGGCATCGCGATCTACAGCAGTGGTGCAGAGCAGATGGGCTCGCGGTCTAATGAGCAGAGGCGACGGCAAGCAGCTCCGGTGCGGCAGATAGGGGTGAAGATCGGTTGAGGCGCAATGGTAGATCAGCGAGGTAGCAGCATTTTCGCGAGGCAACGAGGCTGGAGTGCGGATCGCAGGTCATCAAGCGCCGAGTGCTGCAGCGACGCCACTTGGGGAAGCTCGGAGCAACGTGTGGGGCGTCACTCAGATAACAAGGGGCTGCTGCTGCGTCAATCAAAGGCGGAGGCTGGCGTCAGGGGTTGTTGCAGTAGGCAGATCTGGAGCAGCGGCAGCCAACGCGGGGGTAGCAGACCGGCGATGTGGCAGCGTCGTGGCTGGGTCACAGTAGCAGAAGCGGAGCTGACCGGGGGAGAGCAGAAGCGGGCGGAGAGAGTTGAGGAAGACAATGAACAGTAAACGTCCAATCACCCCTCTTTTTGCCGCTTCTGCTTTTTCCTTTTCCCCAAAGAACCGAAGGCTTCATTGTCCTTCTTCTTTTCTTTTTATTCCTCTTGACCTCAAAAAGAAAACCCTAGAGAATACTCCTCTCTCACGTCTTTCTCTCTGAAAGTTTTCCCCCTCAATATGGCTGAATGTCAAACCTGAGCAGGTTTTTAAACTGCTCCACCCTGAATTGGACATCCCAGGGTGTCTTCTCCCCACAAGCCATTTACAGGCAAGTGAGGGGGAA
Source organism: Eucalyptus camaldulensis (assembly GCA_019915185.1). Taxonomy (NCBI): domain Eukaryota; kingdom Viridiplantae; phylum Streptophyta; class Magnoliopsida; order Myrtales; family Myrtaceae; genus Eucalyptus; species Eucalyptus camaldulensis. Next base: position 5,946,918 of record JAHSVA010000005.1, read on the forward strand.
GAAACATGGGATAAAGTCCCCATTGGGCTCTCCTGGCCAACTCCTATTACGGAGAGGGAACCCACTCTGGATCCCCACGACGCCCTTATCCTAGTAGACTAGGCTGGGTACAGGGAAATGAAAGAGGCCTGCCCCTGGCACAGGGGTGAGGATGGCCGGCTTCTTCTTTTCTTTTTATTCCTCATGACCTCTAAAAGAAAACCCTAGAGAATACTCCTCTCTCACGTCTTTCTCTCTGAAATTTTTCCCCCTCAATATGGCCGAATGTCTCAATTGCGTGGCCTCATTTTCCAAACCCTATGCATTTAATCTATTTATAGGCCATGAGTTAGGGTTTTAATTTTTTTCAGATCCGGATCCACGAAAATTCATTTTTCCAAATGCAATATTTGCTTTTGATATGATTTAGGATTGCAAGAGGATTCTTCTAAAATTTGAAATCTCATACAAATAAATCTGTAAAATCTTTTCGAGGATACGGGCTTGGGTCGATTTACTCCATTCGTGGGCTTAATCCAATTCACCAAATTAAAGTTTTGAACCATCAATTTGAACCCATTTGTCACCGACCCAATGTAAATGAAAATTAAAATAAATGCACCTAAAACTATATGCTATGCAATTAATTAATTAACTAATATTTTTTTAGAGGTTAAAATTAATCTCTAATTTTTTAATACGATAAATGATTAAACGTGTCACCAAAATTTAGATATCAACAGCTGCTCCTCTTTGAAGGTGAGCTTGCAAAGGTTGCCTTCAAAGATAAATTGAGACCTAAATTTTGATCATGCACATGCAATGAATGATTTTTTATTGGAACATGAATTCCATTTTTTAATGCAATTTGTATGATGCATGGAAATGTTAATGCAAATGATAAATGAACTAACCTAGAATAACTTACCTCCAAGGAAGATAGAGTAGTTTGAGGTGGTTGGTGTTACATGTCTAGGACCCGTACCATTCTACGGTCGCCTAGAATAGTAACATGACTTTATGAAGAGATTGATTTCCCAGGTACCGTACCATTTTACGGTCGCCTAAATGATGATTCATTTTCTAGGACCCGTACCATTCTACGGTTGCCTGAATGGGGAAATTGTTTTTCCAGAACCTGTACCATTCTACGGTCGCCTGTTAGAGTAATAAATGTTGTTTAGGACTCGTACCATTCTACGGTCGCTTAAACGAAGATTTTGCTTAGCTAGGACCCGAATCATTCTTCGGTCGCTCAGCGTTGCAACACAGATCATCGGACCAGGTTCCGAACCATTTTTCGGTCGCCCTAATCAGATTAAATCTGGAGGAAAATCTTTAGGGGACAACTCAATCGAGTGTTGATTAAAAGGGACTCTAGGCTACGAAAGCACGCTAGGTCGATAAAAGAAATCCGAGCTACGGAAGCACGCCGGTTTGATAAAATAGACTCTAGGCTACAAAAGCACGCTAGGTCAAGAACTCCGGGCTATGAAAGCACGCCGGGTCAATGAAGGGGACTCTGGGCTACAAAAGTATGCCAGGTCGATATAAAGGTTACCGGGCTACAAAAGTACGCTAGGTTTATTAAAATGGATTCTGGGCTACGAAAGCACGCCAGGTCAATATGAAGGACACCGGGTTACAAAAGCACGTCGGGTCAATAAAAGGGACTCTAGGCTACAAAAGCACACCAGGTCAAGAACTCCGGGCTATAGAAGCACGCCGGGTCTATTAAAGGCGATATCGGGCTACGGAAGCACACCAAGTCTATTAAAAGGGACACTGGGCTATGAAAGCACCCCAGGTCAAGAAAGAGACATCGGGCTACAAAAGCACACCGAGTCGATGAAAATGACTCTGGGCTATGAAAGCACACCATGTCGATATAAATGGACAGCTTGACTAAGTCAAGTGTCGATGCACTTGAGAGAGAATACCTGCACAATGACAAGTATTTTAGAGTATGGTAGAGATATACTTACCTGTTGATATCTCTGATTCTTGGGGATATGTCTTTTGGAATTTAGATATCATGTTGAGGTCTTTTACCTCATGGTAGAAAATAAATGTTTGGAACATCAATGATGTACCTTGGATGTTCATGAAGGTTCCCCATCTCCTAACATCATGAGGCATTCTAAAAGGAACCTGAATGTCAAGAGCTCTTAGATCTTTGAGAAAACATTACCTGTCAGACATGATTTAAAGCAAAATCTGATATGCATTCATTAAAGACGTAGACAATTTAAGCTGCTCTAGAATGCACATTTCAAAGTTCAATGGGGTTTTCATCCATTCAATCAATGACTTTTTACCATATTTGCATCACCTAAATTTCCATAGGAGAGAATTGTCGTTCAAGACAATGGCATGGATTTCTTAAGAATACTAAATGAAACACTTTCAGTTAGAAAGGACTTTCACTCACTCTCATTCAGAATGGCTGTTTAGGAGAATCACTTAATCTCACCATCATCATATTGACAAGGGTCCGAGTATTCTCGCAAGCAATATGACCTTACCAATTTGAGAGGTCTTTAATAGGGACCGTAATGTAGGCTTGGTCAACGGCTTAACAAAAGTACTCTTTGAGTCAAGGTAATTGAAAGAACAATTCTAGAGTCATCTCCGGGTTTACAGGTCAAGAACCCTATAAAATGAGAAAGAAATAATCTTGCTCGCACTTCTTCGAGCGATGCTTATAAACATATGAACTCCTATGTTAATTCAAGTGCCATAATCTAAAGAGACTTTGTAAAGGACGTAACGTAGGCTAGGGTTCATGGGTTGAGAAATGAAATGATCATTAGGCTCAAAATGTGTGTGAATGGTGAGAGTTGGTGATCATTTTAGCATTGCCACCAGTTTTCTTTTTCACCATTGGGGTTTGTCTTCATGAAATGCCCCATTGATTGTAAAAACTCAATTTTTGAGTTCTTTGAGTATTGCTCCATCAGGATTCAATTCCTGCAATTGACAGTCACCTTATCTTAACTCTATTTTTTTTTATCTATGGGCATTGGCCTTACTTTTACCATGCACACTATTTTTTCATACCCCTAGTTCTTATTCATTTTTTTCACTTTTTTTTTTTCATGGGCATTGGCCTTACTTTTATCAGGCATATTGCTTTTTCATGCCCCTTAGTTCTATTTTGATTTCTTTGCATGCGTCAAACAATGACACTCGAACTTTCAAGGGTCTTCATCTACCTTTTGCCTTGCTCCAGTGTGGGCGATGATCATTAACTGGGTTTAAAGAAATGAAATTGCAGGCTCAAGTGGGCTATGCAAAGGATATAAGTGTATAGGGTAGTAAAAGAAATGCTCTTCATTATCTTAAGGCACTTAAATTACCACATGAATTCAACGTAATAGCACGACTTGAAGATTGATGCAAGTGAAAGTAAGAAAATTTCAATCCATTTTCTTCACCTTATGGTGCTGTCTTACCCTCCAATTTGCTCCAATGTGAGGTGGTTCTTGACAAGGGTAATTTAAAAGAATTTTCACAAGTGTATAGGGCTCAAAGAGGTAAAGCAATGGATCACTTGTAGTGTTTAGGATAGAGAAATGAATTGCCCCTCATCATTTCGGTTATCGTACCTTTCGGGAGAGAACTCTTTACCTTGCAGATATGGAATTTCCTACACTCATCTCACAAGTGTATAAGTAGGGGATTGTGTATAGGATAAGGCTTGCCTTTCATCATCCTGACACGTTTCATTTAGCATGCTTAATCCATTCCACATCATTCATTGAATTAGTCCATCTTGACAAATCTCCATATGAAATTGGTGAGTTAAATAGGTAAAATCACTATGGAAATTCTCTTTTCAAAATAGTCCAGCAACTTTAAGCATGAAAAACTTCTGTTACTTCAAAACAAACAATTTATTGCACTCAAAACATGGTTTTAAGCATTCATTCAGGGGATTGCTCCACAAAGGAATTGTCTTAGCAATCGATGTCTTTGGATTGTCTCTATTAATCAAAAGTGAAAATCCACTTTTGCCCTTACACAAGAGAACGTGCATAAATAGGATACTATGCAATATCAAAGTAAATTCAAATTGCATATACATTTTGGCTCGGATCGAGATTTTATTCCAGTCAGGTCACTACCAAAGTCTGCCATGCCCCCAATCCGTCATCTAATGCGCCATTTTTAGATCGGGACAAGAAAGTAATGCTCTAAAAAATGAAGTAAATGAGTCAGAAAATTAAACAGGGCTATCCTAATGCATGTTCTTGAAAAATGATTTTTTTTTTTTTGGGAATTTTTTTGGATGAGGAAGCATGAAGAAGCCCAGTCCTCATAATTCTCCTTGGTTGATATTTTCTTTTCATTTTTGGATATCGTCACCGGGCTAATTTGGTGTACTTCATCATGTCCTTAAAATTGGAAATAAAATTGTAATTCAATGAATTACATTATTGGAATGGAAAATGCAAACAAGCAAATCCTAGAAATGAAAGCAATAATTGAAATTTTAGAAAGCATGAGATCCTAAAAACTTGAAATCCTAGAAAGCATAAAAAAAAAAAAAAAAAGGACTCCTTCACAGAGGAGTGTGAAGATAAAAACTTCTTCACTCAGTGACTGCGTTTGCGCCTCCTTCATGGTTGGGCAGAGGATTTTTTCCGATTACTGTTGAAAGAGAATGCCTTTGTGTCCACAAGGTCTTAGACCCTATGCTTCAAAACATAGCAATCATCAATGAAGTGACCAACCTCTCCCATGTGATAGTCAGACTTTTCGGAGGGATTATATGTAGGATAATGCTCGGCATTTGGTCGCTTCGGCTCAGTAGAGAGTAATCCCTTCTTTTGGAGGACAGGCAAAGTTTTGGATAGGGGTCTATGAAGAGGTGTGAACTGTCTTCTAACATTACGTCGTTGACCCAAGAACTGATACCCTCCACTTTCTTTCTTAGTAGAAATCTTAATTACTGGAGCGCGATTGGATGTATCACGATTCGGTTAAGAATATGCCACATTAATCTCAGCTTCAAGGTCCTTCTCCTTCTTAGTAGAAAACCTCTTGTTAGATGGTTCAGTAAACCATCCTTTCTAATCCCCATCTCAATTTGTTCTCCCACGGGAACAAGTTGGTTGAATTTTTCAACGTATGTGCTAGCCATCCGGTTACGGAACTCAGACGGGAGAGTCTTGACGAACAACTTCATCAATTCTTTATCAGTAGGCTCATGAGTGATTTGAGCTGCCAGATTTCGCCATTTCGCGACATACTCCTTAAATGATTCGCTCATCTTCTTCTGCATTCTCTCAAGATCTTCTCGAGAGGGTGCGATGTCCATATTGAACTTAAACTGCTTAAGAAATGTGTCAGCCACTTCATTCCAGGTGTCGAGAAGATTGACATTCTTCATCACATACCAGTTCAGTGCAGGCCCAGTCAAACTCGCATGGAATGATTGGATCATAAGGGGTTCGTTCTTGACGTATTGGGCCATACGCACATGATACATCTACAAATGAGCTTTTGGGCAGGAAGTACTATCGTATTTCTCAAAATCAGGCATTTTGAACTTCTTTGGCATCTTGACCTTCTCATACATGGACAGGTCGAACAGAAGTGAATTTTGCGACTCTTGTAGTTGCTTCGGTTTTTCTTCCAGCTTTGCGAAGCATTCATCCTGATCTACCTTAAGGACATTATTTGGCTTTGTCTTTTCAGCGGTGATCAATGGTGGATCATCTTCCAGATCAGGCATGTGATCATCATCCACTGCTATCTCAAGAAAAGCAGGTGGAGGAGTCAGATTCGCCTGGAGGAACTGGATTTGAGTTGTTAGGAGCTGCATAGAGGTGAGCAACTATTTAAGTTGGTCTTCCACGACGGACATACGATCACGCATTTCAGCTTGATCAGCCATTCTAGCTCTTAATCGCGTGATGCTGGGAGAGCGTGGAGGATCTGTTATCACCTAATTCAAATGAACGGGAACATGTAAGCATGAGGTGTAAATCGAAAGTTAACCCATGACAATGATCTAAATCAATTTTTCCACTTTTTTTTTATTCATGAAAAATTCGTTCAATAAGGGTATTTCCTAAAAATGGACTAGGAAAATAAAGATAGACACCCTTAACATGACCAAATTTCCTAGACATGAATTGAAAACAAACTCTCCAAAGTTTTTTGCAAATAATTCATTGCATGGCAATTTCCTCATTTCATTTCTAATTGACAAATGAATTAAATTAATGATTGACCTAGATTGTCATGGACAGACCAAAAACACGACAAAATAAATTGCATGGTATAGGGATAGAAGATAATTACATAGACATGCACATGGTAAGTGGCTCGATTTTTAGTCTATAAGGCTTAACAAGGTGGAGCCACAAGGATGATCAAACTAGCCACGGGCTTGTGGACTATGTCGGGTCCTCATGACTTCGGCTTGGTCAAAGAGTCAACCCGGGTCGTGGGCATGCAGACCGAGGTGGGTACTCTTGACACCATGAAAGAAATTTTGGGATTGAGATGGACGAATCATACCACAAGCATGCGGTCAGAGTGGTATCCATCTCAATACCATCCTAAATGATCCTATGCGGCCCAGGTCCGACGGCAGGTTGTGTGTGCAAAGTGTAGTGATAAATGCAAAGCATGCACAACAGTTTAAATCAAACAACACTTCAATAACTTGAATTTAAAACATTCATCCTTAACTCCAACCTGCAAGACAAGGGTTAACAATCACTACTCCCCTTATACCTCACAATCTGCAAGAACATTTAACACCTTAAATGTTAGGAACGTACCTGGGATTCTCGCTGCCAAACAAAAATATTTTTTAAAAAAGAAATTGGCCTAATACCACTAAGAGTTTCAACTCAAGTCCCCAGCGGAGTCGCCAAGCTGTTATGACCAAATTTTCGGATGTGAACTACCTAGGATTTGGCTAATGGATTGTTAAGCCTAAACCTAACTCGGGCTCTCTCAAGCCCATACTAATTCGCGACTTATATTCAAATTCTTAACATGCAAATGGATTTTATTTAAGAATCGCCACTAATCTATTTTTTAGTGGGTCAATTAGAAACCTAAGTAAAGTAATAGGAGATTTACTTTACTCCTACGAATCATAGACTATGGGTATGGGGACTTGGTTACACTAGATTTCTCTAATGCCCTTTCGGTACCATTCTTTTATTTTCAAAAATGTTTTTGCAAGCAACTTAAATTGATTTTAAATCTATTTCCCTAACATGTGAGGTGATCATGCGGGTGCGCAATTAACCAATTTAACACCCAGATAAATAATGAATAAATTGCAAAAAAAAAAAAAAAGCTTACCTCAAAGCAACAAAAGCATCTACAATGTTAAATTAAAATCCACATCAACAACCCTAGATATGGTTTCTAATTAACACACAATTTCTTTTTTTTTTTCACTTAATTAATGAAAATCATGCAATATGCAATTAATGACCTAACTCTAATGACATGTAATTTTTAATTGAATGGGCCTAGCAACAACTACCACATAACATGCATTTCAATGAATCTAATCCTAATGACGTGCATGTGACATTTTTCTTTCTTTTTCTTAAAAGAATGCAATCTATCCTAGAAAATAAAACTAAGTCAACCTATGGCATTTTTTGTATTTTTCATGAAATTCGAAATTAGGTAAAATGTGAAAATTATCTAGCTAGATTAAGATCCTATTCAATTTACATTAGGAATTAAGGTTAAGCCAAATCCTAATCTAAACTAAAATATTATCTTAACCTAAATAATCCTAAAATGCAATCTATCTAAGAAAATATCTAAACTTATAATAAATTAAAAAAAATATCTAGAATTAAACTAAGTGCAATTTTACCCTAATATGCAATGACGTACAAAAGATGCCCTAATTCTACACGACATATGCATGATGATTTTTGTGTTTTTTTTATTAATTTCGAAATTTAAAATTGCCACATAATTAAACATGCAACCTAAATTAAACAAAAATTAACATCCTAAAATGAATGCACTTTTTGGATTTTTTATTTAACAAAATAAAATTGATTCAACCAACATGACAGCAAATCAAATAAGATAGGATCGATATCCACAAATTGGCAAACTATATTCCACGCATGAGATCGGGTTGGCCAATTTTTAAATAAATTGCGAATCGAATCTTGGGCGGGAGATCGGATTGATGATTTTTCAAGCGATTGTGATTGCAAGTCAGATTTCAGGCGCGAAAATCAAACTGTCAATCCCAAATCTTACATTAATGAATAATTATACTAAAAAGAACGAATAAAATAAGATAAAATAAAATAAACTTCCTAATGTGATTTCTCTTTTTTCTTTTCTTGCTTCTTCACCCACGACTGGCAGCTTCGTGGTGGGTCACCATCGGTCCGGCAAGGGCGTCGCGATCGGAGCTCCGGCGAAGGTCCGGCGAGGGGCAACAGCCGCTGTGCGGGCAGACCAGCTCGGCGGTGGTCCGACGGAGGAGCAGGTCGTCACGGGCGTTGCTGGCGACGGATGTGCGAGCAAGAGCGAAGCAGAACAGACGGGTTCAGGCAGCAGGACGTCGAGTAAGCAGGGGCAGCCGGTCCTGGCATCGCAATCTGCAATAGTGGTGCAGAGCAAATGGGCTTGTGGTCTGGTGAGCGGAGGCGTCGGCGAGCAGCTCCGGTGCGGCAGATAGGGGTGAAGATCAGCTGAGGCGTAATGGGCTTCGTCAGGCTGGCGGAGTAGATCGGCGAGGCAGCAGCATTTTCGCGGGGTGACGAGGCTGGAGTGCGGATCGCAGGTCGTCGGGCGCCAAGTGCTGCAGCGGCGCCACTCGGGGAAGCTCGGAGCAACGTGCGGGGAGTCACTCAGAAAGCAAGGGGCTGCTGCTGTGTCAATCAAAGGAGGAGGCTGGCGTCGGGGGTTGTTGTAACAGGCAGATCTAGAGCAGCGGCAGCCAACGCGAGGGTAGCAAACCGGCGGCATGGCAGCGTCGTGGTTGGGTCACAGTAGCAGAAGCGAAGCCAGGTGGGGGAGAGCAGAAGCGGGCGAAGAGAGTTGAGGAAGACAACGAACAGTAAACGTCCAATCACCCCTCTTTTTGCCACTTCTGCTTTTTCCTTTTCCCCTAAGAACTGAAGGCTTCTTTTTCCTTCTTCTTTTCTTTTTATTCCTCTTGACCTCGAAAAGAAAACCCTAGAGAATACTCCTCTCTCACGTCTTTCTCTCTAAAATTTTTCCCCCTCAATATGGCCGAATGTCTCAATTGCATGGCCTCCTTTTCTAAACCCTACGCATTTAATCTATTTATAGGCCACGAGTTAGGGTTTTAATTTTTTTGAAATCCATATCCACGAAAATTTCTTTTTTCAAATGCAATACTTGTTTTTGATATGATTTAGAATTGCAAGAGGATTCTTCTAAAATTTGAAATCTCGTACAAATAAATCCATAAAATCTTTTCGAGGATACGGGCTTGAGCCGATTTACTTCCTTCGTGGGCTTAGTCCAATTCACCAAATTAAAGTTCTGAACCATCAATTTGAACCCATTTGTCACCGACCCAATGTAAATGCAAATTAAAATAAATGCACCTAAAATTATATGCTATGCAATTAATTAATTAACTAATATTTTTTAGGGGTTAAAATTAATCCATAATTTTTTAATGCGATAAATTATTAAACGGGTCGCCAAAATTTAGGTGTCAACAATATTCATGTGAAATCTGCGGTTTAACAATGGTGCTTCCACATAATATTCTTTTTTCTAGTTCTGTCGTTTTGACATTTTGGGTAACTTTCGAATGAGCTGGTCTAGATCTATTTCTTTGCTAGTTGATGTGGATATGTGAATTAGCGTTGACTCGGTTCTGCTGGTTTTTTAGAAGCACTGGGTGTAAAACTAGTAGGATTACCAGCTCCTGTAGAGTCGGCTTCTGCATAGCCTTCATTCCCAAAACCGCTTTCTCTAGATTCTGCTTCTCCATAACTTGTTTCCACAACAACGTAATCTTCAACAGGGGATCATCAAAGAAGACAAGAACAGACTCTTCAAGCATTTTGGTTCTTTCACAGAATACCCTATACGCTTTGTTAGTAGAAGAGTATCCAAGAAAAATACCTTTATCCGACTTAAAGTCGGACTTTCCCACATGATCACTAGCATTCTTGAGGACAGAGCAAGCACAACCAAATTTTATGTATGTGAGCAACATCAGGCTTCCTACCTTTGTAAAGCTCAAAGATATTCTTGCCAAATAATATAGGCCGCAAGGGAACACGTTTCTTAATGAGGTGTTTATGGCCTCAGCTCAGAAATGTTTAGAAATTTTGCTTTCTACCAACAAGATACACCCCATCTCTTGCAAAGTCCTATTTATCCGTCAACAACACCATTTCAATGTACCATTTCAATGTGGTGTGTAAGGAACGAAAAAATCGTGTTTAATGCCATACTCACCTGTCATTACACAAAAATTCAAAGTCATAATTGCTTCCAATGCAGGAAATGCTAAGCATATTTTCATTTTGGACTTCTTAGCAAGTTTATCAAAAAGCATGTAAATCATCATGGTTGTTGACACCTAAATTTTACTTTTTTTTACTTAGGACTTAATTGCGTAAAAAATTAAAAATTAATTTTTAACCTCCAAATAAAAATAATTTTCATTAAAATTGCATCCTACATATAGGCATCAGGAATAATTGCATCACTAGCATTAATTATTAAAATTTTCAAAAAAAAATTATCATTAAAATTTATTTTAAAAAATCGAATAGGGCCGGGCAGAGGCTCGGCCTGCCCGGCGCCCTCCTTTGTCCCTTCTTTGTTCTCTCCCGTTTTGGACGGTGGCTCCAGGACAAGAACAAGAGATGTTGGCTGACGGAGGACAGAAGGACGGTACGACGGACGAAGGACACGCGAGGAATATCGCACGCGACGTTCAGCCAGCCGGCCATCGTCCTTGGATGACAGAAGGACGGGATAAGAGGGGGAAGGAGAGAGAGAGAGAGGGAGAAAACAGCACGGTTTTTCGGGGGAGGAGCTCTGGTTTTTCTACTGGTTTTGGAGCCCGAGTGAGAGAAGCTTGAGCAGTGGGAGAGAGGGAGCCGGAGAGAGCGCGAGTCCGAGAGAGATCGGAGATTGAGAAGGTCCGGGAGAGAGTAGAGAGACTAAACCGAGAGAGCGAGGCCGAGAGCGAAGAGTCCTCTGGCAACGCGGCCGCGCCCGAGCTCCAGCTGACGCCCTTGAGCCCTCGATTTCTCTTTCGCGGCGCTTGATCTTTGGTGAGTTGAGTTGAGTTTTGGATTTGATCCACCATTCCCGAGGATCCTGGCTTGGCGGCGCCAAAACGGCCGGTTATAGCTCGATTCGTATCGAGACGGTCTTCCGGCCGTCCGCGTCAAACGGGGTACGGGTCTCCGCAATTAAACGCTTATTCCCACAAACCCTTTTGCTCTGTTCTGTTCAAGATGATATAATTCCTTCCGTTTTAAACTGGAATGAGATGCTTTTCACCGACTTTGCACTTTATTTGATGTCCTAGTCTCTGTGCTGTGCATCCTAGCGGATTGCCGTGTGTTCGTGATAATGCCTAAACGAAGCTACATCTCTGTTTGAGGAATGTCTTTTGAATCAAATATCTAAAAAATTTTAGAAAACCATAACTTTTGACTTCAGTCCATTCAATCCGCATCTGTTTTCCTGAGATTCGAGCTTATGGCTGGACAATTTTTCAGTCTGAAGATAGAAGTCGGTATTGAGGTGGCCGGGAGTTGTGAATGATGGGCTTGATTAGGTTTAATTGTTTTCGGGCTATTTGCGACGCTTAGTGAGCCTTGGGCTTGAAGGGTTATTTCGGATGAAATTGGGCTTCATTCTTACTCCGAGAGTAGTGGGTTTTTTGGGCTTAGTTAGGCATAGTGCATTTTAGGCTCATTTAGACTTAGTGGACCTTGGGCCATTTTTGTCACAGAGTAGTATTTTCCTCCAATTATACTTCTAATCAATAGATCACAAATTATGAATATTACTTACATGCAAATTTAACCAAAATTAAATTTGAGTGACGCCCGTAGTTATGTGCTTTTTGTTGTTGGAAAAATTACTAAAAAAGTCTTAAACTTGTAGACTTTTAAGACTTTTTTTGTTGGTCAATTAAATCCTAAACATTTTTGCAATTGTATCAATTTAGTTTATCCGGCTAAATTTAGCCTGCCAAAGTTTACATGGACGCTGGCCGGCATCGACGTGGACGCCAATTGTTTGGCAAATTTTGACGTGATAATTTTTAATAATATTTCATACTTTTTTCAAAAATTTTCAATTGATTTTTATTTTTTCTTTTTCCTTTTCTTTTTTATCTCCTTCTCTAGCTTTTTCTCCACTGGGCGAGGGCACGGAGCCCCTACAATGGCTGACGAGGCTCCGACAGGCTTGCTGGCCACTGGGCTAGGGTTGCAAAGCCCCTACCAGCCATCGATAAGGGTCACAGCCCTCACTAGACCTTGCCCGGTGGCCTTACCCAGATCCGAGCAAGGCTTGGAACCGCAAGCACGGTAGCTTCACCTAGATCTAGGTGAGGCTAGCCTTTCCCTAGCCTTGCCACAAGTGAAAGCGGTCTCACCAGCCATGAGGGAGGCCACCTTCGCCCTCGGGCTGGCGAGGTTGCCTTGCTCGTAGCCCCAGGCTTCCCCAAAATCTAGGGGAGGCTACCGCTAGCGAGCCCAGCTGAAGCCTCATCGGCCACTGCGGGTAAGGAATCCAAAGGGGAAGAAGAAAAAAAAAAAGAAAAAAAAAGGAAAAATTAATAAAAATTTCGAACAAATATAAAATACTATTTAAAAATTGCCACATCAACGTTCGCCAAATGAACAATGTCCATGTCAGCGCCAATTGGCTAAATTTGATCGGATGGACTGAATTAACATAATTGCAAAGTGTTTAAAATTAAATTGGGCAAAAAAAGTTTATAACTAAATTGGCACAATTGTAAGTATAGTTGTTTTCACACTTTCTATGCACAATACGGTAGAATCTTTCCCCAAATTCTAAATCACACCTTTGAGTGTTCACTTGGAGTCCATTATACACTTCCTCTCTCACCTAGACAAATGTCTTCATTGTTAGCACGGACAACCACTTCTTTCATATATTTATAAATGGATTTGCCGTTCTTGCTAACTTTCAGAGACAACACTGAAATGGATATTGCCAGCTTATAAAAGAGACGAATTCAAAAATCTCTCAATCATGTTCAAATTCACTTGTAGTTCTTATATCCATCTAATCCTCTGTAAAAAGTTCTCGACAAAATATCTGCAGAAACATGTGCAGAACCTTGCTTCAATCTGGGGTGTCAATCAGAACTTCTATTAGTGCAGGTTTTGATCACATCATTTCGACAATCTCCAGAGAATTAGTCCATCATTTTCGATATAAATAATTGTTGAACATCCTATTTTATTGCTATCATTTGGGCCTTTGATTAAGAATAAATATGCTTGAGTTACAGAACAAAAGGATCTAACTTATAGACACACTTGGAATGTTACATGTTCTGATAAAGATAAAATTATTTTCAATTTTTTATCCATGAAATTTTACATCACGTTACAAAGGTCTAACATGCATTTGCATTGCCAAATTTAACAACATTTTTGGATGACTTTTGGACTATCTATGTTGATTACATAATTATGTCATGATCCAATTAAATCATGCCCAATAGCTTTGACTAGAACCATCGGGTGATTTTAGTTTTCTCACATTTATTTGAATCTAAGTTACCCTTATTGCACAGGATTTGAACTTCAATAATATTCTCACATGACATTTTTGGCTTGTCAATTATGTAACTATAACTATGGTGTAAAGTAAATCAATCACATGGAAAAAGTTCGGATTGATATTTGACAGAAATAGAAGTTGTGGACCAAAACCACATAACATTAGATTGGATAAGCAAAATCTAAATTTCAAGAGATTGAAAACATGACTGCGGTGGATACCAAACTTTAGGGCCGTGAATAAAATGATCTTCATTTTCTTGTTGCCTCCACTAAGAAAATTTCCGAGTTCCACCACTAGTTTGCAAGATTCTAGAGTTTTTGAGGGGAAAAGGTGTGCCGACTGATTAGCCAATGCAGCATTCTTTCAAGGACCACATTTTGCTATTTACTTGAGTTTGCCTATGATGCTTCAATTTTTGCTTTTAGGAGAGTGGATATTAGGAGGCCCAGAGTTGTATATGAGATGTAGCTTGTGTTCGTCGTCGCACCACCACTGTCTCCGAGCTCAATCCGGCGGCACTTACCGCCAGCATTTGCCAGGCCACTCCCTCTCTCTCAAAGAGGGAGAACCTCTAATTTACCCTTTAATTCATTTCACTTGAGGATTTTTGGCGCAAGCACTTGTAGTCTTTTGTTTGTATTTTTGGTGCAAGCACTTGCACTCACGGTGAATCATTTGTATCTGTGATCTTCCACAACAATTTTGTCACTCTAAATTTTATGTTCTGATCCATATAAAATTTTGTGGGCCACTATTAAATATTATGAAAGTTTAAAAGATTTACTTAATATTTAAATTGATACAGCGTCTCCTTACACAACCCTTGTTCCCTGCAATAACTCCATTACTTGCATAGCTTAGGCTAGATGGACGTAAAGCTCTCTATAGGGGAGGCGGACGTTGGCACGGGCAACCCAATCAAGGAGGAGGTCAAGAAGGATGAAATGGATTCTTTGAAGGAAGAAGAAATCTGGAGGACTCGACAGGAGAAGATAAAAAATGCTCTGGCAGCTGCAAGAGCCGCGGCGCGACAAGAACCAGCAGATTTGTATGCAGCTGCTAGCAGACTGGTGGATGTTATCAAACGTGCCAATGTGGAAGAGTTCATTTCCGAGATTGAAAGGCTTGCCGATCAAACAGATCCGTCCGCCACTATCATTTTCCAGGGGCTTCCGAGGGGTTCACTACTGCACATTGCAGTACTCGCCGGCAAGGACGACATCCTAAAGCTCCTGCTTGATAATGTCCATGACCTTTTCATAGCCACCCAAGATAATTGGGGAAATACCCCCCTCCACCTCGCCACTAAGGCCAAGGCAATTGGAGCCATCGATATGTTGATTCGCCGGGCAAAAGACCTCCCCAGTGTCGAGGACAAGCTCCTCCTGAGGATGAAGAACAATCATGGAAACACCGCTTTGCACGAGGCCGTGCTTACACGTGACGTTGACCTGGTGAGTCATTTGTTGGGGGAAGATTTGGAGCCTGTGTACTGGGAGAACGTGGATAAAAAATCTCCCTTGTTCCTGGCCCTCGACACTGGCAACTCCAAGATACTTAAGGTTTTATTATCGAAATTGCTCGACCCATCGAAGATACAAGGCTTGCCGCCAGTTCATGGTGCCGTTATACGTGAACAATATGGTACGTACTTAAATCTACTAACCGGAAATGTCTACTTATGTGTGAACCGAACTCATTTTAAATTTGTGCAACCACTCTTTGTGCTTACCCAAATCTGTTATGGGTGTTCAAATAAAATTCCAAACCTTGCTTATTAGAGTAGTTGAGTCCCCATGGAGTAGTTGCAACTAGCCATACAATTCTCTTAATAAAAAAAATTTCTCCCATTAGAACATAATGGATCCGCTCAAATACATTCCAAACTCTATAGGAATTCAAGCATTTGACCCTAAGTCTGTCCCATTTCCCCAATGGAATTGGGCATAGGGCGGGGTTGGACAGAGCGTCCATTGAACCCACACTTCTTTATTTATCTTTAAAATAATCATAATTTGTTCGAGTATATACATTTGTTAAAGTTTCATCATAATTATCCTATTTTTATTTTTTCATAAATATATATATATATATATATCATTTTAGTTTTTGTATATGAGATAGCTAGTATAAGCACCTAGAGGAGGGTGAATAGGTGTAAAAAGGTTTATCGTGATTAGTGAGCAATACAAAATAGACAATAGAAAGGAAGTTCGCATTTTGTTAACAAAACGAATTATGATCAAAGTTAAAGAGAGTAAGGAAGAGAAAATGAACACAGAAATTATAGTGGTTCGGCTTATTCCAAGCCTACGTCCACTCTTCCGCACTGACAGCCCACCGGTTGGATTTTATTATGAACAAAAGAGTTGTTATAGCAAAGCTCTCCCTTAATTTTATAGTGTAGATACTCTACCACACTTCCTCAAGGTTACTCAAAGATATAAACTCTCTTTTGCGTACAAGATTTCGCTCAACAAATGAATTGACTAAGAACAAAGAGCTTCAAACTTTGAAATTCTTCTATTGAGCACACACTTAAACAACTAGAATGTCTTCCTTATATACTCCTTTATGCCATTATACCCGTTGGCACTTACCAAAGAAATTCTTCCAATCAACCCATTGGACAGAATCAATTAGGAAGATCTTCAAGCTATTTAAAGAACATGACGATAGCCCATCAATCATGCTCGCCCATACAATCAGGATATTGATTTCCATAAGTAGAACATTCCAAGTATACTTCGCCAATCAATGGATCCACAATCCTTGAATCATTCTTGATTTGAATAATGGATTCCGCCATGCTATATCCAGCCAAGAAATCTTCTCCAGTCGATAAAGTCGAATCCTTAACGAAACATCAAGTTCTGGATAAGCCTTCTTCGATGGACTAAAAACCGTCAATGAGAATAGACTTTGAGTCTTGAGTCTGGCAGTTCGGAGGTTTTTAGACTTTGATGAAAGAGTCTACAAGTTTTCAGACTAGACTGATGGAAACATTTTGTCGACTTCAAAACACCAAAGGAAGATTTCTCCAACAATCTCCCCCCTTTTGATGGTGACAAAACTTTCCTGCAGATTTGAATAACTTTGACCTGCAAAACATTACTCAAGCAAATATGGATATCTCATATAGATAAATGGCTTAATAACACTAGAATCTGCATCCACAGAAGGTAGATTAGTTCTTTAAATAAGCAAAGCCATGAGATATCAACAGTACTTAAAATAAACAAACAGTCAAACCCAAATCCAGTCCACATCTAAACAACCAAACACAAAGGTCAAGTCAAAAAATCATAAAAGTCAAGAGTTCAAAAGATATAATCAAATCTGCACCACATCTCTCCCCCTTTTTGTCATCATTAAAAATGTAGAGATGAAAAAATAATGGAATTTAAGATTGCTTGAGAACACGAACAAACTGGAAATCTCCCATTGACTGGACAATGCCTTCCAGCTTTTTCAATTCCTCCTTCAGTTGCACCACATCTTCACCCTTAGCATTTGTTTGAACTTGAAGAGCAATGGCTTGAATTTGATCATTCACAGAAACTGAAGAAGCTTGACCTGTAGTCTGCAAGTTCTGTACTTCGCATCCCAGAGCATATATTTGACCCCGCATCTCTAAGAGAACATCAAGAATTCTACAAAAATCTACTGAATTATCAGTCTGAGTACTGGCTTCTGCACGATCAGACGGTGTAAAGGCAGATGATGGTAAGTTAGCATAGTCACGCAGATTAGGCGATGAAACATCATGTCCCTCCTCAGGAAATTGAGATGCATAGATGTCCTCTGGATCTGCTAGAAAGCGGCTTACTCCTTCACTGGTAACAAGGTATGAGGACATTCCTCTTTTCTCAGGATCTCTCCATGTTTCCATGCCCTCATGTGGAGAAGAGTGTTCCTCATGTGCTGCTTCCGCTTGATCTCCTCTCACCTCTTCTTCTTCTTCTTCAATTCTTTCCTCCTCTTCATCTCCTTCTTCTGCTTCTCTCTCCTCTGCTTGTCTTTTCTTTGCCTCCAAATTTTCTCTTTCTCCAGTCCTCTGTTCTGTCTCATCCATGTCTTTTTCTTGTCTCTCCGTTGATTCTGGAATAGAACGACTAAAGTTTTTCAATGCCATTGCAAAAATGGTGACATCATCCTCATCCTCTTCATTCTCAATGATGAGAGCTCTTCTTTTCTTGGATGAAGCAACCATGGGCTCCTTCCCTTTTCTCTTTGCAGCTGAAGAGATTTGATGAGTCTTGGCAAGGTTTTCTCCTTGAATTTCTCCAACGCCTTGTTGAGTTTCTTCAGACGCATTTTGGAGACCATTTTCAGTCCCACCACCATTTGATCGCACGTTCGAACGCAAAGAATTCGGGGAGGCTGAACGTTTAAATGTCTGAATAACTTGGTCACAAGAGCTGGATAAAGAAGTTGACCCTTGTCCTTCACAACTGCCCTGTATATGTGGAACATGATAGTGTGTGGAAGAGAGAACTTTTTCCCAGCATTGATGGCATACATCAACTTTGCCTCCAAATTTGAAACATCGGTATTTGAAGTAAATTTTGGTCTGAGGCAATTAATCACAATCTTGTGAAGCAGAACATTGGTCGCATTCATTCTCATATAGGAAATCTTTCCCTTTGTCCTTCTATCCTGTACAAGCTCCAACGTTGCACGAGCAATAGACACACTAATAGGTTGATATCTCCCCCTTTCAACCCCAATCGCATCAGCCAATGTATTCATGTCCACCACATAATCCTGATCTCGAACACTAAAAGAGAATCTATTCACATCCAAAAAACTAAGATTCGAATAGAAATAAGCAATAAGTTCAGCATACGCTTCGGTAGATTTAGAACAAAACTGTTCAAGTTGAAGAAGACTGAATTTCTCTCGCAGATTGACATTCACAGAGTCAAGAAAATCAACATCCACACTTCTAGGGTTTATCACCCCACGCTTCAGCAACTTAGAGTACAGTTGCTTGTGTTCCTCCGATCGAAACAAGTCTGTCCTTTTACTCCAAATTTTTGCTGCAACACCCATTTTCGGTTTAAACTGACTGTACAACTTGTCATCATCATTCCCATCTGGTTGATTAAATTCTCCAACATGTGGATCACTTGGGATATTAGCAAAGGCTTCTTCAGCCAACCCCATAGGGGCAATTCCCAAACGTTCCATTGTGCGTAAAAAGAAAGTTTCATTTCTATACCCTTTGTCTTTCTGTCACGCCCCGAACCCCGAGATACGCGCACATCCCACTGCGATCGATCAAATATGCGACATCCCAGGATATGTCGCCGACCCATTCATTTATTTACGCATGCGGAAGCGAAACAAATCTCCTGACAACATTTAACTTGGGATAGAAAAGTAAGCAATCAATCACAACACCAAACACTCATTTACAACCAGATAGGTTTAAATACAACTCTGGACTGTCTACAAAATAGACCAGCTCGACAAAATGGGAACTATCCTAAAACCAACTAGCAGGACACGTTCACCGATACTTCAGTCTCCACCTTTCCAGACTTAGGGCTCCGGGTCCTCCACTACCGCCATCTAGGGACTTGAAATTTTAATCCCCAAACCGGGATGAGACAATGTCTCAGCAAGTTCAACCCCCTAAAGCCCTATTAGAAAGAAAATACGCCCAAGGGTGGCCTAGCCACATCACACAGAGAACTTACCTCGCCTCAATTCATTCCTGCAGGTTAGCACAATTTGTATCACACAATCTCAGGTAGTAATAATAATTCAAACAATTGGAACACCATCACTTTCATATAAATCACAGTTGCACTTAGCACACATTCCAATTGTTATTCACTACCACACAATGGCATAATCTACTCGTAGTTCGGCTATCTTCTAACATTGATGCCAGGCATCGCCTCCCCCCTTGGAGCGCGGCTTCGTCACTACGTTGACGGCATTCCCGAAGGAGCATAGGTCTAGTTGGTCTCGCCTCTACTGCGACCCGAGCCACGTCATTCTCTTGACGGCATTTCTAGAAGAACAAAGGTCCAGTTGGCCTAGCCACTACTGCGACCCGAGCCACGTCACTCTCTTGACGGCATTTCTAGCAGAATAAGGGTTCAGTTTGCCTAACCGCTACTGCAACGCGAGCCTTTCAACCTGCACACAACAATTCAATATCGATCCCTGGATACTTTACAATTCACTCACACAATCCAATTACGATATTGACCATTAAAAATCCAAATTCAATACCAAACCCGACATTTGGGATTCTCTAAATAAAATCCATAATTTTCACAATCAACACTCAATTTGCATTATCCAATCATCAAATTCATAATCTAAATACACAGTAGCAATCAGCACGAAATTCTGAGAATTTAGGGTCCAAAAATAATTTTTTAGAATTTATTAAATAATTAAATTTATTCCGAAAATTAATTAAATTTATTCCGAAAATTAATTAAATAATAATATCCATATTTCTCACAATCCACACTCAATTTATAATATCCAATCATCAATTCCAAAATCCGACTACATAGCAGCGATCGGCACAAAATTATGAGCAATCGGGGTTAAAAATAATTTTTCCGTTTTTTTTTAAATAATAATATTTTAATAATTTTGGAATATAATATAATATTATAAATTCCAGAATTCGAAATCATTAAATAATTCAAAAATACAACCATATTATGTCACATCAAGGCTTTATATTAAAAATAAACATACTTAACTTTAAACTAAACACACTTTAACTTAATTAAACACCATAATCTAATCCTCAACCAAATAAACTAATATAACCACCTAAACTTACTTAATTTAGACTAAGCACATTTAGGGCATCATTAACCCTCTAATTAAGATTTAGTGAGTTAAACTCACCGGATTAACGAGCCGAGCGGACCAAAACGACGAGGACGACGCGAGGATCGACTTTCCTCAAGGCGGGCCGAGCATCCGGGCTCGGGAAGGCGGCCAAAACGGGCCACGAGCAGGCTGCAATACCCATTTTTCCAGCCACTGATTTGGGGCCGAGAAGGGTGGATCCGGCGCCGGAATGGGCAGAGGAGGGCGGCGGCAGCTCCGGCGACCCTTCGGCGGCGACGGCAGCAGCTCGGGACGGCCTAGTCGACGAGCTGGAGGTGTGGGCTGAGTGCGAGCCAGCCGGCGAGCTGGCGCCCGGCTTCGCGCGGACGCACGGCGACAACGACGACCTTGGCAGCTCCGACGGCGAGCTGGCGGCGACGGGCGAACGGCGAAGGGGGCGGACGGCCATGGCTGCTCCAGCTTCTTCTCTACCATTTTTCTGATCTTCGCACAACAACAATGGAGGAGAGAGGGCGACGGTGAGCAGACGCGCGGCTGCGCGCGCGAACGGCGGTGACAACGACGGCACCAGCGGCAAGCGACGAGCGGCGAAGGACTGCTTCGGCTTCTTCCTCTGCAAATTTTTTGGTCTTTCGCACAAAGAAGATGGAGGAGAAACCAACAGAAGGGAGAGAGGAAGGAGAGAGAAGGAGAGAGAAGGAGGGGGCCCTTTTCTTTTCTTTTTCCTTTTCTTTAATCCAACAAATGGCCCGCTATGACATCATTTGATGATGTCATACTCCACCATCTCCCACAACCTTATTCCAATGGGTTCACTTACAATTTCCGCCGGGGTCCAATTCTTTGTACAATAACTTATTCAATTTCACTTGATTCTCTTCTAATTGAATTAAATTAAAGCCCATAAAATTAATTCAATGTCACCACACTCCAATTCACATCTTCCGAAGATTAGTCAATGTTCCTAAAATGATTTGTGACACACCTAGACTTCCAATTTCTGAATTCGATCTCAATTCCACAGTTAATTTCACTTTGGCACGATACTAGCGCGGCCCAACCTACCAGATAGCCTTTAGAAATTTTCCTGCATTTGACTTGTGGTTGATCATCTCAAGCCACAATGTACATCTTTGAAACATTGGCGACTTTTGGTTGTCGAGGTAATCTCAATGTTTCAAATACGAACACATGGTACCCAATCGACAAAAAAGTCGGCCCAGTGCCGATCGACAAGAATTGTGCGATCTGGTGGAATCACCCACACTCGATCACATGCCTCTGTCAAGTCGACCTATCTCCGATCTCTAATCGATTTTTAATTGTGCCATAATGACCCTTGCAGATTAGCTCGGTCGAAAGATCGCTTCCTGGTCAAATTCTCGAGTCTGATGTATTAGAATTTCTTAACGGTTTCACCCGATAGACTAGCTTTCACATGAGTGGCCGACTCAAGGAAAAGAACTATATGCGTGCCAACGAAATGCCCGTCTCAATTTATTGAAAATAGAATTGGAAAATCGGGATGTCACACTTTCAGAAATTCATCGATGTGGTTCAAAGGAGTACCACCTCTCTTCAAAGCACGATAAAGCTTGTAGGTAAAAGAGGGCTTATGAATTCTTACAGGTTATGCGTCTTCGATTATTTCTTCATCTTCTCGATGTACAACATCCTGAGGTCTAGAGGGAGGAAATGGACGTTGCTGAGAATGTTGAGGGCTCTATTGCTGATTAGGAGATTATTCTTCTTCGGTTAGATCAAAGTGCGTAGGCCCCTCACGCATTTGCTGTGGTCCCCTGTTCGCGATCCTTGAAGACTTTCTTTGGAAAGACATTTTTCACAGTCTTTGAGAGATTCCTAACTTGTTTTCCCAAGAAAGATGATAACTTTTCGAGGATTAAACAAGAGAATAAGACAGAAATGGAAGATTGGTGCTTTCTTAGGGTTTTTGAGAGTAAAGCGAGGAGAAACCGACAGTAAATAAGATAGTCGAAGAGAGGCATACATGCTTTCACCTAATAATAATTAGACATTTTTAGATTATTCAGATTGATATATAATATAGTTTCTTCAGCAATGTTGATAACACATCCCAAGTAATGCAAGTTGAAACTAATCTTACAGCCTCTTTTACTCTATGCACGCAATTTTGTGTCCTATCGCATTTTCATTTTGGACATGCATTAGAAATCACAAAAAAGAAAATACAGAAGGTCCTCAAGTGTACTAAATCCCCACATAAAATCTTACGACTTCGAAGTAAATAAATCTTATATGTTAATAGTGAATCATTAGGTGCAGAACATTTCTATAGACTTTTTATTTATTGTCCGTATGCGTACGCAAATAAGAATATTATAAGTGTATTTGATTTTTGAGAATGAGATTTTCACATGATCAAGATTGTGAAAGTACAAAGATTCATGAACTAGGTAGACGCCGAAATTCAACATAGAATTATATTCCTGTTTAGGAAAAATTCATCCATCTTTGTATTTGTCCTCATCAATGTGGTGCCTAAAAATTCATACAAAGCTTTTATCCCTTTTATATATTATGATATTATTTTACCTTGATTTATTTTGAATGTGCAAACTTTCAAATCCACGAAACGCAGTAAGAGTTCAATTTATATGTGAAGATTATATATATATATATATATATATATATATATATATATATATAGTGTGTGTGTGTAATGGTGGCGCCACATCCTACTTGGGTGGATTCCGCTAGACTCTAAAATAAATTTTACTTATTTTTGCTCAAAATGTTTGGTAAATATGCAATTTCTTAATTGAGTATAATAGGTGCCCACCTTTACGAAGAAGTTGACATTTGCTTTATACTTGCCAGAATTTGACGAACATAATAGGAAAAGACCATTCTCCTTTTCTTGATCTTGCCCTAGCTATCTAAATGTCGTTTCTTTTTTTCTCTTAACATTATATTTGTCGACTCTATAGATACTTCATAAGATGGAAATGTCATATAATTTGCCTTGTCATTTAGTAAGATTTTTACAGTAAAATCTTAGTACATGTTGGTGTCGCATTGCTTTGGAAGAAAATGGTCCGAAATTCATCTAAAGTCATTCCAAAATACATAAACGGGATCCTTTCAAAATTTATTTAAAGTCTCACATATTGTGTTCCATGATGCTAGAGAAGGAAAGTCACAATACTTCGAGATTCATAAATCGAAAAGCCATTATTTTTTTAACCAAAAATGGGTTAGATAAGCTTTTTAAAGCCTTGATTTATTCAATCGAAATTATCACCACTAGTTTCACCATTGCAATCTAATTCCCCATCAACGACTATGAATTCTAATAGTGATTAAGGTTATGTTGAAGGTGCCTTTATCCTGGGTTAGAGGTGTTAAATGGGTGGGTCGGGTCATTAATGGTCCGACCCAAATTGACCCATTAACCCATTTATGACCCATTTATGTCTAATATAAATTTTCCGACCCATACCCGACCCAACCCATACCCAACCCATACCCAACCCATTTAACTAAACTTAAAAAAGCTTATATATATATATATATATATATATATATGTTTAAAAAAATGGTATTACTAAAATATTTTTATACAACACAAATTTAATGGAGAATTTTTATAATTTTCAAAATAATTATTTTTAAAAAATTGAACTTTAATTATTTTTTATTTTAAAATATAATTTTAATTTGTAATTTTTCTTTTTCTTTTTTCTTTTTTCTTTTTTCTTCTTCTTCTTCTTTGGCCGGTTGCCAGCCATGACGAAGGTCGGCGGCCAACCACAGGTGAGCCTCGAGCTCACCAGATCCGGTGAGCTCAAGCTCGCTTGACGCCGGCGAGCTCGAGTCTTGCCAGATCGGTGAGGATCGAGCCTCACCGGCCATTAACGAGGCTTGAGCCTCGCCGGTCGTCGGTGAGGCCTTTGCCTCACCAGATCAGGTGAGCTCGAGCTCGCCCCTCATTGGACGTCGACGAGGCTCGAGCCTTGCTAAATCCAGCGAGCTTGAGCTTGCCCGATGCTGGCGAGCTCGAGGCTTGCCTAGCCGGTTGCCGGCCATCGCCGTGCCGGCGACCGAAGGAAGAAGAAAGAAAATAAAAAATAAAAAGAAAATAAAATAATAAAATAAAATAATAATTATAATTTTAGTTTTTATAAATATATATTTGTAAAGTTAAATAGAAAAGAGAGAATCTCTCTCTGTAAATGAGTTCATTTTTAATGGGTTGAAAAATGGGTCTGCTCTCAGACCCATTTAAAACATATATATCTCAGCCTCTTTATTTTCAAAACCCATTATGGGTGTTTTGAGAAATGAGGCTTAACCCATTAACGGCCCATTTAACTAGAAATGGGTCCATAAATGGGTCAATGACCCATTTAACACATCTAGTTTCAATGCATGCATATGTGGATTTTTTATTTGGTTGTAGATGGACTATTATAGGATTGGACGGTTGCTTCTTGAAAGGCTTGGCCGTAATTGGAAGAAATGTGAATAACCAAATGTTTCCGCTAGTTTAGACTGTTGTGAGGATAGAGAACAAGGACAATTGGTATTGGTTCTAGAAAAATCTAATGACTAACTTGGAGATAATACAAATGGGAAATGATGGGCATTCATGAGCGACTAACAAAAGGTAATGTTATGATCAATTGTTTGCCTTTGATATTAACAATATATTATTCGCTTACTTGTCTTGTTTTGAATTATTGTAGGGACCGGTTTCTATAATAGCCGAGTTATTACCCTATACCGAACATCGAATGTGTGTACAACACATATACGTAAATTGGGTGAAAACCTATAAGGGAGATAAGCTACAGTCACAATTTTTTTTTTTTTTTTTTGGTAATGGTAAGAATATATAAATAGCTTTAACCAACTATACAAAAAGACCGGCGCTAATAACATTCACTCAAAATGACAAACCATAATGAGTGAAAGGGAGCCGATGTAAAAGGAGACACCCGAAGGAACAAGGGGTCGAGCAACAACCCCGAAAAAACAAGCCAAAGCAGGAAACAAAGCAACAAGCAAAAAGCAAGACGGCACTAATTGAGAGGACCGAAAATGGCAGAGTCAAGCCCCCAACATTGCTGGAGCCTCCTGTTCCTAGTGTTGTCTGGCACATTGCTGAAGGTAAGCGCCTTGTCCTTGACTACTTTGATGAGATGATTTTTCAAAGTCGGCAATTCCAAGGTCTCCCCCCGAAAGATAATACTATTGTGTTTCTTCCAAATCAAGTGGCACATGGCACCAAAAGAAAATCGGGCTATGCAATGGAAGAAATCCTTGCCAGGTAGGAATTTCAAGGCCCAAGTAAGGTTCTCAGACCAAAATCTGTTTCTCCAAGGTAAATTACATCCGGCGGCCCAAAAAAATGCAAGACTAGTCGAGATGTGGCAATCAAAGAACAAGTGATCAATAGAATCCGGTCTGGAATTGCAAAAAGCACATAGCCCACTATCTATTCTACCATAGGAAAGAAGGAGAACCTGGGTGGGTAAGCGATTCCGAATAATAAGCCAAAGGATGAATTGGAATCTTGGAGCAATCAAATCATTCCAAATGAGCGAAGCCCAAGGAACACAATCCTTCTTCCTCCTAATCATATCCCATGCGAAGGCTATCGTGAATGCACCTAAAGAGCTTCCACGCCAAGTAAACCCGTCCAGTGATCTAGAGAGAATTGGAAGAGAATAATTACCAACTTCCAGTAAGGTCCTAAGCACACCACCATAAGGGGAAAATAGATTCGCAAGTGTCGCATGCCTAGAGAAACCCGAACTATCAATGAAGGAGTCTGATAACAATAAGTTTAAAGGGCCTTTCGAGTGCCAATGGTCAAACAATAAAGATACCAAGGATGGCTGCTACAGTCACAATTTTGACAGCTAGTAAAGAGCACAAACATTGTTGACTTTAAGATGGCCAAAGAAGGTTTGTTTGAGTTGACAAAGGAAGGTTCTGTTGCCCTATTCCAAATAGAATCGAATCATTCGTGTCAAGCCTTCTTCACCGAGGAAATTAAGTGTCATAACATCAACGACAACATCTACAAAGTATTCAATGGGAGGATAATAGATGTCAGATGCAAACCAATCATCTCGATGTTAAAAGAAATACAAGTTATGCTCATAACTTGACTACATAATTAAATGGACGAGACTGCAAAGTGGACTAGGCAATATGGTCTTAGGATTGCTAAGATATTGGATTAAAACTTAAGTGCAAGTAGGTACTGTAAATGGGGATGAAGTATGTGAGATAATGAAGGGTTTTGATAAATATGTTGTCCATCTAGGTACGAGGAAATATTCATGTAGAGCATGACAAGTAAATGTAATTCATTGTGCACATGCCATATGTGTCATCTAGTTGAAGGGCCAAAATTTAGAAGATTACCTTGATGATTGGTACAAGAAAACAAAATATCTTGTTTTATACCCATTCATGATATAACAAATTAGAAGCAGCAAGTTCTAGGAGCTCACCGATCATGAAACACCTCAACCTATGCCATTGAAAAAGCAAATGGATGTCGCGACCTCTTTTTTTCTTGGCGCCCGATTGGGGCAGGCGCCTAAAGGAGGCTAATGGTTTGGCTAAATTTATTAGGCCCGGACTCTCCCAAGTCCACCAATTCACAACTTTAATAGTCCAAACTTTTTAACATGTAAGTTAGTTTTAAAATGGAGTCGCCACTAATTGATTTAGGGTGGGTCGATTAGAAACCCAAGCGAAGTATCGAGAGAACTACTCGCTCATGCGCAACCAGAGAAATTAGGATCGGGGACTTGATTACACTAGTTAATCACTAATGCCCTTTCAGTACCTAATCTTGTTCATACCCTAAGACTTTTTGAATTTTTTTAGGGATTTTCCATGCATTTGTGGGGAGGAAAAACATTTTTTTTTTATCTTTTTCTATTTTTTTGGACATAAAAGGGACTTTTTGGTTTTTTTTGGTATTTTTTAGAAAATACAAGTCTTTTTGGCATTTTTTTTGGATTTTTGGCATTTTTTGGAAAATATGAAATATTTTTTTATTTTTTTATTTTTTAAAAATAAATTATTTATGTTTATTTATTAAAAAATTATTTTAAATAATAAAAACCGACCCGAGTCGGATCCACGGGTTGTGTCCGACCCAGGCTAGCCCAAAACGCAGACGGGCCCGCTACGCGAGCCCTACTTTTTTTTTTTTTTAAATCCTTAAAACGACGATGCGGCCGGGTGTTTGGGGACGCCCAGCCCAACCCGATGACTCGGCCGCAGCAACCTGATTTCCCGGCGAAACCCTACCCGACCCGGCTCCAGCTCGCGACCCGTCTTCCAGCCGCCCCAAAATCGCGAACCCTACCCGACTTTCGAGACTTGGATCCGCTTCGTGACCCGGAAAATTGCAAACCCAAGGGTTTGCGAATCCGTGGCGCCTAAGGGGGGGGAACGGAGGCGTTATGGCGGTGACGGCAGCTACGGCGGCTACAGCGACGGTGATTGAGATGAATAGCAAAGGCAATGGCAATAGGCTTTTCACCTTTCTTCGAACAGGAACGACGACGGACAGCCTCCCACCTGGCGGCGACGATCGAGGTGTGGTGAGGGTTTCTGGAGAAGCAACGGTGACAGCGATGACGGCGGCGACGGCATCAGGACGATGGCACGGTGTTAGGGCTGCGGAGGGGCTCAATCACCCCAGATCTAAGGCGTGGATCTCGGCCGGACCTTCCTCAGCCTTAATTTTCTCTCACTCCGGCCAGATCTGAGCCTCCACCAGCCAAATCTGACCCTCTCGAACTCGCTCGCCGCCGGCCCTCCCCGAAGTCTCTCGGTGGAGGGTGGGCTAAGCTCGCGACTTGAGTTCTCCCCTGTGCTCGCCCTTTGATTTTTCCCAATGTCTCTCAGTGAAAGATCTTCAAGCTCGCCAGGCCCTTTGACGGTGCTTGCGGCCGCCTATTTATGGGCAAAGGAAATCCGGTCGACGGAGGGCCTCAACCGCCAGCTTCCAGCTTGCCCACCGGTTCCCCTTGGCTGAATCGGTGTCCTATCGAGCTTTCCAGCGAAGCCTACTCAGCATTAATGGCGCCTGAGGTCTTATCCTCTCCGGCTAACGTCGATCTACTCTCCTCGGCCGTAAGCCGTCCTTCGCGCGTCGACCTCCCTCGCGCGCATGAGTTGTAGCGTCGAAGGAGAGGAAGGAGGAAGAAGAAGAGAGAAAGGGGCTGGGCCAAGGGGTGAAGAAGGACGAGAGTGGGCCTAGGGCCCGTGCGAAGGGAGGAAGGGCTGGGTTGGGCTTTTGCTTTTGCTTTTGCTTTTCTTATTTTTGCTTTTGTTTTTTTGTTTGTTTTTTTATTATCCGAAAACTTAATTAATAAAATAAAACCTAAATAAAATTAAGGCGTCAACAATGGAAATGCCAAAACGAAGACAAAGAATTGTGGAGGGACAGGTTTCAAGTCAACAAAGGATAAGTAAAACAGGAGTGAAGATGACGTGCTCTTATTGCCACATAGTAAGGCATAGTACTAAAAGTTGTCAATTGAGGAAGTTGCAAGAACAGTTAGGTGAGAGGTTAGTCAAATGGCCCTTGAAGCAATAGCTGGAGGGCTAATTGAAAGCCAAACAGAAAGGTCAAGTTCGCTTAGCTGTTCTTCAATCAACGACAATAAACCGAGTAAGTTATGATATTTGTGATTATGTTGTTTTTTGATTTATTACATTTTTGTATATAGTCTCAATTTCCTTGTATTTAATGTATTTGTTAGGTGACAAGAATGACACTTGAAGGATTGGCGGAAGCTCTTGTTGTACTTGAAACTGAAGGGTCTGTTCGAAGAAGGCAAGGTAGAAGATGGCAGTTGAAGGATTGGCCGAAGCAACTGAAAGGCCAGTTTAGTTGACTGTTCTTCAATAGAGAAAAAATATCCAGTAAGTTCAACAATTTGCGTTTAATTTTCATTTATGTAATTATATGGCCCGATGTTATTTTTATGATGTATTTTACCTCTTTCTCAAGTTTGAAGAAGGCAAGTTGGAGCTCAACTACCAATTGAAGGGCTACCATAAGAGCCACCATAAGGGCCAACAGAAGGTGTCATTGAAGCTGAAGCTAAAGGGCTAGATAGAAGAAAGACAACTAAAAGAAGGCCAATTGAAGGGCCAATTACAAGAAGGTCATCTAGAAGATGTCTAACTAAAGAATTGGTTGAAGAAGTTGAAGCTGAACGGCCAAATGTAGCTGAAGTTGAATGGCCAAGTGAAATGCCAAAAGAATGGCCCAAGAAATCATAGGCAAGAAGAAAAGCCAACAAATCCAGGTTGTTGAAAGTGACGCTCCCATTCAAATAAGAGGGGCTCTTAAGAAAAAGCTAAGACAATATGATTATGGCCTCTATAAAGATGAGCATACCTGAATAGTCATTCTTAATATGAGTTTTATTGGTTGCACTTAATTTAATTTATGGTATAAACTTTTGCTGACAATTTAGTTGTCATTTTGTAGTCTGGGAGAAGTTCGGAAGTTATTTTTTTTCAAGGCCCAACTCAAGAATCAATAGTTGTGCCAACAAAGAAAAAGACATCAACTTCACCAACAAGAAAGAAGAAGAACCCAGTTGTAGCTCAATATAGATCAGTTCTGCCTATGACAATTGCAACTCCATTTGAATCAGTTCAGCTTGGGACAATTGCAGCTCCATCTAACTCAGTTTAGCCTGGGACAATTGTAACTCTATTTGATGCACAGCTAAAGAAGAATTGGCACGTCCTGTCACGCCCTGACCCTCGAGCGCACGTCATCCCTCGATCTCTTTGGTCATGGAATTGCAACGTTTCAAGACCCGTCATCGACCCATTCATTCTATCTTTTGATTATATGCAAGTGGAAGCAGAAAAAACATATCCCAACCATTAACAAACAATAGGGATAGTAAAAGGTATACATCAAACATCAAACCAAATACTTCCTTTACAAATTTACTATTAACCCTAGGAAGTTTAGTGGTTACAAACCTTTACACCGGCAACTTCCAACCAACCAACAAAACCAACAGTGGGTCAAGATTAACCTAAACTTCACTAACGCTAGGCCAAACTCTCGTCTCGAATGTAACCCCAAACTGAACAGGACGGTTCCCCATACTATGGGCTTGAAAAAATGTTAAACAACGAGGAATGAGTTCGACAACTCAATAAGTAAATCGCCTAAACCCCAGATAGGCAGATGCCTCATTTTGGGACCTACGAACTCGACGCCCACTTGTCGATGGCAAATCGATAGCAAAACCTTCTCTGTCTTAACTATAAACATGAAGGAAAATCTTCCTCTACCTGCACATCCATTCTATCAAGAATCTATGATTTATCTCATACTCATGAAATTTCTAAGTACGCCAATTAACGACTTCAACCACATACACAGGTTCCTTGAGTTCTCCATAATAGCATACAAATTCACACATGCTATATTGTGCAATAAATAGCCAATAATACTCCCATGTGTCATATATCATTTGCTAAAATATCACCACAGCCTTTAAGTCTCAAACAATGACTTCCAAAACATTCACATAACTCTCTCATCCTAAATAACAATTATAACATGCACGTGCCTTTCAAGTCACTAAGTGACCCAATTCAAACATATGCTCAAATTGATGCAAAGACTTAATAATAAATATCAAAACAAACCCAGCTTTTGCAAGTATCACACATGTATAGACAATGTCATCATTTTTATCATATGCATTCATGCACTCATGCACTTTTCACACAACCATTTCCAGATTATTGTGGTCACTTATGACCCAAGGCCAACTCGAAGGTTCGCAATCGTTTGAACTTAGTCGGGCATCATCTTGCATAATCATACGCATCATGATGGAACCATCACTCCGCATAATCATACGCATCAGGATAATTAGGTGATCGCACAAGCATACAACACTCCAAACTTAATTAGGTATCATCCCGCATAATCATACAAATCAAGACGGCCATCACCCCGCATTATCATACACATCAGGGTATTTAAGTGATCACACGGCATACCATCACAGAACTCACATCCATTGTTATCTTTCTCATTAGCCAAGTATGAATGCCTCAATGGCGTGCCAGACATAGTGTGTCTCATGATCTATCAAAACTACATCAATAAAATATGCCAAGCACGAAACGAGAGTCCGTGGTTTGACATGATACATTGAGCACCAACCTAAGTCCAATTCAAATCGGAAATGATACGCCTCAAAATCACACCAAGACCAAGAAAGAATTGCTCTTTCGTGACATGATCACCGGCCTAATACCAAACTTAGCTCAGGAACGATACGTCTCAATATCGCACCGAGGCCAAGAAGGACCAACTTGTCGTGACATGATCACCGATTTAATACCAAACTTGGTTCGGGAATGATACGCTTTAGTATCACCGATCAAAGAGAGAGACTTGACCCGGCGTGCTTCTGCGCACATCCAAGAACTATCGTATATCCCGTTTCGGAGGCTCAAAGTGTTCTCATGCATCGACCATGAACAATGAACATATATAAAACATTGCCATCAATATTAAATAACATCATATAAAACAAACACATCCAATAATATCACAAGATCTCAAAATAACTCATCCTAAGTTATAACATAACAAGATTTCATATTAGAACAATGCTTTCTCAAACCCAAATTCAAGTACGAACATCAACAAGTCATTTCCAATAACAATATCAAATTAAGCAACCTTAACAATAACTAAACTTTCATTATCAACCTCAAATCTCAAATCTAAGCAAACTCATGAGCAAACTATATAGAATTAACACATGGTTCTAACCTCTCTAGGATAGCTTGATCCTACTCCTAATATAGGTAAAATCAACTTACATCTAAGCAACGTAACACAATAGCCTAGCCAGCGTTTAGGGGATTCACTTACAAACAACCAAGACAAGGATGAGTGGGGGGGGGGGGGTCGGTGGTGCTGGACAGTGGATAGCAAGGTAGGGACGAGACGGTGCGAAGACGATGGTGTAGCGGTGGTAGGACGGCAGCAAACCAAAGGGAAAGGGAAAGAGAGAGAGAGAGAGGTCGGCAAGGGGGAGAAAGGGAGAGAAGTGGGTCTTCAAAGCATCAAGTACAAGGTTAATTTATATAACTATGCTCATGATGGCTTATTGGCTTGGAGAGCAAGAGTGAATCTCCACCATACAATTGCCTAAACTTGGGGAGCACACAATAGACTAAACTTGGAGAGCACACAATTGACCAAACTTGAGAAACAAGGAGCAATCTTGACCATCCAATAGTCTAAGCTTGGGGAGCAAGGGTTGATCTCAATCATGCAATTGCCTAAGCTTGTCCTCCAAGCTTGGGCATGTGGCCCTCCCCCTCCAATTTAAAGAACAGTTTTGAGCAACTTTTGAAATAAATGTCATTACCTTATCAAACGGATTTGAAAAATTATGAAAGTTTAATATTTTGTAGAGAAGATCTTAAATAACATTTTTCATGAGGAAGCCAAGCCTAAATCATTTTGTATAAAGAGCAGAAAATCACCAAAGACAACCCAACATTTCGTCCGTCGGACAAAGTCAACGACCACATAAGAAAATTCATTTCAACATCCAAATTTTCATAAAACACTTTGAAATTTTAGTATGTTATAGAAATGGATGTGATCTACAACTTTTTTGAATGTAGAATGTTCAGATTCCAAAGGAAAAAATTTGTAAAAAATCGAGAAGACAAACAGATCACCGTTTTTACTGCACTAGGCAGTTTTCACACGGTAAAATAATTGGCTTTTGTACCAACCATTTCACCTCAAAAAAATATGAAATTAAATATGTTATACATCAAATTGTTTTGAACAACTTTCATGAAGGAAGTTTTTCCAAATTCGAACCACAAGAAGTTCTATAAAATCGGAAAATAGTGAGGGTCTTGGAATTTCAAAAATTGGAATCAAAGTAGAATTTAAGACACCAAAGGTGGCAAGTCTTCCTGCAAGACCAAAGTCTTGGTCTCTTGTAATCATTGCTTCTAGAGGACATTAATGAATCAAAACTTTGAAGACAAGCTTAAAATTAGGCTTCTAGAGGCTAGGTTACTATTCACACGAATTACTATTCATGCACATAGGGCTTGGGTTTGGACTCGACAAACTTGGGCTTCCAATGGTTGGCCCACTTTTCCAAGACTAAAGATTCAGGGGCCAAAAACTATTCGTGGGATTAAACGTTGGTTAAACCGATTAGGGGCATTTCCTAATTATCCGCGAAGGACACCCGTAACTGGACTGAGGTTCATGGCTAAATTCGATTAGAAATGGCTTTAACGGGACTTATATGAATTAGGGGGTCTCTTGGGGTATCGCTTGCACAACCCATGGTTGATTCCAAACCAATCCACATTTGAGCCTAATCGATCCATGGATAATCCTAGGTTGTCATGTAACCGAGCGGGAATTGGTTTACTTACTTTGGTCCATGGTCACTTAGAATCAATTTAGGGTTGTTCGGGATTAGTATAATAACCGTGTGGAATCACCCACAATCCGACTACATATATACTTAGGCCGTATCGATCTATAATCATTCATTCATTGATTCGTATGGCGTAAGGTCATCTCGCATCGATCCTTATGGCCGAGCTATCGTTCCATGGTCAAGCACTCTAGTTGAGTGCAATTCTCGATCTGCAATTACCTCTCCCAATTATATAGTTGACTTATAAATGATACTTAAATCAATCTATAGTCTATTCATGTTAAGGGCACATCGAAGCTTTAGACCATTTCTGGAGTCTAGGATAGGGGTCAAATTTGACGATGTCACACGTCTAGTTAGAAAAAGCGCAAGAATTATTAATCAAGTGGAATGTCCATCAAAAGGAGCACGAACTAGGAGGTTGTGTATACTGATTGATAAGATGGGACAGGATGGGATTTGTGGAGCTCATGAGTTATTTTTATTTATAACTTATTATAGATGGTTTTTTTTTTAGTTTGTCATTGAGTTTATAAGATTTAATTTCAATATCAACAATGGAATGATCTTGTTGCTTCTCAACTTTTTTTTGCCATTTTCATTTTCTGGATTATGCTTTTATTTGCTTATTGTATCAGTTGGTGGCTAATGGTGGTTTTGGTTGTTCATGCTGTGGTGGTGGTTGGTGGCTACTGATGGTGGGTTTGTGGTGGTGGTTGGGGGCTGTGTACATCTGATGCAAGTGTGCAATAGGCACATCTTGTACCAGGTTATGCTAGTAGTGGTGGTTTGTAGTGGTAGCTAAGGTGCCTAATGGTGGCTGGTGGTGGTGCTTGATGGTGGCTAGTGGCTGTTGGGAGCTCTTGCAACACTTGGTGCAAGTGTGCAATGAATACATCTTGCACCAGGTGGTGTGGGTGCAAGCTAGTGCAAAGTTCAGCTTGCACTAGTATCTTTTGTAGCAGCACACCACCACCACAGTGGTGGCTGGTGGTGGCTAGGGTGCTTGATGTAGCTAGTGGTGGTGGTTGGAAGGCAATGGTGGTGGATGGTGCAATTTTTAGGGAAAACTTACAAAAATTAGCACTTAACTGATCATAATCTAAAAAACTTGGCATTTAAGTGTGATAACTTTTAATAATTACTTGACATTTAAGTAATCACTAAATATAACTTATGGCACTCGAGTAATCACTCGAGTTTGTCACATGCATATGCTGGTTTGTAGTAAATTAGAGAAGCAACTCATTTAATTCAATGTTTGTTGGTTTACATTCAGCTCAAGTAAAGAAGTCACCACATACATTGATCCAATATACATCATTGCTTATTTATATTCAAGAACACGTAAAAGTAGCATCTCATTCACTCATTTCCTTTCCCTAACCTCCTCACAAGTACAAGAAGTAAGTCGTAATACATATGACAGTATAAACAACAACAAAGTTACAACAATCTTATGGACAACATAAACTTCTTCTTATCTTAAAAAAATAAAAAATAGCTTACATTTGATTCAAGACATTTACATTTGTCTACTCATTTTCAACTATGGCGACCAGAGAAATTTTTTCTCATCTTCAAGTGCTTTACATTTTATTATAAAGTAGGGTAGACAACAAAATAACACCACAATAAACGCTTGTTAATACTTTCGTTCAATTTTCATCCTTGAAACTTCATTTTTCAAATAGTTAGCCAAAGATGCTTCAGCTTGTATTGAGTCAACATCGTCTAAGTCATCCATGAATGTAGATGGAAGTTGATGTTGTCTATCAAATATGTCCAATATCACCTCTATGGCTCGGTAAAAGACTTTCCTACTAATCCATTTGAAGTATTTGCACTTTGATCATTCTCTGTATCAAGTACATCCATGGAATCTTCTTCCGGAATTTATTCAAGTCCATGATGTTCTTCTTGGACTCAATAACCCATAAATATAGAAATGTTCACCTTCTCCTTAACTTCGATGAGAGGAATTTGAGTCATTGGTGAAAATCCTACTCTCCATTTTCAATTTTCGGCAGTGAAATTTGGGGTAAATCGAAACAGGGGTTTGGGATTAGGGTTTAGCTGCTTCAATGTGGATTTTGGCGATTTAGGGTTTTAGGTTTGGGGTAATTGGAGAGATGACGCTGTTATAGCCGATTTAGGGCTTTTAGTTTAGCCAACTATGAAAACAATGTTGTTTTAAGTGAGTTACAGCTGAGTCAGCTCTTCAGCAAGTCACATAGGGGAGTAATATTAATAAAAAATCGTTGCCACGTAGGATTTCTGGCAGGGTTCGCCAGACTTGGCACTTAAGTATCATATTTTTCAAAAAAACTAGCACTTAAGTGTACATCTCATAACTTTTGACACTTAAGTGTTCTTCTATATCAAGTTTTAACACTTGTGCTGTACTTTTGCCATTAAGTAAGAATAACACAATGAAATTAAAAATGGAAAAAAGCCATAAGTTAAGCAAGATCAAGGCTTTCCTATTTCTATTATTTTTTTCCATGTCGAGCAGTACAAGCCCTAATGATGAGGCTATCCCTAAAGCATTCTTACCTGTCTTTGACTTCCAATAGCCATCCACAAGCCTCAAACACCCCTGGAGTATTCTCAAACAATTGAAACAACTCTCCCACATTATTTGATCTTCCTCACTAGCACCTCTTAATTTTTACATTTGGGGCCAAATCTTCTTCTCTTGGTTGGGCTTTTCCTTTCTATAATTTGCGATTTATATACTGTACTTTTTCCAATCTTTGATAGAGATTCTGGTCACATTTTTTTACTTAATTTTTAATAAAAAGTTTTGGTAAATACGTAATTTCTAAATTGAGCTTAATAGGTGTCCTACGCCTTTAAGAAGTTGGCGTTCGGTTTGAAGAGGGTGGAAAAGTTTCAATGGGGATTTAGGCGCGGTGCCATGGAGGCTATCTCAATGTTATGAGAATTCATAATGATTATTGATTAGATAAATAGATCAAATAACTTGTTGGGCGTGACAACGACGTGATATTTTAAAACATGCAAATGTTCTCCTTGCTATCAGATTCAACCTCCAAATAAGCCCATCTACTTCGCTCTTTTGATGAATATTGCTTATTGTGTCTTCGTTGAATTAAGATCTAGCATTATGACAGATACTTCAATGTTAACTTAGAGACCAAACCTTTTGGCCGTTCACTTTTCCTAAATTAAGATCCACTAAAATGCAAACCTATGATGATTCCCAGTACTTGAAACTCCAACATTTGCTCAAAAAAGTTTCAACAAGTTAGGTTATTTTTAATTGGAGCCGATCAAATGAGATGTTGAAATATTTAAATAATAAATCACGTTTTTATTTAATAAATTAATTTTTTAGAATAACTGACAGTGTTCCCGTAAAACTTCATATGATAGTAAAGTCGAAAATCTTGATTTTCGAATTTTTCCAAATATTATTTACCTCTAAAATTAAATTTCAACAAGCTTGATGAGGAATGTTAAAATATGTAAATAATTTTAACTAGACGGCATCAGAATTTGTCATCAAATAAAACACCCAGACCAAAAGGGAATTAATTACGATAATCCTTGGATTGAAAGTGAACTCTCTAAGTCACAACTAGTGGGGCCGTACCAAGGCCAAAAAATAATGAAGTTTCCTCAACGACTACCTACCTCAAGTAGATTTCATTGTACAGTTTGATAATAAAGAGCAATCCACCTTTGCTTACTCCCCTCACATCATTGTCGGCGAAATAGGTCCACTCACTTCAAGTCCTTGGCTATAAAAGATTTCCACTCCAGAGCATCAGCATCACCATCAGCATCGTCCTCCACTCACAACACCATACTCGTTCTTCTCAAGTTTTGCCTTACTTTATTCTTCAGGTTTTGTTCTTTGATCTTTTGACTTATTGGTTATGTTTTTTAACGGTCTTCGCGTCACCAAATTCTGTTAGATAGGTTTTCTTTTCTTCTGGGATCCATTTCTTTTGAGGATCCTCAAACATAAATTTTTTGCTTACTAAACTATGCATGCACATTCAAATATTCAAATATTCAAATTTCCTGCTCGCAATCTCATATTCTTTTTGCAATTACAATTAGCTTGATAAATTTTTGTTGACTCATAAATTTTACTATTTTACTTAAAACTTAATCGCATACAAAATTAGGAATTAGTCGCTTAAAAAAACAAAGACAACAAAAAAAAACCAAAAAAACAAAACAAAACAAAGCAAAGCAAAAACCAAAAAAAAAAGAAAAAGAAAAAGAAAGAAAAAAAGGGTAAACGCTCATGGGTCGGGTCGGCCGGATCTGGCCTTGGCCCGACCCGCGTCTTTTTCTCCTTCGCGTGGCCCAGCCCTCTTACTTTTCTTTCCGCGCGCGGCCCAGCCTAGCTTTCTTTTTCCTTTTTCTCCTTCGCGGAGCCCACGCCTGGCTGTCTTCCTCCTTCGCACGCGGACCTGCAAAACAGAACAGAAACATGCAGGGGCAGCAACAGGGGAGCAGGCGGATCGGGGTGACAGGCGAGCGGCGCGATCCGCGGGTCGGGGGCAGTCCGGCCGGCAAGCTGGCAGCTGCAGAAGCCATGCGCACCGGCCGGTTGCTCAAAAAGGAGAGGAGAGAAAGAGGACGGGGGGGCGATTTTTGAAACGAGAGAAAACACTGAGAGAAACACACCGAGAGGGAGAGGGAGACCGAGAAGGAGGTTGGCCGTCGCCGTAGGTCCGTTCTTCAGCCGTCGTCCGCTGCAGCCCTCCCCTCGAACCAGGTAGGCTTTTTCCGACCGTGTGTCCCTTGTTTTCGGAAGACGACGGGCCGGAGCTTGCGCCGACTAGTTCGCCCAAGTTTCGGTCTAAGCCGGTCCTCCCTGAAAGCTGATAGTTGTTCTAGATGCGTCGTTAGGGGTTTAGATTTGTGCTCGTGTCCGTGTCAAGTCGAAAATCCCCCGTGTCAATAGCGTACACTAAGTGCTTGTGAAAATGTCCCATAAAGGACCGGAAGCCAGCTCACGTTTTAAACGGGGATCGATCCGTGTTTGCGTTCATAGCCGCTGAATCATGTTTTCTCTTTGTATGCTCATTGCATTTCGGCGTGGCTTTCACAAAATAATTGTGTATCGTCGAGAGAGCGAGAGTTTTCGTCGTTTCAATGTTTGGATTAATGATCGCCGGAGTTCGTGGCCAACGGTGGTTTGTGCCGGTTGGAATGAACGACCGGTAGATGGAGGTGGTTCGGCAGTGGAATGCCGTTTGCTTCGGTCGGTCTTGCCGTTTGGGCGACCTTCAGTGAGGAACAAGATGTCGGTGAAAGAAGGGGCTTCGAGCGTGCAGAGAACCCACGAAGAAGAAGGAGGCCAGAAGAAGAAAAGAAAAGATTAAAGGAAAAGGAAAAAACAGAAAAGAAAAAAAGAGGGAAAAGAAGATAAAAGTGGCTTCGGGAAGGAGGAATCGCAGGGGGGTGCAGCAGAAAAAGACAAAATAGTGATAGGATAAAAAAAGAAAAAGAAAAAGAATATATTTAAAAAAATTTTATATATATATATATATATATATATTTTTTTTTTTATCCGACGGGGGACGGACCTGGGCTCGGTTCGGATCAGCGGGCTGGATTGGGTTTACCCGAACCGAGCCCATTTTCCTGAATATAATAATATTTAATATATAAAAGATATTAAAAATTCAAAAAATTTCAAAAAAATCAAAAATTTCGAAAAATAATAAAAATTCAAAAAAAATTTCCGAAAATTCAACAACATTTCAGAGAACATTAAAAAATTAAAAAAATTTCAGAAAATATTGAAAATTCGAATTCTTTAATTAATTAAAAAAATTTAAAAAAAATTTAAAAAAATAGAAAATCCAAAAAAATGTAGGGTTTGGTTGGAAATTGCCATGTTTTGCCTCCTTAGTGTGATTAGGCATGTATTTGCTTGCATATTGATTATATCACATGTTTAATTTGCATATATAATTATGTTTAATTGCACTTGCTCAATTTTATTGCAATTAGGATTTTGGTAGTTGCGATTATTATTTTAATGATTGCACACTCACATGATTATCTCACATGTTAGTGGATATGTTTAAAATCAATATAAATTGCCTAACAAAAATCATTTCTTTTAAAATGAACAAGATTAGGTACCGAAATGGCACTAATTGATTAATTAGTGTAATCAAGTCTCTGACTATAGATTCTCTGATTGCGTAGGAAACGAGATATACTCCCATGCCCCGCTTGGTTTCTAGCCGACCATAATAGGCTAATGGCGACTTCTTTTTGCGAAATACCCCAATGTCACGCGAGGTATGGACTTGGGAGAGCCCATGCCTAATCATAGGCCTTAGGCCCGTTCTTTAGGCTATACTCCTAAACTTATTCCCTCCCTCCAAGGGGTAGATCGCGACAACTTTCTTTTTATGAACTCTTATTTCTTTTGATTAGTTTTTTTTTTTTTTTGTCTGCATCTAGTTACGGGTAATTCTGCCTTGCCACAACCTTTTGATTTCCCTGAAAAATCTGGTCATCTGAATTTACTTGGGAGCATAATTTGATTTTGCAGTCCATCCAAAAGAGAAATCCTCACATGTTTACAGCAAAAATCCTAAAAGTCTGTAAAAGTGATAATTTGCAAGCTATCAAGAAAAAGTTGGCATTTTACAAAAGTCCCATTAAGTTACTAACAAGTTACTTGCAAGTCAGGTAATTAGTAATTTTTTTAACATTAACTTTTTGCTACTTACCAACTCTTATATAAATTAGTTGGCATGGAAAAAAAAAATCCCTTTCTTTTAAAGCGGAATAGTGAAGCCTTCCCTATAACGATTTGAGTCTGGATGGCCTCTTCACTATGTAAGAGTCATCTTGTAAATGGCGTAATTTGTTTGGGTGTCGAAATGTCATGATTTAACAATTTTTGTTTGTAACCAAGATCATTGTTATCAGTCAGTTCAATTCTTAAAACATTTGTTACGCCCAATTATGCCCCTAAGAGGGGTGAATTAATTTTTCCAGAAAATAAAAACTAATTCTGTAAAATCTACCTTCTACTGCAATGTAAACCAGCAATATAATCAGCAGAAATTAAAAAGTTTAGAGAAAGAAAAATTGAAAATAAGATTTGTTAAGGTTTGTTTCGGTTATGCTTACTCCTCTTTCTGGCTCTAGTGGTCCATATAGATTGAATCTCACTAGCTATACCAGGAGTACAAACACCATCGTGTTTGGAATCTTAGGACTTGTTTGGTAACCGGCCA
This sequence comes from Eucalyptus camaldulensis, assembly GCA_019915185.1. NCBI lineage: Eukaryota > Viridiplantae > Streptophyta > Magnoliopsida > Myrtales > Myrtaceae > Eucalyptus > Eucalyptus camaldulensis. The sequence continues at coordinate 5,988,274 of JAHSVA010000005.1, forward strand.
AAAAATGTATAATTTTATTATTTTGTTCCCTATAACAAAATAAATAATAGAAATCCATTTGATAAATTTTTTGTTCCCAAGAACAAATTTTTTCTTGGGAATAGATTTAAAATAGAAACAAGAAGTATAAAAAAAAAAAAAATTGATTATTGTTGCCAGAAACAATTTTAGAATCAAGTCAATTTTTCCCCATTTTCTTTTCTTCTTTACCTTTTCTTCTTCTCCTTTAATAAGTTGTTGGCTTGGCCAATGCTAACGACCGGCCAAATGGGGGCCAACGACCTCAATGCAGTGTCGCCGGTCGTCTGCGCCCTGGCGAGGCCGAGCCTCTTTGATGGTTCGGCAAGGCTCATCGAGGAGGCTCGGCCAAGCTTTGGCTGGGTGAGCTCAGCCTCGCCAAGCCAATGACTAGAAACCAGCCAAAAGGGAGCTGATGACCTCATCAAAGTGTCGTCTAGCCTTGGCGAGGCCAAGCCTCCGTAGCGATTGGGTGAGCTTGGCCTCGCCAGGCCAACGACCAGCAACAAGCCAAATGGGGGCTAGCCAAATGGGGCCCGATGACCTCATCAAAGTGTTGCCAGGCCTTGGCGAGGCCAAGCCTCCATAGCGGTTGGGTGAGGCTCGGCCTCGCTCAGATCTGGCAAGGCCAAGTTTGCCTAGCCACATGGTGAGGCCAACCTTGCGGTGACCTAGCGACCTTGTCGGTGGCTAGGACCCTCCAGTATTCCCACTATGCGCTCACTAACTTTTGGATCATTCAATAGCCGTTCTCATACCTTTTACACACAACACAAAATGTTTTCCTAAATTATAAACCCCACCTCTGGGTGTTTACAAAGTGCCCATTGTACATTTTATCTCTCATTTAGACAAATGTTGTCCACTCTTAGTACGTACAATCACATTTTTCATATGTTTACATACAGGTTTATCACTCTTGCTAATAATTAGAAACAAGACTAAAATGGGTATTACAAGCTTACAAAAGAGACGAACTAAAAAATCGCCGATAGTACTTAAATTATCTTGTCGCTCTTATATCTATCTAATCTTCTGTATATAATATATATATATATATATATATATTATATACACACACACATATGTAAACACATGCATAAGCTTATTTCTGTCTAGGCCGTCAATTTGATCTTTTATTAGTGCAGATTTTGATCATATCGTCTCATTAATCTTCTAAGCGATTTAGCCCATTTTAAATTATTACATTTTATTGCTATGGCTGGGGTTGGGACTGCAATTGTCATTACATCCATCCATGGGAAGTGCCCGTTAACAATATGTCTGTTTTGCATAACCTAGTTTGGTTCTACACCTTTCCTTCAGCAGTTTTCCTGACTTAGTAAAATCTTATTCATACTCTTGGAGAATCTGAACCTCACTTCTGTATGATTTAAATATGAACCTTTGCACACTTAAATGAATTCTTTAAATCCTTGGGGTAAATTTTGATATTATCATAATCCTTTTAGTATATTTTCCAAACAGTTCCTCCTTGCTTGACAATGAATCCATGGGAAGTGCCCGTTAACAATATGTCTGTTTTGCAAAACCTAGTTTGGTTCTGCACCTTTCCTTCAGCAGTTTTCCTGACTTAGTAAAATCTTATTCATACTCTTGGAGAATCTGAACCTCGCTTCTGTATGGTTTAAACATGAACCTTTGCACACTTAAATGAATTCTTTAAATCCTTGGAGTAAATTTTGATATTATCATAATCCTTTTAGTATATTTTCCAAACAGTTTCTCCTTGTTCGACAATGACAAACGGATACCGTCCATTCAATAAGAGCGAGTTATGCGCATAAGCATGCATATTCTACAAAAAAAATTTAACTGTAAAACCAGAGATGATTCATGCATGCTTCTACATGCGACATTTTAATAGACCATATAAAATATGTGTGCAAAACATAATAAACTCCCCTTTATAGTACACAGTGTGTGATCCTCCCCTGAGTATGTGTTTCTCCCCCTTTTTGTTCCGTAAAAAAGCAATAACATCAGATACCTGGAGGATGAAAACCATATAACCAAAATCATCCATTTATTTATAGACAAGAGTGCTCTACAAAGCATATTCTGGAAAAATAAATATAAATAAAAGTGAACATTAACCAAAAGGATAACAAACACCAATTTCATCCATCAAAATAGAAACCTATTGTTATCAAGAGGTTTAGTCAGCATATGAGCAAATTGCAAATCGGTGCTAACAAATCTTCATCGATTGATGTTGTTTTGTGGTTGCCAAATTTGTTTAAAAAAAAAAAATTCATATGAAAGAGTCTCTCTTTTTGAAGTTTGACTAGTTCAGAGCTCCTCGAACTGGAAGCCACCCCTGTTAAATAGTAAATTCATCGTTTAAGCTTGAATCTTTTATTAGAAATCCAAAGTTTTGGCAGTTGAATACTTGGCCAATTGTAAGACAGTGTCACTCTCAAATTGTGCTCGTATTCAACTAAACAACAATTAGTAAAGAAAGACTTACTGATTGCTTAACAATGTTGCAATTACACTCATTTTCAAATCCTTGCATTAAAGATGTCACGTCCTTATATCTCAATAAGGGCCACTGACTTAACTAAGAAAATTTATTCTTTTCCATTGAATACTTGATACACACAACTTTGACTGATTGGAGTTTGAAAGACTGAAATTGTGACAACAATTAAGTCCAAATGAAAAAGATAATTAGCTACTAATTATATTAACAAGAACAACATGACAATTAGGTTGTGCGCCTGCAGATGCAATATGAGATAGTTATAACATTCATGTATTATATTTACTTTTTCAGCATGTTTATCTTGAAGATGTATTGGTTGGATCATTACAGGATAATATGAGAGACTTTTTGTAGAAGTATATATAAAATAAACTATAGTTGCAATAACCACATCACTTGAATGGCTTAGGCTCGATGGAGGACGTAAAGCTATCTATAGGGGGGGAGGAAGTTGGCATGAACAAGTCGATCAAGGAGGAGGTCCCTAAGGATGAGGGAGGAGGTTCCATGGAATTGTCGGAGGACGAAATGGATCCTTTGGTAGAAGAAGAAATTTGGAATAGTCTACGGGGGAGAATGAATATTGCATTGGCAGCTGCGCAAGCCACAGAGGGACAAGATCCAGCAAAAACGTATGCAGATGCTCGAAAACTGGCTGATGTCATCGAACGCGCTAACGCGGAAGAGTTCATTTCCGAGATCAAAACGCTAGCCAATCAAACCGATCCGTCTGCTATTTTCAATTTCTCGGGGCTATGGAGTGGTTCACTGCTCCACATTGCAGCAGCCGCCAAAAAGGACGACGTCCTAAGGCTTCTGCTTGATCATGTTAGTGACCACCTCATAGCAGCCCAAAATGAATGGGGAGATACCCCACTCCACATGGCCGCTAAGGCGGGGGGATCTAGAGCCGCCACGATGTTGATTTGCCGGGCAAGAGACTTGCCCAATGTTGAGGGCAATAATCGGATCCTGAGGATGAAGAACAAACATGGAAACACTGCCTTGCACGAGGCCGTGTTCAATGGTCACATCAACATGGTGCGCCTCTTGTTGAGAGAAGATTTGGAGCCTGTGTACTGGAAGAACGTGGCTGAGAAATCTCCCCTTTACCTGGCCCTCGACACCAACAACTCCGCTATACATGAGGTTTTATTTTCACTCTCGCTCGAACCATCAAAGATAGAAGGCATGCCGCCCGTTCATGGTGCTGTTGTACGTCGGGACTATGGTACGTACCTAAATCTGCCTGTGAGAATTATCTATGTATATAAAAAAAGATATCGTCTCAAATTTGTGCAGCGACTTTCTCCACATACCAAACCCATTATGGGTTTTTATATAAAATTCCAAACCCCATTTAGTCGGATATATCCAACCAGTGATATGATTCATTTAATAAGTAAACTATCTCACATTTGAACATACTTAAATTGACAAACAGAACCAATTGGCTAAAACTCATTTGTTGTTGATCTTTGATTAGAAAAAGTACAAAGTACAAATATTTAAGATCGGCAATCATAAAAATCTAGAAACTAACGATGACAGATGGAAAAAGATGCACTTGCAACGATTATTGTTAACGATTAGATTGCAATTGATCTTGTTTGAGGGTTCACTAAATTAAATTTCTAGTTTTGTAACAAAGTAAATTTTGTTTGATTTATCACGTTCTAGTTTCATATTTACTAGTCCGATTAATTTTAAAACCATCTCAAATCCTGGTAGAGTTTTGGATGTCGGATTTCATTATAGGATTTTAAGCATTTGACCCTAAATTTTTCCCATTCCCCCAACGGAATTGGGCATATGGCGGGGTTGTGCCGACTATCCATTGCACCCTGACTTTTTATTTATCTTTAAAATAATCATGAGGCGTTGGATCAAGTATAATCATAATATACATAATTTTTCCACTTAGTCCATAAAAAATGTAATTGAGGAATTTTCCAACATCAATTGATGTAATTTGTCAATTTGGATATAGCACGATATAAGAGAGACTAAACAAGTTAAATTGGCTATTGAAAGAACGCTAGTTGATTCTTTATTCATTTATAGTCATCTAAATGACAAAGTAAATAAAATAATTGCTATTAATTATTGGGATAATGATATGGATGATCCCTAAAATTTTCTTCAATATTGAATGTGATGGCTAAATATATTTTTTTACTCAATTTAGCCATTGAACTTTCAAAAATTCATTTAATGTAATCCTCCCGTTAAAAAATTCTAATATCATTAGCTGGCATGACCGTAAGTTCTATTAACTTGTTGTTATTAGATTTGCTATGTTGGCGTCCATGTGGTGAGTATGTTGGCGTCCATCTGGTGTACATGTGACGTTCATGTGCTATGTTGGCGTCCATGTGGTGTGTATTTTGGCGTCCATGTGGTGTACGTGTCATCAGATTTTTTTTTTTTGGGGTACTATTACTTGTTTTTATATTTGCTTTTATTTTGAATATAGTAAATGTGAATGTTACATATTGATGTAAAATGTAGGGAACTCGATAATAGTTAGAAAATTCTTAATTATCATTATCATATGACATCGGGGAAATTTATGTGTACTTAACAAATATTAGAGTATACTTTATAGGAAGCATTAAAGAAAACATTAGAATTTTAATGATTGCTCATTCAACTCATTAGAACTAATCTAATTAAGACTAATGATTTTATTTTTTCAACAAAAAGCCATGTATTGACACCTAAGTTTTTGCTAAACATTTAATGATAAATTACATAGAAAATTAGGGATTAAACTTTAGCCCCTAAATAAAAATGGTATAATTAAATTACGCAGCAATAGACATTAAGAGAATTTGCATTAATAATAATAAAATTTATCAATATTATTCTCTTTATTATTATTATTAAAATTTTCTTAAAAGAAAAAAAAAAAAGAAAGACGGGAAAAAAGCGGAAGGGGGCGGGGTCGACCCGGCCCGATATTTCTTTTCCTGACTGAGCCTGGCCCAGCCTCTCTCTTTTCCTGTCCCCTCTGGCCCGGCCCGTGCTCTCGTCTTCTTCCACCCAACAGCGAAGGACGGAAGCAGAGCAGGGCAGGAAGGGCAGACTGATTAGTGGCAGCTTCGAGCTGGAAATAGAAAGAAAAGGAGCTGGCGTTGCTGACTGATCCGGGGCCATTTTGGAGGGACGCCAAAGAGAGGACTGGCGGGAGTCTTAAAACTGGGACTAAAAGTGAGAGAGATGGAGAGAGGGATCGGAGAAGGAGAAAAAGACGGGGAGAGAGAGTTGAGGGGGCCAAGGGAGAAACCGCGAGAGAGAGTGTGATCGGGAGAGGGAGAGAGCGAGAAACACAGAGCAGAGAGCGAGGCCGATAGTGAGAGGCTTCCTCCAGTAGCCACCGTGCTTGGACCTTGGCCGACAGCCCTCGCCGACGCGTCCTTTTCCCCACGGCAGGTCTTGGTGCATATATATATATTGGTCGTGTGGATTTCCCGGGGATCCCGGCTCGGAGGCGCGCGAGGCGAGCGGGCGCAGTCTGATCTATCGAGCTCGCCCCACTCACTGCCACCGAGCCGGGTAGGGAGCACCACCGACCGCCCCCTGTTTTGTCCTTTCTTGTGCCTTGTTTTGCCCTGTTTCGCGCTCGCCGGATGGGGGGTTACCGTTGTCCAGTTCGCACGAATTCCGGTCCCCTCCGTTTGTGTGCTGCGGTTTTTGGGTCGTTGCTTGTTGATTGCCGTGAGTCCCGACGTGAATCTGAGCCTGGGTCGGTTCGTTTCTTTTCTTTTTTAGCCATAATGTACTCCAAATGCTCGATGAAATGCCTGAGTTAGATTCGTTTTGTGTGTTCCTCGTTCGCCGCCGAATCGATGTTCTCGCATAACGCTCGCCTTCCCCGCTTTGTTGTGATTTCTGTGTTTGCCGTTTGTTCGGGCCACCGGCGATTTCGTTTCGCCTCGGCCCTCCCCCTCTTCTCCTTTGTTTGGTGCCTGGCCGGCGGTGTAGAGATCAGCCGGCGGTGTGGAGTTCGGCCGGTGAGTGGTGACCTGGATGGGTGTCGAGAGGTGTCGAGGCAGGGCGTGGGGTCAAGTTTGGCCGATTGTGGTTGAGTAGAGTCTTGGCCGAGCAGGGCGTGAGGAGGCCGAGCCGAGTCTCGGCCGGCGGAGATGGCTAGCCAGGCGGAGGCTGAGGCAGTGCCGGGTGCGCTTGCGGCCAGGCCGAGACTAGTGGTGCCGCTCGTTTGGGCCATCTCCGTTGGGGGGCTGCGAGAGGCGAGGGCGCGAGTCAGGTCGGCTGTGTGGTCGGAGCTGGTTGGGGGAAGGGAGCTGGTCTAGTTCCATTTGCTTCTCTGGGCTGGGCTAGCCGAAATTTGGGTCTAGGCTTGGCGAGTTGGGTTAGATGTTCTGGGCCGGCCTGTCTGGGCTTGATGAGCCCAGTCCAACTGTGGACCCGGTTGGTCCCGACTTGGGTTGGATGGGGGGAGATCCGACCTGGGTAGTTTATTGTATTATATTATTTTTTATATTAAAAAAATTATTTTCTATTAAAAATTAAAAATTTACTAAGATTAACATATGCAAGAATTTGGTTAGGAATTGCCATGTCATGCCTTCTTAGTATAATTTGACCTTTATTTGTTTGCACGTTAGTTATGTTGCATGTTTGATTTGCATATTTAATTACGTATGTGAATATTTAGTTGCTTGCGTTAAATTTTAGTGCAATTTGGACTTTAATTGTTTTATTACCACACCAATTTTCAAAAAAATCATTTGTTAATTTCTCTCTCCTAGAATAGGTTGAGATTAGTTTAGACCTTAATGAAAATGAGACCTACAAAAAACATCTGCATGCTCAAATGGACACTTGCCTTTAGGATCATGATCGAAAATCAAGGCTGCTTGAACATGTTAATTGATGATTGAACAAGGCTAGGTATTGAAATGACGTTAGTTGGATAATTAGTGTAGCCAAGTCTCTAATCCTAAATTCTCTAGTTATATAAGAAGTGAGGTATCCTCATATACCTTACATGATTTCTAACTGATTCAATAGACTAGTAGTGATTCATTTAAAATTTTCATAAGGCCAATTTAGACTAACATTGAATATCCTAATGTCGTACAAGATAAGAGCTTAGGAGAGCCCTTGCTTAATCAAGGGCTACAGGCCCATCATTTAGGCAATATCTCTAAGTGTATGCCTTTTCCACTCTTAGACGGAAAGGGTAGGTCGCAACATCATGGTATTGAATGAGTCAAACATAAATCCTAATTCGAAGCAAAATAAGTGGATGGTGCAAGAAAAATAATTAATTTCTTGCAAATCAGAGTTCTACGTGTCACGTGTCACTTTAGAGGCAAATCCGTTAAGGACCTCTTATAATTAATTTGCAAAAGTCCTGAGCTTTTATTGTTATGGACGTAGATTTTACTGGTAGTGAAAGGGGACTTGTTTTGTTGTCCACCACTGTATTTACGTCATCACAGATCAACACGGTGGCTGTCATAACTTGGATTTATATGATTACGCGCTCAGCACATTCAAGATGGAACAAATCATGTACTGGCACACGCCCATGCATGTCGTGACATTGCTGTGCAAAAAGATAGTTTTAAGTGGGTTGTTATATGCATAACGCAAGGATAATTTTAAAAATGCAGAATTGAGAGAAATGCCGCTTTCCCATAATGCAATATAGTCTCGCGGGTCGTGTATATTGCGTGTATAAATGAATGAGTAATGCTACATGTATTAAGGTTTCAATCAGAAAGCCTTACTAAATGATATGGCATATGTCATGTCATTAATTATGTGTGGATTGAGTCATAATAGCGCAATGGAAATTACAACGGAGAAAAAGACATGAATTGAGCAAGATCAAGGCTTCCCTAATTAGTTAAAAATTATAACAACTAGTTTTAGCATTGCATTCTATTCCAACATGGGCAACTGTCAATCCATCTCGTGTTTACGTGGATGTGGCCCTAATTTGGTGCTCCTGATCCCAGGATTAGTCACCAAGATACTCCAATGGAACAAGAAGCTGTTTGCAATGACTGACTCTGGAGGGTACAATGTATTCCATTTAGGTGCTTACATCGGGTGGTCCCCAGAATTCGATATCTTACATCCAGAAATTGAATATTTGGCTCGAGAACGGGACAAGAATGGGGATCTTCCCATTCATATAGCGGCCCAGAGGGGCCATGTTAACCTAATCAAAAAGCTATATCCGGTATCACAATTGCCAAATGGACAAGGACAAACTGTTCTTCATGTCGCAGCAAAATATGGGAGAGCTTCAACGGTGAGACAGATACTCAGACATCCAGAATTGGGAGAGCACATAAATGCAATGGATCATGTTGGAAATACACCTTTGCACTTGGCTGCGATGCATGCACAACCCGCTGCTTTGATTCATCTTGTGCAGGATAAGAGAATTCGACTCACCATTTCCAACAACAAATGCTTGACCGCTTTCAACGTTGCTCAAGAATGCAAGGCAAGGGAGCATACAATTCGGAATGTAGGTAACATGAACGGTTGCTATTTTATCTATCAACTTATTGGAGATTTTGTATACTAATTAATTTTCTAGAATAACCAAGACTCCTCTCGAATTGATGTTCTACAAGTCTCTAATTTAGTTACATATCTTGGATAATGTGGAGATAACAATTTATATATCCTGATTAATTGAGCCTATCAATACGGTCATGTACAAAAGGCAGGGGTTGTCAAGGTTGCATTCCGTTTTTCATAAAAAGCCAAGGGTCAAATAGGCGAAATGTTGCACAATCTCATGACGTTATCATTATGTCGACCTATGAAAGGATTGACCATACATTTCATCGATGCCTCTTTTCTCATCTAAAATGAACTTGGTGCTTTGTTGTCAATTCTTCTAGAAGAGCAGACTCTGCATCTTTAGTAAAAGTTTCCAGAGTCCATTCCCGTTTTCAATATGGTATAAGTTTGTTCTTTTTTCCATTTTTATGCTTCCCATCTTAGGATTTGGCATCCGTGGTGTTGGCTTGCTCGGACATTTGGGAATCTTTAGTTTCTGACAGAGAAAGACTCATACTTCGGCCGGAAGCTCGAGATCAAAAGCTTGTCTCGCGCGAAACGAAGCCAGACAGGGATGCCAACGGGGATTTTATCAATTCCCGTATGGTGGTGGCAATGCTTGCGGCCAGTGACTTTTGCAGCTGGTTTCGCAGTTCCTGGAGGATTTAACGGCTCGGACATGGCGGCCTCCAAAGGTGACCAGGGCATGGCTACGATGCTGGACAAGAGAATGTTCCAGGCTTTCGTGATTTGCAACACCATCGCAATGTTCTGTTCAATGATCGCCGTTGTCAACCTCAACTTGGTGCGGCCAAATGACGTCGGAGCTCTGAGATCTGCATACTGGAACTCAATAGTGCCACTAATAATTGCACTCCCGGCAACGTCGGTTGCTTTCTTAACTGGTGTCACCTTGACCATTAGCAAACTCCCTTGGCTTGCCAACACCATATTTTATTTGGGACTTGTTTTCCTCCTTATTATCTCAGTTGCTTCATTGTTACAGTTCCCTCCCTTGGTTGTGATAGGCGGCATTTGTTGTCGTCGTCTGGTGTTTAGGATTATTCTCATTTACATTTCTTTGTGGGGAGTTGGGACGTCCGTTTATAATGACGCGGAAGATTACGAAACGGCGAGCGAGAACTCTACTAGTCAGCCTACGGATGATGCCAGTAAATCGAGGACCGATGACTCGACGGCAGCGAAATGTGGGGATGCGCCACATCCTCCAAATCACTGATTCAATTGATCATTCAATATTATCTATGATCTGTATTAAATAATATATATTTTCCTTTATGTATGTGGATCATTGTACAGTTATTTTCCTATTATGTCAGATCCAAGGTGATTGTTAAAGTTACCACTGAATTTCACAAATTAATAAAATGCTATGATATACATGTGAGTTATATTAAAAAAATCACATATCGAAGAATTAATATGATATGGAGCAGTCAATATATCCTAGTTGACAGGTTAAGCTTTTAAATAAAGGTAGGTTCAACTGAATATGCTGACGGATTCAAAGTTGGTTCTCTCTGGGTGATCTTTTCAAGTGAAGGTATTGGGCTGCCGGGTTCAAACATTTCCATGTCCTCTTTACCTCATCACTTATATGTTCTCATATTTTAATTTTAGAGCAAAGTTAAGTCTAAGACCACTTCAAGCAGTGACACGTAGGACGGCTGACATTGACTGGGTGTCCCATGTTAGACTTTTTCGGGTAATAGGACTGAATTGGAAAATATGCAAAAAGTTTAGACAAAATTGGCTAAATTGAAATGTTTAGAAGTTAACTAGCATAAATGTAATAGGTTTATGACTTTTTGGGTTTATCCCAAAATCAACCGTCTATCAACTTCTTGATGCTCAGTTCCTCACAAAATTATTGACAATGCATTGAGCCGAGGCAAGCCCAAATGAAGTATTTGGCTCATCAAATCTGAGTCCAAATATGGGTTGGAACTCATTTTGATGGCCCTACTAAAATCTAAACATATTAATAATTACGGATTTATACAGCATCCTTGTTCACAAAGATGTGTTATTGCTTATGACAAATTGCTTATGACAAATCGACAGTGATTGGTTTTCATGAACTTACCTGTCATACTGTCGACATTCCAATTAATATGAGCATAAGATCGAACTTTGATGTTTGGAAGTTGTAATCTGCAGAGAGCAACTCGAATTCTCCGAAGAAATGGTTTCAACCACGGTGTTCTTGATTACCACAGCTATTCTGCTGCTCTCTTCTCCAGATTCAAAAGCTCAAACCACCAAATCTCCTCCTCCAAGCCTGGCTCCGGCGCTGGCCCCAGTCCCGACAACTAACCACGTGAACCTTAGGCACCCGCTAGTATTGCACTATTCGATTTCACCCTCTATGAGTATTATTATAGTCTTACGAATAATATAAAAGTCGCGAAAGCAACCCATACTAATATGTATTTTCAAATATGAAATAAGGAGAAGTAAACGTGAAAGCGGAAAATTGAAAGTAAGACGTTAAACTAAATGTAAAGTATCCAGTTAAATTTCTCTCTTTTTAAGATATATATTATCGTCACTCAACTTAAAAATTTGGCAAACTGAAAAGATTATAGAACTGTGGGCAATTGATTTAAAAAAAAAAGAGTAAT